>OX608073.1:30704730-31904730 GCA_951509635.1 Eupeodes luniger
ACAAGCTTCAGCTTCATCATTGTGTTCATCCAGTTAAATTTACGTATGGGGCTTTCCTTGGGCAAAATAAATCAATTTGTTCCTGATCTAGATCTGTCAAAACTGAAAGTCCCATTCTTTTATGCATTCCATGGGGTAAAATAAATTGATTTATTTTTGATTGAAGATCAAATCTGCAGATCTGGAGTTTAAATACCATTTTTAAAAAATTTATAGTTTGGAATTTGACACCTCTATCGCGCTCCATAGCACGTACATGAAGTTACACAAATACAATGAGAAACAACAAAAAAAAAAAAAACAGATCTAATTGTGTTCCATGCGCCACGAAAAAAAAATCAATTTTTGAAGGAAATTTAAATTTACTTATGGAAACCCTATTAATAGGTTGTAGCGCTCATTTAAAATGTCTATCATTAAAAAAAAAACAGTTTTGATTGAAATTGACCTTTTAAAGTTAAAGTTGTTAAATAAAAGCCAAAACTGACTTCCACCTGTCAAAGAAAATGGAACACCTTCATTGGAATGATTTAATTCCAAATTATAAAATCAAAAGTCAGCCGAAGACAAAATTTACAAAAACTAAAACTCCGGGGTAGATAAAGAAGTATTATTTTTTTAACAAATTTAACTTTGTTATATTTGCTTTTAAATCTTGAAAGCTAAAGATCTGCTCTTAGTAATAAAATACTTAGTATCGTTTGGGTTAATTTTTTCGGATGAAGACATTTAAATTGGGAAATCAAATTTAATCAAAAATATTTAGTTTTGTTAAGAGAAACAGCAATCTTAGATTTTTGAGTTTTAAAAATAAGCTGACTTCAAGTGACATTTAGTTACGTTAAGTTAAGTTTTATCAGAATTTGCAGATTTAAAATTCAAGTTTGAACTAAAATGAACACTTGAGATGTCATTATTGCAGAAAATTAAGTTGTCTTATTACCTCGGGTAGTCAATACGACAACAAAAATGGTCGATAGACAACCAAATTGTCATATTGACTACCAAAATTGATTATCGAAAAATTGTTATATTAACTATCCGGTAGTCAAATTAGCTTTCGGTTTTCAGAAAAAAATGTCATATTGACTACTTTAGTGCTTGCATATATTGACTACCGCAGTTTTCATATTAACGAACGCAATTATCATATTGACTAATACAGTTTTCTTATTGACTACCGCTGTTGTCATATTAGCTACATCGGATGTCATATTGACAACCGCAGTTGTCATATTGACTACCGCAGTTTTCATATTGAGGAATGCAGTTGTCATATTGATTACCACGCTAGTCAATATGACAACCGTAGTTTCAATTTCTTCCAACCAAAGTTGGCATATTGACTATCAAGTTGTAAAAAAATGTCGGGTACTGAAATTGACAACTAAAAATTGTCCTATTGACTATTGCGGTCGTTGGCTGAACCAAAATAGTCAATAGGATGACTTTTTTCGTTCTGTGTCTCTGAAAGCTATACCAACATAATGAACTTAATTCTACTTCACCTTTCCAATAATTCTCCTCATCTCGTTAAAAACTTTTAACTAACAATGCATGTTGACATTTTTATTAAAGTCATATGCATTGCATATTATTACATATAAACGTAAAAATGTCCTTCTAACTTACTTTTTATTAAGGGCAAGTCCGACATAAATGCCACATTGTCATCCATTCCGGCATTTTGTCCATCATCAACGGCATTCTGAAGTGCTTGATGTAATGCTAAGGGATCATGTTCATGTCCCAGCCTTCCACCATGACCTCCAGCACCGCTTATTGCACTTCCATAATCACCGCGTCTATCTGTGTAGGGAAATCCATGTGAAAGTTGTGTCTGGAAAAAAATTAAAAAATGAAGGAAAATTAAGTTTTGTTGAGTAATTTTTGTGTACCTTTATGTATGATTTTTTCTTTTTTTTTGGAACTGTACACGAATTTAAACAATTCTTTTCGCACAAAACTAAATATACAAGAATTCCTGAATCTACAAAAATATTTTTATAAAAGTTATTCTTAAACAACTTGAGTTCTCTTTTTTATCCTTGGTGATGGTCGACAAAAGAAGAAGAAGAAGTTGGAAAAAACGAGGTAAAAATTCCACCTGATTTTTTGTTGTTTTAAAATATTAATGCAGTCCACGACCCTTATTTTGCAGCTTCTGTTATCCTTAACCCAAAATAGTGGGCCAAAAATGTGCTAAAATATAGGCAGGGCAAGGCATGCCATCATAATCTGAAGGTTGGTTCCTTAAAACAGAGAGACTTTATAGGACGACGACGACGCTATAAGGGATGATTTAAGCTCTTTCTTATGGAAGTGCATTCTTTGAGAAGATGTTCCGCCATCATCATCGAGAGATTTCTTGTTTCTTGTTTGTGAAAAGGAGTTGAGAAATTCTTCTTCGAAATTCTAAATAACTTAACTGATAGTTGAAAATATGTGGGCTGGGATTATACCATTGATAACATTACAAGAGGTTTTTCATTGAGTTTTTAAACATTATAACATAGCCATACATATACTCGTATGTATTTGTATTAAATATTCGTCCTTTTTTTTAGTTCTATATTTTTGTGAAGCCTCTTGTTTCTTCCAAAAGACTTAGGATTTGTTTTTTGGGTTTTTTAGCTTTTTAAAAAAAAGCAGGAAAATTCATTGCATATTTTCGTAAGATTTCTCTATCCACACATAGATGGGGGTGAGGGGGAGGATAGGTATACTATTTGTGTTGAGTATATATAGCGAGAATGTTAAGGATATTTTCTTTGAATATTCTTGGTGATGAAGATATGAGTCGAGACTGAGACTGAGGACGAGATTTGTTTTTCTCATAACAAACATAGTCCATATCCTCATGCACTCACACTCCCCCTCTTTAGTATTCCAATGAATTTTGGGTATCTTTACGGACAGGACAACAGCATAAGCCGCGGTACGGCACGTTTAGTCCTTGGGGTTTGTCTGTGATAAATCTCTGAAATGTTTTATATCGTCCTTGTTTTTTTTTGGCTTTTTTTGTTGGGTTTTGAAAAATACCAAAGCATGATAGATGAAATATTGAAATCTATTTAACTTATTTTAGAAAATCATATAAACTTGTACTTATCAGTTTATTAAAAAAAAAAACGTTATTGGAATTTATTTAATGTAAGAAACGCAAGAAGGGGATATGTTTTGAGAAATTGAATTGTTTATCCCTATTTTGATAGGAAAAGATAAAGAATGCAATAATAAGTTGTACTTACTTATAAGTAAGTTTGAGTTTTAGGTAAATAACATATTTTAAAATAAGTTAACTAAGTAAGGCCTTGGAATGCAAGGTTTGCCCAATTTATAATAACTGAATCAAATATAAGCTTATGTCGAGAACCCCAGACAAATTATTTTAGCGACTTCAATTTAGAATTAAATTCAAAATCCTTTGCGTTTTAGGTTTACCATCTTATTTTTAAAATAAGTGTTGGTTTATATTTCCTTTTCATTCGTATGTAGTGAATGGGCAGGTTGAGATGACATAAGGAACTTGAAAATAAGGCAAGTTTCAAGAATCTGATTGGTCAGCTGCCAAACAATTGTCTTCCAATTAAGGCAACTTTATTGGAAAGTTGGCCGGGAAGTAAGTCAAGAAAAATCTCCCTAACTGTCAAGTCAATTCTACTTATGGCTAAATGACAGCACTGATCGTGTTTTTCATTCAATTGAAAGCTGAACTTTATTACTCTGTGATTTATTTATTTTCTGCACTATTTTATTTAGTGTTTTGTGTTTTAGGATTGCTTGTCAAATTGGAAAAGAATATGTACATACAAAGGTACTATTTTCTTACAGTACAAAATACAACGCTTTATGTACTTGTGGCTTAGCTGAGGAGTGTTGTGTATACAATTATATTTTTGGTAGCGTTTGCACGATCAAGTGATGGAAGAGGTTTGTGAAGTAAAGTTCCAAATTTAAAATTATTGACGTCTGAAAAATTTACTATCTGCCTTGGTCTAAATTTCCGTTGAAAGAATGCAGTTGCCTGTCCTAATGTTGTTTAAACCTGCCTAATTTTAAAAGCGTAATTTTTGCTTTTCAAATGTCAAAAGATGGCAGTTTCAAAAGTGACAGGTACCTAATAGGGCCCATACACTACACAAACTGTTTGAGCAAACGAATGTATTTTGTTGTTGTAAAAATGTTTGTGCAAACTATTTGAGTAGTGTGTAGCCATGATGCGTGTTTGCGCAAGCGGTTTGAACAAAATCAAAACATTTTGAATTTTCCGTGCCTGCACAAACATGTTTGTGTGGTGTGTATTGAATTTTGCTCAAATCGGTGCCAATTTTCATAGAGTTAACATGAATAAACAAGAGGAACACATTTTTTGGACTGAATTCATTGTATACTTTATAAAAGTTTACCGGTATTGTGGTGTGTAAAAAGTAACGAATATTGCAATCGGGTACTAAAAGCAAACGCATATGAAGTGTCTGATTCAGATGCAAAAAGTCACGCAACTAATATCTCTCAAACATGTTTGTGTAGTCTGTGGCGAAAGGCGAAACTATGTTTGCTCAAACACACGTTTGAACAAACGTGTTTGCGTAGTGTATGGGCCCTATAAATTGTAGGATGTTAAAAGTTTTTCAAATTGACTTTAAAATTTTAGGGTTTAGGAAGTAAAGTAAAATATTGAGTATTGTGTTTCTTCAAAACTAGTTTTACAGCAAATCTTGATTTAGAATTATTTCCAGTCTTAACTTTTCAGAAATTTGATTTAAATGGCAATCAAACCATTATTATTCGAAAACTTTTTCATTAAATCTTACTGTCAGACATGACATCTAATGCTAATCCATAATAAAAAAAAAAAACGAGAACGAAGTCATGGAATTTATTATTACTTTTTTAAAAGTTTGGCCTAACTTCCATGTTTGACAGTTAAGATTGCATTTTTGGAAGCCAAACCTTATGTAAAGGGTAGTTAAATTTGAAGAGCCGATGTTGAATGTGAATCACACCTAATAGTCAAGTTTTGTCCTGCATTTCATTTGACATTTGTCAATTATTGACTAACTCAATTTGAAACGTGGAACGATACACAATCAAGCATCGCGTTAAAGTTATTCAGGCTTATTATGAAAATTTGCGTTCACATCATAATGCATATCGTGCATTTCGTGATTTTTTCTGTCAATTTAATCGTTCAAATGTGCGTAAAATTTGAAAAATCGTACACAAATTTGAGCAAACCGTGTCTGTAGGAGACGTGAAAATACCAGAGCATGGCCGTAAAGCATTGTACTGCAGAAAATATTACTGCTGTTCGCGATTGTGTGCCTGAAGATCCGCCTACTTGAACTTTTCGGCGTGTCCAACAGTTACCCTCGTCATTGATGAACATTATGCATAAAGACTTGCATTTACACGATAACAAGGTGCAATTGACTTAAGAACTAAAGCGTCAAGCGCAGGCAATGGTCAGAATGATGGCAAGAAATGGCAACAATGGATGATCAATTTATGAAGAAAATTATCTTCAGTGATGAGTCACATTTTCAACTCAGTGGATTCGTCAATAGCAGAATTTCGAATGATTATCCAAGAGTTATTATCGAAAAACCAATGAACCCACAAAGAGTGACTGTTTGGTGCGGTTTATGGGCTGCGGCATTATCGGGCCGTATTTTTTCCAAAATGAGACCGGTCAGGCAGTTACTGTGAAGTGTGTTCGCTATCGTGGGATGATAACGAACTTTTTATGGCCCGAATCGAAAGATATGGATGTAGACGATATGTGGCCACTTGTCACACAGCTAACGAAACAATGGCGTCAAATTCAATGGTACTGTTATGTTATCTCACGTGTTGGCGATGTTCTGAGACCGTTGGACTTCTTTCTTTGGGGTCATTTGAAAGAAAAGGTGTTAGTCGATAAACCAGCAATAATTTAAGAGCTAAAGGGTGCGATGATTCGGCACATTCACGGCATAACCTCAATTATGCCTTAGCGTCATCGACAATTTGGACGATCGTATGGAGGTATGCCGCCGAAGTGGCGGCGGCCATTTTGCCGATATTTCTTTCCTTACCTACATAACAAAATAATACCAATATTATCATAATAAAAAGAATTGACAATCATTTCCCAAATTTCCACACTTTATATTGAAATAGATGTCAAGACATTAACTGTCCAATTCAATGGATAATATACTTTAAAGCCATTGGTTTAATTTAAACGTCTTCTGTGAGTTACAATTTCATTTTTAGGAGTGAACCTTGTTTTGAATTTACATCCATTTCAAGAAATCACTTCTACAATACAATTTATAAAATACTATAATACATTTGCTACTTTAATCGCATTCGTTACAATGTTTTGATTTGGGATTAAAATTGATGTACGATGTAAAATAGGTTGCAATCTTAAATCAATTTAAATAAACGCTAGTAAATTAAATCACATCTGTCAACAGTTTATCACCACTTTTTTAAGTTAATGTCTTTACTAGAAATTAATTTTAAAAATTTATTGCAATCTTCAACTGTTCAGTGGGTTATAAACTTATTTTTTTTAAATATATTTATACTCTGCTTTCCAAAAGCTTTCTATTGTGATACATTTTATTGGGCTACATCTGTTATCCGAAGTTTTGTTAGGGAAGTGTGGCTACCTATTTAGCAAGTCGAAGGCTTCCGAATGCAACCACTCTTATAAGTGATATCCCAAAAGTCTAAAAATGCTTAAGAAATGCTTTTTCGGCGACAAATGTGGCCACTTAGACTTCTGTCGAAACCATATTTGAAATCAGTAAGTTATAGGCGTCAAGATGCAATGCATTTACTAAGTGGTTTTTATTTCTATGTCAATTTTCGGAAAAGTTGTACTTTTGATGCATATTTTCGCGGAAATGCTTTACCAACGTGCTGGCAAATGAGAGTTTCTGTTATCACCTTTACCGAGACTACATGTAATTTTATTATATGTATAATAAATAAACTAGGTGGCGCAACAGTCCGTAGAGAACCAGGGCCTAGTGACTTACAAGTCTCAACCATTCCTGTGTGCGAGCAATTGCAGGGATGAAGGGGACCAACAGTTTATATGCCGAATCCGAACGGCTAATTTGAGAAAGCACTTTTTCATGACAAGAATTGCTCTTGGACAATTTGTCAATTCCTCGCAAGAGGCAGTACCCGTGAAAAACCTTTAGGTGACACAGGCAGGGATCGAACCCAAGACCTCTCGCATGACAGTCCAACGCACTAACCATCACGCTACGGGTACTACATGTAATTTTATTATCACTTCAAAAAATAACCCTAAAATCTCGCTATTATTTGATTGACATGTAAACCAAATTTTTGAAAAACATTATACTCGAAGCCACTTTTAATTTTGTTTTGAAGAAACTCAAAAGTGTGAGTTTAAAATACGTTTACATAAGACACAGTGAATGAATACTTCTCAAAACACTTTGAATTCAAAATAGATTTCAGATTTAGATAAGGTATTGAAAAATAAAAGCTATGAGATAAATACTAGCTAAATAAAACCCTCTTAAAGCCAACTGCATAGGCAATCGCTCTGACGTAACATGTAACGTACTCGCCGATCTTTCATTTAAATAAACTGGCCTTGTTAAATATTCTGAATATTTAATGTGTACAGTGTAATATGTGTTAAAAAACTTATTTAACATAAAACATATCTTTGTATCTTGTTATTTTTTGATAGATATGTATGTAGTATGTAGATACCTACAGAAAATTTAATAGAGACATCGATGTGGGCGATACTTCAAAGTCTATCGAATATTTTGTCAATCAATTGTCAGATTTTCACTTAATTTTAACGATTTTATAACTCCATTAAATATTTCTACTACGCACAATTTTTGCCCATATACAAAAATGACTATAAACATTGAAAATAGAAGTAAGGTTTCTTTTCGCTTTCATATAATTTATAACCGATAGTCCTACCTACTTTAATTATTATTATTGAATTGTACAAGTCGAGTAACTTAAAATAATAATTTGAATGAAATAGAATATGTATTAGAGAATTTTTGTTTTGTTTGAACTTACCACATGTCCCTGGAGTTCGGCATCTCGATGTGATCGATGTATACCAAGTTGATCCTGCGTTGATCTTAATCCAGCTAATTGATTGTAATGATGTAGAGGAGCATGATGTAATGATGATAAAGGTTGACCATATGGATCGGTTCCTAAATATTCTAGAGCACCATGATTCTGTAAATAGGCAGGTAACTAATTGATGTTAGATGATATCTGAATGGTCCATAAGAAAATATTTAAAAATAAATAAAAAAAATTTTGAACATAAAATGAAAATCTGAATTTGTTTAAAAAAAAACATTCACAATTCTAAAGTTTGAAGACTTAAAGAGTCGTATAGTGAAGTAAGAACGTGTTGGAAAATTGGTTTAATAAATTGTACTCAACAAAGAAATCTGCTAGCTATCTAATTTCTTGTGTATATGTTTCAGATTGTGTAAAAACGTTTCATCAATGTTAATGCATTTTTAACATTTTTATTTCATGATCATTATAATATATTATAATATATAGTTTTATGGCAAAAATAATGCCTTAAAGCTTTTGAATTTCTAGAGTTGCATATATTTCTAAAAGGTTTTATCAGCCAAAGTTAGGTGGTTAGGTTAGGCTTAAGTGGCTGTCCGTGATGAAGTAGGACACATTTAGGCCAGTTTTATGGCAGATTGTGATACCACATGAATCTTGAGGCTTTCTTCTAAGCTTAATGAAACCAGTTTGAGTCCCTTACGAAAAGTGAAAGACTGGTTGTGTTAATATAATTAAGATCATTATAGAAGAATTCTCCTAGGTAATTCTTGCGTTTTTGAGCTAGAGCAGGGCATGTGCAAAAGAGGTGAAGAACTGTTTCCTCCTCTTCCTCATCCATGAAACTTCTGCAAAAGTCATTTGAGAATACGCCTAGCCGCATAGCGTGCTTTCATATTAGGCAGTGCCTGATTATGACAACGATTATCGAGCTTATATGCGATCTGCTTGAAGATAACAAGCACCTTGAGCGCTTTTAATCAAGTGTAGGGCAGATGTTTTTCGTGTTCTGACACGTGGTGATGTTATTCCACCTGATGTTTGCCTTCTTTATAGCGTCTTGCATTAGCAAACGTGGTAGAATGGGTTGTATTGTACCATTTCTGGCAAGTTCATCTGCCTTACAATTTCCTGGAATGTCTTTATGGTCCGTTACCCAGCAAAGGTGAATATTAAACTGTTGTGACATCTCTCTTAGAGATGATCTACAGTTTTGGACTGTAATAGAGTTTGTAAGGGAGACAGAGTCCAAAGATTTGATAGCGGCCTGACTATCTGAGAAAAAACTGATATCAGATGTTAATATGTATCATCAAGACAAGATTTATTTTGTCGCCAAAAGTTCCGCCTGGAACACGGAATGAGAGACTTCATTTCAGTCGCTCAGAGTACACAAACCCAGTCATATGTTTTTGATCCATATGTGTAAAAGTAGATTCCAGTAATGCCCTTTCCTAGCAGAAAGATCTGAAAGGTATAGAAATCTTGAAGTTTCTGTGGAACTGCAGTTGGGGAATGGTGTAGTCTGTGTGCTTAAGAATTGATTGTAAATACTTAAGAATTACGGAATGGCCAATGTAGTTATTAACCCACGGCAATGAAGCTTTGAGGAAAATAGCAGAGCTTGCAACTATTTGTCAGCCAAATTTTTTAAAGATTATTTTTTATATAAAGGGTTTTCCAATAACAAGTTTCATTTTTGGGAAAATGGCACTATCTTCGACATTTGTGAATTTAAAACAATCTTATTACTGAAAATTAAATAAAATAAGCTTTAAAATGGCGTCGCTACGTGCTACAAAAGCAAAGACGCAATTGCAATACCTATTGCAGGAAAAATTTCCTGAACCCTATATTTCTGGAAGAGTTTATCACAATCGACCACCGAGATCTTGTGGTTTAACACAATTTAAATTTATGTTTCACAATTGATTCAAGACCTGGATTTAAACTTCGGCCGTAATGTGAAGTACAGAAATTCGTTCTTCAGGCGTACTGCGTGAATGTGGAATGTCTTGCTGGGCTCTGAACTTCCCCAAACCAATTCACACAGAGACTTCACAGAGACACAGAGAAAAACAGTGTTTATAAACCATTCGATATTCTTCATGTGAGGCTGACAAAGAAATCTCTGAACTAAAAAAATTGAATTTAAGAAAACCGATAGGCATTCCTGGAAGTGTGAGCATTAAGACTGAATTTAATAAGGGGTTGGGAAGGGGGAATGCACTTTTGGCTACTTTTACATAACATTGCTTATAAAAAACATTTATTTTCCAAAATGCTCCTGAATAACACCTTTTGTCTTGAAACAAAAAATTCGAAAAAGTCTTTAGAACTTGTGTGTACAACTTTTCTCAAGTTGTATGATTTTGTTAAAATTGAAATTCAAAGCCTTCCAAAATTATAGAAAGCGTTAAAATTCTTAAAAATCTATGCTTGAAAACTTAAACTTAAACTTAAAATCAAAAAATGTTCAAGCATTCGAATTTAAATGAATGTTGTCTTTCAAATAAATCTACAAGAATGGTAAAACTACCTTGAATACAAGTACAGTCTTATAAGTCTTATTTTCCTCAAATAAAACAGACTGGTAAAGTGTGTATAAATTTCACTTATTGAATATTTTATGCAAATTATTCAAAACAAAACCCTTATGATTTTTAATTGACCATACAAATATTCTTATCAATTTTTGTTGATATTTAAATTAAATACTTTAAAGTCACGCTCAAGATTTAAAACCAACCTATGTGTGGTCATATTCATAATGTCACAAGTCATATAGTGTTGTGATAATTCAACTTTATTTTGATTTCCTTATCAAGATTCTCTATAAACACCGGTTTAAAATAGAATGCTTTTGCCACACATGAATTTAAAAAAAAAAAAATCAATCATACAAAATAATACAACGCAATACTTTTGAATATAAACATAAACGTCAACGTCAACTTTAACTTGAACTAATTCACTTTTATGCATTTGAAAAAGTCTAAGAAAGGAACAGGAAAATCAACACTGACTATACCTGCATAAATCACAATATTGTTTCTTTAGGAACAAACATATGCCTACTTTACCACAATATGTAACTTTTATAACTTAAAGGGTGTTTCTTTTTTTATGTTGTTCCATTTTCATGAGGGACACAAAAATCGCACTTTTGCTCGGAACATAAAAACAAATATCTGAAATTTTGTTTTAAATAAACAGAAACCCATTCCAGCAATTTCCTTGCATCTTATGTATTTCTGACTTCATTGACTTCATTCTATTTAGTTCAGAAAAAAACACCCTATATTACTTTGCAAACTAAAATAGACATCAAAGCGCGTGAACTTTTCATTCTAAAACAGAAAATAAATCAAAAATCCTTACCTGTTGCTGAGGCGGACTCTGTGTTGCGTGATGGAACGGCGGCGGAAAATACGGTGGTTGGAAGTCCGATTGCAATGATTGATGATGCATTGATGCGGCAGAGCCATGCGATCCACCGTGTCCTCCATGGGCACCAGTTGGTCCGCCACGTCCCGTATGCCCGCCAGTGTGTGTTGTATAAGCCGGACTGCCACTTGACAGTCCTATACTCCCATGACTAGTCAAGCGTTCCTAAAATAAAAAAAAAAAAACAACAATTTAATAATAATAATTAGAATTGGAAATTACATAACAAATTAATTCAAGTTCTGTTTCAAAAAAATTAAATATTTATTTTTCATGGTTATGTACATTTATGTATGTATTTTACCTGAACATCAATGACTGTTGGCATATCCACATATGCTAAAGTCATAATCTCATAATAATGAGATGACAAAAGACCTTTTTAGAATTTGCTGTGTTCTTTTTTTATTTGTTAATTTTTCTTATTTTGATTTTTATAAAATATATTTGTCATGAGAATAAATTATTTATTATGTTGATTTTGGTTTATTAGAATACACATAGAGGTCTATTAAATTTATGGCAAAAGATTTAGATCCATATTCCGGTTTTTTGGTTTATGTTGAGATTATAAATTTATCTAATTTTTTTTTAATATTCAAGTGTCAGAGGACACAGGTTCTTTTCGTGTTTTATTTGTTTGCTTTTTACATTATTTGTCAATTTCACAAGAAATTCCTATAATTAGTTGTAAACAAGAAAAAAACAAAGGCATAATGATTAAGGGTTAAGGTATAATTTTTGTAATATTTAAATTTTGACTATTAACTCATAATAACAAACACGTTCCTCATATTTTTCACACACCAATGGATCACCAATTTTATCTTAAATAGTCAAAGTCAAAAGGCTTATGAAAATTTAGATAAACTTCTTGATTTCAATAGAAAAATCGTATTGGACAAAAACCTAAGTATTCAAAACATATTTTTTCAACTCGCTCCCAAATATTTTGAAGATAACATTTTGTCATTAAAAAAGCGGTGTGCCCAAACTATTAAAACTTATAATGGAAAATATTGATAGTTTTAAAATAAAGTAGCATCTTTGTGGTTTAATCATATAAGCTTAAGCTGTTTTAAATTTAATCGTTTAAGGCAAACAAAAGTTTCTTCTTAAGGTAAAACATTTGTTTTTAATAGAATAAATTTGGTGTACTGTACATATATTTCCATAAGCAATTTTTTTTGTCAGAAAGATATTCAACAAATTTTTTGAATCTATTATTTTAAGAAGTGTTACAGCTTTCATATTTCAATATATTAAAAAAAATAATGTCGTTTTTTGTAATTGAAGTTGCAATTTACTTTGACTCTTTCTTAAAAGTGGTAACCCTAAAGTTTTGCATTGGAGTTATGAAATTTAACGTTAAAAATTACAGGTGGACAAAAGTTCCTAAATCAACCTAATTAAAACTGATTATTATATCATTTGTACCGGTCTAATGTCCTTAGGCCTTATTATTCAGATTTTCTATTTAATTCTGTTCAAGCCTTTTAAAAGCTTACGTATTTTTAAAGGATGCTAAATACGTATACTTTTTTTAAAATGAAAATTGATTGAAATGCTTTTCACGTTCCTTGATATAAAAGAGAGAACAAAATTGGTGAACAAATTCAGTGATTAGAAAATTTTGTTGTTTGTAAAAATGTTTAATAAATCTACGACATTGTTTTGAAAGGAAATTTAAAAAAAACTTTTTGTAGACCAATTGACAAAGTGTTCATTATTGATAGGAGCTATTAAAATTTTCTAGAGCAAGAAATAAGGTTTTTGAAGTTAGGAATGATGAGGAAACGAATGCTTTTTTCGACAATTTTTAACTTGAAAGCAATAAGTATAAGTCATAATACTGTATTATAAGACTAGCCGTGGTTTTTGGGATTGTATATTCGAGTGCAAAATTGCTAAAACGATCCCCAGTAGTTCGGCTTTTATATTTGAAAGTTAAAACAATTGAGCATTTGTCAGAATCCTTTATTATAATATTGTAAAAAAACAATAATTTTAACTTAATTTAATTGACAATTTAAAAAGGAATAATTTATATTTAATTTTTATTAAGTTTTCCATTTTGTATAGATTGAAGCTGAATAAAATAAAGAACTGAAGGAAAGGAGTTCGTTCATAGAGTATGGTCTAACTGTGTGTAAATACATATTAGATGGCAATATTTTTCTTGATACTATAAATTTTCGTAAGATAACAAACAAATATTACAGCTTATGTCTATTTCTGTATAATTTAACAACTTAGTCGAGTCAGCTTGGAAAACAAAACTCCGATTTGTCGAATTGAAAATTTTGACACTTCTCGACGTAATAAAATAAAAGATTTTTAGAGAGATGTCTGTGTGCGTGAGTACGTTCGTCCGTACGTGCGTACCTTCTTAGTAGCTTCTTTTGTCGCCAATATCTCAAGAACTAGTATAGAGATATCGACTACAGATAATAACACAGAAAGGTGCAGAAAGGACTCTAAACCTAAAATATCTCACCAACTAATAACGGTCACTAGACCTGACATGATACCAAAGTGATATAATTTTGAAGAAAAATCAGTAAACGATTTTTTTTACATATCAAAAACTGAAAAAAATAAATTTCCCCTCGAATATTTTACGGACAAAAAAATTTAATGCAACGTTTTTGACTTCTGGTAAAATTTTGGGGAAAGATCTAATTAACAGTTTTATTACAAACAATGAAAAAATATTAAAAAAACGTTAATTAAACTTCGTAAAATTTTCAAATCAAATATCTTTTCAAAAGTTAAAGATTTTGGCTCCAAACTAATTTCATCTTATAAAAGTTATGGGTCTTAGCGTTGAGTAAAATTTTGAGAAAAATCGTGTTGACAGTTTTTTTTTTTTTACAAAAAATAAGAACCTACAAAAACATTACTAAAACTTGGTAAAAATTGAAGGTCGATTTCCGATATCTCGTGAATAAATGAAAGTATTGACTTCAAAATGATTTCATTCTGTGCTAAATTTTCTTAGAAAAACCAAACTGTATTTTTTTATATAAAAAATAAAAACTCTCAAAAAATGTTACTAAAATTAGTAAAAATTTGGTTTTCGACTACAAATCTCATTAACAAAAATAGATTTTGAAATTAAACTATTTCATCATATGCAAAATATTGTTGGTATTTTTTAGTAAATTTTTGAAAAAAAAAACAATTGACAACTTTTTGAGAAAAACACGAAAACCTAAAAAAACAACAAAAAACTGAAACTGAAAAGAAATGATTTTTCGACTCAAATATTAGGAGAATAAAGAAAGATGTTGTCTTCAAATTAAATATCTCTCAAGTTTTAATCAAGGCATATTGACAGATCGGATGGGAAGTTATCAGTGTGGGGTGGAATCCCAGCCAGTTTTACAAAAAAGAAAACTGCAACGACTCACGCGCAGAGAACTCAATTATTTTGTGCTAAGCTATTTTGAAAACCAAAATGAGATGCAAGATTTGAATTTTCTTACTTTTATCTTTTTTTTTAGATATTCCAAGATACTTTTAAGGTTTCATTCTGAAATGTAGACGTACAACATTTTAAACGAAGTCGCTACACATTTTTTTTAGAAATATACAAAATTCAAAATATGCATTTTTTTCGAGTTATTTTGCGAACACTCATTAAAACATGGATTACTAAAATAAGGCAGCTAAGAAATTTTATGTTGGTTCTTTAATAACTCTTTAGCTAAGGAGTGATTACACAGTTCTTCTTTAAAAAAATGCTCTCGGCATGGTTTTCAATTCTGTATAGTTCTTGCTTCGCGTTAGTTTGGTTGCTAATAAAACATTTAATATCAAAAAGTGCAGCAAACACTAAAAGCTCTCACTCAAAAAGCAAACATTTTGAACAATAAACTACTTATCATACTCTACGAACATGAATTCGAAATATACAAGAGTTATCGATCAAAATGCTCGAAATGCTATAAATTAGCTGAAAATGCATTTTTGAATGCATTTATTAAGGAAATATGTAGTTTTTTTTTTAGATAATTTGTTTAAAAACTATACAAAAAACTATTTGTAAGTATTGAGCTGTTTTGTTTAAAGAAATTCAATAAACCTTTCATTATGTAGTGATCTACAGAAAAAATATTTTTTGTTGCAATTCAGTAAATTTTTATCGATACAAAATTTCTTCCATCAGAAAATTTAAATTTAAGTGTAGGTTAAAAAGGCATTTAATCTAACTAGACAAAAGTTAAAAACTCAGAATCAACAACCTGTTCAAAATCAGTTCTTTTATTTAGTTTGTCTGCATTTCCCATATTAACATAATATTTTATTTTAATATTACTAATTTATTTCATTGTCAATATCAGGTGTACGTTTAAGCCTTAAGTTAAAACCCAATCTTTCGGGTTTCATAGATCCTTCGGGTGAACTATCAACAATAGTACCATCCATTCTCCTAATACACAAACTTTTTCTAACCAAAAAACCATTTTGACTTTTGCAAATCTTCAGTTAAATTCTAATTTCTTTGCCATGCAAACAAAAAACCATAAAACCTTTACAAAAATGAATACCACATAATGGTCACATTAGGATCTAAAAATATTTTATGACACAAATCAGAATAACTAATAAATAACTAATTCGGTAGACAAAAAATAAGAATTCAAGTTTCTTAATTTGAATTTAAATTATGTTAAATATTAATATCAATTAGGAATTATAATTATCATAGCATTCATTAAAATTGTGTGTTTTTTTTTTTATAAATTCTAATTTTATCGAATTCTTATGTTAAGTTATACATGATTTTTAACAGTGTTTGGGACTTATTAAAATTTGACTACTTGTTATACATAGATAAAAAATATATCACCCAATTTAAAAAGGTATAAACAATAATAAAGATATCAACGTGTTTATCAAAATTTAAAGTGTGATTAAATTACAATAAATGTAACTCATTTTATGTCAAATAAAAAATAAATATTTACATAATGAATAGCCCTAATGTTGATTTAATGTAAATAAAATAGAGCTCTAAAAGTCGTTTAAAATTTGAGGGAAAATGAGATTAATTTTGAATACTAAATAAGAGTTTATTGGAAATCTAGATTTGGTATAATAAATGAAATGCATATCGTAATCTTAATTTTCCGTATTTAGCGTTTAGAAAAGATAAAATTTTGTGTAGAATAAGATTCATTTTTTGTATTTGTCGCTACGGAATTGAGTTTTTCTATGCAAAGTTATCTATATAGTATCTATAAACCAAAGTGTTTGAAATAATAAAATAACACATGTTTTTACTTAATGTGGGGTTTTCCAATAAGGAGTTTCAATTTTAATATTAATTAATGAATATCTATTTTATTATATGCGGTTAGCCAATTCGCACATTTACGGTCCTAACGAGTTAAGTCTTTAAAGCCTTGAACAGATTGTGGAGCATTGGCATATACCTTATCTTTTCCGCCTCTTCTAGCCTTCTAGCCTCTGAGTATAACAAATCTTTGATTTAAAAACTACAAACATCAATCTTTTAAAACTGCGACTGCAAAATGTTTTCCATTTCTTAGTGAATTTAGTTAAAGCGTGTAATGTTCTATTTTTAGTACTTTCGGAGTTTTTACTTATCAAAAGTAAAAATATAACAGTTCCGAAAGTGACAACTGTCCAAATACTATTCCAAATGAAACCTCTTATTAGAACTTTCATTTGCATTACTATCTTTCAGTTTCTTACTATCTGAAAAACGAGCTTCAAAGTTGCAATAACTTTCAAAATACTAACTGGTTTTGTGCAAACTCATAAGAAATTTAATTTACTAAAAACGTGGTTCAAGTAGAAAGGGAAATAATTGTGAGAGACAAATAGATTATATATTTAATATAATAAATAAATTGGGTGGCGCAGCAGTCCGTTGAGAACTAGGGCCTATAGTGACTTACAACTCTCAACCATTCCTGTGTGCGAGTACTGTTGTCAGGGATGGAGAGGACCTACAGTTTTAAGCCAAATCCGAACCGGAAATTTGAGAAAGCACTTTTCATGACAGGAATTACTCTTGGAGAATTTGTCAATTCCTCGCAAAAGGCAGTACCCGTGAAAGAAACTTTAGATTCCATAGGCAGGGATCGAACCCAAGACCTCTGGCATGACGGTCCAACGCACTAACCATCATGCCACGGGTACTATCTATTTAGAATTTCAAAAAACATTGTTAAAATTAGTATTCCAAAGATAGAAGTTTTTAAAATACATTTCAGAAATGGAAAATCATTTTAAGCAGTCCTTGAACAGTATTTTAATGTCTTTGGATTCTTAATAAGGATTCCAATTTTGACATTTTGATGGAACTAATTTCAAAATTTGAACTGAAAGTTTTCTTATTCTACTTTAAATGAAACCTTCTAGGTGTCAGCGACAGCGAAAAATGAACTTTACAAGAAAAAAAAGATAAACAAAAATTATGTACTACTAAAGCCTTTAGAGAAATAATACTACTGAGTGGAACTTATTGTTCTTAAGTTGTTTAGTCAAGAGAATCAATTTTTAATTGTCAGTAGCCTTAAGTTTCGACCTTTTACTTTCATAAGCCCAATCAAAGATAAAGAAAAATGAGCGTGATAAAAGAAGACTAGCAACACTATCAACCTTTTTAAAACTTGACAATTATTTTTGTCTTGAGAGTTGAAATTTGACATTTGTTCCTTGGACCTTTGTAAATGTCATTTCACAAAATCTATCATACTTCATAATTTGCCATCGTAAAAAAGCAACGTTTATCTTTAGTTCAATAGAAGCAAGAAAGATTTTTGACATAATATTCTGATTTGGAATAGGTTGATTTGACATCTACACTTTGCAGATATTAGAATACCTTGTGAAAATAATTTTTCAAGCTTACTGTATGAATTGAGTTTAATAATTCAATCATTGTTAATTTTCAATTTTATAATGTTGACTATTTAGATAAAATTAACATCAGCATTATTATGAGTTAAAAGTCAATTAAAAATTTAAATCAACAAAAAAGAAGCTTAAGGCGATCGCACAAACCACACTTATTATAACGACGATGATGACGATGGACCACGAATTGAGGCACAACAGTATAACTTCTATAATGAATTTAATAATGATGACAATTCGACCAACCGACGGACGACGCGACGCACGGACCAACTACAAACGGCAGGGCGACTCAAGCAACGCGAGCGAACGCGACGGTAAGATAAGTTTTGATTGTGAGTGCTACAAACAAGACGTTCAAAATTTAATTCAAACACATTTCCACCGTTGGCAATTATAATAAATAATATACACCATTGAAGCGTTTAATATATGGAAATTAATCAAACATATAGATACTACGATTTAATGCATTAATATTGCATTTGATATTATGATAGCGCAAAATAAATGCCTGAAGATTTGAGTATTTTAATTTATCACCATCACATAATATAGAAGATAAAATTAAGACTTGAGGTGTTATCAATATTAATTAGATCACCACACGCACCACATTTTGCATTATTTTGAAGCTTAGGTAGGTATGCAGGTACCTATAAGCTTTTTGAGATAGTTATGCAGGTCCGTCAAGTTAAACACCACGTCCGAAACTAAACAAACATGAGTTCATTTAAATTTAAATTTTGCCGTTGGCATTTAATTCGAAATGCCCGGTAACCGTTTTTCCTTTTCTTAATAATAATAATAATTGAATCTTTTGAAAAAGGCCGAAATATAATACAAAAAAACTGTCAATGAGACTGCTTCGGTAGTCGCGCGATAACTAACCATCAAATATAAACGGTTGCCATCTTACACCGTCAAAAATTCATTCAAATTACAAATGAACAAGAAAAAAATAAGATATAAAATCCCAAACAAAATAGTTTACCTTACCATCTCAGTTAAAGAAATTTTGTGTGTTTCACATAGATACTCCATAGTGTATATGTATACACACACACAAAATAACACAGATACAACCAAAAACAACTTGTATCTTTTATGTGAACACGCTCTAGCTCTGAAGCTAAAAGATACGATGAATGACGGTCGGTGGTGGATTTAACAAAAGAGTATTCCTCCATAGCATCAACTTTAGCTTCAGCAGTTTTCGACGCACGCCAAGATACAAGCAATGGTAGCAACAAAACGAAGCAAGGGCAACTCGTAGTGTTACACTACGTAAACAAAACATGATTACCACTTTGGTAGAATTGAGACTATTTCAAATTTTCGTAATGAAAATTTAATAAGAGAATTTAAATTGGAGTTCTACAGAATTCTATCATTGGGCCAGTTCTGTTTTCATTTTGTATTTGAATTTAAATAAATCTAATTTAAATTTTAAAATTTAATTTAAATGTGAAAAAATTATTTAAAAAAATGACACATCAAGTACCCTTGCGAATGTCATATTTCAATATGTTTTGTCTATGCTTATAAAGAGGTTTCATTTTGTATAGCCCGATTTCACGGTAGCTTTTACTTTGTCTCTCAAGATTTGACAAGTATAAACTACACCATTCATAAAACCAAAACGATATATACACTTCAGAACGCATTGAAAATGTCAAAATACACTGCAAAAATCGTGAAAAGTTTGCAGCCACACATTGAAAAAAAAAACTCAAGCACTTTTAAGTCGGCATGAAGCATCTTCTCAAATGGAATATCGTACTGTAGCCGGTAGTGTGATGAAAACCCAAGCTTTTAAAGTCCAGTTAAAACAAGAACTCAATCAAATCTTCACTGATTAGGTCCTTAAAATGCATACAAATTATTAACTTCCCATAGGATCGGACCATTAGACGAATTGAAAATTTTGACATTAGTCTACGTTTCAAGGTCCCTAGAATATAAATACAAGATTTTTAGAGAGATGTCTGTGCATGCGTGTCGTTCATACGTTCGGGAAGCTTTTTTCGTTGTCCATATCTCAAGAACCAGTAGAGATATCGACTCCAAATACATTTTGTTATGCAAGTAATAACACAGAAAGATACAGAAAGGACTCTCAAAAAACTTGAGTGGGTGGTTAACCCAAAGTATCTCCCGAACTAATAATGCTAGCGACTTGAATTAAATTTTATATTATACTAGCTTTTACCCGCGACTTCGTCCGCATCGGGTAGACCCACTCAGTGATGTCTTCTCCCCGCGCCGCACTACCGCCGCCACCACCTGCCTCGTCTACCGCGTGCGACCCCCGCCCGCGCACTCGCCCCGCGCCTCAGCCGAAACAGAATTAGAAGTTGTACCTATACATGGCTCGTGTTTGGCGATGAGGTTGAGCATAACAAAGTTAAGCTTTAGAGCCCCCGCAGACTGCAGACTTTTTATCGGCCGATAGTTTGGTCGGCTTCTTAATGAGTATGGAGAGGAATGCATATGCGCACACTACAGCGATTCAGTATCGGCCGATAAAAAAGTTTGATGGGCTACCCAATTACATTCAAACTAATCTGTCGGCCAACTATCGGCCGACTGTTTAATCAGTATTGGCGCATACACGCCTGCGCATACATGACGATTGTTTAGTCGGCCGATAGTTCAGTTCGCTCTGTGATTTGGCGTCGTGTGCGTGTTAGTTGAATATGGCGTCGCCCAAATCACAATAGTTGATTCGAGAATAGTCGGCCGACTGTTAAATAGTCTGCGCCCTGTTCAACAACCAAACTGTTTAGTTGGCTCGGTTTGTGCACTTTCAGCCCAACCCGACCAAATTATCGGCCGATAAAAAGTCTGCAGTCTGCGGGGGCTCTTAAAATTATTATTTGTGGAACTTGGTGGGAGCCACAGTTTGCGTCTAACGTTGAGGGCTTGATGCACGTGGCGCGCGAAGCCCGCGTTAATATACGTGTATGATAAGTTTAACATGTTCGACAACTTATTTCATAAGGGTTGGGAATGCGTTGTTTTCCCGTAATACCAATTTTATCCAAATATTATTCAAATCTTTGGTTATTTAGAAGTGAAAGCGATCAGATTCTCCGGAAAGTAATTTTTTTTATGGGAATGCGTTGTTTTCCCGAGGTCAAAAGTAACTCATGTCCTTTCTTAAGTCTCAAACTATCTCCTTACCAAATTTCATTTAAATCTGTTCAGTAAAAGCGGTCGGCCCACCTAATTTTCCTATGGGAATGCGTCATTTTTCCGGGGTAAAATGTAGCCTATGTCCTTTCTCGGGTATCAAAATATCTCCATACCGAATTTCATGCAAATTGGTTCAGTAGATTATGCGTGATTGAGTAACAGACAGACAAACAGGGTTACTTTCACATTAATAATATTAGTATGAAATATGATATTTTGATGTGATACCAGACTGATATAATTTTGAAAAATAATCATTGAACGGTTTTTTATAAATAAAAAAAAACTAAAAAAAAATAATTGTCACCTCGAATATTTTAAGAACCATAAAATGATTTTGACATCAGGTAAGATTTTGAGAAAAAACGAATCGACACATTTTTTACAAAAAATAAAAACCTAAAAAAACATTACGGTGACTTGATAAAAATTGATTTTCGACTCAAATATCTTTTCAAAAAATGAAGACATTGACTTCAAACTAATTTCATGTTATAGAAAATATTGTTTTCGACATTCAGTAAAACTTTTATAAAAATCGAACAGTCATTTTTTGCATAAAAATTAGAATCAATAAAAAATAGTACACGGCAAAAATTCATATTTGGTTCTCGATATCTCGTAAGGTATTGACTAAAAATGGTTTAATTCTATTTTCAAATTCAACCTGCATTTATTTACATAAGAAATACAAATTTTCAAGAAATGCTACTAAAATTGGTAAAAATTAGTTTTCGACTAAAATATCGTTAACAAAAATAGATTTCGAAATCAAACTATTTCATTATATGCAAAATATTGTTGGTAAGTTTAACAACTTTTATAAAAAATAAAAACACGAAAATATACAAAAACAACAAAAAACTGACAAGACTGGGTTTTTGACTCAAGTATTAGAAGAACAAAGAAAGATATTGACTTTAAATTATTTATCTCACCCAAAATATTGTAATGAATATTTTGTTAGAGTTTTAAACAAGACAAATCAACCGACGAGATGGGAAGTTATCGGTGTAGGACGCATCCCAAATTCTTTTTTATTTCGGCCATAGAAAATCCAAGGCTAGTTGAAACGGCTCTCTATCAAAAACATGATCTAGTTCGATGTAGTTTTTGACTATGGTTCGACCTTAATTATTGGAAAATGAGGCTATTGCAATGATGTATTGCTGATGAGCAACATTTATGATCAATGATTTTGTATGACCGGAATTGGAAGGTATTGATATTTATTTTTAATAAGACGGTGTCGTCACGTTCCATTCAAGCAACGAAATAGTCCGAATTTTGTAAAATAAAATTTCCTGACAGTGTTTTTTCTCAAAAAGGTGATCACGTTTGTCGACTCAGGTCTTCTGATTGAACACCTTAAGGGTTTTTTCTTTGGGGTCACGTGAAAATCTCTTTTTACGAAAAACCCATGTAGAGCATTGAATCTCTGGATCAGTAAAAGCGGCCTTCTTTTATTCCTGAAACTTTCAAATTTGATAACCTATTGAATATCGTCTTTGTTTTATCGAAATTCCCTTGATTAAAATCTTACTGAAAAGTTTTTAGCCTAATGTGTAATTTTGAAATAAAGTGTCGTAGAATTTGGTAGTTAATTAATTGTCTAATTTTTAGTGAGTTAAGATTTTGAAAACTCATCACGTTATTTCACAGTTTCAACACTTTTTTCGTACAACTTTTTTTCCAGTGCGGTAACCATGTTCAACAGTACTAAGGCAGCTCTTGGAGGCAGCAACAACTGTAGCAATAGGCGACATCCACTGCCACCACACCATACCACAGAGAACAGCAACATCAGCAGAAGCAGGAGCACTACCAGTAGGAGAGTTAGAAGTTGTTTAGCTCCGTTGGTGGCTTTGGTAATTGTCCGATTTAACTGAGTCTGCGCGAGCGGATATTTGTCCCGTATACCTTGTATTCATCTCATTCAATAGCAATGTTAGATACATTTTAGTAGATAGATAGATATGTAGATGGATGGGATATTATTAATTTATATACAAAAACCGCATTCTATCATCTTCTTCGTCTTCTTCAATTTAATACTATGAGAATATCTTTAATATTAACATGTTGTCTCTGGCATCCTTAGCACCTTAGATGATTTGTAGCGAACTACTGTTAACGATTTTATTGCTTTGCTAGTGATGCATAATAAAATGTATGATGGTACAATGAGGATGTAATGTGCCTTTGAAAGTTATAAAATATCTCATGAATCTTATACAAGTTGTATCTATAAGATAGTAAGACAGCGTGGTACATACGTATAGGGGGTGTTGATTTGCATCAGCAGGTGAGTAAATGCATTTATTATGAATGAACATAAGAGTGCGTCTTCTATAAAAGTGATCTTAGTCAAGATCATAGTAATAGTACCTAGATCGGTCAAGATATGCATTTTACTACCTGTTTTTTTTTTTTTAATTATGTAGTAGTTTATCAGGTGTTGTTCTTTATAGTTAATCAAAACAAAAATAAAACCATTAAGTAAAAATGAGGTTAATAATATTTGTTTTTTTTTTAAATTAATTTATTTGTAAAAGTAATTAATGAAAAAACTTTATAACAAGTCGGTCAGTTAGACGAAAAAAGGTCAACGGCTGAAGTGTGTAATTATTATTTTACATATAATATTGGAATATTGATTAAAATATTGACATAATATGCAGATGAATATTTTATAATGATAGTAAGAAAACTTGTTTTCAAGAGAAAGGAGATTGATAGGTATAATATCTGTAAAATATTTACGTTAGATCGAAACAATCTATCAAAGTCGTCTATGACATTCATAGTGGAATTGTGTATCTTAAATGCTTTTGACAGTTATAGATTAAGATAAGGCTATAGTATAGAGTGAAAAATAAATATTTACATAGGTTAATTATTGAATTATCAATCAGGATGTACATAACTACTCATGTTAATTAAGATACAATTAGAATAAATATTTATTTTGTATTTTGAACAGGTCTCAACTTATTTGTGTAGGTTAAGTTCATCTTTATGTACGTTAAAAAATATATAAAGTTACGTCAAAAAATAAAAAAGAGGATAGGATGCGCCTTAAAGTAATAAGCAGAATAACATTTAAAGAATTTTGAACAAGGAATAAATTGAAATTCAAACTGTTTCTTTCGAAATGTTAATATTTTGTTAGGTTTTTAATTGAAAAAAAAACCTTCAATTAGATAAAAACTGTAGATCTTCGAGTCTAAAAACCGTTTTTACCAATTTTGTTTATAGAATTTTGTGTATCGAATCTTTGTTTTTTCTTTAAATAATTTTGTCGAAAACGGTAGAATCACCTCAGATGGTTTTTGATAAATGACAATCAAAATGAAAAAATTTGATTTATGTAAGGTGATATTCAAATTGACAGTTTAAAAGCTGTCACAACAAAAATGTGAAAGTCATTTTCCAACACACATGTTGTTCCTGAATAGAGCTACCACACGATTACACAAACGACTTCAACATTTTTTTCAGTTAAGTTTCGTTTAAATAATAATTCAAAATCTGATGTGCTTGCAATTGACCAAAGAAATACCGTTCCAAAGAGTTCCTGTAATGATCTCAATTGACTGAAACATGACAAAAAAACAAAAATAATGACACCAACATGAGAACCATATCATGCAGTCAATTTTATAAAGAGGAACTGATGTTTAGAAAAGCACATGAGGTTTATTTACTGTCCAATGATGGTCAAAAGTTAAAAACTGCCTTCAAAAGAATAATTTGTATTCTTTTGCTGTTAATCGTCCTAAAGTGTCAGCAACTTTAACTCAGAAATAGGTTTAACTAATTTATAAACGCCCTTCATCAGTCAAATATGCAATAAGATCTCGTGTCTAAATCGCCAGTTATGGAAGGTCAAAGAACTGAAAGTGTGAAGTGCTTACCAATTTTTATCTTTCGATTAGTCGAATTGAAAATTTTGGAATTTCTCAATGTTTCAAGGTTTCTAGAACCTTAATTTAATTTTTTTAAAGAGATGTCTGCATGTGTCCATGTATACGTACGTTTATACGTCCATATACGGTCAGAGACCTTTTTTCGTCGGCCATATCTCAAGAACTGTCAGAGTTCGTGGTTTACAGATAATAGCACCAAAATATGCAGAAACGACTTTCAAACAATAAATTGTGTCTGTGGTTTCCTTGAAAAATTTAGATTATCCCAAATATCTCTCGAAGCAATAACCAATTAAAATGAATATTGTACATTGCGACTTGATTCCAAATTGGCACAAATTCTGATTTTATAAATCAAAAAACTGGAAACAAATATTTGTCATCTCGAATATTTTGCGAACGAAAAAATGATATTACATCATAAAAAATAATTGTATGCATAAAAAATAACGTTTTTGACATCTGGTAAAATTTTTAGAACGATCGTTTTTTTTTACAAACCTACACAAACAACACAATTGAAAAGAAATTGTTGTCGACTCCAGTATTAAGAAAACAAAGAAATATATTGACTAGTAAATTCTATATCCAGGACTCTTAATTAAGGGTGGGGGGTGGGGATGGTGTATCATAGATTTTACACACTTAACACAAAGATGAGTTTTTGAGCACGGCTTACAAATGTTTTTTAATGTTCTCTAAAGGAAGCTGACAAAATTTTAATAACGTAATGTGTATCTTAACCTTACATTTACAAATTTCAAAGGTTATAGTCACGACTTTAATTATTATTAAATTATTTTAGAACACTGTTTTCCAGCAACATATGGTCTTACTATTTTATTGGACTCTCGACATATGAAAACATGCCAAGATTCCAACAGTTTTCTAAATATGCCATTCTTTAAAAGAAACAAAAAAAAAAAAAAAAAAAAATTGGTGAATTTCACGCAGAAATGTTAGAAATTGTGTTGAAACGTAGCTTTTTTTCATTTCCATATTTTTTTCGGACTCAATTTTGGGGGTATTTTATTACTTTCGTTATCAGTCTGCTTACTCGTAGATTGAAGCTGATGCTTGAAGACAAGTTATAAAAACTTTCTGTTTTGCGTGAACCTTTTGAAAATATTTTGATCTTCAAGGAGTCAACAAAAATAAAAATTTTAGAGAAAAAATGTACATAATTTTTCTAAAAATTAAATAAGAACAAATTAAGGTAAGCAAATAAGTTGAGACCAAACTCAAGTGTGGTACTCACAATAATTTACACGTGGTAGAATCTCTTCTCACTGCAATTCTCGAGTGATTGAAAGCTGATATGAAATGATATGAAACGTTCATTATGTTTTTCAATTAGCAATTAGTTTAACGAAACCGTGACTTTAGCTATTTTTGGAACATTTTAGTTCTTGAAATTCGTGCTTAAATCTCAGTTCTAGAACATTTAAAGAAGATTAACCTCAAAAAGTACAGTTCTTTAATTTTTTAGGATCTTAAAAGTTTAACTTTATACTATTAGACTATGTGCGACAAAGAAAACTAGGATGGAATTGGCGACAAATTTCAGGAATTTAAAGGCAACTCAATATTAAATTGGCTATCTCTTTTTTAAATTTTCTTCTTAAGAACCTGAATTTTTGCTCTTTCTCTCAGAAAAGAGCTTAGAAAATTTTTTTTAAAATTCTTAATGTTGTAAAAACAAAGATTTTAGATGTTTTTGACAGCAAACCGGTTGAATATCGTTAAATTACTAACAAATCTTTAGATGAAATCTTTACTTTGTAGGAGTACTTTAATCTTATCATAATATTAAAATCTAGTTTTTATTTATTTTTTTTTTTGACGAATAAAATTTTTTAATAAATTCATTCGAAATAAAAGATTCAAAAGAAAAACATAAACATTTTTGTTAATAAGAAATTTCGTTTTTTATTAAAAAGCCTATAACTTATACAAACTTAACTGTAAAAGCTTTATGGCTCAAAGAACCCCTCTTGGTCCAGACCTCAGTTACTTTTAGCAACAAAGCTTAAAGCAATAAAATACAATAAATAATTAAAAATATAAGGTAGGTCATATCCCTTAACGCAATACGTTAAGTTTTGAACTCAAAGGAATTCCTGCAAAAATTACAAAAAAATAATCTACCAGGGGGGTCATTACCCCTATGGCCTCCCCTAGATCCGCCATTATTTGTATCTTATACAAAATGTTATTGTTAGTAAATTGTTAAAGTTTTAGACAAATCGACAGACGGGCACAAATGGAAAGTAATCACAATGGATCGCTTTTAACTAGTTTTGCAATATCCTTATCAAATATAATAATGGTGGGGACATGCTTCAGAACTTCAAACATGGACTGAGTGCTTCAAAACTTTAAATTTCTACGTTAAGTTTCAAGAATTATATCACTAGCTCTAGGTGAGTTCCTTAATGTTACCTTTTGTAATCTGAAGCATGGATTTGGTACACGTATTTTTATAGAAAGCTTACTATTTCCATTCGTCATTTTAATGGAGGACAAAGTAACGTAGGTAAAACTTAAAACTAATTTGAAGTCCATCAACTGATGCATATGATCAAATTTAAGACATGAGATGAGATCATTTTCATTAATTTCGAAAATTAAAATTTTTTGGAATCATCTTGAACGGTATCAATTTTACTAAATATTTTGAAAATAGAAACACCTAACAATATTTTAATAATTACCTACATTTATATAGCCGTAATAATTACTAACCAACGATCAAAGACACAACAATTTATTTTCGTTCCAATAACTTATGCATCACCTAACTCATAGCTTATTTGCTACCACACTTGGATCACTGTGTGTCAAATTAAAATTTCCACGGAATATGTTGCGTCATTCAGTCGCAGTCTTCAGCCAGCTTCAGAGTCACGTCTGTTTCCGAAGTTCGGGTACCTGTCCAATTAGTCTTCATATCTTTCGTGGTCTTAAATTCAACACGTAGTCGGCATTACTACTGTTTTTGTTTTTGGTTTTTGGTTTTTGGTTATTTTGGTATATTGGACTGCATATTTAAAAGTAGCTTCTGCATTTTTCTGCATGCATTCTAAAAATCATTAGGTTGTTCCAACTAGGTAATTATTGAGCCGGTATTTTGTTTAAATTATATAGAGCTACTGGTTGTACACACGTTTTGAAGAATATAAGAAAGACGGTTTTGTTGTGACGTCGCGTTTGCTTGCGTCGCGTCGTCGTCAACGTTGGTCGGTTGTTAGAATGGAATTTTTGATTTTTCAGTTTCTTGTTTTTGATTTTTTGGGTTTCCATGTCTTTTGATTCGTTGGGTTAGGGTCTGACAGCAGAAATAAAATGCCAATTATAAAGAAATCAAAATTTTGGAATTTATTTTTTTGAGTCAAAATTCATCAACTTTTCTTCGAACAACGATTGGTTACTCTATAATTGTTGTAATCGAAATATAAATTAACTAAACCAAGTCATACGTGTCAAATTGGAAAAGACTGAGAAAGTCAGTTATAGTCGTATTTGGTAAAGATTGCGTTAGGGTTCTATGGTTTTTTTTTTATTTTTTTTTTTTAAACTAGCCTATTACGTAAATGAGGGTTGGAAATATGTCCACATACATTTATATAAAACTGTGGCAGTTGTTACCTAGAAATCATTTCCTTATTTTATATTTCAATTTTGAAATTGAAGCTGGTTATTTCTTTTTTTTTTATTTTAAGAATATAGCCTAAGGCGTTAAGGTTTGTTATGGACTCACACTGCTGATGTGTGTAGTCGTTAGGAATATTGTTGGCCATTGATAAGATGTAAAACGTATGGTTTTCAATTTTTCTATCAATAGAAAGGGATGTTTTTCAATAGTTTCAATATACAAATATGAGTATAGGTATACGAACACACGTAAACTTTAAATGTATGTATATTTTTATTTGTTTTGAGAACAAAGTCATTTATTTCTATATGATATGAATTGTATGCCATTTTTAATTCCGAAATTTGCTATTTCAACTTCTGCATTTTTAGAAATAATGGAACAACATATTAGTTTAGTAGTAAGTTACTTAAGCAATTTTAGGATAACGTAATCGAGACATACCATATTAGCAGAAAACCTTTAATTTGCGAAATTACGATTGGTTTGTGTTAAAAATGTAGCCTTCAAGGTGAAACTGGGCCTTATCACTGAGGATAATATTTACGTCAGGATCACTTTGATGCATTTTCAGGACGAAATCAGCGAAGATATAAAATATTACTGGTGATCACCTGAATCAAGTTCTTGTTAAGAACTTTAAAAGCCCCAATATCTTTATGAAAAATACGGTGACATGATATTCTAAAGATCGATGAGGAATCGACAAACCTGAGTTTTCGTCGACTGCCTACAGCAGCAATATTCTGCAAGTTGTTCTTCAGCGATGCACACGGCTTTCATTATTTGCAACACTTACTTGTCCCAACAGCTTAAAGTTTTCCACCAGATTTTATTTACAGTATGTCTGACGTGAAGGTGCAAGATTAGATTTTAGCTCAAAATTTCTGGGAACAATAAATGATCTCCAGAGGAATTTTATGCCATGAAGTAGGATTTGACATGTGGCTAAATCTTAAGAAACATTTAACTGACTACTTTTTGAAAGATTTAAGATTTTAGAATCTTTATCTCTTATTGTAATTATATATTTTTTTTGAAATGGCTACTAGAACTTTTAACTTTTTATTGCGGTACTTTGAAAATTTTAAAATGTTAGAAAGTTTTGTTTTAGAACTGTGTGAGGCAAGTTTTTTTCATGTTTATTTAGAAATTGGCTTATTATTATAAGTTAATTCATTTAATGCTGATTAGCAGAACAATTAAATCTTAACTAAACTTGGCAACTCTTCTGCTAGAAGATTAGTTAGTAGAGGGAAACCGCAAGGTGGTATTTTATCTCCTCTCCTTTAGAACCTGGTGGTAAATGAAATCCTAACTGGTCTGGATGCGGAGGGTTTAGAGTCATTGCCTATGCGGATGACTTTGCTATATAGCTATCTCAGGAATGCATCTTAATACCCTGAAAGAACTCTTACAAAGAGCCTTAGACAAACTAATACTTTGGGCATATCGGTGTGGACTGAGTGTAAGGCCACACAAAACCGATGTTGTCCTTTTTTCGAGGAAATACAAGATTCCATATGTTAAATAAAATAAATTAGCAACAGTCCGTAGAGAACCAGGGCCTAGTGACTCACAATTCTCAACCATTCCTGTGTGCGAGTAATTGCAGGGATGGAGGGGACCTACAGTTTATATGCGGAATCCGAACGGCTAATTTGAGAAAGCACTTTTTCATGGCAAGAATTACTCTTGGAGAATTTGTCAATTCCTCGCAAGAGGCAGTACCCGTGAAAAAAACTTTAGGTGGTACAGGCAGGGATCGACAGTCCAACGCACTAACCATCATGCTACGGGTACTACGATTCCATATGTTAACCCTCCCTTTATTAAAGGTATCTAATTTAAGTTCTCAGACGAGGCTAAGTACCTCGGTCTTATTTTAGAGAAAAAAAAAACAAAATGGAGACGTAATATATTTATTTGTATTTGTATTTATTACATATTATTTAGTCTTGCACAGTAAGATACAATATCTTTTAAGGTAGTACAAGCTTCAGTTTTACAATTGGTTTACATGAAATGAATGAATACTAAATTTTAAACAAGATGATTAGAAAAAAAAACATTAATATAAACAAAACTACTTTATACTATTTAATTAATGAAAAAGATTTGATTAATTGACTTTATTATAATACCTTATAAACTAAACACCTTTAAAGTATACAAAAAAAAAAAGATTAAAATCATCGCAATGCCTCAAAATACTGTCTAAGTCTTATTCTAAACCGAGTAGTGCAGCCTATCATCCTTATAGTTTGAGGTAGGGAGTTCCACAACATACAAGAAAGAGTAAAAAAAGCTGCACTTCAGTAATCAGACCGATTTTAATGTACGGTGTGGCAGTATGGTGAATTGCTTTAATAAAGCTTGCCTATGCCGAAGCTGATCACTTTTCACTACCCCATATGCGGCATTGGATGTCCTACTCTACCTAACACCTCTCGACATGCTTAGCAAAGTCTCTTGACATACTTAGGCTTGCAGCTCTGCTATTCGCATCAAAGCTTCATCGCTTTGGGTTAAAAACACCATTGGCCACTCCGTTATTCTACACATATTACAACATCTCCCAACTGCAATTGGAGAGAAGAGAAAGTTTCAGATTTCTACATCTTCAAGATCTTTCTGGGAGAATAGGGCATTCCTGGAAGACGAGTCAGTCCACTTTTATACAGATGGATCGAACCCAAATGAAGGGGTTGGTGGAGGTGTGTACTCTGAACAATTGAAATTAAGTCTCTCAATCCGCCTTCCCAATCATTGTAGCGTGTTTCAGGCGGAACTTTTGGCATTAAAAGAGGTCTTTCCCTGGATCGTCAAGCCACTATCTAATCTCTGGACTCTGTCTCTACAAACTCTATAACAGTCCATAACTGTCGATCATCTATAATGGAGATGCCAAAACAGTTTAATATTCACCTTTGCTGGGTGCTGGGCCATAGGGACATTCCAGTAAATTGTGAGGCAGATGAACTCGTCAGAAATGGTACAGTACAACCCATTCTATCACGTTTGGTAAATGCTGACATACCAATTGCTAATGCAAGACGCTATGAAGAAGGAAAACATCAGGTGGAATAACATCACTACGTGAAAAAAACATCGGGCCTACACTAGATTTTAAGTGCCTAAGGTGCTTGCTATCCCTAAGCTGATGACATATAAGTTTAATAATCCGGGCACTGTCTAATAGGAAAGCACGCCCAGTGGCTAGGCGTATGCCAAAATGACTTTTGCAGAAGCTGTATATGGATGAGGAAGATGATGAAACAGTTCCTCACCTATTTTGTGCATTACCCTGCTCTAGCTAAAAAACGCAAGACTTACCTAGGAGAATTCTTCTATAACAATCTAAAAGATCTCAATCATATTCACATAATCAGTCTTTGACGTTTCATAAAGGACTCAAAATGGTTTCATTGAGCATAAAAATAAGCCTCAATATTAATGTGATATCACAATGGGCCATTTAACTGGCCTAAGTGTATCCTACTCCATCACAAACAGCCACTTTAACCTAACCTTACCATTATTCTAGCATATATATATATATTTTTAAGAATACAAATTTTAAAATTAAGATCATTTTTCTACCATCTTTGTGAGCTTTAGGAAATTTACCTTAAAACTAAAAATTTGCCATCGGAACGTTTAAAATTTTCCTCCAATACCTTTAAATTAGCTTGACATTTTTAAATAGCTTAGTTCAAATTTCTTCCTTAAATGTCACTCCTTTAAATTTGTCTCATTTTGAATCCCAAGCTAAGTATACTTATAATAATACAATCTCTGCAGCTGAACGACTTTCATGTCAAATGTTCCCTAGAAGACATTTTTAAAAGCAGTAGCAATATAGCATTTTAAAAACTATGACATATCTAATCGCTAAAAAAAAAAACAAAAACAACACAAAACTTCAAATAATGTCACGTCCAAATGCCTACCTTACCTATAAGTCTATGCTCACACTATCCATAAGTCTCATCGTTTAAGAAAAGACCAAAGTGCGCACTTAAGACTCTTTCGATGAAATCAATTAAATGACCAGCAATTCACAGCGTCTTAAAGTTATACCTATAGGTTATACTAGTATCTATAATATGTTAAAGGCAAAAGGCGTGTTGTAAGATTTTCTATTTTGTCGTTTCCTTTTTTTTTTTTTTTTAAACATGCAGTTTAAGCAAATTCCTTTACAAAATGTTTGTCCTTTCCAGAGAGGAGGAATCGAAAATAGCTAAAGTCACCACCGGTTAAGTCCCATGGATCTATAGCAAAAGACTACATCATGCGAAAAAAAGATTGAACTACGACTATGTTTTGAGGTAGTTTGTTGAAAATTAGCAGGCACGCTGTGTAAATTTCATCGCGCTATCAACAATTTACAGCTAATGGGCTTTTAGACGCGCTCGTGTGCGCCCACAGTTTACCCAAGCTAACGTACTTAACTTATATACAAGTAATAGATACATGTGGTGCTACTACATTTCAAGCTCAAGTAACGCACGCAGTTACAACCGATGCAACTAAATTGAACACTATAATCATTAAAGGAGCATTTTCAGCTTCAAAAAATACAACAACAAATACATCATCTATAAGCAAAAAAAAAAAGGAATGAAACTTATTTTTCATTTTAACCCAGCGATAAGCTTGCAAAGAGCAAGCTGCACGCTCGCTCCTTCAAAAGAGGATCACATACTTGTATATAGGAGCACCATCAGGCCAGAGTACCTTACCTTACCTATACCTAATTCCAATATGGAATGAATCTTTTCCTTTGAACGCGAATACGCGAAATCGGATGCAGCTTATTGGGAAGTCGTAGGCATATGGTATGGTATGAATGCTGCAACAAGACGAAAAATAAACCATCATCAAGCAATGGATCAAAGAGGATGATATGGAAGATTATGGAACCTAAAGGTTGCTTTTTACTTTACGGCTACATGCGAAAAGTCGTCTTATATACGAGGAACAATATTATATCTGTCGGTCGGTTGGTAGGTTGGCCCTCCTCCTCCTCAAGATGGTATACAACTTGTTTTTCTTCATTAGGGCTTGAAAAGGTCTTAAGTATCTCGTACTTATTAAACTAAACCACTATGCCAAGATCATACCTAAGTGTGTAGGTTTTGTTTGTTTTATTAATGCGGTATTTTATATTGCAGCTTATAGTGGGGTTGAGTCTATAGAAAAATTAAAAAAACATTTTATAAAGTGTAATTCTTGAAAACTTTCCAAAATTTTGACTTCAAATAAACAATTATTTCCAGTTAAACTAAAACACCCTATTGTTTCTCTTAAAACTTTTGTTTTTCTTTTTTAATTCCTTTTTATTAATTATTATAGACTTTAGAAGACAAATTTAAGAAAGTGGGCGTGGCAGTAGGTGGATCAGTTATTCATTTCGAAACATCATTCAAAACTTGATTAGGTATGTGTTTTTGAAATCATAAAATATTTATTCCAATTCTCAAGTGTTTCGATCCCACAGTGTGGAATGGCAATGTACGGCAAGCAGTCCGTCTACGGTGGCGGCGCGTACCACTATTCAGCTTTGGAATTATCGCGTCAAGGCACTTATTTTGCGAGATGAGGACGCGTGTTATGCGGTTGTCGGTGAAATAAAGTAGCTAATTTGTTCATGTTCGTTATAGACGGTAGCTGGATTGAATAACCATGCATGGTTTAAAAAGGGCGCACATGAATCATTCCACTTATTTGGCATCAACGTTTAATACAACACGTGTAACGAATGGGTGGTAAATGTGGGGGTAGGGGGGAGTTTGCTGCGTAAATTTAAAGATAATATAAGTATACCACTAAGTTTACTACACATTTGTTTCTTATTTTTTATTTTACAAATGAACAAGTAAGAGGCGTTGAATTGGCTTAATTGGTTTGCTAATGTTGTCTATAAACTAAATCACGGAAGTCTAGTTTTAAATAATTTTTTATATAATAGAGTAATTGGTTTATATTAATTAAATGTTTGATCGATATTTTGATCTTTTTTCATTGAATTTATGGTATTTTTGCTCTTGGATCAAATTTTAAAGGAAAACATAACAAAGAAACGAAAAGAAAAGTGTATTAGGGTTTCCAGTTTATACATCATTCGAGATCGCATTAAAATTAAGTTTATTAACAAAATTTAAGTGATATAAATGCAACAATTGAAAATAATGAGCTTCCATATACTCGATTGATTAACGTTCATAGCTCACAATTAACTGATGCAAACTCAATACAATCATTAATGTCATTGCCTCTTTCGTCTTCTGAAATATCATTCAATATCTTCAAGACATCATCATCATCATACTAAATCTAGTGACATAGTTACTACCATTTTTCAAAAAACTAATATTCAAAACTCTCAGTGATACCTAAACATTTCGAAAAGATTGTTTACTATAAATTAAAGTTTTTGTTCAGAGAAATAATTTCGATATGATGATGATTTTGTGAGATAAAGATCCACCTCTACTAATCTTGCTCTTTTTTCAGAATTTTGTCCTCAATCATCACGAGGAATGATATCAGATTGATGTCATTTATACAGATTTTGCCAAGGTGTTTTAATAGAGTAAATCATTCGATACTAATATCTAAGCTAAAAAGCGTGGATTTTCATTCGAGTATGCTGTCGTTTCTTTCTTTCTTCTTAACGAAACGTTACCAAATTGTTTCCATAGATATTATTCATTCTTCTCTATAAATATAGCGTACCGCGAGGTAGTCATCTTGGGCGATTATTATTCTTAATATTTATTACTGATATGTCTAATGTCTTTAAAAACTAATAGTACCATTTTCTTTTTTGCGGACGATCATAAATTCTTTAGAAGTATTCACCTTCTCCAAATAGTTAGCTTGTTTCTGAACGTCTCCGAATTTCAGTGTTTTGCTTTATCTCGCATTGCCAATCCAATCAAATTTGACTACAAAATAGACGTCAATATTTTAGAAAGAGTTTTTGAAAAAAAGACTTAATAATACTATTTGATAACAAATTAAACCTCCAAATCCAAATCCAACCCTATGCTTGGTTTTATAAAACTTAACTCATCTGATTTTAAAGATCCCTACTTATGTTAGATCTATTTTAGAATATGGATGTGTTATATGGAACCCTTATAACAACATTAATTCTACAAGAATCGAAAATATTCAGAAAAAGTTCACTAGGTTTGTTATATGGAAGCTTGACTGGAACATTGAAATGCCCTTTTATTCAACTAGGAGTAAACTTATTGATATTCAGTTACTAGAAAATCGTAGAAATTTACTCTGTATTATTTGTAAGGGATATTTTGTCCTATCGTATTAATTGTTGTTTGTTTCTGTCCTCAATAGATTTGTATGCTTCAAGTCGTCCTCTAAGGAAAAGATTTCTATTTTTTGAAAACGATCATAGGAAAAATTATGCCAATGACTCGCTGTGTCCGTGAAGTAAATCTTTAAACTTTCATTTCCAGTAGTCTCTTATAAGATATTTTTGTCTGATTGATGAATAAATAATAAACTTTCAATGATTTCCGAAAAATTACAAAACTTCAAAATCCTTACTCTGACAATTGTAAAATTTGAATGGAACTTGATCAGTTAGTGTTACATTTTTGGTAAGATTACATTTTTTCTATGATAGATTTTCAATTGAAAGAAGACAATATCTTTATTCAATTTTCAAGATATTCGAGTCCAAAATCAAGTTGAACTAATTTTTAGTAGCATTGATTTAGGTTGGTGTCAAAAACGTTATTTTTCGTTGCATAAAACTATTTTGCAATAAATATTATATTTACTTCGTAAAATTTTAAAGTGACAATTTATGTCATTACATCACAACTTAAAAAGAATAATTTGAAGTCATTAGAGTTTTTGGTTGGTGCAATTCAGGATGCAGGGGGGGGGGGCATGACCCCCTTGGGAGATTTAAAACTTATCGTATTGCTTCAATGAATGTGACCACCCTTGTATTCTTAATTATTTATGAAAAAAATATTGAGCTTTAAGCTTTGTTGCGAAAAAGTACTACTTTTAACTGAGGACTAGACCAAACAGTGCAAACACATAATATGAATCGGAAATCCAGCCCTATTCCAATCGCTCAGCTCAAATTCATCAACTTTTGAACAAAATATGACCCAGTGTGAAGGTTTATATGAGCCATATATGTGCTTATACAGTTAAGTTGTATAAGCAAAGATTTCATCTAAATATTTGTTAGTAATTCAACGATATTCATTAAAAAGAGGTATGCTGTCAAAAACAACTAAAATTTGTTTTCACACAATTTTGAATATGGTAAAACTTTAGTAATGCTTTAAATTAATTTCATATTTTCTAAAAGAGAAAGAGCAAAAATTCAGGTTCTTAAGAAGAAATCTTGAATAAGAGATCACCAATTTAACATTAGATTGTCTTTAAATACAAAAACTTTTAAGATCTTAAAAAAAATAAAGAAATCTACTTTTTGAAGTAAATTTGCTTTGGGAACTGAAATTTAAACAAGAATTTCAAGAATATAAATGTCCCAAAAATAGCAAAAGTATAAGACTCTCAAAAATTGAGTCCGAAAAAAAGGTCAAATTTTTCTGGCAAATTTCCTCATTTCCTGGGTTTTTGTAGCGTATCTATAAAAATGCCAAAAAGAACAGAATATATTATTTTTGGAAAAAACTACGTTTCGGTACAATTTTTAACATTTCTGCGTGCAGAAATGCACCAAAAACTCTAAACTATTGTATTTTAACTCTTAAATATGGCAAATTTAGAAAACTGTTGGAATCTTGAAATGCGTGCACATATGTATAGGCAGTGCATACTTTTCTGGAAAACAGTGATGATCTTTAAAAATTCTAATAACTAAATTTGTCACCTTAGCTCTTAAAATATTTAAATGTAAGGTTAAGATACTAATTATGTTATTTAAATTTCGACAGTCTCTTTTAGAGAACATTAAGGCACATTTTTAAGCGGTGCTCAAAAACTCATCTCTATGTTAAGTGTGTGACCCCCCCCAGATTAAAAGTCTGGGCCCGCACTTGAATTCGGTGAGATATTTGGGTTGAAAATAATTTTTCAATTTTTGTTTGTACATTTCTAAAGTAAACAAATAAAGCGCTGATTTATTTTTGCATATCTTGACGTTATTATTGCAAATCAAAATTTATGTTAAGTCAATATCTGTTCTGATTCTTGAGATATAACAAAGAAAGATATCCTTAACTTATATGTACATACGAACACACGCATATCTCTCTAAAAACATGGCTTTTTATTCTAGGTTCCTTGAAACGTGAAAAAGTAAACCAGATTTTCATTTAAACAATTTCGAACGTTAAAAAATTTTAATTGTATTTTTATAAATTTAATTTTTTTTTGAAAAAATCTGCCTGACTTTTTATTGTAAGACATTCCTTAAAAAACTCATTTTTTTAAATATTTTCTATTCGAAAAATATTTCTTGCAAGTTCTTGGTACAAATTTCATCAAGTTTCAAAACGCCAAATATCAGAAGTAAGAAATTATTTTTAAAGTAAAACCATTTTTGGTTCTTAAAAATTTCAATCTGAAAAATAACTTTTCCAGTTTTTGTCCGAATTTCTAAAAAAACTGTGTTTTTTTTGTTAACTTCCCATTTGTCCGATTTGTCGAATTTGAAAATTTTGACATTTCTCGACGTTTCAAGGTCCCTGGAGTCTAAATAAAAGATTTTTAGAGAGATGTCTGTGCATGCGTGTGTACGTACGTTCGTACGTCTGTACGGTCAGGAAGCTTTTTTCGTCGTCCATAGCTTAAGAACCAGTAGAGATATCGACTTCAAATTATTTTTTTTATACATTACTAAAAGTTGGTAAAAATAATTCTCGACTTAAATATCTTTTCAAAAACTTAAGATATTGGCTTCAAACTTTTTTTATCTTATAGAAAATATTTTTTTTCGACATTCAGTAAAATTTTAATAAAACTGCAACAGTCAGTTTTTTTTCATAAAAAAATAAGATCTACAAGAAATAGTACTCAAAATTGGTAAAAATTGATCTTCGATTCTCGATATCTCGTGAATAAATGAAGGTATTGACTTCAAAATGTTGCATTGTGTGCTAAATGTTCTTAAAAATATCCAATCTGTATTTTTTTACATAAGACATAAGAACTTTTAAGAAATGCTACTAAAATTGGTAAAAATTGGATTTCGACTAAAAATCTCGTTAACAAAAATAGATTATTAAATCAAACTCCTTCATCATATGCAAAATACTACTCATGTATTAGGACAACTATGAAAGATATTGACTTCAAATTATTTATCTTACACAAAATATTGTTATGAACATTTTGTTTAAGTTTTAAGAAAGACATATCGACAGACGGGATGGGAAGTTATCAGTGTGGGTTGCATCCCAGCCTCTTGTTTTTTAATGGATTGTGCATAACGTTGTTATGTGTGCAATAAAACTTAGCGTTTTATTCGTGAGATGTTAATATTTTTGTGTTGGGACGATTTCGAAAACTTTAAATATGAAGTTGATAAGAAACAAAAAAGAAATACCCTCGAAGTAGTTCTAACCTTTAAGATATATTGCATAACACTTTGCATATTTCTGTTGAATTTTTATTAAATTTCTAACTTAAAAAATTTTGAACATTGTCGTAAAATTCTATTTTGTTTTGTTTTTTTTTTTTATTCCAAAGCTCTTCTGATAAAAAATTGGCTTGAGAGACAGATCCTGTACAAATGAAACCATTTTTCCAAAATTCTTTAATGGTGTTTGATAACTGCATCTCTATAGTTTCCAGCTACCTATCAATTACTTTTTTTTCAGTGTAGCTAAATGCATTTTTTTTTTCTGAAGATCAATGAACCAAACCCTGACATTATATATAAAGACCTTTTATTTATAACGAAATTTAACCGCCATTTTAAACTCACACAATTTCTTTTTTGTTAAAGTAAATAAATATAGGGATAGGGAGTGCTATACAAACAATTTTCAATTCCAATTCAGTGGCCATTGAACTACCCCGCTGTTTTCCTCAACATATTCTAGAAACACCGTTCCTAGCATAGAGTAACATTTTGAAATCACATCAGTTCAATAGTAGTGTTGCTATTCCAACCCCTTGCACAATAAGAAAACGACAAATTTTAGGAGGCAAGTTTTAGCCGGAGGCAAGGACATTTTGATTATTTAACAATTCATAAAAAAAAACGAAACTCAACGCAACTCATTCGAATAAAAATTCAAGGGCAATTGTTATCGTTTGCGTATATCTAGACGGATCACACGTCATATAAAGGTTATTTAGAGGGTCGGACTTTCTAAGACCTTTAAGAGTTAAAAAATCCTGGAACATAATTTCCATCCTTGCCCGTGCATATATGTAGATTGTATGTTGAAAACATATGATGATATATACACCATGTCTCTAAGGTACATTCACTCACAAGCTACTATACATCTTATCTGTAACACTTCGACATCCTGCCAGTGTCCTGCATATTCAAAGGATGTCTCTAAGCATAATATTTCTGTGAACTTCCAGGCATATGTAGGTAAACTAAACATAACACAACAATGCATTGTGTTATCCTTTTATTCTTTTCTGTTCTTTTTTCTTCTAAGGAGCAGAACAAAATTGATGTAAAATGGGCAAACCACATTAAGCTAAAGTGTTGAACGACGACGACGACGACGGCGCGACACTCCCCATCCCCTCCGGCCACCACCACACCACCGGGGTTGTGGGTTGAGAAAATTTATATTTTTTCACTCTTATAAAAATGTATGTGATATGAAATGTGATCCTGAATGGGTTAAGACTTCCTGAAGCATAAGAATAAACTTAACTGCCAATTTTCAGTGTTTGAAAAATGATTTTGAAGTTCGCTTAACATTTCCTTAAATTACAAACGGACATGTTTAATGGCCATTCTATTGTCATATATGTCTATGCAAAATAAATACATATATACAAAATGATGTACAAAGTAAAATTCATATGTGATTTAAATTTTGATAAATCGAATAGATTGATGAGATATTTGGGAGGAAAATGTGATGCTTTGCAAAATATTACCTTTGAGAAGATAAAGAGTTAAAAGTCGTGATGGTGTCTTTAAAAATACATAAAGGAAACATTGCGAATGATTTAAAGGTGAATTAATATAAATTCGCATGTTTTGTAATAATTTGAATGTCACGGAATCGTTAAGAGATTAAATTGAAATGATGCGATGGTTTGAATTCTAAGTCAGAAGATGATAAGAATTTGCTTAATATGTTCTATTGAATTCTTGAATTCTTCCGACCTTAACGTAAAGGGAAAAATATTCAAAAAATTTGAAACATTTGGTAGTAAATTTATTTTTTATTAAAATTGTCATTGTGCTAAAAACGTGCTATCATTTATTTTCAACAAAAAGTCACGTTTATGACTAAATTTTAAAAAAATTGGACATTTTGTTTTGTTGAAAAAGCTGGAATGTGCAATTCAAAATCTAAGAGAATACAGAAAAATGCATGTTTTGTACTTAACTTATCGAAAAAAAATTGTTGTAGACAAAATTAATTTTCTTTTTAAAATTCTAAACGTCACAAGTATGTATAGTGCATAAATTAAAATATCAGTTTTCAGAATAATTTCAGTTTTTTTGTGCAGGATTTTGAATTCATATCCGGTGTTTTTTTAAAAGCTTGAGAATTTTAAATAGTAATAGAAGACAGAATCTGGTAGATAACTCTATGACACTATATGGCAAGTTTTGCATTCGTACAAAATTTCGAACTCGAGATTTTAATCAAACATGACATTACAATGGTAGAGAAATCGAAAAAAGTGGGTCCCCCGATTCCGTTCGCCTGTCTGTCTGTTCTGGCGTCTATAGCACAAAGTATTGGGTCGATTGACTTCAAATGTTATGCGTATAATAATAAGATCTAAATAACTGCGTGCTAAAAATAATTTTAAACTAAAACTTTAAAATTGTACACATACAAAATTAATTAAAAAAAAAAATGGCTCTAAGGATTTGCAAATACAAATTTTGAAAAATTAAGGTTTTTATGAGAAATAAAATTGCATTTAAATTTTTGAAAACAAATTTTTTTTACAGATATATTTTTAAATTTTAAAATACAGGAAATATTTTTAAACCGACTATTTGGATATATAAGCAAGTTCGTGCGAACCAGTCGTGAATTTTAGTAACTTTTCAATTTTTAACATTTAAATTGTATATTATAAATTGTACCAAGCTCATAAAATTAAAAAAAAAACAATAAATTAACTGTTTTAACTTTACTAAAAGTTGGTTAAAATTAATTTTCGACTCAGATATCTTCACCAAAATTTAAAATATTGGCTTCATGTTATAGAAAGTATTGTTTTAGACATTCAGTAAAATTTTTATGAAAATAAAGTCAGTTTTGTTCATAAAAATTAAAATCTACAAAAAATATTACATAAAATTGGTAAAAATTGATCTTCGATTCTCGATATCTCGAGAAAAAATGAAGGTATTGACTTCAAAATCATTTCATTCTGTAATAAATTTTCTTAGAAAAATCCAATCTGTTTTTGTTTGTATAAGATATAAAAACTTTCAAGAAATGCTACTAAAATTGGTAAAAATTGGTTTTTGACTAAAAATCTCGTTAGCAAAAATAGATTTTGAAATTAAACTATTTCATCATATGCAAAATATTGTTGGTAGTTTTGAGTTTTTTTTTAGAAAAATTTAATTGACAACTTATTTTTACAAAACACGAAAACTTACAAAAACAACAAAATGAAATGGTTTCGTTAAAGTTTTAAGAAAGACAAATCAACAGACGGGGTGGGAAGTTATCAGTGTGGGTCACATCATAGCTTCTTTTCATTTTAAGGAATCCACCAAAGTTTTGAAATAAAACAACAAAAAATCGAAGGAAAAAGTGTTCAAAAATTTTAAAGCATTTAGTGGTGACATTATTTTTGATCATGTAAATACTTGATGATTAAGTAAAAATTTTCATTGTGCTGAAAAGTGCTATCATTGATATTGCTTAACTTATCGCAAAAAAATGTTGTAGGCAAAATCAAATTTGTTTTAAAATTAAATTTAACTTATTAAAATTATGCACTGCATTAGTTATAATATCAGTTTTCAGAATAATTTCAGTCTTTATGTGCAGATCTTTGAATTTATATTCTATGCTTGAGAGTTGTAAGGTATGGTTTCCGGGTACAAATTACTTAGATCATCCAATAAGTCCAATTTTCATTGATGTTTAGCTCATTCATTTTTATAAAAAATCAGTCAACATTTCTTTAAATCGCTCGCAATTCACGGTAATGGCAGCTTCTTTCCCATTTCAAAAGAATAAATGACTGACGAAACCATCAGCGTGTAAACACCACCAAACGCTGTAAATTTTAGTCGGAGTGATACTAATTAAATTATTCATACAGAATTGTGAAATCTTACTTAACAAAAATTTCAATAAAGCCTTATACATTCTTTGCATTTAAATCATAGACTTCATTCATCGAAACTTCACATGCAACTAAAATACACCGACATATAGATTTTTCGGTAAATAGAATCTTGAGCACATATTATTGAAAAATAGTGGGTACCCTTAGTTAATTCTATGTATATCAGGAGAATTGATTTAGATTTCAACTTGTTGCCGAGCGGTTGAGATGACAGACACTTAATTGTGACAAAACACAAGTAGAAACTATATTCTTTATTCCTGTATAATTGTTCAAGTTTAAATGAAAAACTAGTTTATCAAAACCTAAAGTACTCCAAAAATGTTGACCCAATTAAAAAAGTAACTTTCAATAGGTATTTATTCAAATATTTCAAAGCTGACCGATTTCTATGCGATATAGAAAACATTCGTAAAACATTCTCAGCATGTAGATTCATAGTTATATACCCAATATCTAACTCCGCATCATTGACAAAAATCCCAATGTCATTCAAAAAGCAATTGTCAAATACCGGCAAACAAAAATTTTAATCCACTAGATAATTTATAAAGACCAAATCTAAATGTGTCAATGGATAATTTGGATAAAAATAAGCCCAAAAATCTCAACGAGCAAAGACGACGACGACGACGAAGAAACGAAAAAACAAGAATACTTAAATTGTAATCAATTAAATTAATCCATTTTAATCGCATTATTTCCGAACAACAAAAACCACATCAAAAAGAAAACCTATAGATCGAAAATGTATCACTATCTCAGTAATGCCCAAAGTCACTTCACTCCACTTCACTTGATGCGAGTACATAAACCTACCTTTTTTTTAAACTCTTGTGTGCCCGACTTGCGTAATGACGTACCTGTTTGTTTTCAAATCGAAAAAATGGACAATTGTCGCAAAGAACCAAGTTGTCAAAGGCGTCGGTTTTGTGTTTCGTATACGCAGTGGCGACACTGTGCGGTGCTGAAGCCGACCGTGTGGCAATCCATAGAAATAGAAACGCCCCACCATCATATTATATCTTTGAGCTGCTTCCAAAATGCTGCGGTAATCCGACCGACAGTACACACGCTGTGCGCTGCTGCTGCCGAAATGACAACACAATAGAATGTAAATTTCACTCGGCATCATTTGAATAGAACCAAACGCAGCTCAAGCAGCTAATAGATTGGAAAATGTATATCGATTCAATATCCAAAGACACAAATAAAAGATATAACAGGACACAACGCAAAACTAGGCATAACACTTAGATGGCGATGGCGATGGTGAATGGAATTCCACTTGACTTCTTTTTCAAGGCATCCAATTAACGAGCCTCAAAACAAAAACCTAACAGTAAGGTACTCCAAATCAAATCCACATAATCAACCAGCCAACTCATTTCTAATCCCAAAATACCACAATGCCCGCCAACAGGCAAATCTCAAGCCCCGACTCCAGGTAAACCAAAACCATCCCATCATCATCTCAGAAAAAAGTCAAGCTGCCAAACAGCTTAATCTCTTAATGCTTACGCTAAATGTTTATCAGTTGCCGGTACTTATCAGATTTACGATGCTTCGATACTTTAACTGGGGGACCTGACACGGGGATGAACACACGCCAAAAACAAAAAAGAATTATCCGATTTGGGAACCTGTTACAATACGAAAAACCACAAGTTGTCAACAGGCATAAAGTGGGATTAAAAAGGACATCTTGCTGATGGTGATGGTGATGGTGATGCTGATGCGGTCGGCTGATGCGGACGCGATGCGATGGTTGTTTGGTGCGTGTCACCTCACCGCATAGCGCGCCACACAACCGTACTATAAAGCCCCATTCCCATCAGCAGAAGGAATTATTTTCTGATCAATTTCCGTTGCGGTTTTAATATGGATGCGTTTTTTGTTTTTATAAATGTTGTTGTTGTTTCGTTTGCGTTTGCGTCTGATTCTGATACTCGCTGATTGGATATTATGGTAGTGCCATGGATGATACCATATTAGGTCGACACAATAAAAACCAAAGTTGGTGAATGAAGTTGTAAGCTGTCAAAAATATGACAGACCAAATGCAGTCACCGTACGAACAAAACAAAAACTTGTGTCAAATTAATGTCTTACTATTTTGAAATCTACTATACAGCTACAGGAGAGATATATTTTGATAATGAGGTTAGTTTGAGATTTCGAGCGAGTATTTAGAAATTGATACGAGAATAAATTGATGTCAAAGTTTACCATAAAAGGTAAATATTGATATATACTTTGATTTAAAATGTATACGAGTATGTATGTTTGTATCGATTACGTTGACTAGTAAAATTTAATGTCAAAATAATCTTCCGGAATTATTTTGATTTAAATACAATTATTTATAGCTGGATTTTTTGAATCATCAGCTTTATAGTGAAATGGTGAAATGCACATTGACAAAAATACTTATTTCAATCTTTAACTGCGACTTAAATTAACTTAAGCTAATGTGAACTCACCCTTAAACCAATGAGTAAACTGTCACTGTCAAAACGATGAAAAACAAACAATATTTTTATCATGGTCAAGTTGAAGTATGAATAAATGTAACAAACAATTAAAACTTGTTGCCAAAATTAAGACGTGAAGAATATAAAGGGTGGTTAAATTTTAAGACCCGATGTTGAATGTGAACCACACCTAAACGTCAAGTTTTTTTCTGCATTTCATTTGAAATTTCTCAATTAACAGACTAATTCAATTTGAACCATGGAAATTTACACAATCGAGCAACGTGTAAAAGTTATTCAGGCAAATTTTCGTATAGCCGGGAAAATCGTGCAAAAATTTTAACAAACCGGATCTGTAGGTAATGTGAAAACATCAGTGCATGCTCGTACAGCTCGTACTGTAGAAAATATTGCTGCTATTCACGAAAGTGTCTCACTGTCCACCTTAACTCGTCTTCGTGCCCAACAATTGCAATTCTCACGCTCGTCGTGAGGTGCAAGGTGCAATTGCAAGGTGCAATTGAATCAAGATCTAGAGCCTATTGACCAATTCAATCCTAGTCAATGATCAGAATGGTGGTAAGAAATGGCAACAGTGGATGATCCACCTTCAGTGTTGAGGCACATTTTCACCTCAGTGGAATCGTCAGTAAGAAGAATTGTTGCATTTGGGTGAATGGTAATCCAAGATAGATTGTCGAAAAACCAACCACAAAGATTGACTGTTTGGTGCGGTTTAAGGTCTGGCGGCATCAGCGGGCCGTATTTTTTCCAAAATGAGTTGCGTCAGGCAGTTACTGTGAATGGATGAATGAGATGATAACGAACTTTTTATGACCCAGATTGGAAGATATGGATGTAGACGTTATGTGGACGGTGCCATTTGTCACACAGCTAATGAAACAATGGCTCTTTTGCACGACAAAAATTGGCGATGTCAATTGGCCGCCAAGGTGGTACCCGTGGCATGATGGTAAGTGCGTTGGACTGTCATGCCAGAGGTCTTGGGTTCGATCCCTGCCTATGCCATCTGAAGTTTTTTTCACGGGTACTGCCTCTTGCGATGAATTGACAAATTCTCTATGAGTAATTCTTGTCATGAAAAGTGATTTTTAAAGTTAGCCTTTTGGAATTGGCATGTAAAACTGTAGGTCCCCTCCATCCCTGACAACAGAACTCGCACACAGGAATGGTTGGGAGTTGTAAGTCACTAGTTCTCAACGGACTGTTGCGCCACCCAATTTTTTTTTTTAAAGTTGATACATCAAGTTAGAAAAATATAGAAAATATAGAAGGAGCAACCTTTAAATTTCACAACTAGGTAATTAAGTAATGTAAAATTATTATTATTTATATTAATTATAAAATTTGCTTAATTCCAATCTTGAGTTCAACATTTAACGGGCATGAAAATATAATTTTTTCAATAAGTGGTCAAATTTTTAACAAAATTGACCTCGTAAATTTCTTGTTGCATGCCATCTCTTGAAAATTATAAGTTTCTATACTTAAGGAATGTATGGATTACAAATATTTAATTTTATCAGTATAAATTTTGTATATATTTAAAAAAGAAAATTTACAATTATATTAATTAAGAATTGATAGCCCACCAAAAATAGATCCCTATTTAAAGATCATTCCATAAAATTAAGAGTAGGTAGGTATTATCTACATTTTTCAAAAAAAGAAAAAAAAAAAAACACCATTCATAAACAGAAGCCCGAGCCATATCAAAATCAAGTTAATTATCTTTCAATCTACTTTGCCTTTGGGTGCATACCACTTCATATAATTCAACTTTCTACCAAACCAAAAAGAAAAAAAAACAACCTATAAAAACCTCAAATATTTTGTAATCATTTCAATCATTAATTGTTTTTAAATCACATTTAATCGGTTTTTAATAGTATAACGAAAAATCTTATATGTCTTATAGACTACCTTTATATTAGGTTAAGGTATTTACCTATCTATATATACGTTTATATTGGTTTGAGGTATTTCAAGATTTCTCATCTTTCTCTATATATATATAAACACGCACTTGTGTCCCATGCGCGTAGTTCTGAGTTCTGACAACCTATGATTATAATTATTCCATATATATTTAAAAATATCTTTTTTTTTTTTTAATTCACAATAGCGCGCTATCTTAAACCATAATATCTATAATATCAACAACATATAGCTTAGCCCGACTTGTACAAGGGCAAAATCACCGCGCATTTATACCTTCATTCGAGAACAAGACAACACAAAAAGAATCAACCAAAAGAAATATTACTCGAATATTTTAAGTCATCAATCATTTGAAGTTTCTTGTTCTTCAGTTTACAATAATATACTACCTTTATATAGATAGACGCTTATAAGAATTAATACAACAGCCAACAAAAAAAAAAAACACTTAACTTCTTGAGATATACCATAACCAAAACCTATAGCCTGTTATAATATAGACTTAAAAGACATAGATAGAAAAATTCTTAACAGCACCTACAAGAATAGACAAAATTTTGAAACCTAAGATATGATTTTTTTTTGCCTATTTTGCAATTTGAATATAACCTTTGACAACAGCAGTCTTTTGGAACAGGCTTCAAAATTAACAACAACAACAACAACAAATTATAAGCAACTTGTTTAGGAGGAGATGTGATGATGAGGGCAACTTGAAACATCTATACACTACACACGTTAGAGATGATAGTATACTTCTTCTAATAGAATATATTATTTTATTTTTTTTTTCTAAAAGTTTTGAAAGATCAACAACCTAAAAACGATTTTGATTTCATGGAACAACTCATAGAAATTTATGTTTAAAATTATTTTTGTTGTTGTTTGCTATTTTCTTGATGGATATTATGTACGCTTTACCCCGTTGAGATATTAAAAGTATGTTCAAGAGTCACAAACCCAAAAAATCTTGAGGTAATTATGCTTATATTGTAGAAGTATATATAATAACAATCTGACAAATTGACAGCAAATTGGAAGCTTATAACAGAATATTGTTTGTGGAATATGAAGAATTTTGATAGTTCAAAATGTATGTACATGTTTCAAACTAAAACGTCAAGTACTGATTCAATTGAACTTTTCTAAATATTTTAGCATTTGTTACCAACAATGTTTTGATAATGAAGATGATATAATCTTGAAGTCAATAGCCTTATTTTTTCTGAGGTATATGAGTCGAAAATAATTTTTGATCAATACTACTTAAATGTTTAGGTTTTTATTTGTTTTTAAATAAATTGTTCAATATTCGATAATTCTAAAAATAACAGGGGCCTATTTCACGAAACACTTTTCACTTGCAAAACAATAATATCCCGCAAAGTAAAGTCGAAAATGTTGCACAAAATTTACAAAGTGAAAAGATTTTTCAGACCTTATTTGAAAAGTGAAAAATAAAATTATTTCACCAACTGAAAATACAGCTTTGCAATTAATTTGTATTTTGAAAAGTAACAAAGTAAATATTAGATTTAATATGCATTGGAAAAAATTGGTTAATCAATATCTATCATGGTACCGTTCGTCCAGACATCCAGCTACATTGGAAAAACCTCCTTGGGAACAAAATTTAAAGGCTATGTCTGAACAATTTAGTGTCCAGCAAATGGTGTTAGAGAGAAATTCATCAATGTTAATATTCGACACTCGATGAGCTACAATGCAGACGGTTGCATATAGCTTAATCTGTGTAAAAAGGCAACACCGTGATATTGGGTTTCATTTCCAGCCCAATGTAATGTTTAGAGGAGTTTTTGCAAGGGACTTAAACAAATATTCCTTTAGCTATTGAATTGTAGTTTATTTATAATTTTAGACAACACAACTTCTATGGTACTTTTCTTTAGTCGAAAACTCTCTTTTGTCGAAAAATCATTTTTGATATCGAAGTTAATTCTTAGTTCCACTACTTTTTGGTCACTATTTTTAATTTCTTCGTTTTATTAACAAACTTATTTCAAAAGAATGAAAATTTCGAAATTCATGTTCATTGTGTAAATTCGTCAAAATTAATAAAAAATAGCACATTTTCATTGTCTTGCTAACTGTTATTTACTACTCTTTCGTTTTAAAAACGGTTCATATAATGTTTGTATTAGTTTTCTACAACTTTTCAAAACACACTCTTACTTGCCAATACCAATATTTCTCTTTGGTTATTACTAAAAAGCGTTTGAAAAGTTTATTGTTTGGTGAAACAGAAAGAAAAAATACCTTGCAAAATAACAAAACTTTTCAATTTTTTGAAAAGACTTTGCACTTTGCATTTTTGCAAGGTTGCAATGTGAAAAGTGTTTGCTGAAACAGGGTCTAGATGTCAAAAACGTTATTCTACTTTGTAAACAATGTTTTTGGAGGTAATAATAAATAATTTTGAGGTTGTAAAATGTTTGAGGTTACAAATATTAAGATTATAATCCTCTTGAAACGATGAAAACTGCAAGCTTTTTTAATTTGACAATTCAGACCGATATCAATAGTTTCCAAGGTAAAGTTAGATAACAAAAGTTTCTTGTTTTTTAAAAAAAATAAAATTGGAAAACATAATTTGTTGTTAGTTTAGTCAAATTACAGTTCAAAAAGTAGTGTTTTGGGTAAATTTAGCATTATGAAGCTCTTCGGAATTCTGATTCAGAACTTTACTGTCTTATAAAAATAGTGTAGGCTTTCTCAAATATCTTTTTTCTTAAAACTCTACTTGTGAAAAAATAATAATTTTTTAAAATTTTATTCCAAGAATTGGAATTACATATTTTTAAACATAGAAGCTGACACTTTAAACATTTTTTCAACATTGTTTTTAATCAAAATCTGATTGAATTTTTAGTTTTTCAGGTTGATTTCCTGGAGAGATGTATGCTAGTTCTTATTTTTATATTATGCGCGCACTAAAAGGGTTATGAATACCTTTATAATGATTAAACACAGTGCGAGCAATTAGGAAGGGAGGGCATGAATGTTTGGATATTTAAATTAGTGGTAAATATTGAGTTAAATCGTTCCACATTCGTGTAGTGCAGCTAAAGAAAGAATACCTGTACAGTGTACATACATAAATTACATTTGAAATCCGAAATCGGTCTGAAGGGTATGAACTGATTAGCATTCCTAGAATAAACTGTATTGGGTTAAATTCTTTGAGGGGAAGAATGCAACTGGCTATTTCATCAAAGCATTGTTTATGAAAATAGTTATAAAACAAAAAGGTATTTAACATGCGGCAGTGTTGAAAAGTAGCGAATGCCTCACTAATAAAAATATCACCTACCGTTTTTAGAGTTCACTTATCAATTCTATACAAAGGACTCAAGCACATTAAACTAGAATTTCGGAAAAATAAGAGCTTTTATAAGTTATAGCTAGATCAGGAGAGGTTAAAAACTTTTTGGATCGTCAAAGAAAACTTTAACACTTAGCAGCATTTTTGGCGATGTCCACGAGACACGATTTGTCGTGCACCATACCCAAAACTGAAAACTATTTAGTTTCTTTATGCAAGTACCACTCATGGGATAGCGACATTGAAGAAGGGTTACGCTTTTGTGACAGGAAACAGCATTGGGTTTTTTAAGCATTACATTCTATGCGGTTTTTGATTTGAATGAGCTTTTAATACTCTGCCATCGTTGGTAGTCTACATCCGAAGGACAAGGATAGAATCTAAAAATGAATATGAAAGGGTAGGAGTACTGTTATCAACGAAACAATTAAGTTGGTTTGAAGTTTCAGGCAAAGGGTTAGAAGTTTCAGGTAAAAATAAGGAAAAGAATCGACAACAAAACGAAGCCCTGTTGCACACCAGACTTTATTTTGTGAATTGAACCCATTCAATACTACTTGAATTGAATGATCGAAAAGGTAAAAGAAAAGATTCATTAATGCCAAATGCACGCATTTTCGATAAGAGAGCTCGATGACAAACTCTTGCAAAAGACGACATTTTTAAAAAGATTTCAACACTTGTCAAGATGTGTCATTCTGTAAATCGCCTGAAGAAATTCTATACGGTGGACTGTATTTAGTTGAACCAGGTTCAATCAAACTATTTGGTTGGACTTTTATCAAGCTAAATACTTTAAGAAGTGCAGAGATAGACTTTTTCGTACGGGGAATGCTTTGGATCAGCAAGGGCTTTGCTAGCAAACTAATAGTGGAAATTATACGGTTTCAAGTCTTAGAGCCTCGATACTTGTTGTAAAGTAGGTAACTTCAACGTTTACCAATGTTTAAGCAAATCTCAATGCTATTTCAAGATAAGGTCCTTTATCTTTCTTGCAGCATATCATATTATGGATTTAATTGAAATATATCTGCTTTTGAAGGTGGAATTACTGCTTCTTTTCCCTTGGACCATGTGTGAATAACCCTATCTGAATAGATTGCACCTACATAAATATTATAAGCGTAAGTTCCAACAAAGTCAAGTTAAAGTTCAATTTGCGTGAGTTTCACTCACTCAATCGTTAAGGAGTTCAAGTTTTAAGAGTAAGGATTGATAATAATTCTGTCTGAAAGCATGTTGTCCTGATTGTGCCTTTTTTCTGCAAACCAACTTATACGTCTCTCTACATATTTTTCAAAAATTTTAGAGCGAAAGCTGGTACTCATCGAAGCTGTGAAGATTTTGGGGGCTTTTAAGAATCTTGAACTGAGCGCTTTTCCAGTGGTGTGGAAAAACACCAGTCATTAACATGTTGTTGTTTTAGGAACAGAGCCTGTCTTTTAGGGTATCTGAGCATTTCTCATGCATTTTAAAGGTAATCTTGTCTTCACCTGGAGTTTTGCCTTTCACAGTTCTAAGAGTCAAATCAAGTTCTAGACGCGAAGTCTGCTCATTAAAAATTTCGCATTGACTTTTGTTTTTTTGAAGTTCGTTTACATTGAAATTAATTTTTTCGTCAATAACAGGTGCAGTGTAAGTTGAGTTACGTCTGAATGTTTGTCTATCAAGCTCCAAATTTGTAAGCTATTATTTTATGTTATTTTTAGGGATGTAGGATTTGTCATTGTCAATGTATAAGTGTTCTTTTCAAATAGTGTTCAGTTAGCTAGTTCTTCCTTGAAACGGGCTGTGAATTTGCTAGTTAGTCTTTCCTTATGAGAACGAATTACAATAGGAATATGGTCAATGCTTTCCCCCTCATGAAGAACCTCCCAATGAAAAAGGGGTGCCAAATATTGAGTTGCCATTGTGACGTTTATTGCAGAAAAGGTATTTTTCGTACCACGCTGTTTGTGATATCTGAGCCGAATGTCTTTTCTTTTATATATTTCAATTTTCGGCCTTTTCAACTTAAATTATTCATTATAAGAGCATTATTAACTTTATTGGAATTGACACAAAATTTAATATAACTAGAGTTTAATTTGTGTTTATTTATTTGGTTATAAATTTTTACATTTTATAGATGAAACTACCTATAGAACTTCTAAGTTTATAACCAACCAATTTACAACTCCGCACCTGCACCAAAATGATTTTAATATTTTTTTTAAGCATGAGTATAGTTCAACACGACGATTTTAAGTCTATGTTTATGCTACAGTTTAATAATTTTGTTTGTTGTTGACATTTGCATTTTATGCACCATTTTCACACCTTTAAGCTATAACACTATATCCGAATAATGCCACATAAATTGTTGTTGTTGTTTTTGTCTTTACTTTTCATCGCAACTCTTTAAAAAAACTTGATTTACAAAGTGTAACTTGCTTTAAATTTGCAACTTGTATTTCATGCAAATTAAAAATACAAAAATAAGAACAAAAAATAAATTGAACTCATTTACACCCGAGAAAGACAACGATGTTGGCTTACCTTTAACACCGTAGAAGCAACATACAGAAGAAAAAAACAAGCTTTATACAATTTTGTTTTCGAGTCACCCGAAAAGACAATTCATTAGATATCAATTCAAGATTAAGCTCAAAAACCAACCACAAGTTAAAAAAAAACAGGTATGTATACAAACAAAATCCATCCAAAAATTAAAAGTAGGTACGACGACAAGCAACTTGTACTTATAGCACTATAGTTATATGCATGTAAAACGCTTATTACGAACAAGGTGTGCCCAGGCACATAATAGACACTTCATTCAACTCTTGGTGTGGTTATATATACATTTTGTCAATTTAATCTAATCAAAAATACTATACCTATGGATGTATGTACATAAAAATAGCTCTTAAATGCTCCAAAATAATAGAGACCATTGAGCCACGCAGTCATATAAAGAGTTTTGAAAGATGGTGATAAATGTGGCGGTGTGTTTTGATGGTGCGTCGGCTTATAACAACGTCATCGTCATCGTCGCCACCACATCGCTTCGCATCGATTTCAAGTGCACAACAATTGAATAATGTAACGCACCCTCTCGTGGTATTTGAAACTTGCGTAGGAGGTGACACTCAAAGTGGTACGAGTACAAGTTCCCATATGATAAAAGTCATAGAAATCAAAATTAAATATTGACTTTTATTTTAAGGTTTCAAGATTTTAACAATTGAAATGGATACTCGGAGAACTTTATTTCAACTTATAAGGAAAGGCTTGTTGGGGTCAAGATTGCATTTTATTAATTTCTTAAAATTTTAATAAACCAACAGCCGGTGAAGTTTCGGCCTTACAATGCACACTGGTTCCTTCCATAGGCCAAAAGTCAAAATTTGAAGGTTAAAATTTCTCATTGTTTTTCGAAAGTATTGTCTCTTATAACGGGACAAATCATTTGCAGATATATTTAAGTTTTTAGTTGTTTGTTGTAAAGTTGATCGTGTGTAACTTCTGTACCCCGTATTTGTCCCTAATAAAAGTGACATATTTATTTAGGTTGAATTATTAACTTTCAAGGCGTGTATGCCTTCTTTTGCTAAAGTATGCTAAAATTTGAAAAAAATTAACCATTTAATAAACGGTATTTTGTCTTTACTCACTTATAGAATCCACCAAAGTCCTAAAATGACTTGAAGCCTATAAAATTTGGCGTAAGGTAGAAAAGGTTACAGACGTTTCCGAGCATAAAAATACTTTAAAACCTCTCTTAGAAAAATTTTACTTGGAGCATAATGATGAGATCTCCGAAAAAAATTTGGTCTTATGCAAGTCAATTTCAAAAAGATGGAACAAGGCCTCAAGAAATGATAACTATTTCCTACCAAAAAACAATGATTGGATTATGACGATTGAAAATTTTAATTTTCAGAATAATAACCCCTCTATAAGTAGAACAGACAGGCCTAAGAAACATTTCTAAGAATGCTCTTCTAGAACAAAACTTAGGCGTATCGCAAGCATAACATCTTTAGATAGCAGCATAGCCTCTGCCTTGAGAACCTACAAAGGAAAAGACGTTCCAAATAGAAATACACTCAACGTTAATGAGGCTCTTAAAATATTGGTTGAGGTTTAGTTGTATAAAAAGTTGTATCAGGTAATAAGGAATGCAGTAAACGAATCGAGGGATATGCATTTATTCCCTTGTTATGCAAGTGTTCTTAAAAGGAAATAAAAATGCTATCCGGGTCCGCAAAACTATTACGGTAAGTGATTCATCTGCTGAGGTAACTCTTCAACTTCTTTTAAACCATAAGACTGCAAGAGATATTGAATCACAAGGTGAAGGATTAAATATAAAAATTCAAGAAGATTCTCTTGGCTTAACATTGATTGGAAAATGAGGTTTTGATGGATTAGCGGACAATCGGAATACATTCAAGATAATCTTGATGCACCCAAACAAGTTTTATTGTAGAATCCTCGCCCTGGATTCACCAGATACTGCAGACATGTGCGTTTTCATCTTAAAAAGGGAAATGAAGAATTGAGTAGAGAGGATCATAAATACATCCAAGATCAGACAAAACCATTGTCAAACACTATTGTTCATGCTTCTGATCTAACTATTAAACATGATCTTAAGTTGACAATGGTGGATGGGAAAGTATGTTATGCTTTGGCTCATGCCTCTTCACAACATCTTTGCTACATTTTTTGGAGCAAAACCTTCTGCAATGAACGATATCGAAAGTTCATTGCAAAGGGACATACATAAATGCAGAAAGTTTTGATTTCGGTATATCACCATAACATGTCTGGATTCGTTTTAGCATAAAGGCTTGATTTTAAAAAGTGGCGAACTAGCAAAACTGAGAAAAAACTGATATATAATAATTGATAAGCCTAAGCAAAGTGGGGGTAACGCTAATGATGGAAATACGGCACGGATGTTTTCCGACAATCACGCTCTTGCTTCCAACATAACTGGCATTAAGAAATCGGTTTTTAAAGAGATGTTTAAAAACGTTGTCATGTTGTTTCACTGTAAATGCCAATGCTTTTAGAAAATTTACCTTAGAAACAGCCAAAGTAATTGAAAGGAAATTTGAAAACTTCTGTAAATAGGATCATGTACATGGCGGTCAAATTGTTCATAATGCAATATTACCCATAGAACAATTAACTGAAGAAACAGCTGAAGCTTAGAACAAGGAGGTAAAAGCTTTTAGGGAACAAAATAAGAGAAACACCTCAAGAGTTGCCACTGATTTCCTTAATAGACTTTTACTATCTTCGGACCTACTTCTTTCAAAGGCTCGTTTTCTGGATAAAACTAAAAAATATAGCTTACCGAAAGAAGTTGTAAGCTATTTTGCTCTAAAACCCCAGCAATTGATTTAGCTAAAGTAAAAGCCCGAGCACATTTAAGACCCCAGTTTTGTTTTAGCTAAACTAAAAGCTCTGTTATGTTTTAAACCTTAACATTCTTTAAGCTTGATAAAAACCCGAGTTCTTAAAAACTAATTTGTTAATACATATATTTTGTATATATATATTTTTTTATATACACTTCGTGTCACATGAATAGGGACAAGCTTTTTTCGTTTTTTATTTGCCGATATTTTTAAAACCCTTAGGTTTTTTGGAAAAACCCAAATGTGGAATGAATGAAAAAAAAAACTGGGTGGAGAAACAGTCCGTTGAGAACTAGGGCCTAGTGACTTACAACTCTCAACCATTCCTTTGTGCGTGTACTGTGTCAGGGATGGACGGGACCTACAGTTTTAAGCAGAATCCGAACGGCTAATTTGAGAAAGCACTTTTTATGACAAGAATTACTTTTGGAGGATTTGTTAATTCCTCGCAAGATTCAGTACCCGTGAAAAAAACTTTAGATGCCATATGCAGGGATCGAGCCCAAGACCTCTGGCATGATAGTCCAGTGCACTAACCATCATGCTACGGGTACTACGGAATAAGGTATGTATTAAGTTTATATTCCAAGTAAAAATGTTTGGATTAAGTTGATATTTACAAGTTTTATGACGGGTTTTCCAAAGAAGATCCTAAAAAGTACGTGTTTTTTTTGTGTCACATAGTGTCAGCATAGGGACAAGATCTAAATTTACCTGTAAGACCCTTTAAAGTAAGGAAAATAACAACAAATCTTATTTTTGATGTAAAGACTGGTTTTATTGAATGGATTAAAATTATTTTTAGTAATGTGTGCTGCCTCCTGATTTTTGAATTACTTCAAGTAGGCCGTAACCTGTGGTGTATGGATTCATAGAGTGCTGTCAGATAATTGAGTGAAATTTGGGCCCAGGACCGTTTTATCGCTTCAATAATCTCTTCGGTTTTTTGGTATTGCTGTCCTCCTTCGTAGGTTTTTCTTGAAAGCTATCCCCATACGTTTTTTATGATTTTCAGGTCAGGAGAATATAGTGGCCATGATAATAGGTTCACATTTTGCCCCTGATTCCAGGCTTTTGAAGTCCGTGCGGTATGTATTGGTGAAATATCTTTTTGGAAAGTCCATCGTTGCCCACCAAATAATTCTGAAAACTGCGGAAAAGCTCGTTCCAGAATCGATTTTTAAGTGATTGCCGTCGTTTAAGAGCTCCACTGTCCCGTAATAGGTGATTGCTCCCCATACCAATACACAGCCTACTTTGTTATACCGTTTTTCAAAATAGATTTATTCCTTTCTTAAATTATAGAAAAAGCAGCTATATCCATCAGGTCCGTCCAAATTAATTTGTTTTTCATCGGAGAGGACGATGGAATACCAAGTTCGATTCCACTTGATGTGATTTGTTCCAAAATTAAGGCGTTGCCTCTTGCGTTTTGGTGTCGTATATATGCGGTCTGTCTTCTGTATCACCTAAGGAACAGTCGATCTAATAGCATTTACCCCAGCTTCTGCCTCGATTTTACTAATGGAAAGCCTTGAATTTGAAGCTACTCTCACTATCGCCCGCCTTTCCTGAAATGATGTGGCTTTCTTGACTCTTCCTTTGTTGTTTTTTCCATACCTCTCTGGGTTCTTGAGGCTTGAGGTTTTGCCGAGATCCCCTAAGCTCCAATTTGGCCTATTTCCTCTTTGGTTAGACCGTCACCTCTACCCATACTTCACAATTTTATTAAATTAATAATCGTACTGAGCTCCCAAACAATCAAAGAAAGGATACTCTGATTTAAAACACGCTAATAGGTAAATTTTGATGTTGTCCCTATTCATTTCACACGCAGTGTAGGTACATATGTACATAAATACCTAATTTTCTTAAATTAAACAAAATCAAAGTTTAATTTATTATACATTCAAACTTATGTAAGTGATGAAATCATAAAAAGAATAAATAACAACAATAATAATAAAAACTTATTAAAATTATTAAAAAAAAGGAAAAATTATTTTATTTAGCAATATATTTCTTTGTTTTTCGTCATAAACAAAGTTATTTTATTTTTATTTTTGACCACTTTTCTCATACAAGGGGAACCACTGTGAGATGGTTCTCGGAAATAATTTTTCCAAGTTAAAAAATTAATGCAAGTTCTTATTTCCTCTAAAATGAAGAACTTAAAACGGCGGCGGCCGTCACCTCCCTTAAAGATCGTTATCTATACCAAAAAATACCTTCGTAAAAAGTTGTTAGATGCCAAAGTAAGAAAAATACGTTATTACCGAACTAGAGATCAATCATTTTTAGCCATAAGAATAATGTCAAATCGATAAAAAAGAAAAAATAAGAACTCGCTGCCTTCGCATACGATGTGTAAATTGATAGTTCATTCACTTCAATTCTATACAAACAAAATGACAATAGTTTAAAGTTACCCGCATACGAGTATGTAAAACCTAACAAAAGGAAAGTCTGCAAGCACTTGACAAATATTGATTATATCACTTTTTACGCATATTATCTCCACCTATGGATAAATAAACGAATATACTGGCGGTCAATGAATCGGATGCCTTTATTTTTGTCTCTCTTAACGAAAGTCTCCTGTCGAGATGTCATGTCTTGTCAAAAGCAAAATTGTGGGCTATCTTTCAATCTTAATCCCAAATAATTCATATTAACAAAAAACACAACAAAATCAAGTGACATTCTCGAAAAAAGCCCATTCATAGATAGATAGATACTTTTTCGGTCAACTTTTGCTTCATGTATCGAATAACACTAAACAAAAAAGATAAAAACTCATCTAAGGATCACCTATGAGTATCTTTATTTTATTTTTGGTTTGCGAGTGTTATATGCGGTCTTTTGTGTTGGAGCAATGTGAAAGCTCATGAATGTGGTTTATGATGAAGACAAAAAATAAAATAAAGCCACAAGATCATATAAATGAATTCCAACTAATAATAATAATAATAGTAATATACGTGAAAGGCAATACTGGATTGTTGAAATTCTTTTTTTGAAGATATTTTTATAATAGGTCTTCTGTATAGTCATACATACATATATATGTACAAAAGTATATGTATATGGGCGGAGAATGTTAGACAAAAGCAATTGCTTTTAATGAGGTCCATCAATTGAATAAAAGTTTCAATTTCACAATGACCTCTTCAGAAAAGAGTGTTTTCTATTGAGAGGTTATATAGTATAAAATTTTGCACACAATAAAAATAGAAATTATATGCCACTCAACTCTTGTCAGATAGTTTGGCAGCCTACATATTTGTGTGGAAGGAATCAACAATTTTATTGAGTAGTTTTTTTTTTAAATTATTTTTTTAAGAAATCAAAATAAAATTTTATCACTTTTTTTCGGACTCACTTTCTCAAGTCATGACTCAGACACAAAATTCATAAGTTGGCCCTTTAAAATAGATCAAGTTTTAAGTCAATAAAGGTTTTTTTTTTAAGGTTTGAGATCAATGTTCGTTTAAAGGGTCTTGGGTAGACTTTGAGAAAAAAGGAAGTAGATCGTATTCTTACTTTAACATTATATTTATTTTAAGCGACGTTTTTATAATAAAATAAGTTTTATATTTTATTTTATAGTGTAGGGTGAACTACAAATATGGCAGTAATAGAGAAGGCTTAAATTTGTTTGCCAAATCTGACTGGATAAGAGCTATTATATGGGGCAAATTTAAATAGACTTAACTTTGTCTATCTGGTGAAATAATTGGTTTATTGATATTTGACTTTAGTATTCAAGATTATTTTGAGCTGTACATTAAGTTAAACTTACTAATAATACAGAATTTATTGCTCTAACTTTATATTTATATTTAAACTTTTATATTGTACAATAACTTCGTAATTTGAAATTTAACACATTCAGTTTAAAATGAAATAATAATAAATTGTTGAAATATACAAAATTACTAAAATTAAGTTTGAGTTGTTTTTTCATCAAAGATATACTTTTCATTCCACTTATTTTACAAAGAACTGCCGTTCAGATGTAAGATACTTGAACCGGGGGATTACTAAAAGCTACCACCTATTTAAATTAAGATAGGTTATTTAATTAAACAAGTCAACTGGTTGACGGGCTAAAAGTATATCGGAAAATAAAGTTAAGGTTCGAAAACAGAGAAGACATTCAAAAGACATAATGAGGTTTTTTGAATGCAGTGATCCACGATCAAAATACTGCAGTAGCCCAAATTGAAAACTACACCTAGGTTCTTTGTGGTTTTAACGATCTGTATACGACCAGAATTTAAGATGATATGATAGGGGGAAAGTATAAAAGCTCTCGTTTATTCCTAAAAATATCAATACATTTTGGTTTATATGGTTCTGGCACTAGACCATGATTGTCCGAATAGCGCTTAATTACTTCAAGGTCTTTATTCAATGATGCTTCAGTATTTGCGATCAGTCCCAACTGACCTCTTATGGATAACTGAGCATCATCAGCGTGCAAAACGAATTGTGCAGTGTTTTCCAATAGAAGGAAGTTCATTGACATAAATTGAAAATAGCAGAATAGATCCCTGTGGTACTCCAATACTTTTTAATACAAATTCGGAAAAAGCTCTAAAACGAGTTTAAGAGTTGTTCACAAAGCAAAGAATGATTTACCGTATCAAATGTCTTTGAAAAGTTCAAAAGCTCAAAGCCTGTTAAATACAGAAGATCGATGGCCTTTCCAATATCCTCTGTGACACTAATTAACGATGTATAACTATTTTTCTTACGGAAGCCGTACTGCTTGGAAGTTAATAAATTGTCATGGTTTAGAAATCTAAGTATTTGAGTTTGGAGGTTTTTTTTTAAACTTTTGAGAGAAAATACAGTATAGATATTGGCTTAAAATCATCAAATCTGGAGGACTTAACCACTGGTATAATTATTTTCCTTTTTCCATTGAATTGGAAACTCAATTGTCGAAGCAATTGAATTATATGGTAAGAAAGCTTTAAGAAATGATGGATGCATTTGATCAAGTACTATACTGCGTTTGATATTAAAACAACCCAAAAATAACTTAATCTTTGCTGTTCGTATCGCTAAGACCTTTTTGTTTCGAATTGAACTATATTGTTGATAAAAAGTCGCTTCTTAGCTAAATTGCGCTGTTTCATTATTGATTTTATCTCTTTCCTGAACCAAGGTTTCCTATATGGAAAGGAGCTTTTAGTTTCAAAGGAACATGCATATCGAAAAGTCTTAACACATTATTGTTGAGATATTCTACTTGTTAGCCAGAAGACTGTGAAAGAATAAGATCCCAATTTACACTTAGAACATCATTATGAAGTAAAGGGTATTTGATATTTTTGAAATCCCGGTATTTAAAGGTATGAATTAAATAGTTGAAAGTCGAAGGTAAGGAAAATAAGCTTATGTCTGGAGAACACTGTAATCGATAATTGATCATAAAGAACAACTTTGCTTTTGTTATTTATATAGAAGAGTATGAAATTTACAATCATAAATTAAGCTACAAAAATTAAAGAAGACAAATCATTAAAATTTAAGTAATAATTAAATTTAAAATAAAATGAAACAAATTAAGGTTTTCTGTAGCAAAAAGAAATAAAAATTAAAGGGTACTTTTAAACTTCCTGTTTTCGATTTTATACCCATGTGATTGGGAAGTTTATTCCACCGTCTGACATCATAAAAAAAAATTGCCTGCGCGATGTCTAACTCATATAGGTGGACGGGCACAATAACATAAAACAACTTGAGAAACAATGTTTAAGTCTACTAAATAGACAAATTTGAGTATTTTTAGGAATCAATTTGAAAAGTAAAAAACTACACCGATATATGAAGAAAACTTCCAAATTACAGTTTAAAAATGTACTAGCTTTAAACATGATCAAATCTATGCAATGGCATTAAATACTTTTGTTTCTTATCCTATATTGAGAGTCAAGGTCTACAAACAACTAGCGCCCATATGTTATTATAGTCAGATTGAATGACTACGAAGTTTAATTAATAACGAATGTGTCTTTGGGTAAGAGTTTGTTTTCTTAATATTGTAAAGAACATTCGTTTTTTTTTGAAGTATTAAGTTCAAGCTCGTTCCTTGTCAACCAGTCATATATAGGCTTAAAATTAATGTTCATTTAAGATATTGCATCCTTAACTATGATCTTAGAAAAAATTATTTATAACTTAACAGGACATCGCCACGACCGCATAGATATGATATTGATAAAAGAACAAATGTCAAACCAATAATGAACAACGAAAACAGTAAAGGCCTAACGATTGATCTTTGAGGAACACCAGTGTAAAGAGGAAAAAACAAATTTTATAATTATAAGCTACAGTTTGCATACGATTATTCAAAAGTGAAGTGAACTATAATGATAATGTTGTTAAAATGTGTTATTATAACGTTTGTAATTTTCCAGTTGTGTTCTGTATCCGCCAATAATTAAAATATAATAATCTTATTGTTATCCATTTTTCAAATTTAAATACGTCTCCCCCAAAAGTTAATAACGAAAATTTTTTTATCCAAGCGAAACCAAATTATTTACTGCAAATAGGAAATTTACAGAATATTTAAAACAAGAAATTGTGACAAAATTCCAAAAAAAAACATTTTTTAAATATACCGACAAATTTAATTGTTTTGCAGAAATTTGTAATTTACGAAATTCCCTAAATTTAAGAATTTCCTAAATCTCGCAAAATTAATTTTGGCTGAGTTTTTAAAATTTAATTCCTTAATTTATTGCCATATTAAATTAGTGATTGATTCTTGAAAATATTCTCGTAATATAAAACAAAAGAGTTGAGCTCAGAACTCTTATTTGATTTATTCAACCAAATTCTACCATAAAAGTAATCCACTCCTTTTAAAAGTTATATATTTAAATAAATGTCTATGATAATTATTCAGAAAGTTGATAAATAAGGACAAATTCCTTCCTATATTATGGATGTGGATGGGTATTGGGTACACATAACCATCATCATTCTATGCTATAAAAACACCATCACGCGATGTTCACTATAAAATCTATAAAGAAAAACTATAACTAGCTAGCGCAGCGCTTCTCTTTCGTCTGACACCAACTTATATAAGGAGATTCCAGTTTGTCTAGCAATTTTTCGTTGTTTTTATAGACTAGTTTTATTTTATTAACCATCCTACGCGCTGCTGCTTGTTGTTTTTAATTTTCATTGACTACCTCTATCCATAGTATAAGTAATGATGACTACGCGATAAATATAAGACAAGTAATGGAAATCCGAACGAGTAATTAACAAACAATTATCTTTGAACAAAAACATAAATGGTAATCGAAACGATAGTTGTATAATTTGTCATTTTATGTCGCTATTTCGAATGGACAAACATATTGTTTATTGTTTATTTCTTTTAGCACCAAACAAATAAAAATTAAGGAAAAAGAAAAAAAACCAACACAAATGTTTGGTCTCCGCGAAATAAAATTCACTCTATAACGGGAACCTTAATTCTATCTTCTCCTGGTGCAATGGAGATGAGAATAGTGGTGATAAAGATCAGTTGGTCGCCCTGGCTGTGGCGTTGACGATGGCTATGGCGTGTGGTGTGGTGCATGTTGTCTGACCCAGAATTGAAAGAGGGCAGGGCGACATTCAGTAGTAGTAGTATGATGTAGGTAAGGAAGCGCTCTCGCTTGGTATGGTGAATGTTGAGTTGAGGTTGGTCGGTGGTGGATGGCGTGGCGGGCGGTGGTCCGTTGAACAACGACAACTAGTCTCGTGGATGTAACTTGTATAAGACCCAGGAATCATGTGCATTATGTACGTAGATTTATAGGATTCATGTATACTCGTTCTTTTTTGTTTTTGTTTTGGGTTTTTTTTTGTGTTTTTGTATAGCTGGCTGAAATAGAATCTGTATTTTTATTTATAAAGTTGTATAGTTTTAAATTAATCCACCTCCAAAAACTATCAAAAGAGCATTTCACTTTTTTTCTTCCTAATTATTGTTAAACAGACTTTCTAATAAATTATAAGAACTTGTCATAGTTGGTACTTTTTACTTTAATTTTAATAAAGGTCAACCAAGTATTTACTAAACTCGTCTACAGTTCATCATCCCTATTAAACTTAAGGCGTAGTCTATACGTTATGGTTAATCCATATTAAAGCGGTTTGAACAACAAACTGCATAGAAGGACAGGAGCTGCTCACGAGCTCTATGAGCAGGAGAAGAGAGAGGAATACCGACTTCTCAGGAGGAAAGTGGGAGAGAGCATAAGAAGCGCGCGGTCAAAGATCTTGAGAGGTTCCAAAGCAGAAATGAAGTTCGAAAGTTTTATAAACAGGTGAAACGAAATTCAAAAGCACATAAACCTTGAACCGGAGGCTGCAGAGACGAAAGCGGAATCATCATAGTGATACCGCAGTCATTCCTAAAGATATGGAATGACCAATTTTGCAGACTGTGTAACGGCGACGACAAACCGAATTCCGCTGTCTGGCAGGATCATCCATTTAACATAGACAACGAAAAACAGCAATCCCGTCTTCCCGATTTAGATAAGTATAGAGATTGTCATATCTAATCTGAATCGAAAGAAATCCGCTGGAGCAGATGACTTGAATGCCTAACTCTTCAAAGCAGCTGGAGATAATTTGGTTAGGAGCATGCACCAAATTATCTGTAAGATATGGTCGGAAGAAAGCATGTCCGATGAATGTAACCTCAGTATTGTTTGCCCGATACTGAAAAAAGGAGACCATCTAAACTGCACCAGCTATATAGAGAAATCCGTCTACTTAACATCGCTTATAAAATCTTCTTTGCCGTTATATCTGAATTTTTAAAGCCCATCGTCAAAACCCTGATAGGTCCTTACCAGTGTGGTTTTCAATCAGAAAAGTCCACAGCCGATGAAATATTCACGTTACGGCAGATCTTAGAAAACCACTCAAGAACATCAAATCGACACCCACCCTCTTCATCGATTTCAAGGTAGCATATGAAAGCATCTACAGGGACGAGCTGTATAGAGCCATGTCTAGATTTGGCATCCCAGCCAAATTCATCCGTTTGTGCAGAATGACCATGGAGAATGCTCCAACAGAACCCTTCGATGTCAAAAAAGGCTTTTGACAAGATGATGCCCTATCATGCGATTACTTAACATCGTCCTTGAAAGAATAATGCATAGCTCCCACGTCAAGTAAGTCCTCTTTTGAGCAACCAAAGTGTCGATTTATAAGGCATGGGCTATGGCAAAAGCTGATGAAAACACCTTGGGTCATTTCGAGAGAAAAGTCCTTGGCGTAATCTACGGTCCAGCATGCATGGAAGGTGATTGGAGGAAAAGATTTACGATTTAACGATGAGCTTTACGGGCTGTACAGCGACGTAGAGGCTCACGTAGAGCGCGTGGAAACTGCTCCGGCCCGGAAAGTATTCGCATCCACGCCACAGAACAACGCAGTTGAGCAAAAAGAGCCACCTTAAATAAGTGAGTAAGAACAACAATTTCACAAATTAAATTTAATTCGATCTTTGGACCCTTTTATTAATATTCATAAATTGAAAAACTGTTTACTATCTATGAGTTTTGAAGCTCGACTTGGAAGTTTTTCCAAATTTGATAAAAAGCTATTTAAAATAACGGACATTTTTGGTGATGGTTATTTGAACTTATTCAAAGTTCACCAAATATTGCAAATTCATGCGGCCTTTCCCTTTTTATCTTCTCCTACTTATTTAACAATTATGACAGAAACACACAAATGTTGGCAAATTATTATAACATTAACAAGTTATTTCTAGTTACTTGAAAACCTAAGCCTACTGCCGTAATAACGCTCTAGAATGACAACAAAATAGGTGCCCATGTGTCATGTATTTAGTAACCTAAATCGGGTTTGAAATTAGTTCGTGGAATTTGCAAATTAATAATGAGTAGGTAGATAAAAAATTACATGGCTAATATAGTGAGTTCTTAAGATTTATTAGGTACTTAAGTTAAATTTACATCGAAGAAGTATCTACTTAAGATTTTCTAAGATATACTCTTGGAATGATTTATGTGAGCCAAAATTTCTACAAACAACTTATTTATCCCATGAATTAGGTGTCTTTCGTTTGGTAAAAATTAAACACAGAAATCTTACAACTTGGTGATGTTATTGACAAAAGAATTTCTAGAATTTCTTATAAATATTTAGGTTATTTAAAAGTTGTTCGAAGATACTTTGCATGTGTTAAATTTTTTCAGTCATGTGTTGATTTGTTTCTTCTTTTATTTTTATTGGTAAAACAATTACAACTCTAATAGCAAATGTTAGATCAAATCGATACCATAGCATTTGTGGATATATGTACAAATAAAATAAAAAGAATCATTATATTCACGTATAAACTCATACCTATAATTGAAGTATTTTGTATAAAAGTAAAATAAAAACAGATGCATTAAAAGAACAACATGTAGCCATACCTATGTACCGTCATCTATTTTCTCTGATCTCTTAATTAGGTTAATTAAATAAAAAATATTTTGTTGTTCTTTTTTCGGAACAAGTTCGTTTTAATTGTATATAAAACCAACAACACAAGTCAATTTAACAGCAGCGTTAAAGATTAAAAACAAGAACATGGATGGGATGACTCCTCGAGTAATAGTTAAATAGTTAAATCAACACGAAATAAAAGTTAAACACGTTTATTCTTTTATTTTGTATTATAATAAGAAGATTTAGAGATAAAAGGGTTTGTTTTGGTCTTCGACAATGTTCAGATGGTTTGGTCAGTGTTTATATTAATTGGTATTGTGTTTAAGGAGCATGTTAAATGGAGATATTTGTTTTAGTTTAAATTATTTTATTTTTATGATTCAAGACTTCCGATTTTTTCTTCGGACAGCATTTGTGTTTATTAAGAGAAAATTGTTTTCATTTTGTACTTGGTAGAAATTGAAAAATGAAAAAAAATGGTAAAAGATTGACAAAATTGGATTTGTATATTTATTTATTTATTTGTCTTAAAAGTTACACTTTGAATTAAGACTAATAATTATGATACATAACATAAAAATAAAATACATAATTTACTTATAGCATTATAACAAATTTACTAATTTATGTTTCACACCTCTACTCATAAGATGGAACATTTGAATAACCAAATATTTTTCGTAAGGCAAACTTTGTGAACCTTTTTTGAACTTTTTCTATGCGACAAATGCTAGACGCGGTAAAGGGGCTCCATATAACAGTACAATATTCTAAATGTGGTTGGACGAGACTAGAATAAAGAGCTTTTAATGTATAGGGGTCTTCGACATCTTTTGAATTTCAAGAAAACAAACCCTAGCATAGAGTTTGCTTTTGAGATCGCATGGTCTATGTGATTTGAGAAATTCAGTTTAGAATCGAAGATTACGCCTAGATCCATTATAGCTATCAAGTCTTTGTAAAATGTAGTTTTCAAGTTTATAATTATGTATAATATTATAATGGACTGTGATTTCTAGAAAATATCACAACGCTACATTTCTTATTGTTAAAATATAGCCTATTGATATAACACCATTTAATTAAATTATTTAAATCAATATGAACTTTTTTTTGCATCGTTAAGTGAATTTATGGAACTGAATATTTTCAAATCGTCAGCAAATAGAAGACATTTAGAAAAAGTAAGATGTAATGGTAAGTCGTTAATAAAAATGATAAAAAGAAGTGGTCCAAGGTGACTACCTTGAGGAACACCCGAAAAATTTATAATTTACAAAGCATTATCAATTTTTACCACCTGTTTTCCACCTACTAAATAGCTCTTTATCCACATTAGGAGCTGAGAGTGAAATCCATATATCTCTAGTTTTTTTTTTTTAAGAAAATCACTATGTTGAACGCGGTCGAAAGCCTTTGAAAAATCAGTGTAAATAGTGTCGACTTGAGAACGCATTTCCATCTGTGATAGACAAAAATTTGAAAATATTGATAAATTTGTAATAGTGGATCTACCTTTTAAGAAACCATGTTGGTAAGCTTATGTTATTATGAATAAGATTATACAATTTTTGTTCTTACTACTGCTTCGAAAACCTTAGGAATTACATAACTGCAGTTTTGCAATTGGTCTGTAATTTTCAATCGAACTTTTTGTACCTGATTTATGAAGGGGAGTTATTATAGTGTATTTCCATTCATCTAAGAACTCACCATTACTTGAAAAAAGGTTAAATATCATACAAAGTGGTGTAGCAAGTATATTAGCACAAGTTTTTAAAAGAATTGGTGGAATATTGTCTGGTAAAATAGAAAAACTTTTTTCAATAGATAAAAGTACTTGTAAGACATTGTCTACAGATAAATGCAAATTACCAAGATCAACCATAGGATCTGAATTTATTATTTGTTATTTGTTAGCATAGTCTAATTTGAGATTAATAAAATAAAATTGAAAAAACGACCCAGATTTTATTGAACGAAATAATTTTAAGCCATCAACATGAAGACGACAAAAAAACATTAGGTAGATTATTAATGAATATAAGAAAAAGAAGTAGACCAAAATGGCTACCTTGAGGAACGCCAAAATAATTAAAAATAATTTAAGAGTGTTTCGAACCAATAGCTACAGACTATTACGCTCCGTATGATAACATTTGAAGAACATAATGATCATCTCTGTCGAAGGCTTTGGAGAAATGCGTATGTATAGTATCGACTTGATACCCGTTTTCCATATCGCGTAAGCAGTAATTTGAAAAAATGGCGAATTTGGTAACAGTTGACCTACCGCTAATGAAACCGTGCTGTACATTAGTTGAACAATTCTTAAATATATCATAAAGCTTCAAAAATTTCAACTTGAAGTTTTGAAATAGGTCGATAGCTAGAGACTAATTGTCTCGACCCAGATTTATGAATTGGTATTATTTGTGTCACTTTTCGATCATCCAAAAACTCACCATTTCGAAGGGACAAGATAAAAAGCATGGTAAGAGATTTGGTCAAACCATCCTTACAATTTTTCAGAAATACAGGTACCATATTGTAATAGGCTATTTTAAAAAAAAACTCAAGAACCAAAAGTTGGGCTACTATATCTTCTTCAGAAATAAATAATTCACCAACGGCAATGTCAGCAGATTAATGATGAAGGTTATTATTTACAAAATGTCCCCATGAACTAAAAATTAAATTAGTTTGGCAAAAATCAAGAAACAAATCACAAACCTCTTGGTCATTAGACGCTAGTTTATCGTTAACAGTCATATTAGCTAGAAATCCAAAAAAATTGTTTACTATTAAGAAAAGACCAAAAAGCCTTTGAATTATACTCAATATTATGCTCAACACTTCAGACATATTGTTGATTAGACGATTTTCTTTTCATCAATTTATTTTTCAATTTCTTGAGATGTGAGTTAAACCAATCCGTTTATGACCTTGCATATTTTTTTTTAAAGGAATAATTTTTTTAAACGTATCTTCACTAATATTTTAAAAAATGCGAAACATGTAGTTAAATTATTAGAAACCAATATCTCGTCCCAGTTCAGTTCCAAAAAGTACGAGTTAACAGATCCGTAGTTGGCTTTGGCAAAAGTAAGTATAATTCACTGACGATACTTTATCAAACTTTAGCGTTGCAAAATTTAAAACTTTAAGTTCAATTTTAAGAGCTACATGATGTAAACAGTTATTAAAAAAAAAGGTGGTGTGGTATATAATTAGAATAACTTAATTTAACACAAATTTTCTCCACATAATCATTTTTAGGAGGAATAATTATAGAACTGATATTTTGCGTTTAAATAGTTGTGATAGTTGGTTTTTTTACTCTACGTTTTCTATGTTATTTTTTGGTGCATTTCTTCTAATTTTATTAAAGCATCGATCACCGAGATCAAGCATCAGTGAGCGTGGTTAGTAGACAGATGGAGGACCGTCTCGAAACCTACCGCGTGCTGTTGTCATGTGTTCTTTCTGTTCTTCTGTCTGTTCTTTCTCTTCTGTCCTTCTGTCTTGTATTAATGTCTTGTGTTGTTATCACCTTACATAGTCTAGTTGCTCAAGGTGCTGTGTTCTCTACTCTGTACATTTATGTGCTGAGTAGTGTGAAATGTAATGTAATGTTATTAAAGCAACCCCCCCCTCCAATATTTCTAATTTGTTCGTTGAAATGTTGTTGTGTCGTTATCCGAAAGTTAAAGATCTTTAAAAAAATGTTTAGTTTATTTTTGTTTTTTAAATTTATATTTAACAATTATTGTAGGGAATAAAACAATGAACAATTTGTTTCGAAATATTTAAGGAGCCATTCATATGACCTTAAGTAATTTTCCAGTTAAACAAACAAGTTTCAGCTATCAAAGCCGTAGGTCAAAGTACATTACACTATGATACTTTTTACAAATCGTAAGTGAAAATTAAAAAAAAAAAAAACAGGAAATCAAAGTCTGGGAAAGAAATCATTTTATTTCAAATTGAAATTATATTTGGAATTTAATTATATTCAAATATTAAATTGCGTACTTTTAGTTTTAAATCTACATAAAAGCTTCACATTATAAATGTTTAAGTACAAGTACTTAATTTGATTACCAATTCTACTTCCATTAAAACAGATTTATAATGTTCTATTTAATGTTCTATTATTTATTATAATTGTTTCTATTTTACTATTCTTATAGCAAATAATTTTGAAATTATAGTTTACTATTCAATTTTATTTTGTCGGTAAGTATTGATGAAGAATTAAGAAATATGTAAATATACATAAATAAAACAATTGAAAGCCTATGCCTCTATTAAATTCAATAGTCCATTATTTCATTAAGTTCTTTTGTATTGTTTCTGGTTGAAAAGTACTTCTTAAACAGGCTCTGGGGAAATAGAAGTATAAGTTCAAAAATTACTTTTGATTTGTTTCTATTATTGTTAACAGAGTTAAAAAATTAATATAAGAATAATTTTGGGATATTTGTAATTGATTTACAAAGAACTATTTTACTTTACTGTCACAAAAGTTTATCAAGGAAACAGATGACCCTGGGTCCTGATATATTGGGTAAATTATTTAAGGCCAATGGGAATATGTTTTTGAATAATTGGAGGTTGTAGCAGACATGTATAACTAATTTAAACTAGAAGTTCATGAGAAAATAAGGTTTTTTCGAAAGAAATTAGTTAGAAAAGAGTACTAACTGCTCCTGGAGTTTGCATTTTTCCAATAATCTGGAAGACAGTTTACATAAAAAAGATACATGCATTGAACATAACTATAGGTAAGTTTAAACTTGTCGATAAAATTGCAAACATGAAATTTAATTGCTACCATCCCACATAGAGAATATAACCAACTTACAAGACCCATCGAACAAGGCTATAATACATTTAGTAGTAGTACATACAAACTAACATCATTGAGACCAAAACCTAGCATTAAATTGTGTTATAAGAAACCAAGAGTTATAATATAAAACAAAAAAACCTTCTTCAAATAGAGGAATGTGCTATCCCTATACATAGACAAATATAAATGCAAAAATATATACAAACATGGATGTAGTGAGTATATAGTATGTAGGTATAGTTGCATTGTAAATGAGTCTCCTAATTTATTACTGTAATTTGTATTAATGTTCCATATAGTAATTCCTTTCTTAATTGGAAATCGAATTTAATTAAATACAAAAATGTTTTATTTCTTTTTTCTGTTAATTTTTTGTTATTTTTTTTTTGTGTTTAGTGCGAAAAAATCACACAAATTTTAATTGCTATAGAGTTGAGCTTTTCTGTTGTGGTGTTTCCATATAAAAATATAACTCGAGCAGGCAAGGTATTGGACAACAACGTCAATGCATGCGGCAGCGGCGACTAAGGAGTACTTCGAGAGTAGGTATAGCAATTTTTACGCATAGCACACATAGCACGAGTACCTACGTTGGTTGAGGAGAATCCAGTTTTATACAAAACGTGCTGACTTCCTTCAATGGAAATAGTTAGTAGTTAGTTATTCATTATATAGTTAAGGTTTTTTTTTTTGTTGGACACTATAACTTATAAAATTAGTTGTGGTCTTGGCTTGTGCCTTGAACGATTCGAATTATTGGAAATTGTGGTCAATTTGGTCAATTTATTTGAACAGTATAAATAAAACAGTACCTATTGGATTGGGTTACAAAATGATTTGATAGTTTTTTATTTTTTTTGCGCTTTTTATCTGATAGGCATATAAAATGATCAATTATATTTATCATTTGAAATTTAAATTAGGCTACATTGGTATTAAAATATGTATTCACGAATTTCTATAAAAATAAATGATTTCATAAAAAAGTTCGTACTTCAACTCTTTTGTTTAAGAAACTTAAAAGAGGAGAAATGTCATTTCAGAGTTTAAGGACATAATATTTTCAGTAAAAGTACATCCATTTACGTTGATTCTTTTAAAAATTTAAGTATATTAATACAGATTTGAGAAAAAAGGTTAGTTTGGTTTTTATGACTTTTTGCCCCACGTCATTTGATATTAGAAAACTTCTAGATTTTCTTTTCAAGATTAAATTTACAAAGAACACTCGTTCTCTAATTATAAACACATCTAATTCAATATTAATGTAGATGGAAACCCCAGTCAATTGACATTTTGAAACTATCGGAAATCTGATTGGGCTACATACACACAACACACAGAACGAAAAAAGTTATCCTATTGACTATTTTGGTAGTCAATATGACAATTTGGTAGTCAATTTTCAGCCGATAGCCGCGATAGACAATAAAACAATTTTCGGTTGTCAATTTTGGGATCCGAAATTTGTTTATAATTTGGTAGTCAATATGACAACTGTAGTAGTCAATATAAAAACTGCAGTAGTCAATATGACAACTGCCGTAGTCAATGTGATAACTGGGGTAGTCAATAGGACAATTGCGGTAGTCAATATGACAATTGCGATAGTCAATATGAAAACTTCAGTAGTCAATATGACAACTGCGGTAGTCAATATGAAAACTGCAGTAGTCAATATGACAACTGCGGTAGTCAATATGAAAACTGCAGTAGTCAATATGACAACTGCGGTAGTCAATATGACAATTGCGATAGTCAATATGAAAACTTCAGCAGTCAATATGACAACTGCGGTAGTCAATATGAAAACTGCAGTAGTCAATATGACAACTGCGGTAGTCAATATCATAACTGGGGTAGTCAACAGGACAATTGCGGTAGTCAATATGACAACTGCGGTACTTTTGTTGTCATATTGACTACAAAAAATTGACAATCGAAAATTGTTCTATTGACTATCCAGTAGTCAATTTTTTAAAATAAGATTGTTATATTGACTATTTTGGTAGTCAATGTGACAATTTGACCAAATTTCAAGTTGACTATCGACGATTGTTAATATGACAACTTTTTTTTTTCTGTGCAGAGTTTAATAAAATTGGGACTATTAAGTACTTCCTTTAACACTACTATGTGAACTTGACAATAAAGGCAATGACCTCACCTTAGCTATGAATAGATCGTACAAGCAATTTCTTGTCCACTTATACTCTTAAGAATAAAAAGGAAACCAAAATGGTGCGCCCCAGAACTACACCCGCTCAAAAGAGAATGTTTAAACTCTATAACTCTTATACAAAAATTCATAAGAAGTTATAAGAAAGGACTACGGAAATTTGAGCAATCTTCTTGGCGGTTATTCTGTGGTACAATAGAAGAAACATCCGAAGACTCTACGAAAAATTCTTTCAACTAATCCAGCGATGTGAAACTGTCTGAAAAATGTAGAAGGCTCCTGAACAATTTCAAGTGAAGAATCGCTGAACTAACTACTGGATACTCACTTTCCTAATAGCTTCTTAACCGCAACTTGTAACAATCAAATACGTTTAGATACTACTGTAACATATCCACAAGATCTGATCACAAGGGACAAGCTATAATGGGTTCTATACAGCTTCGAACCATTTGAATCTGCAGGATCAGATGGTATAATAAAAGCTGAACTACAAAAAGCCTTAGATATAATTGCACCAGTCCTTGAGGAAATATTCAACAGCTGCTTATATCTAGTCAATATTCCTTCGGCATGGAGAGAAGTGAAAGTTGTTTTCATGCCTAAAGCAGGAAAATTCTCGCAAGACAACCTTAGAGATCTACGACTTTTATAAGTCTGTCATCATTCCTTCTTAAGACCTTAGAAAGAGTAAGGGCAAATATTGATGCAAGAATTCTGTAAATGTTTCAACATTTGTACGAAGGCAAACATCAGGTGAAATAACATCATTATTCTCAAAAGACTTTTGCAGAAGAGATGGATGAGGAAGAGGTGAAATCAGTTTTGCACCTCCTCCGTTACATGCACTGCTTAAAAACGCAAGACTTACCTAAGAGAATTCTTTTATTTCGATCAAAACGATCTGAACCATATTTACATGATCTGTCTTTTCTTAACCCTTTCGGTACGAGAGTGGTACAGAACACTCCCGTCCCGAAAGGATTAAGGTACTCAAACTGGTTTCATTGAGCATAGAAGAAAGCCTCAAGATTAATGTGGTATCACAATGGGACATTTAACTGGACTAAGTGTATCCTATACCAACTCCGGAAAACGACCTTAGCTTAACCTACTGCTACAATTTTAGATTTTTTAAAATGGTATTAAGTATAAACAAGGGTCAATCTCATATCGAAACAGTTTCTTAGGTTAAGAAAAGAGAACCATATTATAATAAATGGATATTTTCATGTAACAGGATGCGCTCTAAAACCACACCCAATTTAAAAAATTAAAATATTTGATTTTCTATATAGAATTTGTTCTGTATTCTATAAGAACTATTCGCGGAACAGATTAAGATAATTAAAAGTTTCAAAAACGTGTATTATAATCTTGATATAATTTTTCTGTACGTATAGAAAACAAAAGAAGTCCTAGGATTTAATACCAACTAATTACCTAAGCTCCTTTTAGGCTTTTTTTATTAATATTTTGCACTGATTAATGATGTCTATTCTTTTGAGACAAAAGATCCAAATCACTGTTCCTGCCATTGAGGCTTTGAATAAGTGAAAAAAGATAACTTTGTTTGCATATCATTTCATCACAAACAAAAATTCTATTCAAAGAGTTTATATTTTACCTATTAAGAATTGTAAATCTATTCATAGTGTGTCTCAAAAACTGAAATTAACATGATAAATACCACAACTCAAATTACATATTCAAGTTAACAAAAAATAAACACAAACACACAAACTACAAAAATCGAGTAAGTTTTACATTATTTATAGAAGTTTGTTCAAATCTAAATATACGCATTTAATCAAAATGATAAATGTCGTGTTTATATTTTTGCAAATAGAAATTAAAGAGTAAAAATAAAACAACAAATGCTAATTATAAAATATCTTTGATAAAAAATCTAGTCAGCTGTCTTAAATGATCAACAATCTTGATATTCTTAGCATAACCTGCTTATAGCTAAATTTTGTTTCTAATTTCGGCACAAGACCAAAACCTTACACGTAAATAAATTCAAAAAAAGGAAAAAAAAAATAAAAATTATGTGGACTTTATTTATATTTTCTTTGTTTTTATCAATACGCATATATCTATGATTTGTGTTGAACGCGCATTTATAAGTGTTTAATCAGCAATTAATTAAAACAAAATATAAATCTTAAAATTTGTTTCGAAAACTTGTAGAAATTTCTGTATATGAAATATTTGCAAATAGTCAAGTCAGCTCTGATATGAGATATATTTTTGAGGTTTGGACAAATAAAAGCTTTTAAAATTGTAGAAGAAGTTTAAAACTCCTTGCATCATCGACGAAAAGCACTTAGCAGCATTAGTGGTATTAGTCAAATATGTGATTATACTCAGCCGTTTGCAGTTCATATTCGAAGGACAAGGATTAGAATCTAAGAACAACTATGAAAAGCTGAAGGTACTGTCATAAGCAAAACAATTAAGTGGGTTAGAAGTTTCAGAAAAAAGAGCATTTGTAAAAATAAGGAAGAATGTCAGAGACAAAACTGAGCCCTTGGGCACACCACACCAGCGTTAATTTTATGGATATCAGATTCGAACCCCTACAGTACTACTTGAATTCAAACGTCAAAAAGTTAATTTTCAATCCAAAAAATAAGAGATTCGTAAATATGAAATGCACGCATTTTATATAAAAGAATTTGATGCTAAACTTTATGATATGCCTTTGCAGTATTACGTACAATAATCTTACTTTCCTCAAAAAGATGCAAAGATTTGTTTCACTATTCTGTGAGATAAACCATGAGATATCCAGTTAGCCCTTTATTTCTAAGCCATACTGCCGCTCATTAATCTTGTCCTTCAAGACATATCTTAAGCTTAATATTGATTAGAGTTTCCAAGACCATGGAAAGAAGGGTTAGTATAAAGTGGTTGTCCGTAAATGAGTAGGACTCACTAAGGCTCATTGTGATACCACAGGAATCTTGAGGTTTTCTTCTAAGCTCAATAAAACCAGTTTGAGTCCCTCACGAAACGTGAAAGACTGATTACGTTAATATAATTGAAATCGTTTAGATCGTTATAGACGAATTCTAATAGGTAAGTCTTGCGTTTTTGAGCAAGAGCAGGGCATGTACGGAGGAGGTGAAGAACTGTTTCCTCCTCTTAATTATCCAAACAACTTCTGCAAAAGTCATTTGAGAGTATAAGCCTAGCCTCGTGGCGTGCTTTCCTATTAGACAGTGTCCGGTTTTGAAACTCATTATCGAACTTATAAGCGATCTGCTTAGAGATATCAAGCACCTTGAGCGTTTTAAATATAGTGTTGGACAGATGTTTTTAGTTTGCCTTCTTTATAGCGTCTTACATTGATTGGTATGCCAGCATTGGCCAAACGTAGTAGAATGGGTTGTATTGTACTGTTTTTGGCGAGTTCATCTGCCTTACAATTTCATGGAATGTCTCTATGGCCCGGCCGGCACCCAGCAAAGAAACTGTTGTGCCATCAATATAAGAGCTGATCGACAGTTATGGACTGTTATAGAGTTTGTAGAGACAGAGTCCAGAGATTTGAAAGCTTCCTGACTATTTGCGAGAATACGGATATAAGATGTTGATATCTTTAAGCGAGGACAAGACTTCTTTTATTGCCAAAAGAAGGGACTTAAGTGCAAATGTTTGCATTGAAATGCCTGTACTTTGAAAAAAATGACTTCAAATATATTAGCGAAAATTTATTGTTTTTACGAAATTTTGCATGAACTAGAAATTAAACCAAAATTGTTCAAATTATCCATATTTTCATTCAGTGCTATTTTTAAGTCAATATTAGTTAGCAGTTAGTTAGATGCGGTTATTCTACAGACATTTTTGTAGGTAAAAGTTATTGAAGTTTTTAATTTTACTCTTCAATGTTCCTCACCAAATCATTGCGGTAAACAAAAAGTTGTAGGATTTAATAATAACATTGCACTATTACAAGTATTGAAAAGTGTGGTGTTCAAAAACTGCAATAATTTTGTTAAATTATTTTATAGAAACACTTATCTGGTAGTTCGAAAAGATGAGTGTAAATATAATATTATTTTAAAGAAAGAAATAATGGAAACAATTCTCAATATGCTGTTGTATGTTATTAAAATGCATAAATTATGTGACGCATCAGTCCATTGAGAACCAGGGCCTGTATGTGAGTAGTTTTTTAGCGATGGATGAGACCTAGGGCTAGTTTGAGAAAACACTGTTCATGACAAGAATTACTCTTGGAGAATTTGTCAACTCCTCGCAAGAAACAGTAACTTTAAAGGGTGATTTTTTAGCTATTATCTTTTTGGCAACACTATTTTAAACAGCTGACGCACGTTTTGTGTTTTGTTTTACTGTCAAACATCTTCAGTTTGGTCTATAATTTAACCGTGAATCGTCTTACGAACGAACAACGTTTACAAATTATTGAATTTTATTATCAAAATGCGTGCTCTGTTAAGAAAGTTCATCGCGCGCTTCTTCCATTTTATGGTCAGTTTAATCGACCCACTGAAGCGGCTATTCGGGCTATTGTGACTAAATTTATATTGTTGGACTTTAAACCACCAACACGTTTACGTAGAGTGCGAACTGTAGAAAATATCGCAGCTGTATCGGCCAGTGTTAATGATGACCATCAATTATCGATTCGTCGCCGTTCGCAGCAATTGGACCTCTGTTACTCAACAACGTGGACAATTTTGCGGAAGTATTTAGGTGTGATGCCTTTCAAAATACAGCTGGTGCAAGCATTGAAGCCGAACGACCTACTGCAACTTAAAATTTTTGGTTTTTGGGCTCTTGGAAAGTTGGCCGAAGATCCCCTTTTTTAACGAAAAATTGTGTTCAACGACGAAGCTCATTTTTGTCTCAATGGATACGTAAATAAGCATAATTGTCGATTTTGGAGTGAATATTAGCCAGAAGCATTGCAAGAGCTACCAATGCATCTAGAAAAAGTCAAAGTTTGGTGTGGTTTATGGGCTGGTGGCATCATTGGACCGTACTTCTTCAAAGATGATGCGGATCGTAACGTAACTGTGAATGGTGAGCGCTACCGTGAGATGATATCCAACTTTTTTTGCTCAAAATGTAAGAGCTTGACTTGCATGACATGTGGTTTCAACAAGACAAACATTAAATTATATAGACCGTACTGTCGATTCAAATAAATTTGTTCATACATTGTTCTGAATTGTATGTGTTTTTTTTTTGAAAAACTTTCCTATAGCTTTTAAAAAATCACCCTTTAGTATTGCACTATTAGAAGTATTAAAAAGTGTGGTGTTCAAAAACTGCAATAATTTCGTTAAATTATTTTATAGAAACACTTATCTGGTAATTTAAAAAGGTGAGTGTAAATATAATATTATTTTAAAGAAAGGAATAATGGAAACATTTCTCAATATGCTGTTATATGTTATTGTTTAACCCAAACTGCTGGGTACCACATAATATAATTTTCCTTTGTTTAAAAATTAAAAAAAAAATCGGAAAAATTAGGCATTTATTAATTTTGTAAGCAGAATTTGGTTTATTTGTGTAATTTAATGTTTTCAAGGGTGATACCAATGACTTCAAATCATTTAGTGAAGCTCATATTCTCTTATCTAATATCAAAAGCGAAAGAAATGTATATACGAGTAATCTTATAATTTTTTCTGAAGTGATCTCGTCCGTTATAAACAATTTAATAATTTATTTTTATATTTAATTTACTTCCTTATTAATTCTTAATTGTATTGAACTTAGCAGCCAAATAAATCTGAGCAACAAACTATGTAGTTCACTTAATATCAATAAACAAAACTGAATCTCTTTAAATCGTTTTTTAGAACAAAAACTGAATTTTTCAAAATACCAATAGCTATGATTTAAGAAAAAATAAGTTATGAGTTATGACCCATTATAAGCTTCGCAACTTGATTTTACGGCTTTTTTCGTTTGATACCAAATGTTATTTCTCATAATTATGACAGATTAAAAATGATAAGCTGTTATTAAATATTATCAATCTAAGAGATGAAGTATCAAGATAAAACAAAAAAATGCACTCACATCGATATCATTCGAATGAACATCCAACGAGTTATTCTGTCGATTGCCTCCCAGCAAATGTGACAATTGCAAACGAGCATCATCTTCATCCGTTGTCACTACAATCGCCGCTGTCGCCGATGCCACCACTACCGATGATGATTGCCCATCATCCATGATATTGGCGCCGCTATTAACCGATGGACTTAAACTATTTGTCCTGCCAATTGTCAACTCTGATGATATAACATGTCCATTTCCATTTCCATTGCCATTTCCATTATTATTATTATTGTTATTCCGATCGCTCATGCATTGTGATTTGTTAATACCATTAACACTGCTTACCACTGCCGAACAATCATTATCATCGTCTTGTGTCATTATTTCATCGATTGTGGCAGAAGAAGACGATGAAGAAGATGTGGCAGTGGCAGTGGCACCACCAGTAATACTTGGCTCATTATCACGCACCACACTGCCAATGTTGGCCATTCCTTCATTAAACGTCTTATTTGCGATCATTATGTCACTTCCATTATTACCAACAATGTCATTGGTCATGTTGTTGTTGTTGTGTTCTATAACATTATTGTTCCCTTTAACATCATCACGAGAATTCTTAACTTGACAGTTTTGTTGAGGATGATGGTGCTGTTGATGCTGAAGATGTTGCTGCTGTTGGGACGATTTTATTATTTCAATTGTATTCTTAAGAATCACATTCAATGAGGAGCAATGTTGTTGTTGTTGTTGTTGTTGATGATGCTGTTGATGATCACCATCATGATGCTGTTGATGGTTGTTATCTTCATCGTCAATGTTGTTGTTGTTGATGTTATTATTATTGCTGCTGGATGACATATCAACATTAACACTACTCGTTGCTAATGCAGAAGACTGCAGTTGCAGAAAATCTAAATTGTTTTTTAAAAGAACTTGTTTTAAAGCGTATGGATCTAAGTCACCAGAATTACCACCTAGGCTGTTATTAGCGTGATTGTTATGGCTATAGGCCGGCATAGTGTTGTTTGGCGTGTTGGCGGTTCAGTTTGGTTTGGTTCGGCTCGATTCTTGAGTATGGAATTGAAGTTGGAGGCGAAGGTGGATATATATGAAGTAAGTATATATATGAAGGAGGACTAGGAGACGAGGTGGTTCACTATATTGTAATAGTTGTTTTATCGATTTATTTTTCTTTTTGTTGTTGTTGTTGTTTTGTAATAAAAATGTCTCAAAACCTGTACTCTAGAGTTATTATTATTATTAGTGAGGCAATTATAGTTGGATACGCAGAACTAATAAATCACGAGTGTTCTTGACATTATCACAGGCCATTGGCTCAATAATACTCGCATATAAACTATTTGCTCTCGGTCTGCTCGCTGCTTGTTTGAACACAAAAATATCGATTTCGAATTCGATTTTAAATTAATTTTATTGCCCAACGGTAGTTGTGTGTTGTGTGGTTTAAATTATTGATATCTTTCTTTCTAGCTGATAGAAGCTGTTAATTACTTAATTGCTTCAATAAATATGCATTAGCATTGAGTTAAATGCAGTGATGCTTAATCTTGTTTTTAAGTTGTTTCTTACAAATAAGGATGTTTCGTCGTCGAAATGTTGCACGATTCGTCTTCAACACCATTTAAATTATTCTTCCATATCATATACTCGTTGAATTCTAGCACTCGCACTTTATAGTAAAAAAAAACAGACATAGTTTTGATTTGAACTTGAATGCAGCAGCAAAATAAATTGCACGCATTTATTTACATTAAAAGAAGGAAAAACTAAGTTGTGTTACATTTGTTTCTTTTGGTTCCTTCAGAAGGCTCATTTCTTGGATTCAATTTAAGAAGACAGAAACAAAAACAAAAAAAAGTTCGCATCTATGACGATGATGACGACTACGACGACGACGATGGCGACAAGAACGACGACAAGAACAACGAGAACAGAACAGAACAGACATAAAAGATGACGACAACGTCGATATAGCTTTAAGGCACGGCACCAGTACGTTTATAACATCTCGAGTATCACATATTAACTGGAGAGTCCCGTCCCGAAGAGATCCAAATGGCCCCCAGCTATGTTGTGGAGAATAAGTTGCGGTTGATTTTATAACACACACACACACACACATACAAACACACAACGCTCATTGACTATAGTAAGTCGTGAAGCAGGCCACTCTTAAGGTCGGTCTTTCACGTGTGTGGATTTCTTTAGTTAGTATTGAATTGTTTCTTTATTTTTGATACTTTTTGTTTTTTGGTCCAGCTTGGGAGTATGGGAGGGGGTAATCCACCTGATGGCAATTTTCTTATAGTGAGCGAATAAATAAATATAAGAATGCATTTTGAATAAGCCGGCCAGACAGTATTTCGACAGTCATCGGATAGTTTGACAGATCAAACCCATTTTTGCGTTTGGTTTTTTCTTTTTTTGCCTGGTTGTGCGATGTGATTTTCCATGAGATGTATGCGATGTTGCACGAGCCATTGTGGGTGGTTTCTATACTCTAAGGCAGCAGCATGTGATCATAATCTTAAGATATCTGCTTTTTTATGACATTTAAACAACTTTTGATAGATAAAAAATACTCAAACCACGCATTAAAGTAACGAATTAAGTGTCGTATGTTCATATAGACAAAAGAGTTGAGGTTAAAACTTGGTGGTTTGTCGCGTTCGCAGTTGCAAAACTAGCGTACATTATCGGCTATTTGAATCGACTTGAGAGACAAACACACATTTGATATATAAATAGCTGTCATACTCAAACCACGCATTTATTATGATGTGCGAGAGTATAAAAACAAAAGAGCTGAGATTAAAACTTCACACTCGATTTTGTTTTGTTTCTTGTTTTTCTTTTATTTTTCTTCACTTTTTTTTTTGTTTCAATCCCAAGTGAGTAGGTGCATTATCGTCTGTTGAATCACTTGCCAGACAAGCATTTAGGATATAATTTGCTCTCGCTCATGAGAGTGATATCGAAATGTTTGTACAAAAATAAGATTTACACACTTCGATTAGGCTCCTTAACATGACAGCGATAATCAATTTATTTGTGTTTTTCTTTTATTTTTTTTATGTTTTTATTTCAATTTTTCTGCTTTAAAGTTGCAGATAGAGATTTGTATTTGGAGTAATATGAGTGGGTTGAGATTATGCTGTTACAAGGTGCTGTGTCTGCAAATAATTTTGTGTGAATATGTGCATTGAGAGTGCTGGATCATAAAATAATAATTATTATATTTTTTTAAGTGTTTTTTAGTGTAATAAAGTTGTTAAGCAAAATGTACACGTATAAAGTATATTGTATGTTTCCTGTGATCATTTTAAGATAAGGATGATGATTTGAGAGCATATATTGTTTACTAAGTGATACTTTATATAGCATTTGTAGAGATTAGTTAAAATGATAGTGTTTTTTTCTATTTGTGATGGACTCAATAAATTTAAAGATTGTAATTTTAAGTTTAAATGATTTAAATAAATAAATGTTAGAACACTAAATCAGTTCATGATTATTGCTATGAGGTCATAAAGAAGAGAGTAATTTAATTTCAATCGAAACTAGTCATAAGTAATTATTGACAATTACAAGTTTTTCTAGAGTTATTAAATTAAAATTAATTGTGGTATGTTTATAAAGCCAAAAATTATTATTATGTGAATTTTATGTTTTCGTGATATTTATCTTTAGATAATGTTGTCTGGTTTTTAAGCTTCGTAAATAATTGATTTCAATTTAACATTCATGTGATTGTTTTCAACGTGATGACGAGTTACTTCGTTAAGGAGGGTTTTTTTTTCCAATTTCTTTGTCTTCTTAATTCTCATTTATTTATTTTAATTATTTATTTGGAACTATGTTATAAAAGAGGATGAAAAACTGCAATATTTACTATGGTGAGAGATCGCCAAATCCTTCTCTGACCGAGTCACTAGTAACCTCTTTCGGAGTTCTCTGTTACAAACACAATGTAAAGGTAACCAGTGGCAATATTGACAAGATACAATCAGAGAAGTCACCCTTGTGTCATAAGGAATGTCAGCAGGCAAATGCAGGCAACAGGTACACAAAGCAGCGCATAAAAAGACGAGAGCTGATCACCAGCTCTGTGAACAGAAGAGGAGGGAGCAATACCAACTTTTCAGAAGGAAATCGGTCGGAGACGTTGAGAGGTTTAAAAGCAGAAATGAAGTTCGAAAGTTATATAAGCAGGTGAAATGAAATTCACAACTACATAAACCTCAAAAAGAAGGCTGCAAGGACGAAAGTTGAGACGTCATAGTGGAACCGCAGTCAATGCTGAGGATATGGAATTACCACTTCTGCAGACGAATTCCACTGTCAGGGAGGATGATCCATTAAATATAGATGACGAAAGCCAACAATCCCGCCTTCCCAACTTAGACGAAGTAAATCTAAGCTGAAGTTTAACAAAGCCGCTGGAGCAGATGGCTTGAATGCCGAGCTCTTCAAATCGGATGGGATGGAGATAATTTGGTTAGGAGTATGCACCCACTTATCTGTAAGATTTGGTAGGAAAAAAGCATGAATGGAACCTCAGCATTGTTTGCCCCGATTCTGAAAAAAGGAGACCCTATAAACTGCACCAACTATAGATGAATCAGTCTACTTTAAATCGCTTACAAAATCTTCTCTGTCGTAATATGTAAAGATCTAAAGCCCATCGTCAACAGCCTGATAGATCCTTATCAGTTTGAGTTTAGGCCAAGAAAGTCCGTAGTTGATCAAATATTCACCTTACAGCAGATCCTGGAAAAAATCCAAGAACAGCAAATCGACACCACAATCTCTTCGTCGATTTTAAGGCCGCGTATGACTTCATCTACAGAGACGATTTGTATAGAGCTATGTCTAGTGTTCTCATCCCTGTAAAACTCGTCCATTTGAGCAGGATGACCATGGAGAATTCTCGCTACTCCATAAAGACTGGATTGAAAGAATAGTGCAGAGCTCCCACGTCAACACTAGAGGCACTATCTTTCAAAAGTCTGTCCAATTACTAGCATATGCTGATGACATTGACATATTCGAAGGAAATCAGCGTGATGTCAATGGCTTTTGAGAGTATTGAGGGCAAAACAAAGTACATGACGTCATCAAGAAAGGACCTACAACATCGACGACACACTTCTCGGTAAAAACGTCATCTTCCACAGACCTAACTTTGAGGTAGTTAAGGAGTTTGTCTACCTAGGCTCTGCTGTGAACATAGAAAACAACATCAGCGCTGAGATCAAACGAAGAGTTACGCTTGCTATCCGCTTTTTCTTTGGACTAAGAAAGCAATTGAGTAGTAAAGCTCTCTCTCGAGCGACCAAAGTTTCGCTGTAAAGAACAGTCATCATCCCCGTCCTGCTATACGGTGCAGAAGCATGGACTATGACGAAAGCGGATGAAAACACCTTTTGTCGTTTAGAAAGAAAAGTTCTTCGCGTTATCTACGGCCCCGTATGCATAGAAGGTGAGTGGAGGAGAAGTAGAACCACGAGCTATACGGGCCGTACCTATACAGCAACGTAGACTTAGCCAGAAGGGTAAAAGTCCAACGACTAAGATGGCTGGGTCACGTAGAGTGCATGAAAATTAATGCTCCGGCTCGGAAAGTCTTCGACTCCAGGCTCATAAGACAGCGCAGTAGAGGAAAATCGCGGATCAGGTGGAGTGCGCAACTGGAGACATCTAACTAGGGACCCAGCTATATGAAGAAGTATTTTGGGTGAGGCACTAGTTCACACAGGACTGTAGAGCCACTTTTTTAGATAAACTTAAATAATTAAGTTGCTTTAGCTGTTTTCTTGATTTTTTAAAAGCTATAGAAAGTTTTTCAAAAAAAAATACATACAATACAGAAAAATGCATGAAATCTTTATTTGAATCGATAGTACGGTCCATATAATTTAATGTTTCAACATTATTTCAAGCAAATATTGACCTTGACTGCGCCTAAAATGGTCCATCCGCTTTGTCCAAGTTTGGCATACTCTTTCCAATATTTCGGCCGGTATCTCACGAATAAATGCTTCAATGGTGTCTTCCAATGCGTCAATTGAAGCGGGCTTGTCTGTATAGATATGAGCTTTAACATAGCCCCACAATAAATACTCTAAAGGCGTTAAATCGCATGATCTAGGCGACCAATTGACCGGTCCCGAACGTGAAATAAAATGTTCACCGAACTCGCCTCTCAATAAGTCCAGTGTTGAGAGTGCTGTGTGGCATGTGGCACCGTCTTGTTGAAACCACATGTCATGCATGTCAAGTTCTTGCATTTTGGGTAAAAAAAGTTGGATATCATCTCACGGTAGCGCTCACTATTCACAATTACGTTACGATTCGCATCATCTTTAAAGAAGTACGGACTAATGATGCCACCAGCCTATAAACCGCACCAAACTGTGATTTTTTCTGCTCGACGAACTTTCTTAACAGAGCACGCATTTTGATACCTAATACAATTCAATAACTTGCAAGAGTTGTTCGTTTGTAAGACGATTCATGATTAAATTATAGACTAAACTGCAGATGTTTGACAGTAAAACAAAACACGAAACGTGAGTCAGCTGTTTAAACCAGTGTTGCCAAAAAGATAATAGCTAAAAATCACCTTTTAAAAAAGTGTATGGCCTGCTCTTAAGTAAATACACTCTTGTGGCAACCTTGCTTGAGTGTCAAAAATAATTTTGTTTGAGCTATGCAATTAACTAAGTCAGCCGAAAGCCTTAACTTAATTATTATTTGATGTCCAAAAATATGCGAAAAAGATAATTATTCTGGAGAATATCTAAGTTTTGCTGTGAGGAAGTTTGTCAACAGAATAGAAGTAATTCGTAGCACTAAATGACAAAGCAAAGTTTGATTGTGACTGAGATTTTAAACACCTTACAAAAATTAAAACACATTAGGGATTGGTGTAAGATTAAGAAAACATATCAACAGTTTTGGCCAAAGGACGCTTTTTTCTCTATACCGTATTTTGGTACAATTGTGTAGTCTTGGAAACCATTAAGCATTAAACATTTTTAATAAAAATGATTTAAATCATGAAAATCATGAAAAATAAATGTAAACCAGCAAGTGTTCATTTATGCGTTTCGCCCCGGTGTGATGGTTAAACATTTAACATACTAGTACCTTAAACATAAGGCTTGACTTCTCGAACAAAAGAATTTGTGTACTTTCAAAATTTCTTCCACCATGGGGCTAGAACTATTTAAAAAAGAAAAAATTCCTAAGACATTCTTATCCTATTATTTTATTTAGAGAGTGAAATTTCCATACCATGTCTCTATCTATCAGAAATTTAGTTCTTGAATTTATAAGAACAAAAAAGAAAAAACTAAAATAAAATTCTTCATTTTTATCATCCAGGGCAAAAGTACGATCATCATCTGATGGCCTTTTAGCCATAAAGAGATTTAAGTTCTTTTTGTTCTTCTTGTATCTAGCTATATACCTAATATACTGCAAACCAAACTTAAACTTAAACTAAATCGAGTAAGTAGGTTTCGGTCTTTTGCTGTTTTATGTCGCATCCAGTTTAAGCATTAATGTATCTTTCCAATAAAAGATAGAAAGAAAAAACAATTCACATTCGCGAGAAATTCACAGAGAGATCAGCTTGTGCTATAAGTTAAGTCAGCGTAGCAGCAGCATCAGCAGTAGCAGAGCCTCCCTTCTAGACTATAGGATAGGATAGTATAAGGTATATTATATCAAGCATGCGGTCCATGGGTATGAAGCTCTTATACTATATGCGGCTACCAAAACACAACACTTAACTGTGATATCTAAGTCTTATTTTTCTTTTGGTTCTTTGAGCCTGGTTATATTTTTATTTTTTCAAGCGACTTAAAAGCCAGCTTTAGAGTAAAGGAGCTACATCAGAGTGAGAAATAGAAAGGCGTGCGAGCAAATGCACTCGATTGAAAACTATCCATTCATATTTCTTTTTTTTCTTCATCTCTTTATCTTTCGGGCGTTTTTTATTTTTTCTTATTTTACTGATTCTGTTATGTGTGTTGTGTGGTACCTCTTGGTGACGGTGACCAACTTTTTACACACCCGGGTGTGCATTTGCATAAAGTCTTTAAATAGGAGCTACCATATCCACTGTCTGGTCGTCCGTCCTTTGGTCTTGGGTCCGTTTATATACGCCTGATGTAAGGAGGCGATTGTTGTACGACCGACATAAGTACGTACGTAGTGTGGTAGGTAATTGTTTTGTGTGGTAAGGCGGCTCAAACGACCAAACCAACAACAACGAATTACGAGTATTTTAGATACATTTCTATAGTCCAAGAATAAACTTAAAATTAATTGTTTTTGATAAGATTTCTTTTTAACATGAGACGCAATATAGAGAAACTAACATATCTTTTTGGAGTTCTTTAAACCAACGCCAAAGTCACCTTAAGATAGGCTTCAAGTTCAATTGATACTTTAAAGTACATGAATATATTTTGGGTCAAGGAGAATCCAAATTAACTTAAGAGAATGTTAAGGACCTGGTTCCACCTCTGACGTTAAAGTTAATTTAATAGAAGTTTAATTTTCTCAAAGCAGTAAGGCGTCACCTATTACCTTCGATTTATCAAGTATACAATGTTTGCAACACTACTCCCTGAACTATTAATTCTTAGATAAATGAAATAATAATGAATGAATAGGAGAGCATAGTTGGTGTGCGTAGAGCATGAACCTGGCTATCACGGGTGAACAATTTATCGTTATTAAATTGTTCACAACCTGCCTTTTCAGGCCTCACTTTGTATAAACACCCAACAGCCCTGAGTCCAGCATCACCATCAACATCAGCAGCAGCAGTCCTGAGCTATTGATACAAAATAATAAACATATGTATCTATATATGTATATGTATGTCCGTTGACAGCTAAGAGACAAGCGATTAAAATTGGCAGTTAATTCATTTGATGCAAATTGAACTGAAAAACTTTATAGAGTATACAAAAAAGTTATGGTGTGCGCGTTGCACTGTCAAGTTATTAGCTTAAAAACTGGCAGAGGCATAAATATGAAATATGGGCGTTTTTTTGAGAGAGATAGAATGCCGAACTTATAAAAGTACACGCAACGCACATGCACATAACCATAACCCCATATGTATGTAGGTATATGTAGTTTATTGAACGACAAGCGGACGCGACATGTTCGAATATTACATATATTGGGCAGGTGCGTGCTTGAGATTAATGCGTTCATAATTGCAAGTTACGAAATCAAGGTACTTTAAACTTTATAAAATAAATAACATAATTGTATAGTTTGTTATAAATTAACACTTTTTTCAAAACCTACCTTTGAATATACATACAGGCTTCTATACTTTCACTGTTGGCATAAATGTATGCGGCTTTTCGACATGTCTAATAGTTTGGTTTTTTGAATAAGAGAGGCGTGTATGTACCAAATTGGTTTTATATTATATTCCTAAGGGTTATTTAATATCAAAACGATAGATTTGAGGATTAACATAAATTAAAACATTTTTTGAAAGTAAAGTTAGTTTAAGGTGCCAAGTTGATTTTAATAACAACATTAAATTAGAATTTCTTTAAATGTTTTGAAAAATTATCGCTACATAAATAAAGCCCGAAAAGTTGAACATAGACCGTGTTGTGACCTGTAAAGATATAGTTCAAGTGTGATGATAACAAAAGTTATATCGAAGAATAAGGAGGTGGCTAAAGGAAAGCTTTCTTACATTAACAAAAATCTGATGTTTTTCAAATTCGCTCTTAATTCAGAACGCATAAATTCAGAAATCTCAAAATCGCAATGTTTGCTATACTACCAAAGAAAAGACATCACACTAAATTACAAATTTTTAGAAAAAGTGTAATATGTGTGGCGTGATGGTTAAAGCATAATTACAATCCATTTTATCTAAATTAATTTTTCTAAGCTGTTAAAGAACACAATTTTAAGTTTAGTGCATTTTAGGTTATCATTTATTGACTCTATACAAAAGTAAAATTTATTAAATAATGAAACCAATTGATTGAAGGGGGTATCTGCACCATAGTTTGACCTACTAAATATATGGCACAATTGTTGCTGTAGTCTTATACTTGAAGGACAAAGACTAAAATTTAAACCACTTAAAACTGATGGAGATGATATTGATCTTTTAATAATTCCAACCATAAAATAAGATTTGCTAACACTTTCTATGATTGCTGAGTGTTGGAAGCTTTATTAAAGTGAGCTTTTGAGAGAAAGGGAAGTGTATATGTATGTTCATGACCATGGAACAATACAAATACTAAAAAGAGGCTGGGAAGCGACCCACACTGATAACTTCCCATCCCGTCTGTCGATTTGTCTTGCTTAAAAGTTTACCAAATTTGCGTACTATTTTTTGTAGATTTTATTTTATTAAATATCGAAAACAATATTTTCTGTGAAATAAAATAAGTTTGAAGATAAATATTTTTCATTTTTGAAAAGCTATTTGAGTAAAAAGTAAATTTTTACCAAGTTTTAGTATTGTTTTTTTTTAGGTTTTTATTTTTTTTTTAAACTGTAAATTCGATTTTTCTCAAAATTTTAGCGAATGTTGAAAACAAAATTTTTTATAAGATTAAATTAATTTGAAGCCAATGTCTCAAAGTATTGAAAATATATTACGTCGAAAAACAATTTTTACAAACTTTTGTTAAATTTTTTTTAGGTTTTTAATTTTTTTTTAAGAAGTGTCAGTTCGATTTTTTTCAAAATTTTACTGAATATTGACAACAACATTTTTTAAAAGATAAAAGTAGTTTAAAGCCAATATCTCAAAGTTTTGAAAAGATATTTGAGTCGAAAGTCAATTTTTACCAACTTTTATTAATTTTTTCTTTAGGTTTTTATTTTTTGTAAAAAAACTGTCAATTAGATTTTCTCAAAATTTTTGCGAATGTTGAAAACAATATTTTTTATGAGATAAAATAAGTTTGAAGCCATAATCTTAAGTTTTTGAAAAGATATTTGAGTCGAAATTCACTTTTTATCAACTTTGAGTAATGTTTTTTTTAGGTTTTTAATTTTTATAAAAAAAACATGTCAATTAGGTTTTTCTCAAAATTTTATCAGATGTTAAAAACATTATTTTTCGTTGCACAAAATTGTTTTGGAGATAAAATCATATTTTGGTCGTAAAATTTTCGAGGTAACAAATTTTTTTGTTCAGTTTTTTTGATTTATAAAAAAAACCGTTAACCACAATTTTCACCTTTTTTTTAAACTGCTATGGTAAAAAAAACCACCCACGCAATTTTCTTGAGAGCCCTTACTGCATCTTTCTGCCTTATTATCTGTATAACTAAATTTATTTGAAGTCGATATCTCTTCTGGTTCTTGAGCTATGGACGACGAAAAAAACGTCGCGAACGTACAGAACAGTCGTACGGAGGTACGAACGTACGTACACATGCACGCACAGACATCTTCCTAAAAATCTTTTATTTCGACTCTAGGGACCATGAAACGTCGAGAAATGTCAAAATTTTCAATTTGACAAATCGGACCCATTACAATAACTTCCTATGGGAAGTTAAAAATGAAATCTTCTTTGAATTGCTTCAAGCTTTGCTATATCAATGAAGTAGTAGTACCTACGTAGTCGTACCATACGTTTTGTTAAATTAAGAATTAAATAATATTTTCTATTCATTGTTGTTTCTCTTAATTGCTCATAATACAAGTTCAATTAAAAAAATAGTTTTACTCGAATTGACTGACCTTATAGCTTTAATGAAAGCCCTTAAAAGTTGTACCCATCAAACTATAGTCTATAGTGGCACGCTCTGTTTCTGATGTTGATATTTTTAAAACTGCTTTATGGTTAACTCTATATTAAGAGTTTAAAAACTCCTGTAAGAAATCTTCTAGACACGCTCTGAAATTCTGATCACAAAAAATAAACTTAGGTATTAAAATATGGACATCTCAAGAGCCAATCTTAAGCTCCTTTAAAACCTACTATTTTAACCTTAAGAACATTTTTTGTTGTCTTGGCTTTGTTTGTCTCACCAAAATCTTGTAGAAGAATTCATCTATCTCTATTGAAAAGGGTATTTGTTAAACAATTTACCAAACCCTCTACCACTTCTTTATAGCATAACTTGTCAACCGTTTTCACATTTGTTCCCAAAACTTCCGCCATGTGACACTTTCGAGTGAGACTTTCAATCAAATCATTACAGAAGGGTGTTGATAGTTTTAGTTTGATATGATGATGTCGCATAAATTGTATCGTTTTCTTTGTTTTAAACTCCTTCAACGTTAAAAATCTTTTCATTCAAAAAAAGAATTATTTCATACTCATTTCTCGCGTGCCACAGTAAAAGTCCTTTGACTCTTTCCTCGATAACTTTCGAGGTGTTAAAATATGATCTGTAGAGCGTCGATAGTTCGATATGTGTAGATGCTCTTTAATCGGTATTGAAATGGATCTGGTGAAAATATCCAATTCTGTGGAAATAATCTTTATCTCCCGAAGTGGTTTTAGTGGTATTCGTTCTCAAACTGCTTTCATAAGCGTTCAAATGTGGGCAACGCGAGGACAACTACTTTTTGGGCTAGTAATTTTCTCTTGAAGGTATATGAAACTAGAGAAGAACCCAATTAACGAATTTTTGGGCTAGTCACCTTCTCTTGAAGATATAGGAAACTGGAGAAGAACCCAATTAACGAAAAAAATTGCCAGAACTCATTCCTTATACCTATGGTAGGCAATTATTATTATTTTTCTTTAGCGCCCCACTTTATGGTAACAATAGCGAAACTGAAACCAAATTTATATTTATTATTTGCTAAGAATGTAAATATTTAGAAAAATAAGATAACCAATTTATATCAAATGTATGTTTTGGTCAGCAAGGTCGTGAAGTTTTGTAACAGAATTTAAGGCTCGACTACGTACACTACACAACTACATTCAAGTATATGTCGTAAAGGTCACGGAAATCGTGACCGAATCTTTTTATGAATCCTAGAATCCTATTAGCTTTCTTAACTATGTATTTTAAATGCTCATAAAAAGTTAACTTGGGATCAAGAATAAACTCTAAATCAGAAAACACAGAGAGTTTACTCAAATGACATCTATCAAACATACATAAAATTAAAATCGCTTTTACACTTCTTAACATTAAATACGAAACTATTTTTATCGCACCATTCCCTTAATATTAACAAGTCTTCTTGCAAAAGTAAACAGTCAAAAGTTGATTTTATACTTTAAAAAAGCTTTATGTCATCAGCATAAATAAGAATGGAAGAATTTTGTATGATCGAAACCAAGTCATATATAAATAAAATAAATAAAATTGGTCCTAAATGGCTTTCCTGAGGGACGCCAGAATTTACAAAAAATTGGTCCAAATACTCATTACGAAATACAACAGGCAACGGCCTAGTCACTGATAAAGCTTCGGTTCCCATCGATCACCGAAATCAAGCATCAGTGAGCGTGGTTAGTAGAAAGATGGAGGACCGTCTCGAAACCTACCGCGTGCTGTTGTCATGTGTTTTCTTTCTGTCTGTTCGTTCTTCTTTCTCCTCTGTCCTTCTGTCTTGTATAAATGTCTTGTGTTGTTATCACCTTATATAGTCTTGTCGCTCAAGGTGCTGTGTTCTCTACTCTGTACATTTATGTGCTGAGTAGTGTGAAATGTAATGTAATGTAAATACAACACTATACATATTATTTTTTAAATACGATGAGATCCAATTAAAGAAGTTGTTGTTAAAACCTTAAAAGCTTTAAAATTAATATTTTGTGACACAACTTGACAAAGGATTTACTAAAATCAGTAAATACACAATTGACTTGTATACGTTTTTCAAAAACATCTAAGCAAAATCACGTGAAGTTGAATTAATTAGTAGCAACTGTAAATCTCTTTTTCACGAAACCATGGTGTTTATCAAATATAATAGAAGTACAATGAAAGGAAAGCACATAACATTCAATAGACTCAAACGTTTTCGGTATATCACTGATAGTTTACCTATAGGTCTGTAGTTCAATAATTCATTATTAGGACGTTTCTTGTGCACAGGTATATTGAATGCACTTTTAAAGATATTAGGAAAAAGCGAACTATTTAAGGACTCTTTAGATAGAACACATATAACGGATATGATAAATAAGCAACACGTTTTTGTAAGAAGGAAGAAGGTACAGCATGAAGGCCTGTACTTAAACACTCATCCAATTCTATGATACTCTGTGCAACAATATTTTCAATTATTTCAAAATTAATTAAATTTAAGTGAGAAAAACTTAATTCAGAAGAAAAAGAAGTGTAAGAACTGTTGTCATAGTTTGTATCAATGAAAGCTTCTTTGAAAAAGTTTGTAAACATGTTTGCGATAACCTTAGGCTCATGACTAGTTGCCGATAAATTTGAAAAAGATTTTGAATAGCCTAGACCTAGATTTTTTTTACTACTTACGAATTTAAAGAAACTATCTGTATTAGCCTGACTGTGACACCTAAAACTTTTTTTGCACGGATACTTTATATTTTGAGAAATTAAAAAAATACATTTTTGAGCTATCAGAAATTTTTTAAATCGATATGTCGATATAAGACAAATGAACAACAAATGATTATTTCAAACAAATGATAGACGCTGCTGCGTCTACCTCAAATGGCCCACCAGTTTCCTTAAATTTTTGCATACTCTTTCTTAACACAGCTCCACAAGAAATAGTATAACGGCGTTATATCGCCCTAACTTGCCTCTCAATTGGGCCACTATTTCCTGTGGCATGTAGTACCGTGTTGTGAAAACAACATGTCATGCAAGTCGAGCTCTTTTATTTTGTTAAAAAAAGTTTGTTACTATCGCACGGTAGCGCTTACCATTCACATTAACGTTGCGATTCACATAATCTTTGATATGGCTCAATGATTTCGCTGGTGCCGTGAAATACAGCCAAGTGAAATAAGGCCAAATTTCAACAGTTGGAATTATTATACTTAAACAAAGTGAATTAAAGCAAAACTGGTTTTATTTCACTTTCAACATTATGGTTTGCCATAAATGCAATGAAACCTTACATACACTCAACCTCGCACCTAACCACAAATCCTAAAGGGTGCCCAAGCAAGGGGGTTACATACCTCACCGTAAAAATAAGTTGGTCTTATTTCTCAAAATAGTTTGGCCTTATTTCACTTTTGCTAAATGCGGGATTTTGGGTTTTCAGGATTTTGGGTTTCCGGGATTTTGGGTTTTCGGGATTGTGGGTTTTCGGGATTTTGGGTTTTCGGGATTTTGGGTTTTCGTGATTGTGGGTTTTCGGGATTTTGGGTTTTCGGGATTTTGGGTTTTCGGGATTTTGGGTTTTCGGGATTTTGGGTTTTCGGGATTTTGGGTTTTCGGGATTTTGGGCTTTTTGGATTTTGACCCCAACCCCAATTATTGCACCAGCTTCAATTATTGCACCAGCTGCAATTTGAAAGGCTTCAAACTTAAATTTATCAGCAAAATTGTTAATGTAGTAGAGCAACAGAGGCCGAATCGATAATTCACGGTCATTGCTAACACTGGCCGGTACAATTGCGATTGAATTCGAACTATTCGAACAAACATTTTATATGGTGCCAACTCCTAAAGCAATTTCAACTTAACCTTCTAGTTATTTAAAAACCTTACACAGCTTTATTTATTCACCAGAAAACGTTTTACATTTCGAAAAAGTGAGTTCTAACGCGTTTTGAAAACTGTCTGAACTGACTATTTTGAATATATTAGAATAGAGTGAAATAAAGAAACGATCAATAAACCCAAAATAGACAAGGAGAAAAGAAATAGATTTTAAATAACGCTATGGGAAATCTTCAAACAAATCAAATTTGTGGAATTTTATGGCATTTTTCCTTCTAGCGTTTGCTTGATTCTATAGCGTTAGTTAAATATTCACTTTTTCAGTTTACAATATTTGCTTTGAATGGAGTCAGATAAAATCCAGAAACCAGACATTCCAAGAATCCATAATACTGACACATAAAACATTGAAAATAAAACAAATTTTGAGTTTTTGTTATTTTAAATTTTTTATTTTTAGATTTTGCGATTTCTTCAATCGAATTTGGTTTACGGAATTTTGTATTTTCTGGCCTTTCAACTTTCGGAATTTCTAATCCCTGTCCCTGTCCCTGTCATAAAAGAAAAAGGAATTGCTATTTTCTATGATGTTATTGAATGGAAAATACTTCCTGTAAAATTAAAAACAAAAATAATAAAATAAAGTTTTTACGAAAAATATCAAATATTTTCTTTAAACGCAGAACTATAATTGTTAAAAAAATCCCCCACGGAGTTAATTAAAATCAATTTCTTTTGTTATTCACAAAAAAATTACTTAACATCGAAGAACACATACTAAAAACTCCAAAAAAACTTCGATAATAGATTTGGCGAAAATATCAAATTAACTATTACAAAAAATAAAAAAAAAATGAATAAATGCAAACCGACACAAAAACCGGCATCCTAACATTGCCTTCTCTTCAATCCCGCCATCACCAACCAATAAGTGGCCAAACATTTTCTTTTTCAATCACTCAATTTCATTTTCAGCAACAAAAATAAAACACAAAATAAAAATGAATATAATAAATAACGGCTGCGTGATTATAAGCTGCCCAACTGGTTGCCATTATGTATTTTATATCTATGTAGGTATCTTTTTAGCCACCATCACCGCAGCACCGCCACATCAACTTCCACCACTTAACATACATATGTACATAAATCTATATAACTTGAGTTTTCGATCAAATTGTTAAGTTTTTTTTTTTTTTATTTTATCAAAAGCATAAATAAATGAAGAAACTGTGTGTGTCTTCAATTAGTTTGGCATACTACATCCATTTGTTCTGGTTTTGGGATTTTTATTTTTTTTCATTATAAAAATATATTTTTATTATTTTTTTCAATATATGTATATAAGTGAGGAGGAGGAACAATAGCAAGGTTCCGGGGTCATTTGGGGTTCATTGGGGCCAATGATGTAAAAGATTTCATTATTTTGCTATACAGTTTTGGTTGAGGTTGGTCAATAGATTTAGCATATAAAATTTTGTTTGATAAAGTGAAATTTGAGTAATAATTTGATTACGACGAATACTCGAAATTGTTTCACCAAAATAATTTTAATGAATGGTATTTTTTTTGTTTGTTTAAATTTCAACTTAAAATGAAACAAAATTGGAATACTCTGCGCATGGGGTCAGGCTGCTAATCTCCATCAATTAAGGCTTTAATTTGGTTTCAGAGATATGTGTTATTATTTTTATTTGAAACTTTTGATACCTAAGTCATCAATTCTTAAAGGGTTTATTTTGAAAAAAAAAACTGTTGGATCTATCTTTTTTTACGAAGTCCTAAGTCTAAATAACTCCATTGCAGCAAGAGTTTATAGCCATTTAATCATAAAGAAAATTTGTATTTAAAATCTTGTCTTAGCCAACAAATAAAAAAAAATAGTTTTCTGATTTTTGACTATATTGAATTCCACACGCAATGCTTTTAACTTGTATTGCATTAGCCTTTTTTTCAAACACAAATAAGAAACAATTTGAAAATAGATTAAAGTTCACTTTTAAAAATAAGAACTTTTAGGAAAGCATACCACAGAAAAGTTTCCAATATCGTAATAATTTGACAAATTACTATTTAAAGACTTACATAAGACCAACGTTTACAAATCATGGGCATTTATTTCCAAAATTTTCTCTCAGTTTGTACAAATTGACACTTTATAAAAATTCGTAACAGTCATTGTTTGATGCGTTTTAAATACCGCAGGCGTCATCGGTCGATTTGTTTTTATATCCGAAACCACTGCCAGTATTATTGTGATTGAAGAATGGTACAGGCAAAATATTCGTAATCTTTTCAATACTTATGGTGGATAAAATAATCCAATAAGACGGTCCAATATGCTATACAGCACTTTTTTGAGCCAAACGTTAGGTCATCTCAAGATTCTTGAGCCAAACGTTTACGAGCAGTTATGACAAAAAATGGGTATGTGTATTATCCACTTCTTTTTCTTGATCTTGTGTGGGTCCTAGATTATTTGGCTCTGAATTCAATAATAGCCTCACCGGGATTCTATCTAAATTAAGTGCAAGGTGTCTGGTGGCAGATTTATGTTTTTAAATGAGATTATTTTAAAAAGTAATAAACGGTGCGGGGGGGGAGTGGTGTCATTGGATTCAGTGATTATCCAGATTTTTAAGTCAAGATGTCGCACTGGTCAAGTGCCCGTGTTTGCCATTGTGGTATTATTCAAAGTAACGATTCGTACGTAAAAACTGCGCGTCGACAGTTATAGTATACGACGAATAAGTGATGGGCCGAGTGTAAATTTAATTCGTTCGTGGGTGCAGAGGTTCCGCGCAACTTCTTTGGCTATAAACACTCCACGGCCATTGCCCAGTCGATCTTCAAGGACACCCAAAAACATTGAAGTGGTTGAAGAGAGTTTACGTGAAAATCCACGACTTTCGATACGGAAAAGGTAGCCTCATTGGGACTTCCAAGAGCGATTAATCATTAAATTTTAGAAAAGACTTTAAAGTTTCATCCATTTAAAATTCAAATAGCTCAAGAACTCAAAAAAGTGATTTTGTTTCACGCACAAATTTTTGTTAGACGATGTTGAAGCGTTTTCGTACTTGAATCCCATTTTTTGGAGCGACGAGGCTCATTTTCAATTAATAGGGCACGTTAGTAAAAATAACTGTAGTTACTGGTCTCCATGAACCCATAACCCTCGAATGAAACACCAACAGCCATTGCATTGCCCCAGGGCAACTGTTTGGTGCGCCTTATCCACGCATGGGATAATTGGACTATTTTTTTCGAGAATGTTCGGAGCCAAATGTCATTAGTGACAGTTACCGATGCATTGGATTTTTGTTTCTAAACTCATCAATCGTTTTCATCGCACACGTCGCGTCGTTCCAAGAGGATGGCGAGACCGCACCCACGGCAAGAGATTTGATAATTTTGCTTCGGGAAGCTTACCCTCAAAAACTTAAAAGTCACTTTGGGGACATCCCGTAGCCGCCGAGGTCCCCGACTTAATCCCAATGGATTTTTTTTGTATGGGGCTACCTGAAAGAGAGAGTTTACAGCAACAATCAATGAACTCTAGTGAACCTAAAAGAAAACATAGGTCGAGAAATCAGCGCAATTGAATCAAGTTTACTGCAGGATGTGGTGCTTAACACGAGGCTCGGTTTTGAACAGTAAGTGCAACTTGACGGAAGACATTTGGATGACATAGTGTTCAAAAATTGAGATCCGCATTATTAGTCTGATGTTTATTATTTCAAATAAAACAGTATATCAAACAAAGTTTTTTATTAATTTTGAAAATATAAATCTGCCGCCAGACACCCTGGCTCTTACGAGTATACGTAAATTGAATCTGTGTCTACTAACTAATTTTTGCACTTAAAATGGCCTATCTTAAACTTAGGCCACGTTAAACTTTTTAAAGAGAATACAAATGATAAATGTCAGATTAGTTTACTAAACAAATAGAAAAACCAATATAATACAAAATAAATAAATAAACAAAATGCCTTAATACAAACATTTGGCATATCTTAACATATTTTTATTTTGTTTGACTTTAATATAAAATATAGCTGTTATTTGAATGATTATCAATACAAAGTTAAAGCCTTGTTATAGTATATGAGAATATTGTAAGAAGAAAACAAGGTTTTTGGAAATAAAATGTTTCTAATTTTTGTTGAACTAAAAAAAATGAAACAAATGCAGCTAGGACAATATTGAAGCTTCATTTATTCTTTGAAAAAATATCCATTAATCACAAGTCTTAAAACGTTACATTATTCCTATACAGCCCTTTGTTTAATTCATTCTTTGAAGCCAACTTGACTCAAAAACAAGTTCGGACCTCAACTCTTTCGTTTTAATTTCTACCTAAAATTAATTGTTTGCCTTCTATTTAAGAGTTTTCTTTATTCTCTGTGTTACTTATGTCACTTATGAAATTCGTCACCATCAACACTACCTACTCGATTTCTTCCACATGTTATTTTATCACTTTTTTTTCAATTTCATTCTTTTTTCTTGAGAGTGCGCACTGCGCAGTATGCATGCAACATTAACTCCACCAACAATCCTCTCATTCAATTTTGTGATGTCTTCGTCGATAGTATTGGTTCGAACAAGGCGCAAGTACAAAACTTATAGGTATGTACAGTACATATATTGATTGTCAGTTTTGTGTTACCAATACCTAGTTCATTTTATAAAAATAGTTTATTTGAGAAAGATAATAAAAATGGTTGTTTTTTTAATGTTTATTAAATAATTATAATTCTTGTTTCTTTACTTACAATTGAGAATTTTGATGAAAATTTTGTTTTGTTACTAACAAACTTAAAAACAAAAAAATTACCTATATAGAGGGCGTTATTGTATAGTTTATCAAACACTCAAACCATTATTGTAGTACTCAGATTTAACACATTGTTGATGGTTCAATAAGTGGCGTTGTGTACGTTAGAATGATTCAAATTCCCAAAAACAAATTTTATTTGTTTGTTTGTTTTTTTTTTCTCTTCAGGCAAAATAAACTTGCTCCACTTACCTAGAAATAGAAGAAACAAAATAAAACACAAATTATTATTAGATACAATGTTTTGAAATATTGTTATCAATATTTATACAAGTATGATATTTCAGAATTTAGTATAGAAGGCTTCAAAGATATTTATTCACATCTTGAGGTGTTTTAAATTTATAGAAAAGTGTATGCAAATGTTTTATGTAAGAAAACTTTGCTCTGTTACTTTTGCAAAACTCAAAATTATTTTAACCAAATGTTGAAATGTGAAAATTTAATAATGAAAAAGGAAAACACAATAATCCAAATTGAATATCCTTACAATTTACTTTAAAAAAAAATTAAAGGTTTTTCAAAATTTTTCTTAATGGCTCCTGGAAGACAAAAAATTATTCGATACACATACAGTCTTTTTTTTTACCTTTGTAGGAAGAAGACCAATTTTTTGTTTGGAAACGTTTCGTGTTGACAAAAATTATTTGGAAAAATGGTATAAACTTAGTTCCTAGTCTAACTTATTTGTAGAAAATATAATAAATAGATCTTTATACCATGCAAAATGCGTTGGTTCAAGGAATGCATTTATCGAAAAAATAGCCAATTCGAAATTTGCTTACTGGTAATGTCACGAATGCCGTAAGCTCTCCGTATCCCAACTAGCTTTGTAAGAATTTAGAGTAGATTGAAGTCCTACTGCACACAGTGGATAAAGTAGGTATGTCGGTTTTTGTTGTATTTTGAGATATTGGTATAGAAAAGAAACTTAGAAGCAGCAATTTCATTACGAACTCTCTGTTTTTGTCCCACATTACTTTCAAGGGCGTCTTTACTTTTTTGGGAGACCTGGGCACTTTTTGAAAATGGGGCGGCCCATGTATGATTATATAAAAATGTTGTGTTGTGTAATAAAGGTATACAGACAAAATCACACTATTTTGAATTAATATTTAATTAAAATATTAATTTTTTAAGAAAATAATACTTTTTTAAATCAATAAAAATATAAATAATTATTGCAGCATTTAAAACAAAAACTTAAAACAACGTAAAAATAAAAAGAAAAGAGAACAAAATTCAAAAATAAACAAAATTTAAACAACAGAAAATTAAATAAGTTATTCAGAATGTAATTTAAAGAACAATATATTATTATACAAAAAGAGACAGAGACTATAAATCGTCAGGTAAATAGAGGAATATTGAAGCACACCTTTTCTTGATTTCAGATTAAAGAAAATCATTGATCACATCTTCAAAATCGATGCCTCTACGGATTGACATCAGCGAAAAACTTGTTAATCTTTCTTAAATCATTGTAGTTCTGAGTTCATTTATTATTCTTTTTAACTTAGAGAAGGGACATTCCCACTGCAATTGGTCACCATTAGACTTAAAAAATTCTTTGTGCAATTTCAACATTTGGAAATTCATCTTCAATTTTATTTGTTTTTAAAATAAATTATAAAGTTTTAGAATATTGTAAGTTTTTTTCATTTTCGTGTCGACTGATTTCAACTATTCTTTTAAATTCAGGCATTCATTATTAAACATTTCAACTCCGTTCACATATTTAGTATAAGATTTGGCACAAGATTTGCAGTTTTGTTTTAAGTCTTCTGAATTCATATTATTTAGGTAATCGAAAAAAAGTCAACGCTTAGAGTGTCGAAAATGGGAAAAAGTGGCAAACTGCCTTGCCACTTAGTTAGTTATTTCTGTTATTTCAACTGTCAGTTGAATTTTTCTTAAAAATTTCAAAATTACCAACAATATTTTTCATTTAATGAAATAGTTTAGTTTCAAAATCTAGTTTTGTTAAATAATAGATTTTTAGTCAAAAACAAATTTGTACCAACTTTAATAGCATTTCTTAAATTTTTGTATTTCTTCTATAAACCAATAAAAATTGGATGAATGAAATTAATTTGAGAGATATCGAGAACCGAGCATAAATTTTTACCAAATTTGCGTACTATTTTTTGTAGATTTTATTTTTTTTATGAAAAAACGGACTGTTGGATTCTTATAAAAAAAATTACTGAATATCGAAAACAATATTTTCTATGAAATAAAATAAGTTTGAAGCCAACGTTTTTAGTTTTTGAGTCGAAAGTAATTTTTACCAAGTTTTAGTATTGTTTTTTTTTTAGGTTTTTATTTTTTGTAAAAAAAACTATCAATTCGATTTTTCTCAAAATTTTACCGAATGTCGAAAACAATATTTCTTGTAAGATAAAATTAGTTTGAAGCCAATATATCAAAGTTTTGAAAACATATTTGAGTCGAAAATCAATTCTTACTAACTTTTATATTTTTTTAGGTTTTTATTTTTTGTAAAAAAATTGTCATTTCGATTTTTTTCAAAATTTGACCGAATGTTGAAAACATAATTTCTTATAAGTTAAAATTAGTTGAAAGCCATAATCTAAAATTTTTGGAAAGATATTTGAGTCGAAAATCCATTTTTAACAACTTTTGTTTATGTTTTTAATTTTTTGTAAAAAAACTGTAATATTCGATTTAAAATGTTACTGAATGTTAACAACAATAATTTTTAAAAGATAAAAGTAGTTTAAAGCCTATATCTCAAAGTTTTGAAAATATATTTAAATCGAAAATAATTTTTTACCAACTTTTATTAATTTTTTTTTTGGTTTTTATTTTTTGTAAAAAAACTGTCAGTTCGATTATTCTCAAAAGTTTTCCGAATGTTGAAAACAATATTTCTTATAAGTTAAAATTAGTTGGAAGCTATAACCTAAATCTTTTGAAAAGATATTTGCGTCGAAAGTCGATTTTTATTATTTTTTGTTAAATTTTGATTGGGTTTTTATTTTTTGTAAAAAAAACTGTGCATTCGATTTTTCTCAAAATTTTACTGATTTGTTAAAAACAATATTTCTTATAAGATAAATAAGTTTGAAGCCATAATATCAAGTTTTTGAAAAGGTATTTAAGTCGAAATTAAATTTTTACCAACTTTGAGTAATGTTTTTTTTAGGTTTTTGCTTTTTATAAAAAAACTGCCAATTTGATTTTTCTCAAAATTTTACCAGATGTTAAAAACGTTATTTTTCGTCACACGAAGTTATTTTGAAGATGAAATAATTTTTATTCGTTAAATTTTCGAGGTGACAATTTTTTTTTTCAGTTTTTTTGATTTATAAAAAACCGTTAATTGGATTTTTTCCAAAAATATACTTGTTTGGTATCACGTTCCATTTACAATATATTATATACAATTTAATTCAAGTCTCTAGCGTTTGGTTCGTGAGATATTTAGGGTTAACCAAAATTTTAACATTTTTTTTTAAACTGCTAATGGTAAAAAAACCACCTGCGCAATTTTCTTAAATAAATATGATGGCGCAACAGTCCCCTGAGAGCTAGGGCCAGTGACTTACAACTCCTAACCATTCCTGTGTGCTAGTGCTGTTGTCAGAGATGGAGGAGACCAACAGTTCTGAGCCGAATTCGAATGTCTTATGTGAGAAAGCACTCTTCATGACAAGTATTACTCTTGGCATGACAATCCAACGCTTTAGCCATCATGAAACGGGTACTACAGTTTATTTTCACAGGATTAAATATCATTAGACCAAAGTTTCATTTATAAGACCTAAAGATGCAAATGATTTGAACACAAACATTCCATTTAACATTTTTCAAAAGTCTTAAGCCATTCGGTTAACGAACTTAAAAACTTCGCACCAAAAGCAATACTAAAATTAATTGTATTTTATTTAAAAAAACAAAAAATGGACATGGCTCTTCTATAATGTCAAAGGCGTTAACATAAACAAAAACCGTCAGTCAAGGAACTCAAAACCAATGAACTGTTGATGGAAACGAAAGAAGTGTGTTAAGCTCGTGCTCATCATCATCGTCTTCGTCGTCATCGTCATCGTCGTCGCCATCAAAAGTTTCACAGGAGTAGTGTTATTGCTCCGTGTCTGTCTTCCATGGTGCAGAACCACATAAACTGCAGCCAAACAAACCATCAACCAAAGTCAAAGCACAGCACAATCATCATGATTGGTTGTAGCTTAAAGGAATAACATTCAACAAATCCTCATTGGAATTGTAATTTTTTGGTTTTATTCCTTCTTTTTGTATTTTAATAAATACGATTTGTAGTTTTATGAATGAGTTTTTACTACTTCATTAAAAAATATGCATTTCTTGGCTGAAGCTGGGTTTTGAAACTGAAGGAGATGATGATGCACCAACTCATAATAATATAACCAGAAATCGATTATGATTCAACTCGCTGTGTGCTGTGCGCTGCGCGCGTCCCGCTCGCAACTATACATATATAATATCGTTCGTCCACTAAAAGAGCGCATCCGTTGCGTTTATGATTTATGATCTCAAATTCGTTTTGCGTTTTGTTGCAGCCAGGCAGCGTCGTCGTCGTCGCGGTCGCTCGTCGAGGAGAAATGATATGGCAATCCTCTTTGGATTGGAAAAAGATATATTCCATCTAGACATAGGCTTCATTTGATCTGCATATTTAAATCATAAAACCCTGGCCTAAAGTGAGTGTCAGAAGAATCCGGTTGAACTGCTGCTGCTGTTCGCGCAGTCCGCGATTCTTCGCCAATCCATCGCGCTTTGGATTGGGACTCCTGCTGCATTTCAACAACATTGAACATTCCCGACGGTGTGTGGTGAACTGTGGTGACTGGACTGGACAGTGGACGACTCTGGGTGACCGGTTAGTTATTTAGTTCGGTTGGTGCTTTGGATCGGTCGGTCGGTGGTGAGGTGATGATGCGAATGAATGCGAGTCTTTTGCGTGAAGAAGAGTGGGTGCTGAAATTAATTCCATCGGAAGTAATTTTTTCCCTTGCCCAAATGTGATTAGTTTTGTTGTTTTGCTGGTTTCCTTGGGGCGGGCTTACAAACTTACATACATATATTCTGATGTACCATACCGTCACCCCTGGCCCCGGGGTAAGACCCCATCACGCAGAATTGCTTCCTTTTTATTTTGTATTTAGTTTATTTGTTGCTGCGTTCGAGCTCTCTTTCTCTGTGTTCATTGAACGACATCTCGCTTCCAGTTGCAGCGTCAGCAGCGTCAGCATCATCAGGAAGGCGATATACATGCGTGCAAATAATGAAATGGTAGGTATGTATTTTTAGGCGCTCCAGGTCGAGGATGACGATTCCGGAGAGGATGCCAAATGTGAAATATACAATTTCTGCAATTTGCGTTGGTTGGCAGGCGAAATGAATTTTGCAATCTTTTTTAATGGGCAAAGTTTTGACAAGGACAATCAGAGGAAATTGGCTTTTAGTTTTCGTGGAGGGCTTCCGTCGACCCTGTTGACGTTGCACGTTGGGTTATTTTTATATATATATATATTTGTGTATATATGTATATATGTACATGTTTCTACTTCTACTGCTGCTGCTGCTGTTGTTGGGTGATGATGATGATGCTGATATTGCTGCCGATGATGCTTATGATGTTGCAAAGAGCAGAACCAGGACCAAACGGAGATGGAGTGAAAATTGTGGAATAAATTATTAAAGTAGATTAATTTGAATCTGTGTTTTCTTACTCGAGAGGACTTCAGAAGATCTTTGTTTTTATTTCTCTGTTTTTTTTTATTGAATTGCAATCAACTTTTGAAAGAGCGAATAATTTCGATTAAGTTAAGAGAAAAAGGATATTGCATCCAGAATGGAGGACAAAGCACGTGTGCATTTATTTTTGTATTGAAGAAAAGTCAATATAATTGAAATAATGACACAAGCAACAACAACAAAAGGTTTAAGAATAAATTCAAGTCTAATGAAGCGACTGGGCCAGGCTATGCAAGTCCTGATGGACCACATAGTCTTTGGATGTTTCCAACTGGTAATCTTCATTTTGACACCCCAATAATTATATTCTTGATTTTTTCTTATACATTCCTACCAACTCTCTCTCTGCCTCATGTTTGGATTGGAATTAAGAAAAAAGAAGAAAAAATGCCACAGATGCCCAAGTAGCAGAAGACTAAGGAACATATCAAGATGCATCCATGGAATGTGTAACAGGTATGTATTTTTTTTTTTTCATAACGATTAATTGCGATTGAGAAGCCCCCAAAGTGTGGTAGCCGCGGCGTAGACATGTAGCCGCTCGTATCATCAGAAGCAGAAGCAAACGCAGACGATACGATGGACTCTCCACTTAGGAGCGCTGCTGCCTTGACTTCGACATATAAGCGTAAGCGAAAGGATGCAATCTGCTTTCTTGCGCGGATTATTGACTGCGGAATTGTGGGTATTTAGATGACGCGACGAACTAAAGGGGGGTCTAGAAGTCCCCCGAAACGTACTTCAGGTAGCAATATTTTGAACAACAAAATAAAAAGGATAACAACAACATTAAAAATAAAAATCGCGCTACTGTATAATTACACAACAACCAACAAATGTGAGTCAAAGAATTTGCGATTTACTTTGTGAAGGAATTTATCTTTTTTGCTGTAGTTGAAGTTCCTCTCGAAAATCACAACATTATTTAAAAAAAAATAAGGAGGAGTGTGTTGGGTAAAGCAAAATTTCTGTTACGCAAATGACAGATTGGCTGATATTTATTTATAAATACGTTTTTTAATAATAGGAGTTGAAGGTTTACAGTCATAATACCAATTAACTTCAGACTTAGTTTTGTCTGTTTTTTTAATGTTTTTATTTTTACGTTCTTACTTGAAGGCAGGAGTTCTGAAACCGTACCTTAAAACAGAGCTTGTTTGTAGATTCTTGAACATTTGAAAGTTCAAAGAAGAAGAACTTAGTTTTCTGATTTAAAAAGGAATTATTCTTTTCCAATAAAAGGTTTAATTTTGAAATGTACATACCTCTATTTGTAAACACTAAGTATACGTTTTTACTAAAAATGAAACCATACATTCTTTAAAAAATTACGGAAATTGTCAAAATTCACTACAAAAATGGTAAAAGCTTTGTAATCACATAGTCCAAAACACTACAGCACTTTTTGGCCGGAAATAAAGATATATACCGGTGGACGAATCTGAGCTTTTGGGACAAGTTAGTTAAATGAGAATATTTCTGCTGTTGCCAGTAAAGTTGGCGACCATTGCCATTATACAAACGACATTACTCAGAATATGATGCTAATTTTAACTACTTTATAAGCATAATTGTCGCATTTGGAGCTCGAAAAATCTACAACGCGTGGCACTGTTTAGGGAGGTTTTTGGGCTGGAGGTGTGATTAGAAAGCAGCTGCAAACGTGAATGGTGCTGAAACAGTAGCAGCGGTAGTAGCTGAAATCTCTTATTGGAAAGCCTAATATTTTTTAAAATATTTGAAGACTTGAGGTTAGGTTAGGTTAAAGTGGCTGTCCGCGATGGAGTAGGACAGATTAAGGCAAGTTTAATGGCCCATTGTGATACCACATGAATCTTGAGGCTTTTTTCTAAGCTCAATAAAACCAGTTTGAGTCCCTTACGAAACGTGAAAGACTGATTATGTTAATATGATTGAGATCGTTTAGATCGTTATAAAAGAATTTTGCTACGCAAGTCTTGCGTTTTTGAGCTAGAGCAGGGCATGTACAGAGTAGGTGAAGAACTCCTCTTCCTTATCCATAAAGCTTCTGCAAAAGTCATTTGAGAATACGCCAAGCCGAGTGGCGTGCTTTCCTATTAGACAACGATTATCGAGTTACACGGAAAGAAATACATTGCGAAGAAGATTTCCATTGGATAAAAAGTTGTAAGCATAGTTTATTTGGCCATACTGATAATAGTAACGTCGACAATAGTTATAGCCAGGCCCGTAGCCAGGATTTCAGTTCGGGGGGGGCTTGTTCAATTTCGAAGAAGTAATTCTATATACAAAAATTTAAAAAAAACTACATAATGTAAATGTTTTATTTTTGTTTGTATTTTTTTTTATTTAATTAAATAAATAGTTTGGATTTTTACAGCAATAAACGCCTTGTATTTTTTTTAGACATAATGTCGATCACTTCATCTGGATCCACATCAATACCTGAGTCAACAGACAGCATTGCAAGTGCGCTTAGTCTTGGATGACCCATAACGCTTCGGGATACTGTTTTGATCCTTTTCATCGTTGAAAAGGTTCTTTCAACGCTAGCTGTTGTAACTGGTAGTGTGGCCAAAATTGTAAGCAAGTAGGTTATGCTCCTGAAGTAGGTCTTGTCACATATATCTAGCAGTTTCAGAACATCGGAAGAGGGATCCATCGATGAAATTTTTTCGCACCAGAGTATGTACTCCACATTAACAGCTGACAAGGATATTTCGTTATCGAAGTAGAGTGTTAGATTTTCCATTTCATTTACTCGATTGGCGGCAGCAAAACCTGGAAGCAGAGCTTGAAACGATAGTAAAACGTCCTCGTTGACCATAAATCTATCAGTAAGATTTTGTATAAGAGAATCTAGACAGGGAATAAGTATAGAAACTCTTAAAAAGTCTTCTGGACATGATGTTTCTGGATTAGAGCGCGTTGTTTGTTTCAAAGAAAGCCTTGGAATTGTTATGCTATCAAATAAATCCCTGGCAAGTTGTGATGCGGATTGAAAAGCGTCTCTGAAAAAGTCTCTGGCAGTTTCTCTTATGTTCTTAAGAGAACTTAAGACTTGTTTCGTGAGATTTATTGCAGACACGAAATTTAAAGATTCATTTTGAAGGAAAATTGATAAGGGTAGCGTTAAACTAAAAAGTTTTTCGCATACCATGAGGCTTACCATAAAATCACTTCTTTGAATTGCTGCTAACAGAGTTGATGCTTTTGAAGACATTGCCCACGTCTTGGTGGATATTTCTTCAAGACTAATAGCAATACATTTGAAGAGCTCTACAAATGAAAGAATGCTGTCATGCCTTTCAATAAACCTTGTTTCACAAAGGCGCAAAAGTCGTTTTTTCTGCTTTCTGGTGCGTATTTTTGGATGGCGATTTAAAAAATAAAATAAATTAGGTGGCGCAACAGTACATGAAGAACCAGGGCCTAGTGACTTACAACTCTGAACTCCTGTGTGCGAGTAATGTTGTCAGAGATGGAAGGGACCTACAGTTTATATGCCGAATCCGAACGGCTAATTTGAGAAAGCACTTTTCATGACAAGAATTACTCTTGGAGAATTTGTCAATTCCTCGCAAGAGGCAGTACCCGTGAAAAAAACTTTAGGTGGCATAGGCAGGGATCGAACCCAAGACCTCTGGCATGATAGTCCAACGCACTTTTTTTTTTTTTTTTTTTTAAATTCATTTTTATTAATTCATTCTTAAGACTATCTTAAAGCTAGACAAAAATTCATAAAACTAGCCTTATTAACCATAACTTACAACTAACTTACTGGTCCCATACGGACACTCTAAGTTAAACAATAATACTTACTGCTAATGCCTTTCGGCCCTAAGATTCCATTTTATTTATTTTTTTTATTCATTAGAAAATTTAGAAAAAACTAATGTCAATATCCTTTTTTATTTTTACTTAAAAAACTACTTAAAATAAGGTCCTTAATATAAAACTTAAAGCTAACTAAAACTACCTATTCTACCTATATAAACTACTTAAAACTAGAATAACCACAGCAGCAAATCTAACTATCTAACGTTTTTTGTTTTTAATATTTTGTTCTTTTTTTTTTATTTTTTTTTTATATTCCATGTTTTTTTTTATTTATTTTTTTTTGTATTTTTTTGTATTTTCTTTTTTGTATTTATTTTTTTTTTGTGCCACCATGCCTATTCTACTTAAAACTAAACCCTAAAACTATAAAACAAGTATGTAAGCCGGCCAAGGCTTTAAACCCCATCCCGACTACCCACTATCAAGTGCTGATTGAAGCCACCAAAACTGGTTCTCCTGTTTCACCTTATCAGTTCGGTCCCGTTCGGACACAGCCCTACTGAACTGAAGGAGCTCTGCTCCGCCTTGTGCCATGACGTCCCGATTATACAGGATTCGCCTATCCACGGTTCGTCGTCTGACGTGGTAGATTAGCGGAACTGCCAATCTATCCTGTATCAGACCGCATCTATCTAAAAAGAGGAATGCCTCTGGTGGAATGAAGCCGCTCAAGCGTGCACTTTCAAAATACTCGTCGTTCGGATAGAACACCCCGAAAATTAAATTGTTGGTCGAAGACATAGCTCTTGGAATGTGACCTCGAACGAGTTTTATCACGAAATTGTCAATTCTGTGGATTCGAGCCTCGTTGTATAGGACCTCGTTGGAATAGTAATGCACATAAGAAGATTCGGCTGTTCGATACAGCCTAACCATCACGCTACGGGTACTATGGCGATTTGGAAAGTCTTATTTGCATTTGAATGGTTTCGGAAGAAATTAGCTATTTCGCTTACTATACCAAGACAATTGCGAATCGGGGGTGTTGACATGGCATTAGACAACATGATTTCAGAACAATATACATAAGTAGTTAGGAACTAATAAGAGAATATACAAACTTTTGTTCAAATATTTTTTTTTAAAATAATTTGGGGGGGGGGGGGGGGGGGGCTTGAGCCCCTCTAGCCTCCCCCCTGGCTACGTGCCTGGTTATAGCCGATACGCCAATGCCAGTATAGGAGTCAGGCCCATACTGACTGGCGGCATGTACAATGCTCCTAGCAGAAAAGGCAATACATTATTGTTATGTCCCTTATACTTACACTATTAACAGCAATCCAATAAGGGTATCGATTATCACGCCATAAATTATCGCGGGAAAAACTAGTAGCATTGCGACATCTCCGATACAGTATGGGGCTGAAGGCAATGCTGTCTCGTCAAACGTACTATGCGCCCTTGTGTTACAGGCAAAGATTGTGGTACCATACAGTATAGTACATAATCCCATACTTATAGGAGTTGTAGCAATACAATGTAAGAATATCACCGATACTTTTTTAGTATGGGACTCCAGGCCATACTAGCATAGTCATACACTTCTTTCCGTGTATATGCATTCTGCTTAGAAATAGCAAGAACCTTAAGCGCTTTAAATCAAATGTAGGCACGATGTTTTTCGTAACCTGACACGTGGTGATGTTATTCCACCTGATATTTGCCTTAAAGTTTACATGTAGCGATAAGTTGTACTGCCTTTCAATTTCCTGGAATGTCTCTTGACAACCAGAAAAGGTGAATATTGAACTGTTGTGCCATCTCCATTAGAGATGATCGACAGTTATGGACTGTTATAGAGTTCGTAGAGACAAAGTCCAGAGATTTGATAGCGGCCTGACTATCTTAGAAAATACGGATAAGTCAAGACAAGACTTCTTTAATCGCCAAAAGTTCCGCCTGGAATGCACTACAATGATTGATGGGAAGGCGGAATAAGAGACTTAAATTCAGTCGTTCAGAGTACACACCTCTAGCAACCCCTTCATTTGTTTTTGATCCATCTATATAAAAGTGGATTGACTCGTCTTCCCGGAATGCCCTATCCTCCCAGAAAGATCTGTCGAATTGCAGTAAGAGGATGGTGTAGTCTGTGTGCTTTAAAATTGATTTTAAATACTTTAGAATTACGGCGTGGCCAATGTTGTTGCTAACCTACTGCGATGAAGCTTTGAGACGAATAGCATAGCTTGCAGACTTGAAATTATTGCTTAAATTGTACTTTAAACTAAAGAGTGTTTTTTTAAGACGCGTGTTTTTAAGAAAAATAAATCGCATATAATTTAGTGTTTTGGCTAAGAATTTGGTTTTATTATAAAAACAAAATTTTGTCATTATGTTTGAAACATTATTTCAGGAAAGTGGTAACTGCGTCTGGCTCGAATAAATTCCAGCCGAGAGGCTCACAATTTACGATCACCGTTTGCAACAATTGGGGCTGTATATCAGCAATAACGCGCAAAATATTCTCTTTCTAAGCGTGTCGGCCGTCTAGAGCTTATCTGCGTAGACAAGTGACTTTACATAACCTCATAGAGCTCAACAAGAGATTCCTTTAATAAATCAATTCATCACGTCACGGGCAGGGGCGTCTTAAGACTTTTGAGGACCCTGGGCACAATAGGATTTGGGGGCCAAAAAAAGTAGGTAATATATTTTTTTTAATTCTTTGGGTTAAAAATCATATTAAAATAAATTTGTGTTTTTTTTACATATTTCTACTTTTTAAAAAGTTTTTAAAAAGTTTTTATACTTTTGTAATTTTTTTTAATTCATCTTCAATAGTTGAAATGTGTTTCCAATTTCATCCACTGTAATTAGACTGTACAATTTTGATATTGTTATAAGATCTTCATTTACATCTTTATTGAATTCTTTTAAATACTGTTCGAGGTGCAAGCATTCTACCTCAAGTTCTTCTGCACTAACATCTCTATGGATTTTTGAAAACTGTTCGCAAGAATTTTGCAACTCCACTGAAGTCAAACATTGCAATCGACAAAAAAAGCCAAACAATGCATTAATTTCTTGATATCAATTGGATCGTATTTTTAATTGCAAAGTAATAGTGTCAATAATTGGCACTGGCTTTTCTTTCCCAATTAGCTGGCACGCGAACTTCGTACTATTTTTCTTTGCAATAAGTCTTTTTAATTAGCATTGAAAGCTCTTGCTGGTCTTATGAATTCTTTCTAATATTGTGCTCCAAATTCTGTTAAAATGAGGAACTCCAGTTTTGACATTTTCTTAGACAGGCTTAGAGCTTCGCTTTTTGTGTCTGGAGCTTGCTCTGGATCTCTATAGATAGATTTCAAGGCTTCAGTAATTTGCTTATAACCATGATGGAGCGCGTTAACTGCATCAGCTCGTGCAGACCATCTTGTTTCAGAAAGGCTTTTAAGAACTCTATGTGAACCTGAACATACATTCAATTTATTTATTATTTATTTATTAAAGGCATAGAAAAAGTTGTATATTTTTTGAACCACTTGAAAGAAACTTATTGCCTTCTGCACACAACCAGCCACATGAAGGCCTACTAAAGTTAAGAGAATGTGCTGCACAAGGTACAAGTGTAGCAAATTCGCACTTCTCCTTTAATCTTGCTTGCAAACCAGAATATTTTCCCGACATATTAGACGCATTATCATAGCTTTGTCCTCTACAATCCTCTATTGAAATATCATGATTTTGCAGAAATTTCAAGATTGTGTCAGCCAAATATTCAGATTTATGCTCTTGGAAGGTATAATTTTTAAGAACCTTTCGATAGAAACACAATTTTTAACATACCGAATTACAAAAGTCAAGTGGTCGATATGAGAATGGTCGGTTGTACTGTCAACACTTAGGGAAAAATATTTTGCCGATCTAATTTCACCTAAAATTTCCATTAGGGCTTGTTTTCCCATTATATCAATGAATTCGTTGCTGCTAAATAGGAAGTGTATGTATCCCTTTCCTGAGTTCTTACATTTTTTTTAAATATTCTGTGATGAATGAATCATCATGGGACAACTTTGTGTTTGTTTATGGAGTGAGTTGAATAGTCAACATGTGTGCAGAACTGCAGAGTAGAACGAAAGCAGAGTTGTTAAAATATAATGTTGACAGCGTGTGCAGGTGTATGATTAAAGATTCATGTTGCCAGAAGTTTAAGATGTTGAGGAGGAGAATTTCAACGGAACGGAGAGTAAAATTAAAATTGTTTTTCTGTTACTGTCTACTAATCTTATTTCGTTTTCTATATAATTCTTGTATAAATTCATTCATTTTGATTTGGTGGATTTGGAGGCCAAATAATTGCGGGGCCCTGGGCCTGGCCCACCTTAAGACGCCACTGGTCACGGGGAACTGAGACATTATTTTAAAATAAATTTGCACGATTTGCAAACTTTCTTTAGGAGTTAATATATTTATTACGAAATGACAAATCAAATTTAGCATAAATCGACTGACAGCTGTCAGAAAGACCAACTCCGAAAAAAGTATTTCCCAGATAGAAAACCACACGTATAACTTTTCATTTTCTCTTTTTCCTCATAGTCTTATGAGATAAATAGAGGTCTTGAAAGTTGCAATTTCTTTAAACAAACTTTAAGGAAGTAATACACTATATACAAATCAATAAAATCTCTAAACAAATTCTGTTGAGATAACAGAGAAAATAATTTTCCGGGATTGCAAAGAGGAAGTGGAACAGAAATTTGTCTTTTAAAAAAGTTGTATAAAGACAACATTAAAAACTTTCATTGAATTTTTAAATTATGTCAAAAAGCTTAGGTAACGCTTTACGTAAAAATAAATTTTCTATGATCTTCTTAAATAGTAGTTTTTTCTTAAAGGATTTTATGCAACATTTTAATCGAAGTTTATGTAAAGAAAGTTTTAGCCCTTTAGCATTCATTAAATCAATTGTATTGCTTTCATAACTCTAAAATTTGAATTTAAAATAAAGTTAATATTCCAAAAGATTTTCTACATCATCTTGCGTGGTCTATTATTTCAAGATTGACAGCTTAATATCAAATTAAAACAAATAATATACATATAGGTATACAAAAAAGCCACACGCGCAGATGATATGTAGGTACACACGCGTTATACTACCTTCTTATACGTCTTTTTGATTGCATTTAATCTTTCAAATTATATCATTTTTCTCATCTTGTTATATTTTCTTGTTTCTCTGGTTTTTTGAAATTTCATTGAATGTATTTTAAAGATCAACGTTTATTGTGATCCAAAGTAGACATCACAGCACATCACATCACTTCAATTTAATAATAATAAATAAACGAAAACAATAATAAAGAAAAAAAAAAGAAATCCAACTTCTGTCCCTTTATTCGATTCCATTCAATCACACATCATAATTCGTTCAAAACACGACAAAAGAACGTTAGCAGAAATCAAAATATGTAATTAAAAAAAACAAAGAATCTGAAGAAGAAACTGAAGATTTATGATGCTGAAAATTATTGTAAAAGGGTTCATTCTATATGTTTATATCTGTCAAAGACTTCTTCTTTAGTCTTTTATATATACGGCTATTCAAAAGAATGATGATAACTCGGCTATAATTTATGATTTTGTACTTAATTAAATAGTCATTAGGCCAATCACTCCAACCAGAATCAGAGTCAGGTGTGTTTGGGACGAATGCTATGCTCGAAAATGTATATTCAAATAAAAATCACATTTTTGGAGCAGATATATACATAAATATACAATCGTGTATTACATTACAACCAACACCATCCGTGGAACGTTCGGTGATGGTTCTTAAAATGACGAGGACGTCGAGTCCGTTTAAAGGTCCAACAAAAAAAAAAGCCAAAATAAGTCCACAACACTAACGTGCCAAAAACAATGAAAATAAATTTTCCAATCCTTCATGCATGCCGCCGTTGCTGTCCCTGTTAGTCAAGCCGCCTAGCCCACCAACATTGGGAAGTACCTTGATAAAATTAAGATAAAAATATTATTAATATTCAATATTGGGTTTTTGACACTTTAGATTTAAATATACATTAAAACTCTCCTTTTTGACGTTTATAAATGTCAATAAGAGTACAGCACATTTTAAAGTACTTAAATAAATTAATTTGGTGAAACACCAACTGTGAAAAAGCATAGCTTAGTCCCTATAATGAAATACAAATTTAAAGTATACCCTTTAAGGAGTATTAATGCTTAAAAGACAACTTTCATCCTACAATTTTAAGCTAAACGCGTAAAAATCACATTTCAAAAATATAATTTTAATTTTTGTCCATTTTTTCGTATAAAGCACACCACTGTATAATTTCTTTTAACATCACCATGCTACGGAACCTCGTCGCTGCTCAGCCTTAAGAAAGGACCCCGCACTGAGTGATGGTGGTTTTGGTGGTGGTATGCGCCCAAACCCTATGATTACCCTTTATGGTATAAGACGTCTTTAATCCCGCACGGATGATCTCTTATCCCGTTGATTTGGCTGAGGTTTCGTGCAATTTTTGCGTCTGACGTGTTCTTTTTTTTTTCTTTCTCTCGACCAACTTAAAAAGCCCCAGTTCCGAACCGAGGGTTTGAGGATTTTGTTTTTATTTTACAAATTCACAGGATTCCATGTTCCATGGTTAAAAGACTAAACAATAACAAAGATAATAATTTCTGAACTGCGTTTTTGACTCGCTTTATGAGGCCAGAATCCATTGGACATAAAAAAAAAAAAAACGATAAGCGGTCGCGCACGCTGAAATAATTTCTGATCGAGCGTAAACATTTCATAAATCAATAATTTCGCAACAAATTACCGCCAGAGTAAGTACCTGTGTAGGACACGTGAGGATATTCAAGGAATTCCGAGTATTTTCTTTTGAAGTAACCAGCATTTTGTTGTTGGCCCTTTTTTGGAATATTGCACAACCAATTAGGGGGGTTCCTGGATACTTTAAGCACCATCTAAAGTAGATCTAAACGTAATAAAGTTAGCAAATCATTTCATTTTTGAAGGAATATTTCAATTTCATAAAAAGACTGATGCGTCTTCTCAATCTTGATTTGATCGATTTTGAATAGAAAAAAGTCGGTTTTGGTTTTTGTTTTTATTTTTTCAGACATCATCATCATCGTCAGCAGAAGAAGAATTGGGGTTTTCAGTCGATTGTGAAGATTGTGGGAAGATTTTTAGACTTTTTTGTGTTCTTCTGTTCACATTTGAGGTTTTTTTTTTAAAGTTGCACAGTGCACACATCACGCAAACTCTTGGCGGGCGTATAATTGCAAATTATTCGGCAACGCATCACGCAAAGGTTTGTGAACATTTTGGATTCCAACACCATCGCAAGGGCTTTTTCCTACTTTTTGATGAGAAATTATATATGATCCAAAAAAACAATGGCCCAAAAAATCGGCAAGAATTTATTGAACTCTACGTTTTTATGCATAGAACACGATTGATTTATGCGATGGGAACTTTTTAAGAAATCAAATATATCTTCGAATTATTGTTGGACTGAAAAATATGGAGTGTTGTTGGTCTATAATTAAATTTGGGAATGGGAATAAAAATAAAGAAGTTTGATTTGTGTTTGGAGATCTTTTGTGATCGGCTATCGATTGTTTTTACGAAAGAGGACTAATGTACAAAATTTCATTTTGAGTTTATTTATATATGAATTCGATTAAGAGACTTGAGGCAAGTTTGCAATTTCTACAATCACTTCTACAAATCTTTTTATAGTCCTTTCAAGAAATGATAGTAGAAATCATCCTTAAAAATATATAAACTCCAGTTGGAATGACAAAAATAGTTGGTAAAATATAACATCCCCGCTTCAAGCCAATTCCAATTCTATCTCTTCCCCAATTGAATAAGGAAGTGTTCACAATTGGAATGTGACACTTCTCATTCTACAGTCTGACCTTAGGACATCCTTCTGTGCATAGAACTTAAATTCTCTATTAACATTTAAATTATTATAATAAATACAATTAATTCGTAGTAAAATAACAATAAATTCCTTATAAAAAGTGTTTTCCTTTTTTTTTATTTATATGGAACATTCAAAATGTCTCCGATTTTTTAAGGCCGAGCATTCACGACACAAAATTACTGCGCAAATTGGGGTCTGCGCAGATAGTCTGGGTTGTGAATGGGTTTCTTTTTGCTGTTTGTACAATTAACTGTATAAAAATCAAGATAATTTTGATATTTGCTCAGGTTCGTCAACTTGTGAAGATAGTTTGTGACGTGAAAATGAAAATCTCCACTCATTTAAAAAAAAATTCTGGAGTACACATTGATTTTCGGACTTTTTTTAAAAATAATAATGAATGAAGAACAAACATATTGGGGTGAATTATCCAAATGCCAACGGTGAGACGGCTGTGAAAAAGATAAATAATTTCCTGGAAAATAACCGGAGAGAGCTCAAGCTCAAAGCAGTCAGAAGTCAGGTCCTGGAGCGGAAGATATTTATGAACCGTCGCTATGGTATTTTTAACGCTTTTAAGTGTTTCCATGACTATTTGTCTAATTCTTTGCAGATGAATTGCTGTCAAGAATTGGTAAACTTATGAACTTTTTTCTGCGGACCAAAAACCTTAAAGTTAAGGATAAGCGATGATAGGGGGATGTGGCTTTTCCCCTTAAAGTAGAAGTTGTTCAAAAGCGCGTTTCTCCATGATTTTAATTACTTTTTCAAAAGTTACTTCTAATTTCCTTAACAATGTTGTTTGGCGAAGTTTTTGTGTTTTTTAATATACATATGATCTTAGACTACATACTTTTATTTTATGTGATTTTTTTTGACATGTTCTCTGAAACAAAACAAAACTAACTGTTCAGTTAACTTGTATCGTGTTTTGCAAAAACTGACTTGTGTCGTGAATGGGCGGCCTTAGCTTTTTGCATGAGCCGCCATTTTAAATTTGAAATAAAGATCAGGTTGTTCTTAAGTAATTTCTTTGAATAAGATTAAAAGGTATCCAAAAAACTTCGTCCGCAATCTTGAATTAAAAGATTCACGTAGCCCACAAATATCCCTTTTTCTAAGATTCAAAGTTATTTCACAGCCAAAGTCTGTAGAAAGTTAAATACTTTTCTTAAGGTTTTCCTGTTATTTGTTATAATTTATTTTATGACAATTAAGTAAACACTCATATAAAAATAAATAATTTGTTTAATATTTAAGATGGGACGTTTTTGGCAAATTCTATTTTATTCGTTCTTTTTAGCTTCCCATAGGAAGTTATTGTAATGGGTCCGATTTGTCAAATTGAAGATTTTGGCATTTCTCGACGTTTCAAGGTCCCTAGAGTCGAAATAAAAGATTTTAAGAAAGATGTCTGATGTAAGTTCGCGACGTTTTTTCGTCGTCCATAGCTCAAGAACCAGAAGAGATATCGACTTCAAATAAATTTTGTTATACAGATAAAAAGACAGAAAGATGCAGAAAGGGCTCTCAAGAAAATTGCGTAGGTGGTTTTTTTTTACCATAGTAGTTTAAAAAAAGGTAAAAATTTTGGTTAACCCTAAATATCTCATGAACCAAAAACGCTAGAGACTTGAATTAAATTTTATATTATATATTGTAACGTGATACCAAACAAGTATATTTTTTGAAAAAAAAAATCCAATTAACGGTTTTTTTTTTATAAATCTGGTAAGATTTTGAAAAAAATCGAAGTTAGAGTTTTTTTTATAAAAAATAAAAACCTAAAAAAACATTACCCAAAGTTGGTAAAAATGAATTTCGACTCAAATATCTATTCAAAAATTTGAGATTATGGCTTTCAACTAATTAAACCTAATAAGAAATATTGTTTTCAACATTCTGAAAAATTTTGAGAAAAATCGAATTGACAGTTTTTTTACTGGTTGTTTTCGATATTCAGTATTTTTTTTTATAAAAATCCAACAGTCCGTTTTTTCATAAAAAAATAAAATCTACAAAAAATAGTACGCAAATTTGGTAAAAATTAATTTCATTCATCCAATTTGTAAAAATTTAAGAAATGCTACTTAAATTGGTAAAAATTTGTTTTCGACTAAACTATTTCTTTATATGAAAAATATTGTTGGTAATTTTAAATTTTTTAAGAATAATTCAACTAACAACTTTTTTAACCCAACCCTACAAACTTTTAAGCAAGACAAATCGACAGACGGGATGGGAAGTTATCAGTGTGGGTCGCATCCCAGCCTCTTTTTATAATATTAAAATTAATTCATTTTGGTCTGAAGGAACACTGTTACACATGGTGCAGGTAATGTGATAGACGTCTATGGCTAGATGAGGAACGGAAACTTTTGAATTCATTGACACAATTATGGACATATGGAAACTTGTTGAAATATGTGTCAGTCCAAAAACAGAACTGGATTTAATAGCAAAATTTAACTCACAACAACGCCTACGTAACGAAATTAAAAATACATCGTTTTTGTTTTGTGAAGGAAAGTTTACTTTATAATGCCAGAAAACAGCTCAAGGCAGCTTTTCAGTCACCGGACCTAAATCCCATTGTATATTTGTGGAAAAAAATCAAGCGAAAGCTTCAGAACTGTAACCCAAACGCAACAAAAATTGTTTGGAAGCCAAGCTCACCGAAGAAATCTTGAATGAGAGATCGCCAATTTAAAATTAAGTTGTGTTTAAATTCCTGAAACTCGTCTTCAATTCCATTTTAGTATTTTGACACACAGAAATTGGACAAAGTATTTTTAAAGTGTTTTTTTCTTTCAAAATTGATTTTTATATTAGATACAAAAACTTTTAAGATCTTGAAAAAATAATAGAAATCTACTTTTTGAATTGAATTTGCTTTGGATGCTCTAGAACTGAGATTTAAACATGAATTTCAAGAATATAAATGTCACAAAACAGCATAAATGACACTTTTGTTAAACTAATGTCTAATATTTATTAATTGAATATAAAAGCTTTAAATCTCTCGAGAACTGAAGTGAAAAGAGATTCTGCAAAGTTTAATTTATGAGTGCCACACTAAAGTTTCTTCTCAACTTATTTTTTTACCATAATTTATTTTTATTTAATGTTTAGAATCTCTCAATTCAAGAACCAAACATTTTTCTCCTTAATTTTTCAAAAGTTTACAAAGAAGCTCCAATCTACGAATAAGCAGACTGATTGATAACGATAGTAACAATAAACTCCCAAAAATTAAGTCCGAAAAAAATACGCCAAGAAAAAGCCAACAAATTCCTTATAACAGATTTTGTTTTATTTTCCTACGAAAAAAGATACCTACATTTTTTTCTGAATTTCTGAAACAGAATTTTTGAATTATTTTTCTATTTATAGAAATTGCAACAAGAACTGAATAGAAAGTAACATTATTGCACTTGATATTTCAAAGACATTTGATAGAATTTGGCATCAAGCTCTTTTATCGAAAATGCGTGCTTTTGGTATAGATGAATCTCTTCTTTGTTGGGTTAGAAATTACCTTTCGGACTGTTCAATTCAAGTTGTATTGGACGGGTTCAAATATGATATCTAAACACTGGAGTGCCCCAATGCTCCTTTTTGTCTCCGACGCTCTTCCTTATTTTTATAGATGATCTTTTGTCTGAAACTTCTAACCCACTACATTGTTTCACTGATGACCCTTTGCTTTTCATATTCGTTTTTAGATTATCATCCTTGTTCTTCGGATGTGGACTACCAACGGCAGCGTATGTTCAATGGGGATTCAAAATACGTGTAGAATTTAATGCTTCAAAAACTCAATGCTGTCTACTGGCACAAAAGCGTAACCCTCCCCCAATGCCACTATCCATGGGTAGTACTTGCATCAAGGAGACTGAGCAGCTATTAGTCCTAGGTATGTGCATCAAAAACCACTTTTTGTGGAGTGATCACATATTTGACATCGCCAAAAATGCTGCTAGGTGTTTAGGTTTTCTCCGACGATGCAAGAAGTTTTTTACCCCTTCTGATGTGGTTATATTTATTTTATTCGTCCTAAACTCGAGTATAACTCTCATATTTGGGCTGGGGCCCCAATAACGTACTTGAGTCTTCTGGATAGAATTGAAAAAAGAGCTCTTTAAATGATAGGAGATCGTTTTCGGACGTACTGTTAAGTACAGAGATTCTTTCTTTAGCCGCACTACGCGAATGTGGAATGCTTTACCTGACTCAATATTTCCCACTCATTACAATGTGCAGACATTCAAAACCAATGTGCATAGGTTTCTAATTTCTAATCATTTCCTCCTTTCCTAAAGTTGTCACTTTAGGCCCTTGAAATTTGTAAATGCAAGGTTAAGATACAAATTTTGTTGTTTAAGTTGTGTCAGCCTCCCATAATTTTTAAAAACCACGAGTATATACTCATCCAATATTTTTAAACGAAGACTTTTCTTCAAACAGATTTTTGTCTATAACAAACAGTAGTTTGAATTAAATCATTTTGAAAATTTTATTTATTGTTGTTGCAGTATTGCGAATTTCTTTAAAAAATTTGTTTCGAATATTCGAAAAATATCTATTTGGGATCTTAAATTTCTATGAAAAACTAAAATTTTAAGTAACATACCAACTTTATGGTACGACTAATGTTGTTCAGAATTTAGAATAATTGAAAGACGTTGTACCTCAGGGGAGTGTCTTAGGACCAATACTGCTTTATTTCAGTTTTTCTTTTACCATTAACAACATTTAATTGAACATAAATAAACCAAATTAAGTTCATAGAATAGAATAAGCTATACTATTCCTATAAAATCAATAAATTGCGATATCAATATAATTTTCAAGGACTTATTTTTTTTTTCGAAAATTGTTCTTCAATTAAAAATATTTATGCTATAAACACATAAATGAGATAAGACAAATTTAATTTCCTGAAATTTAATTCGAAAAAAGCACTTTTCAATGATTTTATAGTTGAAAAATTTAACGTTTAGTCATTAAATTTTTAAACAACTTATACACGTCATTCTCTAAAAGATTGCCACATATACTCGTATGTAGGTACTTTTGCATACGTAGGTAGATTTAAGTCAGTCTTAAACAAGTGAAAATAAGAAAAAAGTCAAAGTCGTTGAAGATATAGATCTGTTGGAGTGTTATACTCGTAACTCTTATAAGGTTTAAAATTTATTTAAATGTTCTTAATGTTTTATTTTTGTTCGTTAAAGTAATTTAAATGAACAATGGTCAATTCTCAATTCTCAATTCTCTTTATGATGTTTAAGTCTTGTCCATCAAAAAGACCTATAGGTCCATAGGCATCTATAAGAAAGAATAAAACGTGTTCAGTTCATGTGCCATGATGGGTAGGTATTTGGAATGGTTAGTGGGAGCTATCGTTATCGTTTTCCTACTTAGCCAAATTTCAAATAAAAATCCTTTTCTTCAAGAATCGATGTGCATCATCGGAGTAATTTTTAAACGATCATATGATTTATGGGCATTTAACACATCACATTTTAATGATATACTGGTTAGGCAGAGTTGTAAGTTTTGTTTTATTTATGTGTCCTTGTATGCCTTTTGGTACTTTATGTTTTTCAAATTTCCATCTTAACCACGTCTCCGAAGATACAAGTATGATATGATTCAGGACCTACACTTGAAAAAAAGGTATAAAGAGTTTTCTTGAATAAAATCCAATCAAAATTTATTTTCTGACGGAATGAATTTTGAAAAACTAAATTTTTAAACTGAGTGAGTCCAAAGCATAGTACATTTTTTGGTCATCTTATACCTGAACTTTTCAAACTAACAATGATCTGCCATGGGCAACCTCTTCCGTAACAAAATAGAAATCGATTTCTCTGAGTGTAGAAGTTAACATTTTATAAAAATGCTAGAAATTGTTATAGAATGTTCAATGATGAGCTTCATGAAGGCGCGTTCCAATTTCCTCTAATTGCTTGTAAATCCTGGATTGCGTGTGGACCTTGCTAAAAAACATATCGATATCTTCTCTTTATGCAACTCTCGATATCATGTCAATCAAACGGATAAGCAAAACGCACTTATCTCTAAACCATCATCAGATTGTCCGGATCTCTATAAGCGTTATAAACCTTGTCTATCTAACCATCAGTCTGTCTGTCTCGGACGGATTGGCGTTGCCGTAGAATTTTCAATTGTTAGTCTTGGACGACGAAGACCACGACAACTACAACGGAGACAACGTCGAAGAAGACGGACTTCAAAAGTGTTTAGTTCTTGGTCTTTTGGTTCACGTGTTGTGCACTCTGGAGTAACATTAAAATTGCTCATTATTTTAATGGTAATAATTTAACATGTGCGATCGATGCACGCCGACTTGACTCGACTCAACTCAACTCAACTTAACTCGCGTTCATGTTAAGCAACTCTTTTTGGATTTTGTTGTGATGCTTGTTAATATGCCTTCCTTTGCTTTGGAGAGCTTGAGATGTGAAATTAGTTAAAACAAAATGTATCTTTTGAATGTATGCAGATATTTTTCTATAGATTTTTAGTGGCAGACATATAAACGAGTATCTTTGGAACCTGATTCATTTTAGACGTCCATCGTTATCGTCATCGTCAGACTCAGTCTCAATAAGTCAGTTTAAAGCTTACCACGCCACCATACCGTTTACCATACCTTACAGAGTTTGCAATGTAATTTGCATTTAATTTTGCGTGGCATACCTCATCGACAAGGTCTCGCGCCGGTAAGATACCGGATTATGTCAATTATGCATGAATAAATTAAATAAAAGAGCTGTAAGAACTTTTTTTTTTAGTCTTTATGCATTAAAAGTTGTTTGTCGAAGTGGGGCATAAGCAGAACTGCCCATAGGTATGGTATGAAACAACAACACTTTGGGACTGAGACTGACCACCACATCAGGGCCAATTAAATGTTTTGATAATAATAAGACAAAATGTCAAAACATTATGGAATACACTTAATCATACAAGACCGGAGTTGAGTTCCTCCTATACATACCTTCAATATGTCAATAAAAATATGTTGCTAATTTTTGTTGTTGTTGTTGTTGTCATATTTTGTTTTATTGCATTTTTGCTTGAATAGGACATAAACAAAACAAAGATCATAAATATATGGTTGCCATCACGATCTGCTTGAGGAAAAAATCGTGTTCAAAAAAATGTCCAATTGGAAAATCGTGAGAGTATTTAAGGTTCTGGAAAATTCAGGAAATATCTCATTTAAATTAACAAAAACGATTTCGAACATTGACCACTCAATTTTAAACCTTTTAAAACATGTGCCAGTTGAACATCAATTTTTTGAGTCTCTTACAGATTTGATCTTATTTAAATATCAGACCTACGGCTGCTTCTAGAACTTTATAACTTCTTTTATAGTTTTGAAATCTGTTGTGTTTTGAAATCATTTCGATATTTGATGTAACATAAACATAAAATCAAGTTTTGAAGGATTTAAACATATGAAACCCAATGTCCTAATTAACAAGTAAAGAAAAGATCATAAGCTCTTCTTAATCTCCTGAGAAGATATGAAATTCCAAGTGTAAGGTTAGATTACTGGAAGATTAACAAACAAAGTCTGAAGAAAATTTAGCGGTTTCCCTAAGTCGAAGTAAAGATTCAGCCGAGTTTTGGGATATAACGAGGAAATTAAATGGAAATTCAAAAGTGAAAGCAGCAGCAGTGTCATTGCAGGCGTTAAGTTATTATTTCGTTTACTTTTAAATTCTTCAATTCAAATATCTTAGAGTTATACACGACCATCAACTTGGATTGAGAAACTGGATAAGAGTCACTGAAAATGAAGTGAGTTTTGTTCTAGAAAGTCTTAAAGATGGTAAGGCTGCCGGATCAAATAGTATACCAGCTGAGTTCTTTAAAAATAGCACAATTTTGATTAAGATCAAATTAACAGAAGCTCTTAACATAATACTCAAATTTGGAACGTTCCCCGATCACTTCTTTGAAGCTAATGCCAATCCACAAGAAGGGTGATGTAGAAGACCCTAAAAATTATAGAGGAATATTGTTTCTGAATACAGCCTCAAAAAATATTCAGAATCGTACTTTACGAAAGACTGAGCAGTTGGGTGCAAGATGAAAACAAGCTAAGCGAATTTCAAAGTGGTTTTCGTAAAGAATATTCCACAGTGGATAATAGCTTTGTGCTTCGTTCACTTGCGCAGAGGAAACTGGACCAAAATAAAAAAAACTTTACGCCTTTTTTGTCGATTTCAAAGTAGCTTTTGATTCCATCAATAGAAACGCTTTACTATACAAGCTATTTAACCTAGGAGTGTCAACTAATTTTGTCAGCATTATTGAAAAACTGTACCAAAACACCATAGTATACATTTATAATGGAAAAGAAAAATCAGAGAGGATTGAAGTGAACCCAGAAGTAAGACAAGGTTGTAATCTAAGCCCCTTGGGTTTTGCACTTTTCCTAGATGATTTAGTTGAGTATCTCAATTATTGTGGAGTGGAGTTTGTTAACAAACGGATCAAAGTGATCATGTATGCCGATGACATTGTCATTCTTGTGGAGTCACCGACTGCTCTACAGTATTGATGATCAATAAACTGGAAAAATATTGCCAAGTGTGGAATCTGGAAGTTAATCTATGGAAAAATCAAAAGTCCTGGATTTTCAGAATGGATCTGGCAGAACGGCGAGAGACGAGCATCTATATATATAAAAATGAATTGCTGTTCGTTAGTCTCATTAAAACCCGAGAACCGCTGAACGGATTTATCTTATCTTAGTCTTGAAATGTTTGTGGAGGTCTAGGGAAGGTTTAAAAGGCGTGAAAAAAACGAATAATTTCCGGGATAACCCTAAAAACAGCCCTTTTCTATTTCCCATACAAACGTTTTCTAGAGTCAATTTTAACTTTTATTGCTATTCAATAAAGTTCATATTAAATTATAATCACTCACTGTTGTCTAAGCAATTTAGGTGTGTTCCTAACGTCAAAGAGTCAATTTGCAATTTATTACCGCTGCATAAAGTTGAAATTCAATCATATTTATGAAAATAGTCTTCGCGTGCGCTTTGGAGGATCTAATGTCGCGTTCCGAAAATAAACAAAAGTGAATCGCGAACGCGAACAATTTTTTTATAAACTATTAGAAGTACTGGTTTCCAATTAATTTGGTCGGCTTCGCGAAACTTAATTTTAGCTAACTTCAGTTGTAACTGTATCAGATTATTTTTTTAAGTTTGATAAATCTTAAGTTTTGTCACAAATTAAGTTTCTGAACACAACCATAATATTTGTCATCACCGAAACACCAATTTGCAACATCGCCAAAAATAGCGCAATGGCCAAGATCCTACAGGTACGCAAATTAATTGTTTGGGATGAATGCATAATGGCCCATAAGAGGTCTCTGGAGGCGCTGGACAGAACATTGAAAGATATTCGTGACAACCAAAATATTTTTGGTGGGGCCATGATTCTGTTGTCAGGTGATTTTCGTCAGACTCTTCCAGTTATTCCCCGATCAACTGTTGCTGATGAACTAAATGCATGCCTAAAATCATCGAATTTGTGGCAGTACGTAAAGACACTCCAATTAACAACTAACATGCGAGTATTTTTGTAACATGATGAAACTGCAAATGTGTTTGCGAAGCAGTTGTTAGATATTGGAAATAATAAAGTTGCAATGGACACCTCGACCGGATTCATCACATTACCCACAGATTTCTGTCACATCACAGATTCAAAAGAGGAGCTTATTCAGCGTGTTTTCCCAGATATAGCGCAAAAGTTCAATAACCATAATTGGCTGGGTAAACGAGCAATTGGCAGCGAAAAATAAAGATGGAAGAGGATGTCAATGCGACCATTCAGAATTTTCTTCCAGGACAGTTGGTTTCCTTCAAATCAGTCGACACCGTTATGAACCAGGATGACGTAGTCAACTATCGCACGGAGTTTTTAAATTCACTGGAATTGCCTGGATTACCACCTCACAATTTGCAGATAAAAGTAGAATCAGTTGTCATCATGCTGCGTAACATGAATCAATCTCGACTATGCAATGAAACAAGACTGGCTGTGAAAAAGCTAATGAATAAAGTTATTGAGGCAACAATCATAAAATGAAAATACAAAGGAGTATTCGCGGGATCAAGACATCCTGATCCCGCGAATACCGATGATTTCAACGGATTTACCATTTTATCGATTTTAAACGCTTACAATTTCCAGTACGTCTGGCCTTTGCGATGACAATAAATAAATAGCAAGGTCAGTCTTTAGAAGTTTGGGGAATCAACTTGGAGTTTCCCTGTTTAGCGCATGGACAATTATACGTCGCGTGTTCGCGCGTCGGAAAACGTCTCCTTTGTTTATTTACGCACCACAAAACAAAAAAAAAATATAGTTTATGAGAAAGCTTTAAATTGATTAACAAACTGTATCATAACAGTGTGTGTCTGTTAATAAAACTTTAAACCTTATAAATAGCCAGTATTTCAGGAAAACTCTGTTTTTTTAAGTAAGCAACATGATGTGTCGAAAAAAATAATAAAACTTCATGCTTCATTAAAAAATTATTTTTTAATCAATACGTTTTTTGTTTGTTTTGAAATTAATTTATACAAAAGTTTAGGTCTTTTATTTATCGATTGAGGCAGCACGAAGTCTGCCGGGTCAGCTAGTTTCAAATAAGAAAAACATATCAAAAGCAAACTAAATAAGGCTAGATCGGCAATATGTGTAAATTGGAAAAGAATGTATAATAACAAGCTAATAGCGACTGACTTAAAATATAGAGTGTTTAATGAGACTGCCAAGCTATCCTGTTTCATGGTGCGCAGGTATGGGGAGTACAGAAGTTTGAGCTAGTTGAAAGCTTATCACGGTTTTTCTTAAGAAAAATATTCTTTTTGCTGATAAACGCACCAAAATATATGTATTATTTGGAAACTGGTCTTCCGCCTCTGTTTATTTCAACCCTTAAGCTGAATGCTGACTACATTGTGAGAGTGCTAAATATGGAGGCTGCTAAACATAGGCTACCAAGAAAGGTAATGGAGTATGCGATTCAAACAAATAAGCTGGCCGTAAGAGATTGGAACTTGTTAGCCGCGGACTGTGGCTTGACCCTGAATTGGAGTATGAATGCGGTTCAGTTGAAGAAGATGCTTTACCAAGTAATATCCGTCACTGATGAGAATGAAAGGTATGCGCATATTGGAAAAGCTCGCTCATCAATGGAAAGGCAATATTATTCAAGGTGCGTGTTTAATCTCAATAACAGAAACTATTTCACCAGCGAATATAACAATTCTATCAGACTTTACTTTAGGCCCCATCTTTACGATCAGCATGAGAGTGAGGATGTATTACACTTTGTAGGCGTTTGTTCAATGCTGACGGAGGCGTGTTCACTTTGAAAAAAGCTTTTTGTAAGTTGAAGAGGTTACGAACTATCTGAATGGAATGAACTGGATGCACCTTTATGAATTTTACAACGAAGCGATAAAATACAGAGCCCGAATCATTGATGAACATTTTTGATCCAAACCATTTAGCAGGCATAAGAGTCTGTTCAACGAAAATTTTGTTTTAATTTACCTTATCTAAAAGTCCTTTAAATATGTTTTTAGCTAAACTAAAAAACCTGCCAAATTTTGTTCTAATTTTGAGTAAATTCATTTGAATTTTGATTTAACTATTCTAAAAGTCCTAAAAATTTGTTTTGAGGAAACTAAAAGTTTAACATTTATTCAAAAATTATAATAATGTATATATCAAAATGGTAATAACAGAATAAAAAATATCTATCTATCTATCTATCTAATTTAAGCAAATCCGTATTCTGACTTTTTAAAACTATATGTTTTACTATATTGAAAAAAGTTCCGTTTTTGGGATCAAATAGACATAATGGACACTAGTTTAGTGTCTTGGGAACGTTATGGAATGTTGAGTACTGCTTGTTCAAAAATTATATTACACATATTTGATCCTTTGTTATAATTTCATTATACATAATTTCTGCGAGATTGCCTTGTTGAATGAACCTAGCTATATTCGAAAGTATGAATTGTTTTCTACACTTAAAAAACTTAAACATTTCTTTCTGTCCAACAAATTCGAAGGTTGGTAATCCTGAATACAAGATGGATTTTGTACAAGTAATGTTTATTTTTATGCAATGAGAGTCTTTTATTTCTTATTCATGATTCATTGTTTAATTCAATTGAATTCTAAATGAAGAAAATATTAAATTATAGTAATAAAGAAAAACTACATCAACATATCTAATAGATACATATACCGTGCAGTTCATGAATATTTTAAATGATGCGTTTAATAAATACTATTTTAAAAATATTATTTAATAAATTATATACACCTTACGCGTTTAATTATGTATACTCTTAGTAATGTTTAATCATAGTTTAACTTCTACTTGACACAGAAAAAACTATAATTTGTCTTCTTTTGGTTGAGTTGAGTTCAACAGTTGTTGAACTTAAACATTTCTGCAAAAAGATAATTTTATTGTAAAAAAAAACTTTAAAATACATAGAATCCAATTGAAATTTTCGAAGAATGGACGAATCCTTAACATACTAACATTATAAATAATAAATAATTTCCTATATATACAATGTTGAAATTTCGAAACCAAATTCAGGGACAACATTTATTTCAAAAAAATAAAAAATAATAACTAAAACTCTTTCATACAATTTATGGTTTTTCAAAATAAAAGCTTTACAAGCTAACTGTAGTAAATCTCCTTTTCTGTAAAGGATATTTTTTTTCAAGATGGCAGATACTAAGAAACCAAAGAGTAAGAGCAATTACAACTCATTATTTATTCAATTTTCTTAGACTCGACTAAAAAGGATGTATACAAAAGTTTAAACCAAATATCAAAACAAAAAAAAAAAACAAGAAAATAAACCTACAAATGAAAATATACCATAAAGAGGAGAAAGAAAGGACAAGATGTTGTATTTATAGGAGCTTTAGAAGTATTGCATAGGTTTTCGTAAAAAAAGATGTAAAAAGTGAAAATGTCCTTTTTAGCTAAGTAACTATAAAACATTTTTAAAGTTCTCATTGAAATCTCTTGTTTTCATTTAATCTTAACGTTTTATAAAAGATAATAGTTTTTACATATGATATGAATTTTTCAAAACAACAATTTTTAACTACCAATCTTGCTTAAAGAGCTTAATTTTTGTAACTCTTATTTAATAACCATAAAAAGGAAAAATAGACTTAGTGTAAATTCAAGATTGTCTATATTTATTTTGCAGTAAAAAATATGTCCTTTAAGGAATTTCACACGTCCGTATTCATGGTAAATTGTTAAGCCCTTATTTAAACCATTAAAATGAGTCGAAACAAAATTAGAAAAATTTGTATACTCTGTCCAACAAAAATAGTCAGTACAGAGAAGATAGGACGTTTACCTCTCACTCTGACTGAAGTGAAATCTCGTTAAGCTGTGAGAGAGAGCAAATATTACAGGGTTTCCGTAGTGCCCATTATAAATTTCGAAAAAGCTCTGATAAATATTAGTAGGGATACCAACTTTTGATTTTAAATTGAAAGTTAAAAATAAATTCCGTTTAAGAAAATTCATAAATTATGTACATAATCCCGAATTCAAAAACCCCTTTGTGAAAACTAAGAGTAACATAAATTCAATTATGAAAAAATAATGAAAATTTTCGATTCTGTATCACACAATATTCACAAATACACAATTTATAAACAACACAGCACAGATTTATAATAAAATAAAAGCAGTTCTTTTTTTGGCACTGATTATAAAACACCGTATAAATAAACACTTTTTCAAAGAATATTTTTTTTATGAACAAAATCACTATTTTCCACCATCTATAATAACACCATGTATTACAAATAATTTTCGCTTAAACTCAACCCTTTGCTTCCTAGTGGTTTCGCAATTAAACCAAATACTCCATATTTTTTCTTTATATTCCTACTGGTTTTTTTTTTAATTTTTAGTGAATATTATTTTTTTTTATTTAAATGCATTATTCATTATACACATTCTATGTAAATTTTAAGTTTTTATACAAATATTTGAAAAAGTTGATATCTCCGGGAACAAAGGGTTAATTTACGAAGAATAATAAATAAACTTCACTTACCGAAAAACAGCAAGCGACAACACCATTCCCATATTTGTTCTCAAAAGCTTTTAAAAAAGCACACATTCTGAAAGCTCCCAAACAAAATCCAAAGAAAAATCCACCATGATTTGCATTAACGTGGAAATGGTAACTCTAATTACAATCTGCTTATTTTCAATACATACGAAGAGGGTTGTTTGTGAACACATTATTTATCAGTGTCAGTGTGGCTTTGGCTGCGCATGGTAAAGGTTGTGTGGATGTACGCTCGTCGAAGCGTAATTACAACAACAATTTATGTGTAAGTCAGTGGTTGAATTTTCTTTTTCAGTAGGTAAAAAGGGAATAAAACCACTGACTGGCACCATTTGCAAGAAAAAAGCTCTCCCATAAGACGTGTACTGACTATTTTTGTTGGACAGAGTAGACCATTTTGTTAATATTCTTATTATACTTATTAAAAATGATGATTTTGCAGATTTTAGCAAGCAGCTCTCACTTTACATTAAACCAAAGCTAAAATCTTAAAATGGCTGATTTAATTTATAGTAATTAGGCAGGATGTTTTTAACTATGGTTTGAAGTTTTTGAAACATTTATTATGAAATATTAACTCCAATTCTTAAAAACATTATTTCTACATGCCAACATGATTTTGTTGCTGGTATAGATCTACTAGCACTAACCTAACAATTTTTCCTAATGATGTATTAAATAGTATCATTTTTGATATTGTATATTCGGATTTCTCTAAACCATTTGATCTAGTAAATCAAGATTTATTACTTATATAGTTACAAAAAATAGGATTCTAATTTAACTTTTTAAACTGGATAGATGCATATACTTAAAGGATCGTATTCAATATGTTCGTATTAATAACATTCTCTCTTCACCTATCATCACTGCCATGGGAGTGCCTCAATGAAGCAATCTCGGTCCTCTTTTCTTTGTGTTATTTATCAATGACATTCCCAACGTACTTTTAAATTTAAAGTGCCTTTACCGTTCGATTATTATTGAACTGTAGCGAACCCCATTCACAGTAACGTGCCGGTCTTGATCATCACGAAAGAAGTACGGCCCAATAACGAGCGCTGCCGGCCAATAAACCACACCAAACCGTAATTTTTCGGGATACAATGATGACCCATGGAGTACTTGTGGATTGCTGCCTGACCAATACCGCATATTTTGTTTATTGACGAAGCCATTCAACCAGAAATAAGCCTCATCGCTGAAGATGAGCCCAATTCACGAACATAGGTCAGTGGTCAAACGGCTTCAATTCTTGCGTCAATTGTAAGGATGTAGGCCAAGATCTTTTCGCAAAATTCGCCACAACGACGTCACAGAAGCTCAGCGGCAGCAATATTCTCTACACTACGGGCACTTCTTTGTCTCACTGGCACGGGAATATTTTGTTGTGCCTGTGGATTCAAATTTTTCCACTAGACGCTCAATTGTTGATCTGCTCGGACGATTATGACGACCGTAAATTGGACGTAGCGCCACTGACTCCGTTTTAATTATTTCGACTCGTTTTTGGCTCTTATATCTTTCCATCATGAAATGGCAAACCTTACTGAAGAGAAATGTCAAAAGAGCGGCAAGAACTATGGCGTCGTTTGTAGCGTCCCTATTGAAAAACCCTGTATGCGGATGCTTGAGAAGTCTTTCGTTGTATAAAAACAGAACAGGATTGCATTTTATTGCAAGAAGATCTTGAGAAATTATCGAATTGGTGTTTGAACAATTCCTCACTGCTTTGTATTGCAAAATGTCAAAGTTTGATTTTTTCTCGAAATCGTTCATCAATTAAGTTTTTCTATAAAATAAACAATACATTTCTTTCAACAGTAATCTCTAAAAGGGACTATGATGTAATATTTGATCAAAAGCTTGTTAATTTAAAACATATAGATTATAGATAGCAAAATTTTACTCAAAGTTAGGATTTATCTTACGCAATTCAAAAGTGATCCATATTTTTGATTAAACCATATGACTTCTGAGTTTCTGACACTTCGAGATTTTGGTGTTTTTTCACGAATTGTAAATGTTTATACCTTATACCCATCACATCATACACCGATGTTATAAAATGGAATTATTATTTTACTCGTCTGCAAAGGATTAATATGTTGGAGCACAGCTAGTAAATAGCTGAATATTTAAAAAACAGCTTGTTAGAAAAAACTAAAGCATTTACCAATAGTTTGTTTAAAATGTTTTGTTATTGATTTTGTATTTAAATCACGAAAAGGCTGTATGCATTGTTTTTAGATTAAAAAATTATCCTTCAAAGCATTACAAAGAAAATTAAGGAGTTTCTGGAAAACTATATGTATCTGTTTTTAAGGAGGCCGTCTACCTTCGTGGTTTGAAAAACATCAATTTTGTTTGCATATTTCTAATGTAGACATAACTAAAAACATGCTCTGTGAAGGATTTGATCGAAAGCATGCTGGTTTAGGAGATATTGGGCCTCAAACCCGGCCCTGCCCTGCCTATTTAATTGTAACATTTATCTTTAAACGCGTTTTTACAAAAGTTGTGTGTTTTCAAAACTGTTGGCACGATTTTGACGAAACTATAGAAGATAACTTAAATCTGTAAAGCGTTACTTATTCACAAAACATCTAGCTTGGTCTAAACACAAGATTTCTTACAGTCGTTTTTAGATTGAAGAACATGCTCAAAAAATGCCATTTTTTTTCAAATCGCTTCCATTTTGTGAAATTTTCAAATATTCAAAAATTAACGTGCTAAAAATTAAGTTAAAACAATTTTTTTTTTGTTTCAAGGTTCTACAGCAGAGATATCGTGCCAGCCGTTCTACTCCGTCGCACCGGCAGTAGTGCATTCAACGACGCGTCGAGGGCAAATTTTATTAAAAAATCATAATTTTTTTTCATTAAAGTTCAAGAATTGACTAATCAAATTAAAACAATTTTGTTCAAATATCATGTGTAGTTTTTGCAATCCGTCCTTGAATAATTGGTCCGAAATTTGAGTCGCGAAGGTAGGCGACCCCCTTAAGTGAATTTATTTCAAAATTTAAAGTTAAAACTGTTTGACACACATTATTATTTTGGCAAATAAAATAACATAAATCTTTAATTTTTGATTCATGCATTTCAAGAGGAATTTTTACACTGATAAAATATTTAATTTTGTACTTAAAGTTAATGGCGCATAATTTTAAACAACCTATTGTTAGCAATTTGCTAAATATTTAGCAATTTAATAAGGGAGTCCAAAATTTTAAACCATTCTTTTAGTTTTGCTAACTAGTAAATTGCTAATTGCCATTTATTAAAAATTGAGCATCCAAACATGTAAAAAAAGTGACAGTTCGTGAAATTAAACAAAGCAAATACGCTTAAACGGACCTATTAATTGGAGTTCCCAACTGTTAACTGGACCATTCCATCCACTGCTCTTATAAAAATAAATGTACAGATGTCATGGATATAGCAAAATGCTTAAAGTTAAAGTAGCCATTTCGTGATTTTAACTTTAGCAAATTGTTAGGAGATGAAAAGGTGCTTAAATCGTTTAAAATAAGGTAAATCATTAGTAAATTGCTAAAAACAGCTTTAACATTTTACTAAATCGTTTCAAATTTTGCGCTAATATTAATTAAAAATTATAATTAAATTATCAATTATCAATTAATGTAAAAAAGTTAGTGAAAAAGAAAACAAGATGGAGTGGAATAGCCTAGCGCCAAGATTGGGAAAAACGAATTTCTTCTCTACAAAATTGTAAGATGTTTTTGAGCTTAGTTTTTAATATTCGTATATGCAACCACGATTAACAGTTGATTTTTGTTTTACTGTGCAACTTGTCAAATTTGGTCGAATAAATTAAGTACAAACTTTTGTAAAACTGTTTGGTAACTTGAACTAACGATACAATTTTGCTCGTGAACTGCGTAATGCAAATTTTGTATAAAAGGATAAAAGATTGTTATCTTGGATCTTAGGCCTAGTTGTCAAAAATTATGATCTCCTCGGTTGACCATATTTTGAGGTAATGTGGCTATTCGTGTATCTTAAGTTATTTATAGTAAACCCACAAAATATAAGTATAGTTTTCAGTTTTTGGGTTTAAAATTAGAATCGAAGATCTGCTGATATGTAAAATGTATATGCCAATAACATAGGGCCATATTCATAGTTCTTTGATAAGTTCTGATTTTGTCTTTGTTATACTAAAGTCCAGGTTATGTTATTCATATACAATTTCTCTATATAAAACTCGAAAAATAAATAAACTAATTGAGAAAATTACATTGCGAGAAGATTGAAATTTCATGAAAGGTTAGCTAATATCAGCGTGTCTCCAAGTCTTAACAGCGCCAACCAGAGCTAAGATTTTTTTGCTCAGTATATATTTACCAAAGTGACATAGGAAATGTGTTGTTTGCTTCTGTAGGCATCTTTACCACAATAAGTAAAAATTTGGCAACAACAGCCCACTTACATGAAATTTCTTAACTCACAATTGACAGGATAATTTCAAGGATTTCAAAGGCTTTGAATCTTCAGCTAACGCATTTTATTTTTTCCCCTGTACAAGCCTGTTTTTTTATAGGTTTTAATGAAATTGTAAACAGAGCTATCAAATTCTTTATGAATATCAGCTTTGTCTAACCTAGATGTTAAATGTATAAACTACAGTTTAAATAGACTCGGGCTTATGACTATGAATCTGCCCCATATACAGTTTAAATCGAAACTTTCAATTTTGGTTACAGAAAAAGTGACGGTTATTCGGAACAAGACCTATGCTAGCCAAACTTTTATATGATCTTGTGCTGAATTTAAAAGTAGCAATATTTTTATGCATCTAAATTGTAATTTTTGAAGATTGATATCTTATCTTCTTGTAACACCGACGGCGGAAGTACTCGTGTAGTTAATCAATATCTAAAGGTGAAGCAACAGCTCGTAGAGAATCATGGGCTAGTGACTTACAACTCTCAATCGTTCCTTTGGATATAGGTTACCTACAAGAATTTAACTTGGAGGATCTGTTAGTTCCTCGCAAGAGGTAGTACAAATGAAAACAACTTTAGGGGCACAGGCGGGGATTGAATATGACAGTCCTACGCACTAACCATCCAGCCACAGGTATTACAGCAAGTGCTTCAAAATAACAATTCTTTAAACGAAAAAATCGGAATAAATTGTAAAAGATTTAAGTTTGACTGCTTGAAAACTACATACCCTTATTTTTGGAATTATATAACATGAAAAATTACAAAAAACACCATGTAAGGAAATATGAGATATTAGAGATCCCTATTTCCTCATCAGCTCTTTATCAGCTTTTGCTATCGAATATTGAGAAGAAAATTTTTGATTCATTATTTTCATATTTTCCTGAAAAGGCTTATAAAATATCGTGTAGCCTTATTCTTATTAATTCTAGTTGAACAAAATAAGCTATGATGTAATCCACACTGATAACTTCCCTTTAGTGGACTTACAAATTTGCAAATGATATTTTTTGTAAGCCGTATTGTTCTTTAAAGAACTTTAAAAAGTATGCAACCAAAAATTGAGGTATAAGTTATTTTCTGTCGAGATATTGTTGACATTAAATCAATTGAGTAATGTTGTCTTAGAACTTGCATGCAAATGTACAGAAGCTCAAATTCTGACTTTCGGCATTACACTTTCGAACAAAAAACTATTGGATGCTGACAATGTCATTCTGAACCTTGTGAGGATTCATTTTGAGAGGTCGGCAAACGTTGTTGAGAATGATCTTGTTTCTGGGTTATTCTATTCGAATACTTCAAAAACACTCTTACGAGTGAATTTATACCTCCCGAGGCTTTTTTGTTTCTGGATGAACATGGCTGTTTTTGCGACTCAATGAACGAACCTATAATAAACACATATGGCAAGAAGACCTACAGATAAAAGAATACTGTATGAACCTTCTGAATTAGTAAATGGAAGTACGGACCTAAGATACTGCGTATGAACAAAATTTCGATCGTTATAAATCAAGAAAGTTATTGATGGCTTGACTGGGTCTTTGCCGACGCGTAATCCTTTTTTACCATAACGTCCTGATATATGGTTTCTAATCGGTCGAGAAAGCAAGATAGATAATTGGAAACAATTGTCGATCGTGCTTATATTTCGAAAGGCTAAAATCATATACCAGGGCACCTTCTATAGGTTAATTTGTTTTTTAAGTATTTTAAGTATTTTTTAGAACTAGTTTTTAAGAAAAACATTGAAAATAAAGATTTCAAAAGGTTTTTTAAAATCGTATTTTCCTTTAATATGACACAAAAAAAACATAGACACAGTTAACAACAATATAAATGTAAATAATAATTAATTGTTTTAAAAATGAAATATTAATTAGTACTGAGAACTCTATGTCACGTACTAATAATGTAACAGAAAAAAAATAACGTAATAGTTTTTAAGTTTATTTAACTAAAACACAAATTGTTAGACTTTAAAAGAACACAAATAAACAGTTAAAAAAAATCAATTGAGTAATGTTGTTATATTTAAAAAAAACACTGTCATTTGAATTCTTTACGAAATGTGATCAACATTTTTACAACAAGATTTTGTAGGTATAACACGAAATAATTCAAACAACATTTTTTCTTGATTTTTGCAAAAAATGTTTATCAAATATTAACAACAATGTTTTTATGAGATGAAATAAGTTAAAAGTCAAGACCTTTATTTGTTTTCAAAATATTTGATTGAAAAATAAATTTGAACACATTTTAAAAGTATTTTTTTTACGATTTTAAAAATTATATCAAATGTCAAAAACGTTATTCCTCTTTGTATAAAATTATTTTGCAGTCAATATAATTTTTGTTCATAAAGTTTTATTGTCAGTTCTTTTGATTTATAAAACAAAACTGACAGATAGTTGAATTGCTTAAAAGTTCAATTTGGAATAACGTCGGAATTAACGATATAACATTTAATTGAAGTTGATAGCATTGTTGGTTATTGAGATATTTAATATTAACTTAATTTTTCACTTTTGTTCTAAGTTGCTGTAGTAAAAACAAACCATCTATACTTATTAAAATTCCTTTCTGCTAATTAGATTCCACGGACTTAAAATAGTCGAGAAATTTCAAAATTTTCAATTTGTTAAATCAAACCGATGAAAATAACTTCCAATGGGAAGTTTAAAACAAAACGTCAAATAAAATTATGTTCGTTATATGTTTTTTAATAGTTCGGAAACGACAAGACAGATTGGAATGAAACTCTAAAATGAAGTAGATTATTGTGTGATAAGGACATGTGTTGTTTTCGTTGCTTAATTTGTTCTTTAGATTTGTTAAATTCATACACATTATCTAATTTTCTTCTTACAACTAGATTTTTATTTATTATTTTGAAAAATTACCCATTTTTTAAAAATTATCAAAAGCAACGTATGTACTATTAAATCAAATTTTGTCGATGTTTTCGAAAAATATTAAAAATACGAGTATGGAAAAAATTCAAAAACTCAACTAGACTTACCATCATAAATTTTTGATCCTCAAATTGATGATCATTGGTCCTGTGTAGGATATGCATTTGTGTATGTTTTATTTTCACAATGATGAACAAGAAAACCCAAATAAAAAAAAAGAATCAAAACAATTCTTCACAATAAAAATCAGCTGATATCTCACAACAATAAAATAAAATTAAAAACACTTGCACTAGAAGAATACAATATATGTATTTCTATAGAAAAGTATTTACGGATACAATTCTTATGTTAAAAGTTTTCATACTTTATACTTTTTCTTTTTTTTTTTCGAATATGATGCAGATTTATAGTGATTTTATTTTTGTTTTTTTTTTTTTTTTTTTTTAAATAAAAACTCAAAAAATGTATAGGCACAGTTTAAAATTTTCTCTAATTTAATTTTTGTATTTTTTTGTACTCGTAGGGCACTGTTTTAAGGCAAAATTGTGAATTCAAAATTAATAAAATAAATTAAAGTCCTTAGCATATACAGATAAATCCATATGATTTTTGCACTTTAAAAAATCCAACCTATAAATAATAATAATTGGCGGCGTTAGATATAATCCGTGAGTTATTTAAATAGTGCGCCAAAAATTATTGATGATATTATGCTACTGTCCCTCTAGACATCAGACACATGTTATACCTATAAACTATATAGGGGTGCCTAAAAACTTCACACGAGACAACGACGACGACCGTGTCCTGATGTCCGATGTTATTAAAGCTTAAGCATAAAATCAAACTATATTACCGCCAACAGTGATACGTGTTGACTGGGCAATTTCGCGAATGTATCTTTGAGATAAACTGTATCTTGTTACTGTTTGTTGTTGTTGTTTTTTTTCGTTTTCTGTTTTCTGTTAAGCACAGGTTATGGCATCAGCAAAATAGATAGAGATACACTTTTAGCCCACAATTTTTGCTTTTTGGACTTTCTTTTTTAGTTTTCGTTAAGCTTTTCTATTGCGTTCGAGTTGTGTTATGTGCGATGTTAACATTCATTAGAACAGGTGTTTCACTATGTAGCTTCTACAAGGTGCGATGAAATGCGCGCCTACACAACTTTGCACTTTGCATGCAGCAATTCTCCCGAAACTATATGTTGATGCAACACTATCTATATATATGTAAGTGGGCGGAAGGAGGGGGGGGGGATGGAGAGTTATGCAGAAACTGCACGAGTGGATGTGAATGTGGTTAATTAATTATATACACACACACGAAGCAAAACAAGTCAAGCTTTTTTTTTTATTTTTTGACAGCCCGGGTTGTCGTCGTCTTCTTCTTGTCAGATCAGATGCAAATGTCAAACTAAACTGTCATCAAAATGTCACTTTATGCCTTTGGCAATAGGTGTTTTAAAGGAAATCTTTCTTCGATTGACAGAAATGTCACAGTTTGTTTACTCGATTCGTATATAAATCCTTCTTTTGGTTTGTTTGTGTTTATGATTTCACTCGATGATAAAAATCGAAAAATATTCTTTTTCACGATGTTTTTAAACAAACAATAAACATTAACAGTTAAACAAAAAGAACACATCAAGGAATCATATAGAATCCAACACACGGAAATAGTAGATATTTTTATTGCTGGACAGTGGACGTTTGTTGGTTCGTTCTTCAGTTCGTTCGACGCGTACACGACCACTCTTGCGCACTAGACGGTTTTCAACTAACTGAATGTTCGACCACCAAAAACCTTCAGGGTATTCGACGCCTCACGCTGTATAACTTTGAAACGTGTGATAGATACAAACAGAACAAAAATAAAACACACAAATATGCGGGGTGCGACGGATGCGAATCAGAGGTAGAGAGTGGAAGAAAACCAGCTACCATTGGATAAGTGGGCAGAAGAAGATACCTCCGCCATCTACCACCATCATACCACCACCACACCACCAACACCACCGTACCTTAACACCACCACAATACTATCTCATAATATGTTAGCCATCGACTTCGACAATATTGCCTCCGTGCTGCTGCTTCTGCTGCCGCTGCCGCTGCCGCTGCTGTCGTCGTCGTCGTCGTGCCATGTGGTGGGGTGGATATCTGGTTATTATCTGAAGTGTATAGGTATGGGGGTACAATCGCCAGTATTCGCTGGTTACCGTTGCCGTTGCCTTTGCCGAATTCGATTTGCAGTGCTATAGCCATTGTGTATCTATGAGATATACAAAAAGAGAGAGAGAGGAAAATGAGCCCATCAGCGAAATGTTTTCGTCGCTCCGGCTCTGCTCGGCTCGGCTCCGGATGGCGAGAAGCAACATCTGCTGCCTGGCCTGTGCTGCTGCAAAAGATACAGCGTGCGCTAGTGTTTGTGGGCTATATGGTGTGAGATCTGGTTTTCCGCAGCAGCCATTTATGAGTTCCACAGGCCACGCCCCACCTCATGTACAATGCGCCCAAAGCCCGCCCCTCGCACGGTGGCCGCATGCATCTGCCTATCAGAAGACACACTGACGCACGTTTATGCTCCAGGCTCCAGGGACGACATTACGACGACTACGAGAGATGCCTGATGTTTCTTTGAGGCGAGAGAGAGCATTTGAGTTGGTGTGTGTGTGTGCATATGCTCGGCTGTGGCTGTGTGTGCGTGCAAGGATGCGAGAGTACATAGCAACGGGTATTTGCCGGAGGGATGTGGCTATCGGCCAGGACTTTGGCGCTGATTTACTTAAGTGTGTTTTGGGAAGGAATATATTCTTGTGTTGTGACTGTAATGTGTGTGTGTACATATACTCATCTACATACATACATATGTATACATATATATTTGGACGATATTATCCTTTTTTGTTGTTGTTGGGATTTGAAGGAATTGATGGTGATGGTTGCCGTGGTGGTGGCATGCAATGTGGCTTGTGGGTGCATTGGACAAATTAAATGGTAATTTTCTTACTTTTGCTGGCCAAAGATTACCTCAGAGGCCAAAGGGTGGTGACTTACTGGATACTGGATATAGGAAGGTAGGTAGGTAGGTAGGTTTCTGTATAGAAGATGATGTGGCTATGGCTATGGCAGCTAAGTGCGCTGCACCTGAGCCATTTGTCTGCTTTTGCTGTGGAGTGATTGACAAAAGGAAGAAAACAACAAAATGAATTGCTTGTTGCTGTTTCTGTTCCTGTTGCTGATGTTGATGCTCTAAAGACTCCTGATGCCTCGCTTGCGTCTTTACCTAAATTTGCTGGTTTATTATGTGTGCAATGATTTAGGGAAGAAGAAGAAGAAGAAATCCTTGACAGTTCAACAAATAATCATCTTTTTGGCCAACCTGCGGCGACGGTGGCGGCATAGCAAACTGATAGAGGATATACCTGAACTACCTATCATTCTATGAGAGAAGGCGCAATGGACATTGACTTGAATACTAAACATCATGGAAAGATGGAGGAGCCAAGCCAACAACGACGACGACGGACGACGACGAAGACGAGATGGATGGACGGATAGACAAATTAGTCTTCCAGACAGCTGGCTGACGTTCGATGTAAGGTGTGATCTCTGATGAGAGTGTTTCAGGGCACAACAACACACAACACACGGAACATGAACTTCTTTATCCTACCAATGGACTTCTATTTATTTTAGTTGTTTTTGTTTTTTTTACTTTGCGGAAAGAATATTCGTCTTAAATTTGCCCCAAGGACCAAAAAAATATAACAAAAAAGGTATAGAGGTAATTTTGTTTTAACATAGCGCACATGCTGTACCTACAATAAAACAACATACATAACAACACAAAATAAAGCCCCTTTTATGGAGCATACCTTCATATATTCATGTGGCATGCAACTTAAGTTTAGTGTGTGGCATATTTTGTTACAATTTTTACTCTTTACATACATTTTTTGTGTTTTTTGTTATTTTTGTTATTTTTGTTTTTTAATGTGTTTAGGGATTTTTAGTTTTTGATGCGGTATAAACGAACGCGCTAGTCATTTTGACGCCAAATTGCCTTCGGGCTATGCACTGATTTTGACTGATTTGTTTAAACTGAAGTGCGGAATTCCATTTTTTATGCATCATCATCATCATCATCACAATCCCAATCGATTTTTATTTCTTCCGCATTGAATAAGCTCGGTCGCTCGATGTTGAATTATTATTATAGTTTTCCGTTCTATTTATTTTTTATTAAATATGTAGGTACATACTCGTATGTAGATAGATATTGTTAATACATACATATATAGAAACATTTCATGAACTAAGAGAATGTATAGTGCCTCGAACTACTATGACTGACTTAATAGGCAAATATCTACTATTTGGACTCATGCACATACATAAACTTTACAACATTTTATATGACAATTAGAAATGTCTTGGATGGATAATTGTCAAATATCTATAAAAGAAACATCGATCATTTATTATTGACAGCATTTGAATGGGTTTCTTTCTTTTAGCTGTAAGAGGAAAAAACCCTAAAGATAAAATTTTTGTTAATAAAAAAAAAAGAAAAGCTTAACTTTCCATAATCAGCTTTCTATGAATTTAAATACAAAGGAACACTTTTAAAAACAGTTTTTATAATGAATGAGAGCACATGCCCTCAAATAATTAGCTCTCTCACGTAAACTTTCCTATGAGTTCTTTAAGCTATACTTGTTCGCAAAGCAAGCAATTTGTTTATTTGAAGTGGTTTACTAGAAATTCTGTGAAAAATTGTCTTTTCCATTTATATTAAACGAAACATGACAAAATACTACAAGAAATAAATAAGTACAGTTTTTATTGATTTTCGAAAGCTTAAAAAAAAGTTCTTATGATTTTAAAATCTTTTTGTTCAATTTATGAAATAAACGCTTATGATCTATATGAAATCCTTGCAGGTGTACCACAAGGATCAGTTCTTGGTCCTGTTTTGTATACCATATTTACTAATGATTTCCCGACGCTAACAAACTGTAAATCAGCTATTTTTGCAGACGATACGTGTTTGTATTCATCAGATTCAGTTGGTTTTAACATCGAAACCAACTTGCAATCTGCGCTGAATATTGTGCAAACGTACTTTAATGACTGGAAAATTAAAATAAATGCTGGGAAAACTCAAGCCGTCTTTTTCACTAGAAAAAGAAAAGCTTGTTTTTTACCCACCAATATGCTTCAAATTAATGGTATTCCAACAGAATGGAAATCGAGTACTAAATATTTAGGAGTACACCTAGACAAAACACTTACTTTTGGGGTTCATATACAAGAAGCAATCAATAAGGTGAACTTAGCTATAAAAATTCTATATCCGTTTATTAACAGGAAATCAAAACTCAGTGTTGAAAATAAGCTCATCATTTTTAAGGTTATCTTTCAAAGTATCATGCTATATGGGTCCCTGTTTGGGGTAAATGTGCTAATAGCCATTTACTTCGATTATAAAGAACCCAAAATAAAATACTTAAAATTATGTTAAATCTGCCATGGCACTATTCTACGGAAGATCTCCACTCACTTGCCAAAATTGAAAAAGTTTCATTTAGAATAAGTTATTTGTTTGAGCGATATAATGCATCTTGCAGACTATCGGAAAACTACCTTATCTCAAATTTGGCTATTTAGAATTAAAAAAAAAAAAAAAATACAAAAAAAATTAAAAAAAAAACACGAAAATGAAATAAAAAATTGTAAAAATAAAAACTAAAAAAAAAATGGTTAAAGCTTTATATTTGTTATTTATTTATTTATTTATTTATTTATTTATTTCTGTCTTTCCTTATTTATTTATTTATTTATTTTTGTTTCTTAACATATCTACTTCTTCTGTTTTTATTGTATTTATTTATTTACATGTTTATGCATTTGTTTATTTGATTATTTGTTTATTTATTTAATTATTTATTTATTTATTTTTATTTATTTATTTATGTATGTATTTATTTATTTATTTATGTATTTATTTATTTATTTATTTTTGTTTGTTAACATATTTACTTTTTCTATATTCATTGTATTTATTTATTTATTTATTTTTTTTTTATTAATATATATATTTATTTATTTATTTATATTGTTTGTACAAAATTATTTGTTATTTTGTATGTTGTCATTTATTAACTTTATATTTTACTTGTAAAGCATTTTTGAGATTAGCGTTTTTCGATGCTTCCCAGCCTCCTATTTTCTCCAATCTTGGATAACCATGTTTCTTGACAATTTGAGGAAGGTTTTTTTTGTAGCTTTTTCCTTCGATTTGTACATTATCTTAAACTGTGATAATTTATATAAAATTGTTATTTTTTTCAGAAGTAAAGTAGAGTTATACTAAATCTCTGTAAATTGTGCAATATAGTTATAAGAAAAAATGTAAATAATTACTGCTACAATAAAATATAATAATAATAAAAAAAAAAAAAAAAAAAAAAAAAAAACGCTTAAGTTTTTACTTATCCAACGGTAGCCGTAACTCTTATTTTTTTTAAAGATAATTCTTAACATAAACCCACAAAATTCCTACCTATAACAATAAAATTCCTACCTTAAACAACTGGAGAAAGTATTAAAAATAAAAAGTGCGTATACGCCCTAGTGTGCCATATTGTTCTATTATTAATTTCGAAAAAAAATAGCCACAATTTGTGGGTTGGGGTCAAAATACTGTATGGATCATAATACTGTATTTGAAATACTGTGTCTCAAAATACTGTATTTCAAATTACTGCATGATCAAAATGCTGTATCTTAAAATTCTGTATTTAAAAATGCTGTGAATAAGCTAAAAAATAAAAATAGTTTTGATAATGTAAGAAAGTGCGCAGTTTTTTACATTATCAAAATGGTTTTTATTTTTAGCATATTAACAGCATTTTGAAATACAAAATTTTGAAAACAGAACCCTTTTTTTAAAGAAAACATCATGACAATTTCTCATTAGCATAATGTTCTAATATACTTCCCTTGGACAATAACATATGCACCTATGATAATTCATAAGTCTTTGAACTAATAAAAATAGAAACCAAATACATAAATGGTATCTTCTTATTTTCACTTTTTCATTTTCTTTTTCTTAACTGTTTGTTTCACTCTCACATTTAAACATGAATTGTTCTTATCATAATCAATAATTGCATAAACAATTGCACCAAACTAATTGATCTGTCAAAACCATCCAGTATTATAATGTATTATGAGCTACAGTATTTTGAAAATACGGAATTTTGAGATACAGTAAAATGTACAGTATCTTGAAATACAGAATATTAACCATACAGTATTATACAGAATTTTGGCCTTAGAGTATTATAAAATACAGCATTTCGACCCGCTAAAATAAAAACTACTTTTAATTACTCTTAATATTTTGTATTTGTATTTTATTTCTTGAAAAATCATTAAATAATATGAAAATAAAATGTGCTCAACGTACATAATTCCGATCGCATTTATTTATTTGTATAAAAAATTAACTCCATTGTAATTCTTTACTGTGGCATGTCTTGGCAACAATCAAACTGAGCCAACAACATAAATTTAAAAAATTGAGTATGCAGTTAATTGTAGCTTTTTTGTTGTAAATTAGTTGTGACAAAAAAATGTGTAGCTCGATGATTTTTAACAAAAGTGGTATGTAGTGCTAGCTTGATATCAAGTTAGCACTACACTTTTTGATTTTGTTAAAACTAAGTTCGCAATTAGTTGACAATTATTTGTTGTAAATTAGTTTTGGAAAAAAAAATATCCAAACATTTTTTTTACTTTATTTTTTTTTAAAAAGGAGGTATGTAGTGCTAACTTGACACCGTGAGTCCAGGCATAAAACAAGGATATTCAAAAATGTAACGATGCAATTAATTGTAGCTTTTTTGTTTAAAATTAGTTGCGGAAAGACAAAAATTCCAACAGTTTTTTTTACTTTCATTTTTTTAAAAAAGGGGGCATGTAGTGGAGTGCGTGAAGTAAGCCCCCCTTTTTTTGATTTTCCTATTTTGGAAAGTTGTTCCAGGTTGTTCCCTGTTTTTTCCGCCTTGTTCCAAAGTTTTTTTCTAAAAACACCCGGGTTTTAGACCCGAAAAACTGTTTTTGACTTAGCCCACCTTTTTGGAAAATCGAATTTTTGAAAATTTTTCCAGGTTAATCTGAACATTGTTAGAAATTTTTGGAATTTTAAAAGATATAGGCAAAATTTGAAAAAATTCTAGCCCACCTTTTTTCAAAATTCCAACATTTCATATTTTTGTTTAGATTCTAAAAAGTGTTCTTACCAATGTTCCAAAATCTAAAAGTCATGGAATATAAATTTTAATAGATATTGCCCCGATTTTTTTCAAAAATGCAAAACACGTCTCCCCATTTTTTTTAAGCCTACATTTTAATAAAACATGAATGACGACATGTACAAGAACCAAAAATTGGTTTATAAACTATTATTTACGCTGATTATCAAACTTTCAAAAATAATCTCGATGTCTTTTAATTTTGTAAACATTTTTTTAGCTCCCCTTTTTCAAAAATAAAGAATTCCAAAAATGTTCCAAGTCAAACCATATTTCCCCCAGTTCGTCTCCAAATTTCATTCAAAACCATAAGCAAATATAGCTAAAGGCGAACAAAAACGAAAAAAATAATATTTCCCCTCCCTAGTGTACCTACCCCCTTGAAAGAATTTAAAATTTTAAGCCAAAGCTGTATTCTTTCAGCAAAGATCAAAGGCCTTTAAGATTCCGACTCTATCATATAAATAATGATTATGCCTACATTCAAAAAAACATCCCCAGACCCCCTTTACAAAAACCCTTATTGAAACAATATTTGTATATGCATATGCATAATCACTTAGATCAAATTGTTAAAAGGGTTCATTCAAATATGTTCCAAAATAAAGATATTAAGTCCGAATAACACTTAACAGTGTACCAGTATAATAAAACTTGTTCGCTATCCAAAATCATTCAAATCAAATTGTTTCAAAGATTCATTCAAAAATAATCAAAAATGAAGATTTAAAGCCGAAAAAACACTTTAAGTCGAAAAATCCTGTTATCCTTGTCCTGGACCCCTTTTCCGAAATTCAAAACTCCTCTTCTGAATATTGAGATTAATTTTGACAAGTGGCAACCAATCAATAAAATATCAAAGCTAGCTACAAGATTTTTCTGTTAAACTTTTTTTTTCATTTTTAGAGGTCCAAAAATTTTGAACAATGTTCAGAACAACCTGGAACAATTTTCAAAAAACCGATTTTCGAAAAATGGGGGGCTAGGTCAAAAACAGTGTTTTGGGTCTAAAACCCGATGTTTTTAGAAAAAAAACTTTGGAACAATGCGGAACAAACCGGGAACAACCCGGAACAACTTTCCAAAATAGGAAAATCAAAAAAAGGGGCTAACTTCACGCACTCACTACATACCCCCTTTTTTTAAAAAATGAAAATAAAAAAATTTTTGTTTTTCCACAACTATTTTTAAACAAAAAAGGTACAATTGATTGCATCGTTACATTTTTGAATATCCTTGTTTTATGCCTGGACTCACGGTGTCAAGTTAGCACTACATACCCCCTTTAAAAAAAAAAAAATCGAAGTGCAAAAAATTTTTGGAATTTTTTTCTTTCCACAACTAATTTACAATAAATAATTGTCAACTAATTGCGTACTTAGTTTTTACAAAATCAAAAAGTAAAAAATAACACTGTTTTTAAAAATCGCCGAGCTACAATTTTTTTTTCCCACAACTAATTTGCAACAAAAAGGCTACAACTAACTGTATACTCAGTTTTTTAAGTTTCGAAAAGTGTAGTGCTAACTTGACAGTCGATTAAAAGATTGAAATTGTTTCCCCACTCATTTAAACCAATCGAAAGAATGCTCTTTCACGTTATTTTCTTTCGATTGAATTTGAATCGATATTGATCTTTTCTGTGTAGTTCTACATATTATTTTACAATGTTAAGATTTATGTAGAAATTCCAAAAGAATTTGTTAGTCCCAGGAATAAAAACTGAATTTTAATAATTATTTAAAATAATGTATTGGTGTTTTATAAATAATAAATTATGTGGCGCAACAGCTTGTAAAGCACTATTCCTTGTCCTAGTCAATCATTCCTACAGTTTTGATGCCTAATCCGAACGGCTAATTTGAAAAAGCACTTTTTATGACAAGAATGGAACTTTGAGGATTTGTCAATTTCTCGGAAAAGGGCCTTCGAAATAACCATTACTCCACGAGTACAATTGATGTTTTCTATTCGTTATTAATTGGTGAATTGACAGGGTTGCGTTCGAAATACTGTATGGGTAATAATACTGTTTCTAAAACACTGTATTACTGTATGTGAACTGAACATTCTGTATTACAAAATTCGGTATGAACATAATTCTGTATGGTAAAAATTTTGTAGTACAAAAAAGTGTAATTCAAAATGTTGTAAATAGTTATATAGTGTACACACTTTTTGCATGCATTTAATATTTTATAATATTTACCTTCTTCCATATGACATTTTTGCTGAAATGTGATACAGCATTTTTGTTCTTTCTTTCAAAAATAAACAATACATAAAATTAAGTGCAGCATTTTCTGATGAAAAATTTGGAGACACAGTATTATGAGATACAGTGTTTTATTCCATAAAGGATTTTGGTACAAAATATTCTATGAACTTACAGTGTTTTGAAATACAAAACTATGATCAAATAGTAACACATAATATCATAAAGAGATACATAAATATATTTATTTGAATATAATATCACATCGAATAAATTATAACAAAAAATTCAAAAAATTGGTTATTTTGCAGTGTCTCCAAAACAAATGGAATACAAATTTCTAAAACGTTTAAAAATTATGTATGTACATAGAAACTTGAGTCAGTTCAAGGAAGCGATTATATTTCCAATAATTAAAAAAGGTGATATTTTTGATCCATACAACTACCTTGGAATATCCTTTTTAAATAGCTGTAATTTTTGTGACAATCCTAAGCTATTGCTAAGCTGAACCATAACAAAATATTAAAAGAATTCCAGGCTGTTTCGTACTCTATAAGCGATAATGTATTCATTTTTACAAGTATTGCGGGTAGTCTTTTGGATCAGAAAAGAAGGAAATTTTATGTCCTTTTTGTCCATTTTAAGGCTGCATTCTATACAATCGATAGAAAAACCTTGTGTTTTACAAGCTCTACTGCAAAGGATTGTCAAAAAATTATGGAAAGGTAATAGAAAACTTGTATGATTGGAATAAAGTGACGAACGGGGTAAAATGGTGACGAAAGATCGAACTGGTTTGAAACAACAATGTGTGTAAAACAGAAATGCCCCTTGAGTCCTCATTTGTTTTCTTTGTTTACTGATGATCCCATTGATGATTAATCGGGATGAATAGAGTTTTCTGAATTTTCAATTAAAGTCCTACTATTTACAGACGCTCCAACTAATGATCAACCGTCTCGAAGTATAATGCAAAAGCTGTGGAATTTAATCCTTTCGGGACGGGAGTGGTACGTTTACATATAAATATTCTTTGTTCTGTCCCACTCTCGTACCGAAAGGGAGATCAATCTAAACAAATCAAAGGTGATGATATGTAAAAACGGATCTTGAAGATTTGCCAGAAAATGAAATGAAAAATACCGTTTTAACCATGAACCAATCAAAGTTTTGAAAACATATATGTATGTATGTAAAAAACCTGGGAAAGCCATTTTAAAGACGAATTAATCAAAGCGAAAGGTGCCATTAGTTGCTAATGAAAAAAACTGTTTTGCTAAAGACTCTATTTCGCATAGCGTATAAAATACAAAACGTTTACTAAAAATATGAATCGGTAAAGAGAATTTATTAAGTTTCTATACAAAAAAGATATGTCGAAATTCAAAAAAATACACTAATAAACTACATGATAGTTATTGAAACCGGGCTATCACCACTTTTCATAAAAATACAAGGGCTGCACATCGATTTTCTCTTAAGAGTTTTTAATATCGGTGATAACAGATTACGTAAAGTAATTGCGATGAATTTTATTCAGAAAAAAAGTTCTTGGTTCGAGAAGTTGAAAGAATTAGCAAATTATTGTGGAATGGAATTTTAAACACATTTTTAGTGTAATTTTTTTTTTTTTGCTTTTTTTAATTTATATTTTTTTTGCATGTTTTCAAAATTTAAACTAGAACTAAGAACGTTGTTTAAAGATTGTCAATCGGGCAGACTTCTTAAAAAATTGTAACTATAAATTAAGAATTCAAATTAAATAAAACTTGAAACTTGAATTTAAAATCAACTCGACAAAACTCAAAATGAATCCCATACGAAAAACACAAAACACCACATTCACCTTTTTATTAAAAGAGCAATATTTATCTTTTATATTATTTTATATTGTCCTTTTTACAACAATTTCTCATCTAAATTATTGTTAAATACCGGAACATGTAATCCAATATTGATTTCTGTTTGTAATAAGATTTACGTAATGTTCATCCAACTAGATACACCTAAGCATAAGTCCCGTCAATTGATTTCCTTCTATATACCTACATTAAAAATTGGTATTCATAACAGATTTACCTTTTTTCTAAAAGGTAGGTACTTATAAAGACTATAGTATAAAAATTGAATGTTGATAGACACTTAAGGGCACGGAAGCAATTCACTTCTCTATATTTTGTCTGCTTTTCGTCTATTGAAAAAGGGATTATATAGGTTCATGGACGTAACTTTGTGTGTTAAGAATTTCTCAAGATATCGTGAGGATTGACCTGTTATATAGAGAAGATTGCGCAATTAATAGTTGATCCTTAAAATAAACATTTAGCAGATTTAAATGGTCTCAGAATAGCACATCTTCATCCAACTTGTGTTAGAAGTAAAGGTCTAACATCTAGCAGTGAATTGGATAAAGATTTACAAAAAATAAAAAAAAAAGTTCCTGATGCATTGTGGTTAATAATTAAGTTCCAATTTGGAACAAAAATTGATTCCATGAACATTTACCGTAATATTTACAAGCGAAACAGTACCTCCACCTAAAACATGATGATGGCATAGCAAAGGCAACCAATAATTCGGCTGCAGCGCAGAGCACCGATTGCAGCGAAATTTTAAATGAAATGCATGGCTGCCCCCAGCGTAAAGGGGCAATTTGGATTGGATGTTATGTGGACGGGTATTATGCCCTCTCGGAGTGATGGAGCAGTTTCTTTGTGCAAATGCAAATGGGCATCATCTACCGCAGCAGCAGCAGCAGCAGCCACAAAACAACATCGCATCGTCGTCGCCGCCGTACCGCGCCGCGTGTCGGTCGCTCACTCGTCGTCATAGCATAAAATCATATCGAAAGGCAATAATCTCTATCTTGCAGCTTCAGCCTGCAATATCGATTGATTTAGGCTCCAAAATGCCTCTTCATATTCTCGGTACCGGTATCCGTATACCCCCGCATGCGATGTATTGTTATTGAAAATCCACTACCGCGCGTTTGTGATTTTGTAAAGAAAATCAGGAGCGGGTATTTTTTATTTGCACCAAAAGGGGGTTCTTTTAATATTGTCTTTTTTGGGAAATTTTCTCCAGAGAGGTTCAAAAAAACTTTACTTACTAACTTTTAATCGTTTTTGATGCTATTGTCCCTTTTTGTGTACGTTCCTGGCCAAAAATATAAGAAGGACTACTACGGTCAGGCCATTTTTGTATACCTACGTTTATTTTGGAGAATATTGTTTGGCGGGTTGATACCCCTTATGAAGCTGATGCACATGAAACAGGGAGTTGTTGAAATGTTTACGAAAAGTCCTGATAACCGGAGGGTGCGTTCACAATCACGAATCGCCCGCCAGTTGCAGTTCCAATTGCATGGGCTGGGTAATTTAGCCGGGAAGTAGTTATTTTTGTTGTTGTTGCATTTTGTGCTGCTCTTTCTCCCAATCGGCTGCCTGTAGATTAGAGGTATATTGTTCTTCAGTATACCAATTCGGTTAAAACCAATGCAACTCTTTTCTGATATACCTACCTACAAATAAATGTTGCATATTGCGCTGTGTTCCACCCTCCCGCCACCACTATAGAAGCAGGCAGCAGGAGCAGGCAGCAGCAACAGAAACATCTTTTTTGAGTGGCGCGTCTGTTTTAGCTTGAAGGCATAAAATGAGAGATCCTACGAGTATAGTACCTTCCTATACCCAACTTGGATGGATACACCAATTTCAGTGTTGTTGATCCATAAAAATGTTTTGTTTTGGAATTCAAATATGCAAGTTCGAATATCAATACCTACCTTCATATATCGCCTACATATGCCTGAGCTTTTGGAAATCGAAATATAGTATACCTAATTATTGATTGAACCAAAATTCTTGGAAGAAAATAAGTATATCTCGCTTTATGAAGAATTTTAATACTACTAAAAATGTAGGTAATGGAATCCTTTTCATTGTTTTGAAAAGTAATTTGGAACATTTCTGAAATAAAATGGACAGAAAATTGAAACAAAAATTTGCAGACACTCATTAGGTTAAAAATAAGGAAACAAAAGATAAAGTTAGAGAAATAATTCCTAAACATATCCTGACTCTCGTAGTACTCGATGGTCAGTGCGTAGGACTGTCAGGCAAGAGGTCTGACTCTTAATATGGTGTCCATTTTAAGTTTGTTTTGTAATAAGCTAATTATCATCAATATATTCATGTTTAAAATGTTTTCTGCCGAAATATTTAAATAGTCACATTCGTTAAGGAAAAAAGGTGAAACAACGAAAACACACACAAAATGTTGAATAGTGCTTTTAAATTAAATTCAATAAAACTTGTAAAAATTTGATGACTATTCTTAATTTATGTAAGTGAAAAGAAAAAAAAGTATATTTACTGTTCAATCCTTTTCGGACCAAGTCACGTTAAAAAACGTGAAATAATTGAGGAGCAAAAGTTATTCATATATGTATTTACATATTAACTTCCCATAGGAATTTATATTAATCGGACTGATTTGCCAAATGAAAATTTTGACATTTGTCCACGATTCAAGGTCCCTAGAATCTAAATAAAAGATTTTTGTATGCGTGTGTACGTACGTTCCAAAACCTTTTTTCGTCGTCCATATCTCAAAAACCAGTAGATATATGGACTTCAAATAAATTATATAATATAATGTAACATGGTACCAAAGTTTAATTTTGAAAAAAAAAAAATAAACAAACAATTTTTTTTAAAAATAAGAAAAAACTGACACAAACATTTTACAAACAAAAATTATTTCATCTCCAAAATAATTGTATGCAACGAAAAATGGCGTTTTTGACATCCGGTAAAATTATGAGAAAAACAAAAAAACTAAAAATTACTAAAAAACCAATTCGTAAAAATTTATTTCCGACTTTAATATCCTTTCGGAAATTATTTTCAAGTTATAGAAAATATTGTTTTTGACATTCAGTAAATGTTTTATAAAAATTCAACGCTCAGTTGAATTGGTTCAAATCGATTTTCGATATCTCGTGAATAATAAATAAATGAAGGTATTGACTACACAAAATAATTTTATTCTGTGCTAAATCCTCTTACAAAAATCCAATCAGTATTTGTTTGTATAAGAAACTAGCCGACCCGTGCTTGCGTTGCTTCGCAAATTGTAACCACGAACTTTTTTTGAATATTGGTATTAGCATATGAAAAAATCTCAATGGGACTGAGCATATTTTCTACAATAATATTAATTTTAGTTTATATGTACATATATTCTCATACATCTATAGGTATGCGACATGCGTGTGTAAATATCCATAGACACATTTTTTTATTCATCTGCTCATGTTCAGTGCAGTGCAACTGACTTAACCTACCCACATTTGTGTGCTCTTTTTATCGACGTCATTGTAAGTACATACCTTCTTCGAGTTATTTGTAAAGAAAATTTTAACTTAATTTCAGTTTTATTGTTCGAGGAAGTGATACAAAATTGGTAATTCAAGCTATTATAATAGAACTTTTTTTATTTTTAAATTGGAAGAATTATAATCTATTCACTTCCTCGAACCAAAAAAAATAAAAAAGAGGCTGGGATGCGACCCACACTGATAACTTCCCATTCCGTCTGTCGATTTGTCTTGCTTAAAAGTTTGTGTATACAGGGTGTCTTGTGGTTGGGATAGAATTTTTTTTTATCAGTTTTCAGGACGGTCATAAAGTCTACTATGCGGCATTTCAGGGTTATCCATTACTTACGGGACACCCTGTATGTATCAATTTTTACCAAATTTGCGTACTATTTTTTGTAGATTTTATTTTATTGAATATTGAAAATAATATTTTCTGTGAAATAAAATAAGTTTGAAGCCAATATTTTTAATTTTTGAAAAGCTGTTTGAGTCGAAAGTAAATTTTTACCAAGTTTTAGAATTGTTGCATTTTTTAGGTATTTAATTTTTTGTAAAAAAACTATCAATTCAATTTTTTTCAAAATTTTACTGAATGTTGAAAACAATATATTTTGAAAGATAAAAGAAGTTTAAAGCCAATATCTCAAAGTTATGAAAAGATATTTGTGTCGAAAGTCAATTTTTACCAAGTTTTATTAATTGTTTTTTAGGGTTTCTCAAAATTTTATCAGATGACAAAAAACATCATTCTTCGCTGCACACAATTGTTTTGGAAATAAAATCATATTTTAGTCGTAAAATTTTTGAGGTGACAAATTTTTTTTTCAGTTTTTTTGATTTATAAAAAAACAGTTAATTGGATTTTTTCCCTAAAATGTACTTGTTATGTATCACGTTACAATGTATAATATAAAATTTAATTCAAATCTCTAGCGTCACTGGTTCATGAGATATTTAGGGTTAACCAAAATGTTCACCTTATTTTAAAATGCTATGGTAAAAAAACCACCCACGCAATTTTCTTGAGAGCCCTTTCTGCATCTTTCTGCCTTATTACCTGTATAACAAAATTTATTTGAAGTCGATATCTCTTCTGGTTCTTGAGCTATGGACGACGAAAAAAAACGTCGCGAACGTACGGACATACGGACATACGGACGTACGAACGTACAAACGTACGTACACACGCATGCACAGACATCTTTCTAAGAATCTTTTATTTCGACTCTAGGGACCTTGAAACGTCGAGAAATGTCAAAATTTTCAATTTGACAAATCGGACCCATTACAATAACTTCCTATGGGAAGTTAATAAAATCTAATTTTTCTTTAGATAAATCGGCATTTCATTTAATTAAATGTCCATAGTAACTTAAAAAAAAGAGCGTACAGCCACACTGCTCAGCGATGTGGCGATAGAATTAGAGAAACAAAAAAATAATGTGTGTGTGTGTAGATTAGTTGATGAACTTACAATATACAGAAAAATTGAATATGTTTATGTAGGTAGGTAGGTAAGAGAAAAAACGTAACTTTTAAATGGAACACATATTAAGAGAGAAAGAGCATGGGAAGAAAAGAAAATTAAAAAGTTGGAATGATAATGAAATGAAACAAAGCAGCGACCTCGCGATTGCGATGGAATCTAATTTCCTGGATAAAATAAATTCAAAAAGTTTATAATTTTATAATTTGTTTTTATTTTTTTCTCAGGTTGTATGTTTAACTTAGAAGTGATTTTAGGCTTAAAATTTGCGCAACAATATTGACTTTATGAAGCAATGCTAATCTTTGTAGATTATTGTATAGGTTTTAAGATATGAGTGGTTGTATAAATCAACTAATGAAAAAAAATGGACAAAAAATGTATAATTAATAATATTTAAGTTTGACAAATAATTAATGAAAAAAAATTAAAGCCATAAACACTCTCATAACAATATAGAAAATAATAAAATATATTTCAAATAAATCGGTTGACTACTTTCTGAGATCATGCGTTACAAACTTTAAAATGGTTTCGCTTTTATATAATAGTATAGATAACAACTAAAATTAGTAGGAATTGGTTTTCGACTAAAAATCTTGATAACAAAAATATATTTCGAAATTAAACTATTTCATCATATATGCAAAATATTGTAATTATAATATAATAATTTGTAATCATTAAAAAATAAGTTTGATTTGAATTCACTAATAAACTGGCTTCAATTCAAAATCAATCATTTATCAACTTTAAGAAGAAACTTCAACAAATGTCTTGTTTGTATGAAAATAAATTTGTAGGCGATAATTTATTATTAGTCACTGTTCTTGCAAGCCATACTGTTCTTTTTCTTATACTTGCAATATTTTGTCGTCAAGCTAAGTAAATAGAAACCAATTCCATTGCTTTGATTTCAATGATAATGATCGTATGATCTTCAAGATTACATATATAATGTACCGTATTATGCTTAATGTTATAAAAGCTACTCTCGATAGCTGTATTGTCTCGATTCTTAAATAAACTGCAATATAGTTAAGATCTCGTGTTTTGTGTTTTATTTATTTTAAAGACTCTGCACCACAAATTCTAATTAAAAACACTCGAGCGTCTATTTTTCTTTTTTGTTAATAAAACAATTCATAAACATTTTGTCTATTTCATTTCTTAAATAAGCTACTGAAAGATCTAAGCCAATTTCAAGAACCGCACATAATTTAATTTTAATTCCAAGATTATTAAGTTGTGGTGGTCGAGATGGTGGATGGCGTAGTCTTAGGAATTTTAAAATGTAATAAAAAACAACAAAAACAATACAAAAAAGAAAACAAAACAAAAACACAAATTCCTTGATGAAGGATCATAACACCCCTTAACTACGTACATAGACTCAGCATCGCAGCAGCAACAGAAAATAAGCTTAACTTTTCTTCCCAGAAACCTTATGATGATGACCAGTAAATTAAAATGAATACCTACACATAGAAACAAAAAAAAAAGGACTCCCTTTTATACCTTTCCATTCCGCATATTTAGCTGTGTGTTCTTTTGGGGCCAAGGATGAGGGTTAAATAAGGGAAAAATCTAATTAGAGTTAGGCAAATTGTTTTATTTTCTTTGATTCTTATCCCTACAACTTTGGAGGACTCACGATTGCTTTTCTTGTTGGTTTCTTTTCTTTTTCTTCTTTTTCTTCTATGCCAGGAACATGTTTATTACGACTTAAGAAGGTAAAACCGTGAACTGATGTCTAAGGACGAATTAAATATTTTAATTGCTAGAATTTTGCCCGGGGGGTTGTTTATTGTTTTCTGTTTTTCTTCCAATGATGCTTTTGTTATTGTTGTAATCGTAAATAGTTATTATTTGCCTTTTGTTGTTGTTCGTTTTTGATGCATTAATAATTTCGAATTACTTTGATAATACAGCGTTGTCCCAAGAAGGAATAAAGTGTTGTTGTTTTTGAAAAACAATACATTTATATTCCAGGTGCATCTGATGGATTCTGAATGGTGAATTGGACTGGACACGATTTGTTATAAGAAACTCTCTACGAACTATTATTATTGAAATGAGTATTGAACTCCATTCGAAATATAATACGAACAGTGAACACAGTTGCAAACTTCAAAGCCTGTAATTTGTGAACTATACTCCCGATCCGAATAAAACGCACAGCACAGGAGTAGTTTTTTGTATAAATTTTGAACGTTGCAACCGACAACTGACGACGATTTGGCGGCGGCGTGGTACGTCACGAGTCGACTTCAAAAACATTGCGTCGGGCGTCTTCGTCGTCGTCGCCGTTTTGCAGTAAGGTATATATGATAAAAGTTTTAATGTGATACCCTAGAGTGGAACTCGTGATTGGCCTAAGGACATATTCTTTAGACGTTTTGTATGATACGTAGTTAAAGTTGGTTAAGAAAAGAAGCCAAGTTTCTCCGTCAATTTTGATTCCTTGTCTGGTCTTTTTCCTACCGAATAAAAATACTAACTAAATGTTGATAGTAGGTCATTTCACATTTTCATCACGTTTTTTTCCTGTTCGAATGATATTAATTAAGCAACAATTGGATATAAAAGTTCATTATATAGCAGAGTGCGAAACAACAAGGAATTTTTAATGGACCAGTGATAAAATTGATAAAGTAACTACACAAGCCGAAAATAATTATAGTTTGGAAAGTTAAGTTGTGTTATTTCTAAATTCGTGTTTTTTGAATATGCTCTTAAATTTAGGTAAAACCATTTTTAGCTGAAAATTCAAAAATATAAATATCGGATTACAGAAGTAATATTTTCAAAGTAACTACATGAAATGAGACACAAACGAAATGGAAGTTTTTTTAGGAAGCAGTTACTATCAGAATATTTTGCATGGGCATTAAAAGTTTTGAAACAATACAAAATTCTTACTTTTTGGAACTAGAAATAATTTGTGTTTGTATAGAACCCAAAAATTTGTATGGGGACAACTGTTATTTTTAGTTTAAACAAAATTAAAAACACCTAAAGCGAATCGGCTTAAGACCTTAATTTCCAAATTTGAAGTCGAATCTACAAAATGGTTTGGGATGTAGGGGTTACGACAGACAGACAGACGTACGGAATCGGGGGATCCACTTTTTTCGACTTCTCTACCGTCGTAATATCATCTTTGATCAACATATCGAGTTCAAATTTATAACTAAAGCAAAACTTGACATATAGTTCCTATTTGTCTCGATTAAAAAAGAGGCTGGGATGCGACCCACACTAATAACTTTCCGTCCGTTCCTGTCTGTCGATTTGTCTTCTTTAAGACTTCAAATATTCATAACAATATTTTGTTGAGGTAAATAATTTGAAGTCAATATCTTAATTAATTCTCTTCATTTTTGAATTGAAAACCACTTCTTATCTGTTTTTTTGTTGTTTTTTGCTTTGTATATGAAGTGGAATAGTAATATTATGAAGAGGAACGAACGAAGTGACGTCTGGGCTAACGTCAATGAACTAAATCTGCAAAGTTTGTGCAGAATTGCAGAATTGTGGAAATTAAGAGACAATTTGACAATACAAATCAGAGAACAAAAGTAGCTACGGTTGGAGTGGAGGGAGACAATAAAGATTAATTTGTTTGTTTATTTATTTATGTAAAGCAATAATAAAGACAAATACCAATAAGCCAAATACGAATTCAAATTTAATTTTGTAACTGTTGCCAGTTTGCCGATTGCCAATGAATAGTACAAAAATACGTTAAAATACCTATTTTCAAAACAAAAAGTTAAGTTGCATAATTAAAGACTTTATCTAAAGATTTTTTAGTAATTTAACGATATTTACCAAAAAGCGATTTGAAGCAAATAAATATTGTAAGACATTCTTAAAGTGTTTTTTCTTTCAAAATGGATTTCCTATTAAATACAAAATCTTTTAATATCTTGGAAATGAAAGAAATCTACTTTTTGAAGTGAATTTGCTTTGGAAGCTCTAGAACTAAGATTTAAACACGAATTTCAAGAATATAAATGTCCCAAAAACATCAAAAGTGACACTTTCGTCAAACTAATGGCAAATTGAAACACATAATAAACTTTTTATATCTATTAATTTAATATAAGAACATTTTCGACATCTGTTATAATTTTGATAAAAATCGAATTGACAGTTTTTTTACTAAACCTAAAAAAACATCTAAAAGTTGGTAAAAATTGATTTTCGACTCAAAAATCTTTTAAAGAATTTAATATATTGTTTTTTACATTCAGTAACATTTTTATAAAAAAACAAAATTCATTTTTTTGTAAAAATTAAAACGCAAAATTGGTAAAAATTGGCTTTTGACTAAAAATCTCGTTAACCAAAAAAAGATTTTGAAATCAAACTATTTCATCATATGCAAAATATTGTTGGTAATTTTTAGTTTCTTTTAGAAAAATTTAACTTTTTAAAAAAACACGAAAACCTACAGAAACAACAACAAATGAATTATAAATAGTTTTTGACTTAAGTGTTGAAGAACAAAGAAAAATATTGACTGTAAATTATTTATTCCAATAAAAAGTTATTTTTATCGATCGAGAATGTTTTAATACAAATAAGAATAACGTTTTCGACACATGTATCAATTTTTGGAAAAAATAAATTTACTTCGACTCGAATATCTTGGCCAAAATGAAGATACTGGCTTCAAACTAATTGTTTCTTACATTAGGTAAAATTTAAAAAAAGATCTAGTTGACACCTTTTTTCAACAAAACAAAAATTAACTAACGGTTGGTAAGTTTTTTTTTGCTTCGAATATTTCGAGGACAGTTGAAACTAATGCCTTCAAATTTAATTTATTTAATACAAGATACTGTTGATAACATTTCTTAAAATTTTTAGAAAAAGTCAACCTACAGTTTTTTCTATATATCTGTACCTATCATACTTTATAACTATGCTTACAATAGAATATCAAATACGAATAACCTATGATAAAAATTTTGATTCATACATGTGCATAGGTACAAATTTGTAAACACTATCTAATTATAGTGTTTTCAAATTTGTACCTAAATACATATCTAACTTACGAGTAACAAAAATTGTACTCAATTTTGCAAACTATTTTTTGTAGATTTTAATTTCTATGAAAAATTTGACTGTGGAATTTTTTAAAAATATTACTGAATATCAAAGACAATATTTGCATAAGAAAAAATTAGTTTGAAGCCAACATCTTAAATTTGACAGTTTAAAGCAAAAAAAAACGTTTCTTTTGAAAAACTGTTGTAAATAAAACGGAGAAGTTAAAAACATTGACCAAAGAGTAGCGAAACTAAGAATTAACTATGTGATATCGGAAATGATTTTTCGACAAAAGAGAGGTTTCGATTAATTTGATGAATAATATTTCTCTCTAACACCACTTGTTAGACATAGCTTTGAAATTTTGTTCCCAAGGAAGATTTGTTCATGCAATTGTATGTGTTGACGGTACCATGATGCATATTTGATCTATTAAACAGAATCTAAGATTAACATTGCAACTTTTCGAAGTATGAATTAATTGCAAAGTTGTTTTTTTTAAATTGGTTAAACTCTTTTACTTTTCACTTTTCAAATAAAGTCTGAAAAATTGAAAAGTGCCTTTTTGCTTTGCAAATTTTGAGAAACACTTTGCAATTTACTTTGCAGGATATTACTTTGTTGCAATACTTTGCAAGTTGCAAAGTTGTAAAGTGAAGTGTGTTTGTTGAAAAAAGCTTTTGCTTAAATTTTCAATAAATAAAATGTTCAGTATTTTGGCGAAAGATACCAAAAACAAACTAACAAAAATTTTCCAATAATAAATAAATAAAATAAAACAGTTTTTTGACCCAAATACTTTGAAACGCCATGTTATATTTTTGTTTTCATATTTTTAAAATTCTTGAAGTGTTGTTTCACTATTCCATATATTTTAAATAAATTTTAATATTTGACACGCTTGTGTGTTTGTGGACGCTACTTGCCATACGACTGATATTCTTACGCCATACAGGATGGTAATGGTACTTTGTTATTATACCGATTACAACGATACAACTCTAACAGCCTTTAAGTCACTGTCAAGTCACTTGTTTAGAAGGCGTATCAATAGCTACACTTGAAGTATGAAACAAGGACCACTGGGACTGCGTACCCGTACCCGTGATGTAAATCGACAGTATTGTACTTCTTTTTGAAACTCTAAGAAAAGGAATAAAGGAATCATCCAAAAGAGTTAGAAATATCAGAAATTCAAAAAAAAAAATATTTTGGAACTAGCGGATGAAACGTAAGTTAATTTATTTTCATTTTGAAATAGATAATAAACCAGTTATTTCAAAATCATCGCTTTACCAAAAATGCTCGGTTAACTGAAAGATGATTTACTTCCCATAGGAAGTTATTGTAATGGGTCCGATTTGTCAAATTTAAAATTTCTCGACGTTTCAAGGTCCCTAGAGTCGAAATAAAAGATTTTTAGAAAGATGTATGTGTGTGCGTTTTTTTGTCGTCCAAGAACCAGAAAAGATATCGACTTCAAATAAATTTTGTTATACAGATAATAAGGCAGAAAGATGCAGAAAGGGCTCTCAAGAAAATTGCGTGGGTGGTTTTTTTTACCATAGCAGTTTAAAAAGAGGTGAACATTTTGATTAACCATTAATATCTTACGAACCAAAAACGCTAGAGACTTGAATTAAATTTTATATTACATATTGTAACGTGATAACAGTCAAGTATATTTTTTGGAAAAAAAATCCAATTAACGGTTTTTCTATAAATCAAAAAAACTGAAAAAAATGTGTCACCTCGAAAAATTTACGAATACAAAATGATTTTATCACCTAAACAATTTTGTGTAAAGAAAAATAACGTTTTCAACATCTGGTAAAATTTTGAGAAAAATCGAATTGAGAGTTTTTTTTTACAAAAAATAAAAACTTAAAAGAAAATTTATCAAAAGTTGGTAAAAATTGATTTTCGGCTCAAATATATTTTCAAAACTATCAGATATTGGCTTTAAACTACTTTTATCTTTTAAAAAATATTATTTTCAACATTCAGTAAAATTTTTACAAAAATCGAATTGACAGTTTTCTTACAAAAAGTAAAAACCTAAACAAAAAAATTAATAAAACTTGGTAAAAATTGATTTTCGATTCAAATATCTTTTCAAAACTTTGAGATATTGGCTTTAAACTACTTTTATCTTTTAAAAGATATTGTCGTCAACATTCAGTAAAATTTTGAGAAAAATCTAATTGACAAGGTTTTTACAAAAAATAAAAACCTAACAAAAGAATAATACTAAAACTTGGTAAAATTTACTTACGACTCAAATAGCTTTTCAAAAATTAAAAATATTGTCTTCAAACTCTTTTTATTTCACAGAAAATATTGTTTTCGATATTCAGATTTTTTTTTTATAAAAATCCAACAGTACGTTTTTTCATAAAAAAATAAAATCTACAAAAAATAGTACGCAAATTTGGTAAAAATTGATGCTCGGTTCTTAATATCCCTCAAATTAATTTCATTCATCCAATTTGTTTTCGACTAAAAATCTATTTAATAAAACTAGATTTTCAAACTAAACTATTTTTTTATATGAAAAATATTGTTGGTAATTTAAAAATTTTTAAGAATAATTCAACTAACAACTTTTTTAACCCAACACGAAAACCTACAAACTTTTAAGCAAGACAAATCGACAGACGGGATGGGAAGTTATCAGTGTGGGTCGCATCCCAGCCTCTTTTTTCGTTTTGTATTTGATATTATGGAATCGAATCTTTGAAATGATTCAATTTCCAGGAAAGACCAATGCAAAATCTTCCTCTTGTTTTTCTGAATATATATGCATTTCGTTTGTATCACCGCCCTGTGGCCCGTTGTTCCTGTTTATTACCGAATAGTTTTTTCTTCAAATAGGATTTCTAGTCTTTCTGAACCTGGAAAAATTGTTTTTAGGAAAATAAGTTTTTATTTAACTTGTACTGACATCTACCTTTTTAACCACTTCTTTCATTGGTGGTCTCAGGAGGTTCAACAGAGTAAAACTTTACTATTAATGATTTTCGGACGCATTTTTAAAGAATTGAACAATTTTGCAGCGTTACACGAAAATATCACTGTATAAAGCCTTCGGGTAGTTAGTTTTACTATATCTGTATAAAAAAATAATAATTCATTTATCGCTCCAACCTAAATTTTTTAAATTGACAACTTTTATTGGTCTAAATTTTATGGTTTCCTAGCCCCCAGAGTTGACTATCTATCATCTAACAAACATGTGCGCAACTTACATAATAAAAATTTGTCTATGAGGATAAAACTCTTAAACCTCTCTATCTACAATATTTTGTTTGATGACTAATCTTAAAACAACTGTCTTATTATAATCCTACCCTAAGACACAGACATCACTAATAATATACCTGAGTATAGTGTCACTTGATCCAATGTACGCGAATTATCAGCTATTATTGGTGATCAACATCTATCCTATATCGCATGCAGTTGCGTCAAAAGGTGCAACATACAAGCTCATGCTTTCAGCGAGACCTCATGTCTGAATGTTTGCAGAGACTGGATACTATGGATAGATAGCTATTCGCACTCAGATCACTGCAGTGGAGGATATCCTCAGGGCGGTTATTTTTATGTCCTCCGTGTAGTAAGCATTTATAGTCAAGTCGGCAGAACTTATAACATCGTCGTCGTCGTCGCCGTCGTCGTCAGTCGAGTGGACGACCGCACAGCCTCTTGTCCGACAAACCGAAGATTTCCAAGGGGCTTTTCATGTTTTTCTGCAAGCTAGAAATATCAGACAGGCCAACACAATTCGAGCACACCGTAGAGCACGCGTTTGCTTTTGATTTTGACATGCTTGCGTCGCGTCTTGATGCAACTCTCTGCATCTATAAGTCCTAGAGCAATGAGTGCTTCGGCTGCACTCTCATATCGGTTGGGTCTTGGTCTCAGAGTCAGTCTTGGTGATAGTGGACGAGGCGATGCGATGGTGGAGTGAGAAGATGCATCAGGATGATTGTGGTTCTGGTTAGGTTACCTCTCAACCATTTAATATTCTGCCAAGAACATATTTTCCTCCTCCATCTTTTAATTTGAATTCAATTCCTTCGTTGCAAGTGAGGCGCACTTAATCCACTGCAAATCCAGAATCCAGGCAGACGCGGTCGGCTGGCCGGCCGGCCTATTCAGGAGGAGAAAAAAGAAGCGCTTACTGGCTGAAATAATGTCTTCCAAGTGCCCGAAGGCTTCTGGTAAGGATTCGCTCTGGAATTCGTGGTTAAACCAGTTGCGCTGGCACCTATCCGTCGCGTCGCGTCGGTTGCGTCAGTTGATGATGTGAAAGCGAGATAGTTGTGCCATACTTTTGTCTCTGCTCGTCCTTCTTTGCAAAGTACTAAACCTTACTGGTCTTGGGTAATTGTTGTTGTTGTTGTTATTGGGACACAAGAGAACGGATGCGGCTGCAATTGAAATTGAACGATACCACAGGCGGATGCAGCGCAGTGCAACAAACAAAAGCATCAGCATCAACAGCAGCAGCCAGCAGACAAGACAACAACATCAGCATCAGCAAAACAGCCAGTCGGGTTGGCTAACTCTTGATCTGCCCGGATGGCGGATGGTGGGTTTCTATCGAACTTAAGACCCTACCATTGGTCAAGAGTTGCTCTTGGTTTATTTTCTTAAACGTCTTTTTGTTGTTATTGTTGTTGTTGTTAACTCTTGACCAACTCAAGAAAAAAACAAAAGAAGAAGTGCGGACGAAATTGCATATACTACGAGGGCAAGATACTCTTCATGGAGCATTGTGCACTTGCACTTGGTTGGGCGATGTCAGCCTCGAGGAATTGACGATGTTGCGTGCCGTCGTCGTCATTCAGTCAGTACAGTATGAGTATTATACTCGTTTATATGTACCTGTATAGTGGAGGCAGCAGGAACGCAACATTGCACCGGAATTTTTGTGATAAATTGCGGAAGATTTTTCGTTCATTTTATTTTATTTTTATTCTTTGTGAATTTCAGTTGTCGTTCGCACTAATTGGATGATGGCCGTTGGGACATGTACGTGTGCCTTCAAAACCAATTAAATGTTGTGTGATTTTATTGCAAACACTTCATAAACACTTTATTATATTTTGTGATAGAATGTACTGTTCATGGCTTTACTAAAATAATAGTAAAATTAACTTTAAGAAATAAATATAAAATTTCTATCGTAATTTAGTTCTTTTAGTTAGTAACTTTAAAGAATAAAATTTGTATGGTTAGCATAGAAATATGAAAGTATTTAATATTAAAAAGACTATGATTTGAGACTTACATAAGTGTTAAACAAAAAAATATATTAATCAAAACATTCTTTTAAGTCTTTTTATTTTAAGGCAAATTTTCAGGTCAGTCAGTTTTTAATTTAATTTCCACCAGGCTTGTAAGAATTCAATCTTTTGTGAATGTTTGTTTCAATGGCCTTAATATAAAGATTGCATTCATTGAATTTATATTATGACTGGGACTTCAAATTTTGCAATCCCTAATCATTTGGCATAAAAAAAACTGCAATCATTTGATTGGAATCAATTCTTATCTTTAAACTGACGACCACCCTTACTAACTGTGGGTACTAACCATCCCCAAGTATATAATAATGTTTCGTTAAGATGAGAACGGTAGCCATTTAAGGAAGTGCAAATTTTGTCCCTCTGTCCAAGCTTTTATTATACGCACCAAGTGAATAGGCGCGTAATCATGTTGGTAGACCAAGTTTATGGATCAAATATTTATACACATTTCTTTCAAGTGTCACAACTGTTCCATAATAACTGACAACTCTTCATATCATAACACATCCTTCACTGCTATTATAAAGTTTGAAACATTTTTGTTCTCAAATCGTGAAAATGAAAGGTCATTAGGGACATTGGAATCAAATAGCTTTTCATCTAAAAGAACACGTGATGCCATTGTTTTTCCATTATCGAATAGCGTTTTTTTTTTTAAAGTTTAATTCGTTTAAGATGCCTTGAATATTAATAAATCTTAAAACTGTTAAGAGTCTTGCGTTTACGCCAATTTTTCGTTTTATGTTTGCCTTTTTGCGACTTTACCATTTCTTGAGATAACACGTTCTCCAAACTTAGTTTCCAATAAATTGATTGTGACATTCGCTGTGTGGCTTGTAGCGCCGCCGGCCCCCGCCGCCGTCCTGTTGGAACCACATGTCCCCCAAGTCCATATTATCCAATTGGGGCCAAAAATATTCGGTTATCATTGAACGGTAGCGATCCCTATTCACAGTAACGTGCCGGTCTTGATCATCACGGAAGACGTACGGCCCAATGACGCCGGCCGCCGCCGCCGGACCATAAACCACACCAAATCGTTACTTTTTCGGGATGCAATGATGACTCATGGAGTACGTGTTGATTGCTGCCTGACCAATGCCGCATATTTTGTTTATTGACGAAGCCATTCAACCAGAAATGAACCTCATTGCTGAAGATGATTTTTTGATGAAAATCCGAATCATTTTCAAGTTGTTGCGCTCAGCCCAATTCACGAACATACGACGCTTCTAGTGGTCAAGCGGCTTCAGTTCTTTTCTTGCGTCAATTTAATCTTGTAAGGATTTAGGCCAAGATCTTTTCACAAAATTCGCCACAAAGACGTCACAGAGATGCCCAATGCTTTAGAACGACGTGTGAGAGACAAATTTGGGCTTTCTGCAATTGAAGCCTCAGCGCCAGCAATATTCTCGACACTAAGGGCACTTGTCTCACTGGTACGGGAAAATTTTGAACTGTGCCTGTGGATCCAATTTTTTCCACTAAACGCTTAAATTGTTGATCTACTAGGACGATTATGACGACCGTAAATCGGACGTAGTGCTCTTAACATTTAGGCCACTGACTCCAAACTTCGGTAGTAAATTTTAATAATTTCGACTCGTCATGAAATGGCAAACCTTACTGAAGAGAAATATCAAAAGAGCGGCAAAAAATATGGCGTCGTTTGCTGTCCTGTTGCTCTACTTTTGTAGAGTCCCTGTTAAAAAGCTCTGTACTTATAAACATAGATCCTGATTTTCATAGAATAAAACAATATTTTCGAACATGCTATGGTTTGGAGGATGAATTTACGTGCGACTTTATTTTCGTCTGCTGCAATGGTACATACAGTTAATTTGGAAAGTTGATTCATAATTTTATTTATTTAAACTTCTATTTTTAAATAAATATTCACCATATTTGCCTAGGTTTGATGAGCTAAACTGGAATAAACTATAGTGTTGTATCGAATTTAAAAATTGGTAAAATTTTTCAGGCTTTAATTGCTGAAATAATTCTTCTGAAATGAAATCAATTTCTGCAACAAAATCTTGTATTGTGCTTCATTGAATTGTACTGACCTTACTGTCAAATTTTTAAGTCCTTTATAATAATATTTCCAATATTTTAATTCTTCATATTTAATTCGTCAAGGAGTGGTAATGTTGGTTTAGAGAAGTAATAATAAAAAAAAGGACACTAATTAACGCTGAGGAATGGGTTTCTACCAATTTTCATTTTTAAAGAATCAAACTAAAAACTTATGTCACAAATGACAGTGGTACTAATATTTCAAAAAAAAAAAAAATATGCAGTGTACTCCGGCGTATACACACTTTTTTATTTGTTTTGAATTTGTAAGAGTATTTCCAAAACAAAACCCATCTCTTAAAAATATATGTAGGTACAATTCAAATGCATTTTTTGATGGCATTACTGATTCTGCGATTGTTCTATACTGCTATCATTAAAATAACTGAGAAGCTTTAGCTCTTTAACCCTTTGTTACTTATTAGTGGGCCACACGACAAATGTTTGTATACGTGGTTGCACACATTTTAGGACATTATTAAACAGCCTTGAAAAAGTGTCATACGTTTGTTCAAAATTTACAAAAACAATTCAAAATTTCGTAAAGGAATTCAAGGAATTTGGTTCATCATAAGTAATGACAATTTCTTCTTAACTTTTATATATGTATGTAGCTCACATCTAATATTTTTTTATTTATCTGTTTTCAAAAATAGGTAATAACTCCATTTGTTTTCAAGTTTCAGTTTAAGTATACAGTACAGTTTAAGTGTGTTAACGTCCAAGTGATTCGGAAGCAGGTGGCATAAGATATTAGTAACTTTTATAATATTGAAATATCCAGTCAAGTTCTATACCTCTTTTCAGAAAGCAATTTTTGAACAAGTTATTAACAACACGGGTTTTAAAAATATATTAAAATGCTATAATAAAATATTCTATTTTTATATATCTCTTCCTATCACTATAAATGGTTCTTTTCAGCATTTTCATAAACAATTTATGTGGCATTCTATAAGGTAACTAAATTTACTCCAGAAAGGTACAATTGGAGTAAACGTTTCCTAAAATGTCCCTACTTTTAGATTCTTTTGATTCAAAAATATCATTAAATTACTTGAAATATAAATTAGCTTGTTTCTTAAGAAGTGTATTTAATGAAACTCATTTGTTTTTTAACTTCCCATAGGAAGTTATTGTAATGGGTCCAATTTGTCAAATTGAAAATTTTGACATTTCTCGACGTTTCAAGGTATCTAGAGTCGAAATAAAAGATTTTTAGAAAGATGTCTGTGCGTGCGTGTGTACGTACGTCCGTACGTCCGTACGTCCGTACGTTCGCGACGTTTTTTTCGTCGTCCATAGCTCAAGAACCAGAAGAGATATCGACTTCAAATAAGTTTTGTTATACAGATAATAAGGCAGAAAGATGCAGAAAGGGCTCTCAAGAAAATTGCGTGCGTGGTTTTTTTACCATAGCAGTTTAAAAAAAAGGTGAAAATTTTGGTTAACCCTAAATATCTCATGAACCAATGACGCTAGAGACTTGAATTAAATTTTATATTATATATTGTAACGTGATACAAAAAAAATATATTTTTGGGAAAAAATCTAATTAAGGTTTTTTTTTATAAATCAAAATAACTGAAAAAAAAATTTGTCACTTCGAAAATTTTACGACTAAATTATGATTTCATCTCCAAAACAATTTTGTGCAACGAAGAATAATGTTTTTGACATCTGATAAAATTTTGAGAAAAATCGAATTGACAGTTTTCTTAGAAAAAATAAAAAACTAAAAAAAAACTTAATAAAAGCTGGTAAAAATTGATTTTCGACTCAAATATCTTTTCAAGACTTTGAAATATTGGCTTTAAACTACTTTTATCTTTCAAAAAATATTGTTTTCAACATTCAGTAAAATTTTGAAAAAATTGGATTGACAGTTTTTTTTACAAAAAATTAAAAACTGAAAAAAATGTAACAAAAGTTGGTAAAAATTGGTTTTCGACTCAAATATCTTTTCAAAAATTTGAGATTATGACTTCCAACTAATTTTTACTTATAAGAAATATTGTTTTCAACATTAAGAAAAATTTTGAAAAAAATCGAATTGACAGTTTTTTTACAAAAAATAAAAACCTAAATAAAAAAATTAATAAAAGTTGGTAAAAATTGATTTTCGACTCAAATATCTTTTCAAAACTTTGAGATATTGGCTTCAAACTAATTTTATCTTATAAATAATATTGTTTTCAACATTCGGTAAAATTTTGAGAAATGTTGGATTGACAGTTTTTTTTTACAAAAAATAAAAACCTAAAAAAAAACAATACGAAAACTTGGTAAAAATTTACTTTTGACTCAAATAGCTTTTCAAAAATTAAAAATATTGGCTTCAAACTTATTTTATTTCACAGAAAATATTGTTTTTAATATTTAGTAATTTTTTTATAAAAATACAACAGTCCGTTTTTTCATAAAAAAATAAAATCTCCAAAAAATAGAACGCAAATTTGGTAAGAATTGATACATTTAGACAAACTTTTAAGCAAGACAAATCGATAGATGGGATGGGAAGTTATTAGTGTGGGTCGCATCCCAGCCTCTTTTTTAAAATGTAGTTTGATGTAATATGAACAAAAGTTCTCATAGATAAAAGCAAAAATAAACCCTGGGGGAGTTTCCAATAAACGTCAAGATATATCAATTGAACCGAAGATGCAATTCTTAGGCTATGCAGTCAGCCTTATGGCAGTTTGAATAATAATAAATCTACAATGGCTCTGTTCATTGATATGACAAAAGCATTTGATATGGTTGATCTCGAAGTTCTAAGAACTTGGTTTTCTAACCATAAGTTAATAATTAGTAAAAAAACTAAATTCATGACTTTTAAAACATCTGGCCATCGAGTCTGTAATTACAATATATTTTTTCATGCTTCGAGTTGTAGGCAATTAAGCTTTCCAATTCACAACTGTAGTAAACCTAATTTCCAACATAAATATTCTTGTTCCGATTCCTGTTTCAAAATTAATTCTGTGAATAATTTTAAATATTTAGGTGTAGCAATTGATTTAAAAGATCATAGGTACAACATCAAGAATCATTTGATGCTCATAACGCGAAAAATGTATCTTTTAAAACCATTCTGCTTTAAAAAGTATGTATGAATGTATGTATATTGAGGTTGGAAAATTGGTCAATACAACAAATCATTATATTTGGTATGGTCTTGCGCACTCTAAACTACAATATGGGTTATCTAGCTGGAGTGGTTCCTATGCAAATACTTTTAGACCGTTATTGATTGCCCAAAAACATCTTATTAGAATTATTTGCAACAAAAATCGTTATGCTGAAAGTTGGCCTTTATACATGGAATTGCGAATTCTACCTAGATGAGACATCTGTATATTTTTAAAGTACTTAAAGAATTTTTCAAGTAAAGTGGTAATATTCCTAGTAGAAAATCGCAGTTATATAATCTAAGAATAAACAACATGCACCTTGTCAATGATCCCACTGCCCATAAGACTCATTTCTCTAACTTTTATGCTGCCGCAGCACCAAAGTCATTTAATAAATTACCTTTGTCTATCAGAACAATTCAAAACTTAAACTCTTTCTTAAAAAAAATAAAAGACTGGCTTTTTACAATTGATTTAAATTCTATTGATAACTATAATTGAATTTTGTATCATAGTTTCATAATCATAAGAAATGTACCATTTTGTTGTTATTTTTTTCTGAATTTTATGATGAATTATTTAGTACCTATGAATGTATGAATAATCTACTCTTTTTATATATCAGTTATTTATACTATCTTTGAAATATTTATTGATTTACTTAACTCAATGAACCATTGTTTTATTATATGTATTGCTGATTGTCACCCCACAACAGTTTCTAATTATTGTAAAATTAAATCACAATGTATCATTCAATACTAATTTTCAAGTTAAAGAATGATAGCTATTATTTATTCCTTTTTTACACCTGCTATTGTACTAGTTTTAAGTTGGAAATGAAAAAATGAATGAATAAAAATTTTTCTAATTCTAATTCAATATTCAATTTTCTATTAATTTTGTGTGTTTTTATGATTACTGACCTTTTCCTGAATTTTTTCTGGGAATAATTGATGGGATCCTTTTTTACCCAATTATATTATATCTAATATCTTTTGCTCAAGAAACAAAAGTGACATCTACCCCTTTTTTAAAGGAAGTCTCTCGGGGACTGTTCGCAAAGACCTCTCCCCATAAGTAAAAGGGCATCAAAAGTAGTTTTCCCTATTTTGTTTTGCATTGCAGGCTGTGAACGGTCAATCATTGTTTCTAAATAAGTTTTTGTTTTTCCTTGGTAGGTTGAAAAGTCAAACAATTATGATTGCTGCTAGTGCTGCTACGTCTAGTGCAGGAATAAATAGAAACCATTTTATCGAAAACGTCCACTCCACCTTTGGTTTCGTTGTTGTCCAGTGCCATAAGTGACCATAAGTCACCAATGTAATTCTTTCAAAAAATATAATGATAGATGAGTGGACTGGCCGATACTGCTGTCTGTTATTGACTTTAACGGGATCGTTTTGTTCAACAAAAAATTCCTTTACTCCAAAATGTCTTGGCAAACATCTTTTGCGATTTGTTCCCAAGATTGTGATTTTTTTATCGAGCAACTTCAAGGTCAAGTCCACGGATGTGAAAAAGTTATCGACTGTAAGATTGTGCCCGGTGTTGAGATATGATGGCATCAACGACATCACCACATCATATCCACAACGTTATACGTGGCATACCTAAATAATTTGGTTTGAGAGAAAATTTGAACAAGAAGGTGCTTACTAACCTGCAATAGCGTAAAATTTTTGAGATATTTCTTGAATCTGATTCCGCCATTTGACAACGTCCTCATATAAAAGGTCAACGATAGCTTTGGAGACACGTTGGACACATATACATACTGTTGACTTATCAATACCATGCATATCCCCAACGCCATGGTATTGCCCTCCGTTACCCATCCAATGAAAAGTCGTTAAAAGTGGCTGTCTTGGGGTTAATGCACAATTTCTTTCCGTTTTGTGTTTTATTCCGGGTCCAATAATATTAATTATTTCTTCTGCTTTAGAACAACTCAGCCGGAATCTGTCATTGAAATTAAAATAATGTTCAAAATTATAATTTTGACGCGGACGATAAACTTTTTTGTATTACAAAGACATCCGCTTCCGAATTACTGCTGTCACTACTGCTGTGCCTTCTACGCAAAGACATCTTAATTATGAATAACAAATTTGTAGACAAATTTACACACGGTCTTTTGCCTGTAGAATTTTTTCACAAACTGACACAAATTTGTGAACTTCATTCATATTGTGCAACAGAAATTCACAATAAAGTAGATTTTTCACAATTTTATTGATTGTGATTTACAATTAAAAACTTTTTGTCGTGCAACCGAGAATCAATTTTTTTTAACAATTTTGTAATTTGTGAATCACAACTACAATTTTGTAGCCTACATAGTTTTACAAAACACAAAACTTGATTTTTTTTACAAATTTGTGGTAAAAACGTTTGTAATTCACAAATTTGTAAGGTGGTGCAATAGGCCACAAGTCCTGTACCTTGATAAGAGCTTTACTATTACTAACCACTAGTTTTACCAAATGTAAAAAAGTGATAAGATTTTAGCACTCGAGTTATAACTCACTTTTTGCGCTTATTATTGTTTTCTTTTGACTTCTTTAATTCTTGTTTCCTTGTAAATAAATCAATAATAAACTTAAAGGTTCAAAAGCAACAAGACTTAATTCACTTAAGCAACCAGTTACAGATTTATTTTCCAGCTAGTTCTGCACTCGAGAGGAATGTTTCATCTTTTTTCCTCTTTTTTTTCGAAAAACCACGACAACTACTAATTAAAAGTAAAGAAAACTGTTATTATCCAAACTCAAGACTATATGACAAAGAATTCTCAAGAAATTCTGAGAATGCATCGTGGAGTCTGCATCGGACTGAGCTCTATATTTAAACGTTATGTGGGTGTGATTTAAAGAAATGGCAACATATACTGCGAAATATTAGAAGAGCCTAAAACAAAAACCAGAAAAAGACGCGGGGTCAGATCGAAACCATAAATACATTTATAATTGCCATTTAGAGCCTGATAGAGAACAGATAGCGCCGCGTCACGGTTGCGTCGCGTCGCTGGCCGCCACTACTGCAGACAAACATCATTCATGGTAAGGTACAGGGAAACGTTATGCTGCTGGGACGATACTTCTTATATGAGTGTCTTCTGATATTTCATTCCACTTGCTCAGTTTTTGGCTTTCGACCTTTTCGGTGATCACTTATTTAATTAGAGGCTACGGTCAAAGTTTCTTTTTGTTGGCCTCTTTCATATTTTTGTTCTTTTCTTTTTGGTTTTTGGTCTGATTTTTGTTTTGGGGTTTTATAAAATGATTATAAGGTTCGTTTGGGTCTTGAAGGCGGACAATTCTCTCTGTAAAATAAACGATCTGTTTTGAAAACTCACCTGAGTAATGATCAAATGAAACTTATCGTTGCAAACCTTTTACAACAAATGACACAACTTGGTTTTCTCTCTTTTTTTTTTAAAAAACTTAATATTGTCACTAATTAAATATTAAATAAGGACTGTACAACAAAATATAAATAATTATGTATTTTTACTCTTCATAAATTGTGTTAAGTACCGTCAAGGTCTGAGCAAAGTACATGCTTGACAAATTCATCCGCAATTCGTTGGATTGCCATACAAACATACATATTTTTGCAGGCTTGACTTGATGATGGATGGTGGTTAGGTGCATTTAATGTTGTTATGATTCCTTCTTTTGGTATACTGTTCCTCGTTATTTCTTGGAAGCTTGCGGGCATCCTTTAAAGAGAGTGCTAATTGCAAAACTGGATTTAATAAGACTACATTTTATAATTTTTAATTAGAAGGCGCATAAACATTGTCAAGTGGATAAATGCAATATACTAAATACTATACTATCATCTGAATATGAAACAAAATAACACTTTACTCGTACCAAGTGAAACTAATCTTAAGCACGCATTGAAGCTTGGGTTCTGACGTTGATGCTGATGTGATGTCAGCTCTCGAGGTTGATAGAGTACAAAAGTATAGAGGATTTTTTCTAATTATATTGTACGAATAAAAGTTATGATGGTAAGTTCATAAGTGGACATGATATTTAGTTTTTTAATCTACTAAGAAAATTGTGGACTAATTGACATTCTTAATGCGATAAATATATAATTTAGGAATAAATAAGTCATAAATAAAATATTGTTCCAGTGAATTATATCTACAATGTGATGATTGACAAAAAAAAAATCATCTATCATTGATTCTGAAAGTCTAAAAACAAATAAATACAAATTGAAGTTAAAAGGTTTTTTTTTGGTAAGAATGTTTTTAATTAGTAAATTTGTAGCAAATGGTATGAACAGAAAATATTTATTTTGCTATAATTTTTTGACAAACAGTTTTTCTGAACCAATGCACCTCCATAAATCACATTACATATTTTTCTACCCAAAACTTCAACAGTACATACAGCAAAATCTGCGATTAGGTTTAAGAGGTTGTCAAAATTGTATATTTATCAGTTCATAGGCATTTTTCTAATATACGCGAAATAGATTTAGGTTTCAGCTGAATTTCTTACACGTTATGACATTTAACAAAAAATTAATTGAATAGCACTTCACTTAACAAAAAGGGTCTATGAAATAACTCCCACGAAATAAGTCCCACTTTTAAAAACGAAATAAGTCCCACCAAAAATTGCTTAAAAAAATGAAATAACTCCCACGAAATAAGTCCCACTTTTGAAAACGAAATAAGTCCCACCAAAATGAAATGATTTAAAAATTTTCTTGAAATGAAATAACTCCCACTCAAAATGAAATAACTCCCCCTTGAATAATATATTTCTTAAATGAATTAAGTCCCACTTTCATAAACGAAATAAGTCCCACTAGTAACAACGTTTGGATTCGTAAAGGTGACGTGAAATAAGGCCAAATGAAATAAAGCCAAATTCAAAAAATTTGGCATTATTCGTTTTTGAAAACGAAATAAGGCCAAATTTTCAATTTGGCATTGTTTCGATTTAAAATTTTGCAGAATTAGGAAAAAACATAAAGTAAAATTATCTTTTGTTTTCTCTCTATGTTAAAACAAGTTTTTTTGAATTGATAGCACGGCGGCGTACTAACAGCTAGGTATGTAAGGGGGGGCATGCTGCCCCCCTGCAACCCCCCTGCTTGGGATCACTATAGGATTTGGGGTGGGTGCGAGTTTGGGTATATGCAAAGAACTTTTGCATTTGAGCACTAAAATCAAAGAAATTCCTAACAAAAAAAAAAGCAAGAATGGCTCACAGTTATGAAAGAATCACAACGCATTCGTGTTCTTTGCATATAACCAAACTCGCACCCACCCCAAATCCTATAGTGATCCCAAGCAGGGGGGTTGCAGGGGGGCAGCATGCCCCCCCTTACATACCTAGCTGTTAGTACGCCGTGCTATCAATTCAAAAAAACTTTAGAAAAGTAGCTATTCTAGACAATAAATCAACCATTTTTGCGTGTTCTTTTTAAAAAGCAACAAAAAGAACATTATGAAATTCAATGAGAAACAACGTGAAGAGCAACAAATAACGGCAAAAATTATTAAGCATTCACTTAAAATGCAAAATTATGAAAATGAAATAAGTCCCACTTAAAACGAAATAAATCCCACCAAAATATAAATTTAGGGGTATGAAATAACTCCCACTTTACAAAACGAATTTATTCCCACTCAAAACGAAATAAGTCCCACTTAAAATAAAAACGCGTAACGAAATAAGTCCCACCAATTGACGAAATAAGTCCCACTTTTAAAAACGAAATAACTCCCACTTTCAAAATAGCAATTTTTGGTGGGACTTATTTCGTTTTTAAAAGTTGGACTTATTTCGTGGGAGTTATTTCATAGACCCAACAAAAATCCAATCTACTTAAAAATTTTAATACTTTTTTATATTAATAAAAAAGATGAAAAATAAATTTAATCACATTCAAATTTGTATGTGTTTTTATATTTTTCGCCCAACAAATATTAGACTAAAGTTTGGGCCTCAACTCTTTTGTTTCGAATTTTTCTATTTTATTATTTAATTTGTTTGAATTTTATTTGAAATCAATTTATCTACAAAATATTTTATTTTAATAGTAAATATTATTAAATCTTTCGTTTTTCACTTTTTTTAACAATTTGCTGGCACTCACGGGGTTATTTGTACCCTTTATATGTTTATATTTAAACACAGTGCGGGCCGTACGAAAATAGAGAAGGATTTAAGATAAGATACCGGTGTACATTTGTCTTAAGGTTCTGAAAATTAAAATGGGAGGGAAAAACAGAGTTGCCAAAAGCATTCAATATTGTTTATACAAATATCTGTGAAACAACGAAAGGAAATGTTTCATTGCTGCGGTGTTCGAAAGATGTAAATGTTTCGGTTATAGTTCTATCGCCTATCATTTTAAAAGTTCTTTTTTCGATCCTATCGAAGCGACTTAAACTTCATTCAAGTTTTTAACGAATGAAGGCTTTGTAAATTACAGCCAGATCAGAAGGGGTGACAAATTTCTTGCACTGTCGGACCTAGCACCATTTTTGGCAATATGGAATATTAAATCATTCCATAAGAGGTTATCTGTGATACACATACCGAGTACTGGAAGTTGATTAATTGACTGGATACAAGAGCTACTCATGAATAGTGGCTTCTGGGGTGGGTTACTACTCTTTAACGACAGGAGACAGCATTGAGTTTTTTAAGCATTAAATTGTACAGGGTTAATAATTCCCCATTGGACAATGCTGTCGAGATCGAAATTTAACGAGCTTATCATACGCTGCCAGAGGTCTGGGGTTAATTCCTGCCTGTGCCAACTAAAGTTTTTTTCACGGGTTATGACTCTTGCGAGGAATTGTCAAATCCTCAAAGAGTAATTCTTTTCATGAAAAGTGCTCTCTCAAATTAGCCGTTCCGATTCGGATTAAAGACTGTAGGTCCCTCTAATGATGCCAACAGTACTCGCACACAGGAATGGTTGAGAGTTGTAAGTCACTAGCCCCTAGTTGTCAACGTATTGTTGCGCCACCTTATTAACTTCCCATAGGAAGTTATTGTAATGGGTCCGATTTGTCAAATTAAAAATTTTGACATTTCTCGACGTTTCAAGGTCCCTAGAATCGAAATAAAAGATTTTTAGAAATATGTCTTTGCGTGCGTGTGTACGTACGTTCGTACGTGTCCGTACGTCCGTACACCTGTACGTTAGCGACGTTTTTTTCGTCTTCCATAGCTCAAGAACCAGAAGAGATATCGACTTCAAATAAATTTTGTTATACAGATAATAAGGCAGAAAGATGCAGTAAGGGCTCTCAAGATCATTGCGTGGGTGTTCTTTTTTACCATAGCAGTTTAAAAAAAAGGTGAAAATTGTGGTTAACCCTAAATATCTCATGAACCAATGACGCTAGAGACTTGAATTAAATTTTATATTATATATTGTAACGCAATACAAAACAAGTATATTTTTGGAAAAAAATCCAATTAACGGTTTTTTTTTATAAATCAAAAAAACTAAAAAAAAAATTGTCACCTCGAAAATTTTACGACCAAAATATGATTTCATCTCCAAAATAATTTTGTGCAACGAAGAATAATGGTTTTGACATCTGATAAAATTTTGAGAAAAATCTAATTGACGGTTTTTTTATAAAAAATAAAAACGTAAAAAAAACATTACTCAAAGTTGGGAAAAATTGAATTTCGACTCAAATATCTTTTCAAAAACTTGAGACTAAGGCTTCAAACTTATTTAATCTTATAAGAAATATTGTTTTTAACATTCAGTAAAATTTTGAAAAAAAAAATCGAATTGACAGTTTTTGTACAAAAATTGATTTTCGACTCAAATATCTTTTCAAAAATTTTAGATAATGACCTCTAACTAATTTTAACTTATAAGAAATATTATTTTCAACATTCGATAAAATTTTGAGAAAAATCGAATTGACAGTTTTTTTTACAAAAAATAAAAACCAAAAAAAAAATGTATAAAAGTTGGTAAAAATTGATTTTCGACTCAAATATTTTTTTAAAACTTTGAGATATTGGCTTTAAACTAATTTAACCTTAAAAAAAATATTGTTTTTAACATTCAGTAGAATTTTGAAAAAAATCGAATTTACAGTTTTTGTACAAAAAATTAAAAACCTAAAAAAAATTTAACAAAAGTTGGTAAATATTGTATTTCGACTCAAATATCTTTTCAAAACTTTGAGATATTGGCTATAAACTACTTTAATCTTTCAAAAAATATTGTTGTCAACATTCAGTAAAATTTTGAAAAAAATCGAATTGACAGTTTTTGTACAAAAAATTAAAAACCCAAAAAAAAATTTAACAAAAGTTGGTAAAAATTGATTTTCGACTCAAATATCTTTTCAAAAATTTGAGATAATGACCTCTAACTGATTTTAACTTATAAGAAATATTGTTTTCAACATTCGATAAAATTTTGAGAAAAATCGAATTGACAGTTTTTCTTACAAAAAATAAAAACCTAAAAAAAAACAATACTAAAACTTGGTAAAAATTTACTTTCAACTCAAAAAGCTTTTCAAAAATTAAAAATATTCTCTTCAAACTTATTTTATTTCACAGAAAATATTGTTTTCGATATTCAGTAATTTTTTTTATAAAAATGCAACAGTCCGTTTTTTCATAAAAAAAAATAAAATCTACAAAAAATAGTACGCAAATTTTGTAAAAATTGATACATATAGACAAACTTTTAAGTAAGACAAATCGACAGAATGGATGGGAAGTTATCAGAGTGGGTCGCATCCCAGCATCTTTTTTATTTTATATATCATACGCTGCCAAGAAGAACAAGGATGTGAATCTAGAAACGAATATCAAAAGCTGAGGGTACTGTCGTCACCGGAACAGTTAAATGGATTTGAGCTGATAGACAAGAGATCATAAGTGAATATCAGGAAGAGTGTAGGAGACAAAACGGAGCCTTGGGGAACACCAGCATTTATTTTATGAATTTCTGATTTGACCATCCATTACAACTTTCATTGAATGGTTAGAAAGGTAGTTTCTAACCCAATGAAGAAGATATTCATCAATACCAAAAGCAAGCATATTCGATAAAAGAGCTTGGTGCCAAACTCTATCAAATGGTTTTGAAATATCAAGTACAATAATCTTACTTTCTCCAAAGCGATGTAAAGATTTGCTCCACTGTTAGGTGAGATAAACCATGAGGTTACAAGTGGACCTATTGCTACGAAGGCTTCCGTTGTTCGAGATATTTCTTAAGCTGATAATTAATCAGCGTTGCCATGGCCTTCGAATGAAAGGACAAGAGTGCAATTGGACCTTATTTTAGGGACAGGCTGCACAAATGCTATTTTCCATCCACCCGGATAGAGACATGTAGAGTAGAAAAGATGGAAAAGCTTACGCAATGGTTTTGTCAGCGTTTAAGAACAGCTCTTCAGAACAATAGAAAATTTTATCTACCTCAACACTTTCTACTTCCGGACGATTCAATATTTGAGTGAAATAGAACTAAGCATTAACAGAATTTTAGGAATCGTGACCCAATTTCAAAAATTTGATTCAAACAAATATAATTATACCGAAACAAAAATTAATATTTAATAGAAAATTCGTCTCTCTAATTTTATTTGAATACAAATGAAAATTTTATTTTTCAAGCTATGTAAATCTTCTTCAAAGATTAAATAATTTTATTTTGATTTTTAATATTTTTCTATAAATTGTTTTTTTTTTATGTTTAAAACTCCTATAAACCTTATAAATTTCTTTAAAACTTATTGAAAGCTTTAAGACTTCTCTTATATTTTTCGTTATCGCATAAATGAGCTTTCAGTAAATATGTAAAATTTAAGAAGCAAAATTGCAAAAACTTCCACTTGATAATTTTATAAACTCTCAAAAACTCTTTTTTCTCAACATTTTTACATCTCACATCTATTTTATTTATAATTTAAGAATCCATTTAGCATTTTCTTTCAACAAAAAAAAAAAACACAATTAAATTTGATACTCAATCAAAACGCATCCAATTCCAATCACAACTGAAAATAATTATTTATTATTGATTTAAAACCTTGTAGCCTTGTAACAAAAGTTATACATTTTGTTTTGAAACCAAATTGAAGAAACAATCCAAAGAAATTCGAAAATGCAATTGGATCACCACAACGTGCGTCGCGGCCTCCGCGCCATATCATCATACGGATATCGTTGCTATGGAACACAGGAAATGTAATTTGTCATGGTTAAATAAAACGTCAGTAATTTTAATTTCCTTTCATGGATCATATTGCAGAAGTTGATTGGATGAATGAGCATTTAAATTTATAAGCAAAATGCGTACATTTACGGTTAAGGGATACTTTAATTCAACAGGAAGAGGAACAGGGAGAGAAAGAGTCCAGCTATAGCTTAACTAGTTTAACTTTCAGCCCAAGTCAAGCAGTAAATGAAGTCGGTGCAGTTTTTCCGGCGGGCATTTGGCAGCGACGAAAATTGTCCCCGTTGATGGCGTAATTATTCAAAGGCATTGAAATAGACTCCGAAAGTTGTTGTTTAATTCCTTAAGGACTTTTTTTCTTAGGTTCGTAAAAGGAGCTATGTAGTTATGTATGTCTATCAGTGAGATCTAGAGCTCTGGCAATGCATTTCAGAAAAAAAGTTTCTCCTTTTTTGTTTCTGTCGATGCAAGATTAATCCCTCCGATAAATAGCTTGCAACCGATAAATTGGATCATCTGCTTCTTCGTCGTCGTCGGGCAGGGCTTCTCTATACAACCACGATGATGTGATGCGATGGCGCGAAGTAAAAGTCTGCAATACGCAACCGTACATGTGTTTGTACATATATTTTTCGGTTTAAGCCAGAGAGTGAAAAACGCGCATATCGTTTAAATGAATCCATGCACTGCCCCTGCCCATCAGAGAAAGAGATTCAGTGATCTGCCACAAAGATAAACTCGTATATGCCGCGCAGATCCAAAGGCCATTATGCAGATCGCTATTCTGATGCGCACTGCGTTGCGCAGAACAACGTAGCGAGCGAGCGCAGCAAAAAGGGTACCACGCATCATAATATTCATATTCATATGTGCTCCCCATAAGTTCGCGGACGCGCAATTCACCCCGAGGCGAGGCAACAATGTTCCTGTATCCTTACCGGAGCGATACGATGGTCTGGTCATGTGGTTTTCAAATAATAAGAGGAGGCAAACTGCAGCCAGGACCTTTGTATATGCAAAGTGTGGTGTCTTGTCGCTATATATAGATATAGTGAATTATCGTATACGCTTAACGCGCTGCCTATACGAGAAGCGCACTACCAATTTTTGCTGGCGGAGTAAAAAAACACTTGACAGCAGCATGTGTCCGACGAGCGACGGACGGCAGGTTTTGGTTTTTGTTTTCGATTCTTGGTCTTGTATTTTAAAGGGTAGTAATTAAAATTTACTTTAGAGCCCCAAAGTCATAAATTATGATATCATAACATATTTATCAAAAAATATTATGCACATCACATAACACATCTTTCAAGAGCGAAAGAAAGATTTTGTGATATATTGTAGTACAACATATTTTTTTTTCCAGAATTGATAAGCATCTTTTGTAGACGAATTTTGTGTTGTTAAAAATAAAAAGATAGATGGTTTAGGTAAGTGTGTTAAAAAAAAAAATGAACCTAAAAATAGATTGAAGCCATTTTTATTGAAATGTTATTAAAATCCTAAGTAAAGACTCCGTGTGCAAAGTGTTTGATTTAGGAGAGTGGTTGAAACAGTTGACGTAGTCCTTTGAATTTATCAGCACCAAGACGCATCATCAAGGCAGACAATTACTGAACGCACAGTGAAATACATACAACGTCCTTTTTATTAAAATCCAAGCTTGGATTTATCAATGACATGAAGGTGGTTAAAATCCCTCTTAAAGTATATAGAAGATTGATGACAACAATGAAAAAAATAAGGTCCATTAGTTCCGCTACACCTCTTCAAATAGTCAATATTTTTGGTTGCAATAATAGTTTATTCAATGCTTATGGGTTTTGTATTTTCAACCATAAAATAACCGTTGAATTATAAATATGCTTCGTCTTAATAGATATTTTTTTGACCAAAATCCAAAAAAAATTTACAGATTCCAATAAGCAAAGTCAAAGCGTGTTCACTCTACACGTCAACTGAAAAACAAACCTTTATGGAATTCACGATTTCGGTTCTTTTTCGATACCCACGAAAACTTAAAAAACAACATCAAATAAAACTTATATTATTTAAAACTCTTTGAAATAATTAAGCAACATTTCATTGAACTCCAAACTAAGGGAGTGGGCTTAAAACAAGGAATTAATGTTAAAAAGACGTATTTGCCAAATTTCACAATTCAAGTTTTGCTTTTAAGTTAGCAGTAGAGCTCATGTTTAGGAGGACATAAGACCTGCTTGCCATCTCTTCCCCCCGTTGGAGTTGCATAGTAAGCTGTTAAAAAGCATTAACTTAGTTGTGATTACAAAGTTTTATTCTTCAATGTTTTTTCTATATTTTCGACTTAAGATAATGCCCCCTACGACCTGGGAGATTTTTTTTTTTTAATTTTCGTAGAAATTCCATGGAATTGTATTTTCCAGTCTAGCGATCAAGTGCGGGGGGGAGGTCATATGAGTTATAAAGTTTATACAGTTAGGTTGTATAAGCAAAGATTTTATCTAAGGATTTGTAAATAATTCAACATTATTCACCAAAAAGCGGTTTGCAGTCAAAACAAGAAAATCTTTCACACAATTTAAAACTTGGAAAAACTTTTGTAATGCTTTAAATTACTTTCATATGATCTTCTGAGAGAAAGAAGAAACCTTAAATAAAGGATCGCCAGTTTGAAATTAAGTTCATTTAAATTTCTTAAACTCGTCTTTAATTTCTTACTGTTTTTGACACACCTAAATAGTGTAAGGTTTTCTCAAAGTGTTCTATTCTTTCAAAATTGATTTTCTATCAAATATAAAATCTTTTAAGATCTTGAAAAATTAAAAAAAAAACAGCTTTATGAAGTGAATTTGCTTTAGATGCTCTATATAAACGTAGTACCAGGACGTACTACGTAGGGGAGGGTATATAACAATTTTTGAATGGTTTTAATCAAGTACGGACTTTTAAACAATTTAACTTAAATGAAGTGTTGCACTTAAAATAATACCAACTTTGATGTTCTTAATTCGAACATTGAAGCCGCTTGGAAAGCCTTACTCCTCACGTACTCCAGCAAGTTCTTAAATCCGAGGAGCGAAAAAGCAGGTGGGAGCGGGTCGAAATATTGTATTTTAAAATACTGTATGGTCGAAATTCTGTATGATACGGTATGGTCATAATACCGTATGGATAATATTCTGTATTTCAAAATACTGTAAAATTTAAATACTGTTTCCCAAAATGCTGTATTGTCAAAATACTTAAAATTATTATGATGTTTTCTTAAAAAAAAAGTATTCTGTTTTCAAAATTCTGTATTTCAAAATGCTGCAAATAAGGCTAAAAAATTAAAAAGTGTGCACTTTTTTACATGATGAAAATGATTTTTATGTTTAGCCTTTTAACAGCATTTTGAAATACAGAATTTTGAGATGCAGTATTTTGATAATACAGTATTTTGCATATACAGAATTTTAAAATACATTATTTTGAGATACAGAATTTTAAGTACAGTATTATAACCCATACAGTATTTCGACCCCAACCCCAAGGAGGTTCCACAAAAAGCACTAACATAATTTTCAAGTAATGATATCTTAAAATTAAGTAATGTTAGGAGTAGATAAAAATTTTCATGTTGTTTTAATTAGATGTCCACTATAAAAGTCTCCTTTATGTGATAAAACTGCTAAAAAATAAAAATATTACGTTGTTAAAAATTGTTGTTGTATGCAGTTAAAATACTGCAAAGAAAGAAGATTACATTTAAAAATTAATTAGCGAAGAAACTGTTTTTAAAATACATACAATATGCGCATTTCTAATAAGCAAAAGTGACACTTTCGTTTAATTAATGACTAAATGAAATACATAACTAACGTTTCGTACCTCTCGAGAACAGAAGTGTAAAGCGATTCTGCAATGTATAAATTGTGAGTGCTACACTAAAGTTTCTTCGCAACTTATTTATTTACATACCTTAATCTGTTTAAATTTCATTTTTAGAAAAACTATGTACATACTTAAATGCACGTATTTCCTTAAATTCAAGAACCAAACATTTTTCTCTACAATTTTTAAGTTTTGTTAACTTCTTTAACATCAAAATATTTTCAAAAAAGAGGCTGGGATGCGACCCACATTGATAACTTCCCATCACGTCTGTCAATTTGTCTTGCTTAAAAGAATTAGTTGAATTATTCTTAAAAATTTCAAAATTACCAACAATATTTTTCATATAATGAAATAGTTTTATTTTAAAATCTAGTTTTGTTAAAAAGATTTTTAGTCGAAAACAAATTTTTACCAATTTTAGTAGCATTTCTTAAAATTTTTATTTCGTGTATACACAAATATAAATTGGATGAATGAAATTAATTTGAAGTCAATATTAATAGCCGAACATACATCTTTGCTAATTTTGCGTAACGGACTGTTGGTCTTGGATTTTTATAAAACAAATTTACTGAATGTCGAAAACAATATTTTTTATGAGATAAAATAAGTTTGAAGCCAATATTTTTAATTTTTGAAAAGCTTTTTTAATTGAAAGTAAATTTGTAGTAAGTTTTAGCATTTTTTTTTAGGTTTTTTATTTTTTGTAAAAAAACTGTCAATTTGATTTTTCTCAAAATTTTACCGAATATTGAAAATAATATTGCTTATAACAAAAAATTAATTTAAAGCCAATATCTTAAAGTCTTGAAAAGATATTTGAGTCGAAAATCAATTTTTACCAACTTTTATTAATTTTTGTTTAGTTTTAATTTTTTGTAAAAAACTGTCAATTTGATTTTTGTCAAAATTTTAGTGAATGTTGACAACAATATTGTTTAAAAGATAAAATTAGTTCAAAGCAAATATCTTAAAGTCTTGAAAAGATATTTGAGTTGAAAGTCAATTTTTACCAACTTTTAGCAATATTTTTTTAGATTTTTATTTTTTGTAAAAAAACTGTCAATTCGATTTTTCTCAAAATTTTTAAGAATGTTGAAAATAATATTTCTTATAAGATAAAATTTGTTGGAAGCCATAATCTTAAATTTTTGAAAAGATATTTAAGTCGAACATCAATTTTTACTAACTTTGAGTAATGTTTTTTTAATGTTTTATATTTTTTATTAAAAAAAAACTGCTAATTCGATTTTTCTCAAAATTTTACCAGATGTTAAAAACATTATTCTTCGTTGCACAAAATTGTTTTGGAGATGAAATCACATTTTTTTTTTCAGTTTTTTTGATTTATAAAAAAAACCGTTAATTCAATTTTTTTCCAAAAATATACTTGTTTGGTGTCGCGTTAGAAAATATTATATAAAATTTAATTCAAGTGTTATTTGTTCGTCAGATATTTAGGGTTAACCAAAATTTTCACCTTTTTTTTTTAAACTGCTATGGTAAAAAAAACCACAAACGCAATTTTCTTGAGAGCCCTTTCTGCATTATTATCTGTATAACAAAATTTATTTGAAGTCGATATCTCTTCTGGTTCTTGAGCTATGGACGATGAAATAAGCGTCGCGAACGTACGGACGTAAGGTCGTACGAACGTACGTACACACGCACGCACAGACATCTTTCTAAAAATCTTTTATTTCGACTCTAGGGACCTTGAAACGTCAAGAAATATCAAAATTTTCAATTCGACAAATCGGACCAATTACAGTAACTTCTTATGAGAAGTTAAAAATAGTAATTTTTAAGAATTTGTCTTCTAGCATCAGCTCAAATCTACGAGTAAGCAGATTAATAACGGTAATAATAATAGACTCTCGAAAATTGAGTCCGAAAAAACTATGTTAAAAAAATCCAGAAAGTTCTTCATAACAGATTCTCTTTTATTTTAATAGGAAAAAGGATTAAATTTTTCAGGCAAAATTTCTCACTTTAGCCCTTGAAATATGTAAATGTTAGGTAAAGATACAAATTTGTTTATTTAAATATTGCCAGATTCTCCTTTAGAGAACATTAAAGAACTAAAGAACATTTTTAAGCGGTGCTCAAAATCTCATCTTTATGTTAAGGGGTTGGGAGTCACCCCTGATTAAAAGTCTGGATCCAACCTTGCCTATAATTTAGATTCATACGTCCGTACCGTACTTTCGGGACACCTTTTTTCGTCCGCAGATATTAAGAACCTGGATGGATATAAACTTCAAATAAATTCTATTTTATGCAGATAACACCTTTTGCAAAACTTAAACTAGGGTTGATTTAAAAAAACTTGCAAACTAATACGTAATCGACTCTAATAGCATTTTATTTTACAAACCTAAAGTCAAAAAAAAAAATCAAATGACAATTTTTTTATACATACAAAAATAAAATAATATACCGAAAAATAAAGTTTTCGACATGTATTAATTTTTTAGAAACATCGCATCTATAGTTTTATTTTTACTCGTTTACATTATTACTTTGACTTAAAATTTGTAAAAATCGATTTTCAAAGAAAATATTTTGAGAACGAAGATAAATGTTGACTTCAATATTATTTCCTCTCATAGACACATAATATTCTCATCGAAATTGGGTAAAATGTTAAGAAAAATCTAGTAGACAATTGTTTACCTAGCAAATTTATAACTTCACGAATAATACAGTAGAATTCGGTTATAACCACCACTCACGGGAGACAAATGTTCCGTCGTTATAAGCGGATGTCGCTATATTCGAATGAAAAAAAAAATGCATATTTTTTGTAATCACTCATCGCAATGCCCTGGCTGTACGCTGTTAGCTTCTCCAGAAATTTTTTCCCAGCACAATGTTGTTTCGCATACGAAAACGGTAAATCCAACTTTCGTTACGTTATAACCGAAATGGTCGTTATAGCCGAAGTCCTTACAACCGGAAGATATTTTTCACAATTTAGTGCCAAACCAAACTTTAGCTCTAAGTTTCGTCTTCATTACCGAAATGTCGTTATAACCGAAGTCCCTATTTACGAATTTTACTGTATATAAGTTTTTACTTGTATAGTTTTTCAAGTTCTTTAAATGACACTTAGGCTTACGAAAATTAGAAGTCTTCAATTACTTTTTTGCAGAGTTCTTTAAAGTCTAAAAATCACTTCTTGAGAATGGGTATAGATACTTTCTCTTATCTTATATTGAAAAGTGTATTCTTTAACAATTTACCATCAATCAGTATCAAATTAGTTGTGACCATTTGAAATTGTCTATGTTTTTGAATGATGTTTTCAATTTTCAAGAGGTAATTTATTATACAGCTATCGCACACAAAATCGCTGACCACTTTAAAGTCTGCTGTGTGTCTTGTGCGTGAATATGAGCAAATATATGCATCCTTAAAAGACTAAAATAAAGTCTATCTTATGTTTTCATTCAGCGTTAGCCACCTTAAAGCCATAAGTTCGATTTAAATTATATTTCATCACGCAGAAGATCTTCTAAGTAATATAGTGTATAGTATATACCTGCTAGACATATTCATTTACGAAAAACCCTTGAAATAGTAACTCATTTACTTACAGTACATTGCAACCTTTTAATTTAAAAACCAATTTCATTTACCGTTCATGCGTTTAAAACTGTAAAAATTCTACTCTATTCCAAATTCACATAATAGTCAGAGTCAGAGTAATTCTCGTATAAGGAAAGGTAAATTTTCATTCATTTATATTTGATGGGGAATCTACCCTTAAATTATAAAACCGCGTAAAGTCTACAACACACATATGAACCATCATCACAGAGCGAAACGGAGCCAGAGAGTAAGAGAGACAGAGAATGAGACTCTTGAACATAGATTAAAGTTGTTTGCCAAACTCAGCACCGTCAGGACTCGCACAAAACACAAATATCAAAATAAAAAAACATATAAACAAAATAGAAAAAAACAACACCCACATAGTGTCCTGAAAAAAGAGGGCGCGAAGGCACAGCACCAGCACAGCACAGCCAACATCGCATCGCATCCTCGAGGGCTGTTCTATATCTCCAGTAATAATAAAGGACCAAAAAAAGGGGTTGTTGCAAAAATCAATACTGTTTTCCCTTCATTAAATCTAACGAGCCTTGATGATGGTTCTTTTAAATCTTCACTCTCTCTTCTTGTGTTTTGTTGTTGTTGTATTTTTTTGAGTACGAAAATATTGTACCTACATTGTGTACATTAATAAATGGAATATATCGCAGAATGATGAGATTTTTGTTCGTTCATTCAGTGTACCCTGATGACGCTCCACTCATTTCCAAGGAACTGAACGAGATCCTTCAGATGGAATAGCTTATCAGCCAGGTTGTTGTTCGTGCTGTCCAAACAAAGCTAATGATTTCTGTGTTTCCCAAGTCCCATTGTGTATAACTTGGTGTCGAAGTGCGTGGAAAAAACAGTGGCTTGAGTGAAACATAATCCCTTCCCAATGTTATCCCGACCGACATCGCACAACATTTCACAACACTCCCGCTGACGCTGCTCCAGAAGGATATTCATACCCATCTCTATATAACCTCCTATGTAATATAAATGAAATCATGCGAAATGACTAAAATGCCGCCTTTAATTTAGACCTTTATACCTTGACTTTGCGACTTTGGCTTTGCCTTTCGTTGGAACATAACATACAAATAATAATGATTTGATTGTCCAATTTATTTTCTTGCTAACGATCATTTGAACGACTTTTTTTTTGGTTTTTGGTAACAAAATCTTTTTTGATGACGTCTAAAAATATATAATTCCCCATATCATATGGCCAAGAGTTAAGTTAAGTCAAGTCAAGTCAAGATCATGTGGAATTCACATCAAATGACGCGTTGTGTGGAAAAAAGGGCGCCTCACGCAATGCATCGTTTTATTACTCCCATGATGTTATGATGTTGTGCGGAGCAAGCATATCCCGCATTGCATGCATGGGGACTTCTATGGAGCAAAATAATCATAGGTCTACTCTCTTCATAGGGACTTGGGCATTTACACCGTGCACACACAATCAGTGATGCTAATTTTAACAAAAATTGACACATCAAATAGTTGTAGTTTTGAAATGTCAGTATTTCTTAAGTTGAATTTTTGAGTAGTGATTAAGTTCAATGACAGAGAAGGCTTAGCAAATGATTCGCTACGAAATTGCTCCTTTTCGCAGCTTTTTGAAAATACGTAATAATTATACAAAAAATTACCAACATTTTTCGAATTGACCATCAGATTGATAAATAACATCTACTGTACCAAAATTGTAAAAATTTATGTGAAAATATAAATGTGTCTTACTTGTGCAGAAATCAACCACTGTCAAGGCTGTTTGACTTTGTATTGCAGAACGATAGAAACACCGAATTGAATGGTAAACTTCTTCTAGAATTACCGCACAAGTTTGGAGTAAAATATTTTGTCAGCAAAAATTTGGAATATTAAAAAAAGAAAATTATTGTATATTAACGGATTCTTCAATTTTCAATGCAACCAGCTTGGTGAAACAAAACACCTGTCTGTCAAAATTTTAACTTTTCAGATAAATATTTAGATGTTGTTTCTGTCGATTTTCTTTTTTTCTATACATTTTGTACGGAGTTTGGAGTTTCTTTTTTTTCTTCTTCGTTGCATAACTTAAGAATATGATATAATTAAATCATTAGTGTGACTTTTTCTTTAAAAAGTTTGAATGGCTTTTTAGAATTGAAATTTTCTTCTTGAGATAAAAATATTAATAGAAATATAGCATTTGCTTTTCAAACCAATTTTTATCAAAAAAGTAAATGTTACCATCGAAAATAATAACACTGACGATAATAAATAGTGTAACCTGTAAATAAATCTAGTTGCATTGGAAATCGAATAAATTTGGTGGTTTTTGAATCAGTCTATATTGTACATACATACATTGGCCAATACTACTTTTTCATTTGATTGTCACGGGATTTACGTTATCAAATTAAATATTAGTCAAACTAAATAGATTCCAAATCGTTTGTATACACTTTTAAATTTTTAAAAGAAAGATATAAAATATCATTTCAAACAAAGGATTTTCGAGAAAACAGAATCCCAATCCCTCGCTGTCACTAAGGTTTTTTTTAAATATATGCCTAACTTATGTCATTCTTCGTTGCCGTAAATTTAAAGCAAGATGGAAAAATAAGACCATCAGAAATATTTATTGAGATACATTTCATTTTTCTGCAGAAATGGAAAGGACAGATTAAAGCAGTTTCTTAATCTTAAAAAAATTCGTCATATTAAAAATGGGATGCGATATTTGGCGAAGTCAAATCAAGACAAGTGATTCTTGGACTCAATTACGTTGCTTTAAGTTTCAACAACCTGTCCCTCAAGCATCTTTTTTACCTTCAAATTGGAGCAAGATAATTAAATAATGTAAGTAAGTTGCTGTACTTCTGACTTTAAGCTATCCTAAGTTCTATTTGACAGCTGATAGATAAGAATTATAAAAAATAGAACATTCTGCCAGAAAAATACAAGAATAACGAAAAAAGACATACATAGTTTTAAAGGCTTCCACTAATGCTCACAAACCTTCGATATTGAAATTTGAAGGGCTTTTATTTGATTGACCATCAGATTTTAAACTTTACAAATTATACCTTTCTGTAGAATTTTGTTTTATAACTTGTTAATAACAATATTTTTCATTACACTTGTCGACAAGGTTTTCTTACTAGCATTAAAATTTAACTTTCCAATGGGTTTTTGTAGCCTTCAAATCCGACTTTAAAATTAATGTATCACGTCAGGTTTTTGAGAGAGCACTTTATAAAATTCGCTTTTTGAGGCTATCTCAATTCATGAAGTAGCTTTATTTCAATGAAACTAGTGACGGGTTTTCAAATCCATAATCCTTTTCTTCAATATCCAGTTGAAATATTTATAATATTCGAAAAAACTTCAAAAGTTGTTACATTTCACCTGTCCTACAAAGATTGAAAAGAAACGCTTAGGGAACCATTTATGCTAATATAGTTTTCAACAGAAAAAGAACGTTTTGTTCTTGTAACAAATGTTGTCTAAACAATTCTATCAAGTTTTTGAAATATAGTAAAAACAAATAAAAAAATTGTTTAACGGGTATTTTTAAAACTTGAAAAGTAGTTAAAATTAAAGTTTGGATTCGAAATCAGCACTAAAAATGAAGTCCAAAACGTATTTTCCAAAACTATTAAAGTATTAAATTCAAGTCTTTCTCGAACCTTCATATAAATTTAAATAAAGACTCATAAGAACTAATGAGAATTTCCAGAAATTAATTTACTATTTGAAATGCTTAAAATTGTATCTAAAAGAAGAAAATTTGTACTTTTCAAAATCATCATACAATTTATTGTTTAGAGATATTACACCGTTTTTGGTTGTTTTCTTAGCATTTTTAAAGGAGCTTATTTTAAAAACCTGATTTGATAGAAAAATTTAAAGGCGAGATTCAAATTGACGACATCTTAATCCCTTAAAAATGTATTGTTTTGTTTATGGGACTGAAAACCACTGTTATAATTGGAAGCATATTTTTCATATTGACTAAATTTTAACTGTCAGCTGACAAACAATTTTTAAAAATTGTCATAACACTTTACTACTCGAAATCTTACTTAGATTTTTTGACATGTTTTTGAAAAATCACCAATGACAAATGTGAAAAAGTGAATACCTAGAGCCTTTTAATGTTTTTCACCTTCAGTTTTCTAGTTTTTAATTTCTCAAAAAAAAAAAAACAGTTTATATCATAAATAATGTCAAAGTATACTTGACACTTGTCACCATGAACAATTTTTAACACATTGATCGTTTTCGTATCGGGTAACAACTTTCGCTACAGCTCAAAGCTACAATACTTAGCGTAAGTTGAGATTGGACAGAAATTTTTCCCTTTCAACGTCAAATTTTAATTTGATATTTTTTTTATAATTTGCAGACTGGTTTATATGCAGACTCTTAGCTTTTATATGCTATTTGTAAAATATTGTGACTGATATTTTGACATTCAATTACTGAAATTTATATATTATAATCCACAAGAGCGATATAAGCTCAAAGTGCAGCTTCTATTAATTTAAGATGTATCTATATACGTTAACTTTTCTCGTCATTTAAAGTAGGAATAAACTGACAGGACTATAAAACAAAATTGGCATCCCTGGTCTCGCTATCTACTCCGATTACGATACGAATACTTTAATTCAGTGAAAAATATATAAAACCAAATGCCAAAAAGATTAAACAAGTTATCGTGCTGAACGTCGCGTCGCGTCGCTCGTCGTCGTACTCGTGCGTTATTAGCTTGCTGATAATTACCTATTACGAGGATATAAAGGATAATTTTCAACAATAAAAGGATAATCGTTGATATGTCGGAGTCGGTGGCGAATGTTGTTGATGTTGATGCACACGTTGACCATATAATCTTCCTTATAGATATGAGGCGGTGGCTATTGCGGTGGCCAACAATGCCGACGGAACCAGCGCCAACGCATCAATGCGAACGATTCAATGACGGTGGCGTTGGCGGCAGTCAATATTTTTTTTATAATTTTCTTCTTCTTGCTTCTCTGAAATAATGGACTTACTTCTTATAAGATCCACTTTATAGCTCTGGATAAAACATAAGTTCAAGAATTATATCCTCAAATGGTAACGAAAAAAATAAGAAAAGAAAAAGAATATAATATGTATTTCCGTTTTTGTTGAAAACTTAACTCATACATTTTGCATTTATTGCACTCTGATGCCAAACGAGCATTAAGCACAAGTATCGCCGAGTAAATTGAACATAATTTTATTTAATGTGCTGTTGTAAGTGGCTGCAAATGGATGTTATTTCCATTGAATAACTCAATTTTGCGAGTGATTTGGATCATGAGGATCTTAAAGACCTAACTTATGGCTTTGAGGTCTTAATCTGATGTTGTTGAGATGAATACGAGTGCATTAAGATCAATATGAAAAGTAAGCAGAATTTTTTGTTCTTTTTGGTCCCTAAAAAGTCAAGACATTTTTGACATTAGATATACATAGATATTAGTTATCTTTGAAGAAGATTGAGTATATAAGTTCTGTTTCATTAGAATGATTCTGTGAATCATTGAGACCTGAAAAATTAATATTATATAAGAAAATCAAATTGGCAAAAATTGGATCTTAGAATCACACCTATTACTTATAGTCAAGGAAAATAAGGTAGGTATTCCCTTCGAAAAATTGTAATTTGAACTCCATTTAAAGACCTCTTACCTATATTGAAGTAAAACTTAACATTTTAGGGAGGTTGAAAGGAGGCCGAGTATAGCTTTTTGCAAATTACTCGAAAACTAAAGTTTTTTTTTTAAATTGAAGGCACAATTAACGATACAAATTATAGATTTGAAGACAAAGGTTTGAAATTATTAAGATGTAATGCATTTAGTCAAAAAATGCATAGGTACATAGTTTTGTATTATATTATGTCTGGAAAAATATTTTTAATTTAACACCAGGGAAACGCAGTCATCTTTGAAAAAAAAAACTAAATCTCGTAACTTTCTACTCTTCAGTAATTTTTCAATTCAACGATACTTTGACTGTTATTTACGTTTAGGGCTCATTTTTACACAAGTTAAGAGCACAAGAAAAGAAAAAAGGTTACTTCCTACTTCCTTACTTAAGGTGGAGCTACAGGCCGTGACGGACCTGGGCCTCAACCAACATGCGCCCCAGCCAGCTCGGTCCCTAGCTAGCTGCCCCCAGTCTCACACGCCTGCGTGCGCCACCTCACGGTCTCCCTCTTCTGCGCCATCCCTCTGGATTTCTTTTTTCTATATAATTAGCGAACAAGGTTTTGTATACCTTTAATATGCCAAAGACACAGTGTAAGCATAAGGAAAAGAGGGAAGGGTTAGATAGGAGGTGCCGGTGTACTTTGATTTTGAATTCTTGAACATTTCAATGATAGGGAAAGAAAGAAAGTGTAGCAAGGCATTCCACATTCGCGTAGTACGACTAAAAAATGAATCTCTGTACTTCATAGTACGGCTGAAGTTGGGCTCAGGGATTGGATTCGAAGACCTTCAGGGCATTGCGTTGATGTTCATTCGCTCTAATCCAGCCATCTAAGTCGAATTTGTTTGCAATGCTCAAGAACACTTTACTGACATCTTCCAAATATGTCAATTTCACTGGCGTATTCAAGTAATTGGATGGACCTTTGGAAGATTGTGCCTCTGGTGTTGACGATTGAGTTTTGCACAATTCTTTCCAGGACGATGTTGAAGAAGCCGCATGACAGTGCATCGTCTTGTCTAAGACCTTTTTTTGACATAAAATGCATCGGTGAGATCTTTTCCGACCTTGATAGAGCAGCGTCAATTCTCCATTGTCTTTCTGCACAAACGGATAAGTTTGACAGGGATGCCAAAACTAGATATTGCTTTGTAGAGCTCCTCCCTATAGATGCTGTCATACGCGGCTTTTAAATCGAGAATAAATAAAAGAGATGGTTGATATCGATTTGCAGTTCCTGGGTTTTTTTCCAAGATCTGACGTAATTTGAATATTTGGTCAATGGTGGACTTTCCTGTTTTAAAGCCACACTGATAAGGACCTATCAGGTTGTTGACGAACGGCTTCAGATGTTCACATAATACGGCAGAAAGGATCTTCTATGCGATGTTCTGGAGACTGATGCTTCTGTAGTTGGCGCAATTCAGAGGATCTCCTTTCTTGAGTATTGGGCAAACTATGCTGAGATTCCACTTATCGGGAATGCTTTCTTCCGACCATATTTCGCAGATTAGTTGGTGCATACTCCCTTCCAAGTCATCGCCTGCTGCTTTCAATAATTCATCAGGAATGCCGTCAGCTCCAGCAGCTTTGTTAGTCTTCAGTTTGGATATGGCTATCATCAATTCGTCAAGGTCGGGTAGGAGGAATTGTTATTCTTCGTTGCCTTGGTTGATTGGTTCTATCTCCTTTACAGCGGAATTCGATTCATCATCACCGTTATTTGGAAAAGTGGTCTTTCCATATTCTCAGCATAGACTGCGGTTCTAATACGATGTTCCCCTGATAGTCTTTAAGGGCTTTGGTTTGTGGCCGGTACCTTTGAGAAGTTTTTTTTTTACCTTTTGGTAAAATTTACGAACCTTATTTTTGTTGTGACATCCTTTTATCTCCTCCACCCCGCGCTTCTCATACTGCCTTTTTTCACCTAAGAAGCCTTGCTCTTCTCTCCTCTTCTGATCATAGAGTTCTTGAGCAGCTCTGGTCCTTCTGTGAAGCGCCGTTTTGTATGCCTGTTGCTTAGCTGTGTGCGCTTGCCGCACTCGTCGTCAAACCGGGGATTTCGCTGTGGTAGTCGTGTGAAACCTAGCACTTCAGAGGCGGCATTTTTAATGACTGCAAGACAATATCGGCACTGGTTTTCAATGCTTAATGCAGGAAGCATAGGACTTCGTATGAGGTTGTTAGAGACTCGATCGGAAAAGGACATGGCAACATCTTGCAATTTTAGCCGTTTAACGTCGAATCTTCTCACTTCATTGTTGTTTTGGCTTGGATCGTGATATCCGTAGCCGTTCCTTGGCTACAAAACGGTATTTCTCCGAGTCAATGTTGGCCCCTCAGAATGTTCGGACATCCTGTATACTGGAGAAGTGTAGTGCATCGATCATAATGTGGTGTGGTTGACAGTTGATTGATCAGGAGATTTCCATGTCAAGATGTGTGAACTGCGTTCTAGCTACCAAAACGTCTCACCCAGCAGAGAAAGCAATCAGCCTGAATCCGTTGTTGGAAGTGGTGTCGTGCAGGCTGTATCTCCCGATTGTGCCACCAAAGATGTCCTCACTTCCTAGCTTGGCGTTAAAATCTTCTAAGACAAGTTTATTGTCATAGCCCGGGCACTGCTCATATGCCTTGTCCAAGAGCTCGAAGAATATGTCTTTGGTGTCTTCATCTTTCTCCTCTGTTGAACGCATATGAAACCTATGTTGGTAAATTTAGCCTTGACTTTTTGCTTGAGTCTAGTTCCAACAACAAATCCAAACCCAAATAACCGCTATCTTTGTTTTCGCTAGCAGTCTCCGTAGTAAACATCGCAGTCTTTTAGTTTCCGTTTGCCCGGTCCATCCTATCGCACTTCTTGGATGGCGGTAATATCTGCCTTGCAGCAGTTTAGGGCTTCCGCTAATTTTTCGGCTGGACGTAGTCTATTAAGGGACCTAACATTCCACGAACAGATCCGAAGTTCGTTGTCCTTATTTCGTTTGCTTGGTTCGTCATCAGTAAATCCATCCGTATTAAGGAAAAAACTATAATTTTTCCAGTTACGAATTCGGAATGTGAAGGACTTTATACGTCCTAAAGTTCCTTATGCCAAACTTTGTCAGAATTTTTTTAGAATTAAGGTCATTTCTTATCTAATTTTCTTGGACTTCAAGAAAATTTAGAGTAAAGGATTTGACCTAGGTAGTAACTTTAAAGAAAAGCGTATAAGTTTTTTTTTAAGTATTTTAAAGCTGCCCAAAAAAATCATTAACACCTTTAAAGGAATCTGAAAATATCATTTAGATTAAATATTGACCTACTATTCGAACTCATACCCTTCAATTGTGATGGTCATTAAGAAACCTTAATTAAGATTTAGCGTGTGTTTGTCACACTTGTCAAGAAAAATGAAAAACTAAAAAGAAACGTCAAAATTTTGTTTTTTTTTTTCTTTTGCTAATTTCCATTGTGCCCAAAATCAAGAAACTAATTTCATTTATTTTGTATGTCATGCCACCCGGCAAGGTATCTGATAGATATTTATGTTAAAATAGAAATCTATTGCGGATGGTTGGGTTTCGTGTTGTCGTGCGTATAAACGCTACACATGTAGGTACATAATGTATAATGCAGAAGCAAATTAATTACCTATAAATTAAATTGCCTAAAGCCTATTTAGTCGAATATCATTTCATTTATATGCATGCACAGATATCCTAATCGTTTGGGGCGTCTCATAAGATAAATTTTCATCTATCAACTTAATATGCTAATGTGAAATGATACTGAAACGACTGCTGTTGGTGCGGCTCTCTGCTACTGCCACTGCCACCGCTACCGCTATCGCCGGCCGTCGCCATCGCTGCCGTAGCCACTGCTTATGCGGTGCGGTGCCCAAACCAAACTACTTAAATCCATCAATTCAACACCTTGAGCTACATAGGCGACCATAAGAGTTTGTATTCTACTATATCTACATTGCTCAGCATGAAAAAGACATATTATACAAACCGCATCGCCACCTTACGTCACGGCAGACGCGGAACATCGGCGTCGAGTCGCGTCGTCGCCGTCGGTAGCTTTATAAAATATATGTAACTCTTGAATTTATACATATGTATGTATGTACATATGTAGGTATTGATTTCAGTATTATTTCTGTTTTCGGGAGCTATCTTAACCGAAAAAGAATAAAGAACTGAAAATACTTGAGGCAATTTTACTAATATCATTGATCAAACAGTAGAAACCCCATATACATAGAGAGCATTCATTTTAGAACGTATCATTAGTTTCCAAAAGCTGTGTTTGCTAAATTTCGAAACTTTTTTAAAATAATAGTTTTAAATAAAATAGGGATAGGGTACACTCAAAAGATGGGTCTTCGATGCAGCAATGCGAAGTAAGAATTTTTTCAAGCAGACAGGATACTAACAGTTACATTACAATAAAAATAAAAATAGTTTAGTAAAAATTAATTACAGAAATGAATTATGTATGTTGTTTGGTAGTGACCTTTTTGTTTATGTAATGTTGTTGAAATGGGCTTCAGGTCAACTAAATAAAACACTAAGTTTTCACGACGTTTCGTTCATGATTATGAACATCATCAGGTGTAAAACAGTTTTATTTGTTACATTAAAAATTGAAAACAAAATAAAAACAACAAATTGACTTCCTTAAATAAGAAAGTGAGTAAACACTTCACAACGTTAAATTAACAAGTGTAATATGTAACATTAATACATTGGCTAAATTTATAAGCCTCAGTTGTAAAAATAGAAAATTATTAAAACAAGTAAAATCGAAAGTCCATTTCTATCAGCTGTTGACCACTTTTAAAAATAGAAACAAATTTTTGACATTTATAGAAAATATTCCCACACATTTTTGCAATTATTTGAGAGTCAAATACTTGGATGACCATTAAGAAATTTGAATTTAAAAATCGATCAAGCAGTTAATATTGCTATGTTTCCTATCGAAATATATCAAAAAAGACCACGGGGAAAAATTAGAACCAAACATCTACACTAATATTATAAAGAGGAAAGATTTGTATTTTTGTATGTAACGAATAAACTCAAAAAGTACTGGACCGATTTTAATAATTCTTTTTTCATTAGAAAGCTACATTATCACTGAGTAACATAGGCTACATTTAGAACTAGATTACTATGGAAATCTTTAGAAATTCCTAATAAAACTAATCGAAAGTGTAAAAAATTAGCCATAAAATGTCTTTCATCGCATACACTACGAAGAGTATGAATGATTAGACAAAAAAATGTTTTCTAATTTAGTGATTCATGGTCGTTTTAATTAGCATGCTTATAACTTAAATATCTGTACCTTTTTATGTCTATGGGCCGCTAGTATTCAATTATTAGAACTAATGGAAAACTTACTTTTCGAACACATCCCTATTTTGTATTGAAGGGCTGAAGATAGTTGTGGTTAAATGGTGAAAGTTAGAAAATGTCTTGTAAATTAACAGTTCTACCTCAAGAACTTACTTTTCTCAACGGAAAGCAAATGAAAAAAATAATATCATATCGTCATTTTCGTAGAGAGCCGCATCAGTGGTCCATGAACTTTCTAAAGCATCTTTAATCCTTTCGGGACGGGAGTGGTACGTTTACATATAAATATTCTTTGTTCTGTCCCACTCTCGTACCGAAAGGGTTAAGTCCCAATATATTAAACAAAGGCAAATAAAATGAAAGTCAACAATACTGATTTTATTTTCAAAAATCAAACGTAATAGCGATGAATAGAAAATTCTGCGAAGTTTTCAGTAATTCATGGAAAGGCAAATAATTTAAGGAACACCGAATTTCTATTTTATAGTTGGAAACAAACGCGATTCACTGAAGGCATTTTTTGACAGGTCAGTTATTATCATTATTGAAATCAAACATTTAAGTTTGAGGTAAAATTAAAACTGGGAAGCTGGGAAATGAAGTTGGAAAAAAGTCCACATTTCTAAACATTTTTTGAATTTTTTAAGGAGAGGAATACAACTGACTATTTCACTAGACCATTATTTGTGAAAATAACGATAAAACATTTATGAGCATGAAACCTTGTGTCGTTGTTCAAGAGAAGAAAATTTCTCGGTAAGAGAACGATCTGTCTTATCAATTCTATCCAAAAGACTCAAGTACGTTATTGAGGCACCAGCCCAAATATGAGAATTATAAACGAATTTTGGACGAATAAAAGCTTTGTTATTTATAACCACATCAAAAGGGGGAAAAAAACTTCTTGCATAGTCGAAGAAAACCTCAACACTTGTCAACATTTTTAGCGATATCAAATATGTGATCACTCCAAAACAAGTGGTTTGTAATGCATGTACGAGTACCTAGAACTGAACGCTGTTCAGTCTCCTCGATGCAAGTACCACGCATGAATAGTGCCATTGGATGAGGGTTACGCTTTTGCGACAGAAGACAGCATTGAGTTTGCGAAGCATTTTTATTTTAAAATGCTGTCAAGATCAGAATTTAATGAGCTTATTATACGCTGCCGTTGGTAGTCTACATCCGTATACAAAAAATCATTTATAAAAATAAGAAATAGTGTTGGAGACAAAACGGAACCCTTAGGCACACCAGCGTTTATTTTATGGATATCAGATTTGAACCCGCCCAATACGACTTGAATTTCGTCAATAATAAATGTAAGAATTTTCGATAAGAGAGCTTGATGCCAAACTCTATCAAATGCTTTTGAAATATCAAGTGCAATAATCTTACTTTCACCAAAACGATGTAAAGATTTGTTGCATGGTGAGGTAAAACATTAGATCAGCAGTGGACCTATTGCTATACGAAAGCCAAACTGCCGGTCATTAAGAAGCTTCCGTTCTTCAAGATATTTCTAAAGCTGATAGGGTCAAAGGGGGTAATTGTAAACGATTTTGCATTTTTTTTTTCACTTGTATTGTTTGTAACATCTTAACTTATGCAATGTCGAACATTTTTGTTTATGCTACTTAAGTTTGGATTGTATTATCTATCAAAAAGTAGTTATCTTAAGGCGTTTGTTTATTAGTTTTCATAAAATTTGATGTTTACATTTACCTCCCTAGTTTTTTAAGTAAACGAGAAAAATGGGGTAAATGAAAACGGTACCAGTCGTCCTACCATTGTGGAAAGGGGTAACCAAGTTCTCTGTCCTTATATATGTAGGTACCTACTAGACCAAGGAGCACGAGATCTGAAATAAGGCACCTTGCTATAGTGTCCTCCACGTCTGACGAAATTGCTGGTTTTCTGCCTCGAGATATAATGACAGTAGGATTTTTCCCTTCACCGATCCTCTGACGTGTATGATGGAGCTGTGGTTTTTGGTTTGCTTCAAATTATAAACGGGTTTGAGAAAATTAAGTGTGTTTACAATAACCCCTGTTTACAATTACACCCTTGAGCCTAATTGATCAACGTTTCGAGGATTCGCCATTTTTAGCGACAGGTTGGACAAATACTGTTTTTCATCCACATGGAAAGATACTTGTAGAGTAGGACAGATGGGAAAGCTTAAGCAGTGGATTGAAGAACACCTCTTCAAAATAATAGCGTGGATACTATCCGGGCCAGCGGATTTGTGAATGTCGAGGTCTTTAAGTACTCTAGCAACTGTGCGGGTGTGAAAGAAGATTCGTCTCATATATTCGTTTAAGCTTTTAAGTACAAGAGTAGTCATGTAACTCATTGGCAGCATCGAATTAACAACAAACTTTGCTGCGAGCAAATTGGCTTTATCAATCGAGCTTACAAAAGTAATGTAAAAACGAGCGTAGGAACCAACGATGACGTATTGTTGCCCACATTTTTTACAAATAACCAGAAATTTGTACTATACCTTTGAGATATTGAAACTTACATCTTCGATCCTAGTAACCTATTTGCAGCTCGAACCAAACCATAAGTTTTACTTTGGTTTGAAAGACTTTACCCTATTCGGGATGAAATGTCTGATTCCACAAAGAGTTAAGTCTGTAATTATATCTGCGCTGGAATCCACGTCACTATGAGATAAGGAGTCATTGTTCCGTTAGCTGTGTTTGCAAGTGACACCGTTCTGTTAAAACCACACATCCTTCACATCCATGTCTGCCACTTCGGGCTTTAAAAAGTTCGTTATTATCTTACGATCTTACAGTATCTGCCTGACCGACCTTATTTTGAAAAAAATACGGCCCGATGATGCCGCCTGCCCATAACCCGCATCAAACAGTCACTCTTTGTGGATGCATTGGTTTTTCGACAGTCATTCTTAGATTATCATTAGACCAAATGTAACAATTCTGTCGCATCACTGAAGATGTTTTTTTTTTCGAAAATTAATCATCCACTGTTGCAATTTCTTGCCATCTTGACGCTTGAAATGGTCAGGAGGCTTTAGATCTTCAGTCAATTGTAAGCGTGTAAATGCAAGTCTTTATGCATAACGACGAGCGGTGAGGTGAACTACTCTTTAGCCACACTATCGCGAATAGCAGAAATATTTTCTGCAGTACGAGCTGTACGAGCATACAATGCAGTTTTTAAATCTCCTACAGATTCAGTTTGCTAAAAAATTTGCACGATTGTGTATCTTTCCATGGTCCAAATTGAATTTGTCCGAAATTAGGAAATGTCAAATTAAATGCAGAAAAAAACTTTACGTTTATGTGTGGTTCACAATGAACATCGTCCTTAAAATTTAACCACCCTTTACAACATTCCAATATGCTCTTTGATGAAACAAAATTTGGTTGCGAGTTACTTTGAACAGAACACTAATTTAATATTAAAACTCAAAGAATATACAAAATCGAACAAAATCTCATACGAGGTTTTGATTGTTCAATGTTTAAGCAAAAACTTATTTTATTTTATCTCCATAGGCAAAACAACTAACGACCTAAAGTATATCGGATTGTACATGTATTAAAATAATATGAAACATATATTTCTTCCTAGCGCACGAATAAAAATAATATAATTCAAATCGCGATGGTTGTTATATTTTAGAGCACCGTCTTTTGGTCGTATAGTCGTTGTTTTTCTATAAATGTCGTGCATTCAAATAAAAATTAAGTCAAAACCCACATTTGTCTAAAATCGTTATACGGCAAAGGCAAAGGCAAAGGTATATACAGGAACTCGGAGCAGAAACTTTTGAAGCTGCGCGTGTTTGGTTTCGACGGTTGGGTTGTTTGCTTTTTCTATATACACCTCCTCCAAAGTCAAAATATCGCTTCAGGTGATAAGCATACATTTTTAGGGAATTCCAACCAACCAAAGAAATAGATGGAATTTTAGGTAAGTTATAGGAAGGTAAGGTAAGGTATCCCAAACTTCATCACGCCGTGGAACATGTGGCAGGCAGGGACAGCACCAGCACCAGCACAGACAAAATCACGAGCCTAGCTACTGGCCATGATGTCGAGCACACTTCATCAACGTGTGGCCACACCGAACCAAACAAATTAATTCCGTTTCTTTTGTCGGGAAGCTATAAATCACTGATAAAATTATAAAACAAAAACAAAGAAAATATTTTGGGTATATTTTATACCTATTTTAATTTTATTTTACTACTTCTGTTTGTTAGCCTTGTTGGTCTTTAAGAGACAGGTGGCGACTTTTGGTAAACATGAAAACTGCAGTTCAACAAAGAAAGCTTCCTACCAAAAACTTGGACATGGCTAGATTTTCAAAAAAAGAAAAAAGCAGAAACACCGAAAAAACAACAACCATATCCAGGGGCAGTTTTGAAATTGTAGAGATGTGGTTGATGTGTGATGCTGGAGGGTTTGTATTTTTTTATGAAAGATGAACAAAAATCTGTTTCTGTTTGGAAGTTTTTTTTTTCAATTTTATTGTAAAGAATTCAAGTTGATGACGAGAGGTTGTTTGAGGAAGAAAATATGTATATTTTCGAGGAGTATAGTAGCAGCAGCAGCAGCTATCAAAAAGTCATTAATTGCGTTGGACTTATAATATATACGAATGGGCAATCAAATGATTGAATATGGAAATACATAATAATTTGCAACTATAATTGGCAGGGTTTTGAGCTATTAAATTGTGATTTTTTTTCCAACTCTGCTACTCAAAAATAAGTTCTGGTTTTTGGATGATGCGAACATTTTGTTTGCAGAGTAGGCGTTAAGTAGCTTCGAATCAGAGTTAAAGTTGCCTCCAGGGATCTATAGTCTTATATTTTATATAATTAAATATTTAGTCACCTATAAGTTTATTATTTTGTGTTCTTAAGGGTTAATGTCCTTCAATAAGAGGTCAATGAAATTAGATGATATTGATACAAAAATTTAAAATTTTAGAAAAATAAACTGGTTCTAAATCGTAAGAGACTATTCAATCATCTTTTATTCTTTATAATTTTGCCCATAGATTATAATACGAGTGACCTTTCAACAAGACATCGGCCATTTCACAAACTCACAAAGTTCCAATGTGATCCAAAGTGATTTTTTCGTTTCTAGCAGAACAACATCGAAAACATCGGGTTTTCAATTAGGGATTTGGCAACTTCGTATTTAATTTGTGAATGCACCCTTTCATTTTTTCAGTTTGTATCCCATGTTGAATGTTGTCGGGAAAGTTAATGTAACTTAATTGTTTCATTGCAAAACCTACAGCGACCAAAAAAGCCGACGGAAAGCTATATTTCCACTAATCACGAATGTTGATATATTGAACTACTGGTAGTTGTGTTTGTAGAAATAACAATTCTAGTTGCAGCTCCGGTGGAACAGGTGCGTCCCATGCGAAACCCTTTACCCATAGCTTTTGCATAATGATTTACATATGGTGAAATCTATACAAGTGGATCGAAAAGTTTGGCAATAGTTGAAGGAAGTCCTCGTTTGGCGACTTCTATACTAATTCGGATTTGGTCCACTCAAGGAGTCACTGTTAGGAAGCCATTTGATTTCAAAAGTCTTAATGTGCTTTGATGAATCAAATGCACGGTTTTGATGAGCGAAATGATATTGACAAGAGCTTCTTCAAAATTTACTTGCGCATTTGCAAAGATGGAAACTAGCCGATAATTAGAGTTGGTTGATTTCGGTTACCTTCTGTTGAGCTTTCGTAAATTGAGTGAGCTCCACTTACTAAATCATCAATATACAAGTCATGTCTTATCATATTAGCAGCTAATGGATAATTTTGCCTTTCATAATCAGCGAGCTTATTCAAAGTACGTGTTGCCAAATAAGAAGCAGATACGGTTCTAAATGTTACTGTTTTTAACCGATACAGCTTCAAAGCACTCTGGCTGTGGCATCTCCAATAAATAAGATAATAAAACTTCTTCTCTCATTTTAATCTGATGGTACATTTTTTAAATGTCAGCTGTCAAGGTAATCTTAAAAGTTCTTCATTTCAATATGATGTCCATAATATCGGGTTTTCAATAAGAGAGCTACAAAAGTTTTTTTAAATAAAATAAAAATGGTTTTAGATATCAATGAAATTCTTTATTTCTGTGAAAGTTTATTTGATGCCATTATGTATGGAACTCGATTTCTTTTGCACGGCAACCACAGGCACGCTTGCAGAAGTCCAAACGCTGAACCCAATTTTCGACGGTTTTCAAGCATAAATCGGCCGATATTGCTGCAATATTCTCGACACTACGGGCACTTCTTTATCTCACTGGCACGGAAACATTTTGTAGTGGGCCTGTGGATTTAAATTTTTCCACTAGACGCTCAATTGTTGATCTGCTAGGATGATTACGACGACCATGAATTGGACGTAGTGCTCTTAACGTTGTGACCACTGACTCCAAATTTCGGTAGTAAAGTTTAATAATTTCGACTCGTTTTTGGCTCGTATATCCATATTCCATAATGAAATGGCAAACCTTTCTGAAGAGAAATGTTAAAAGAGCGGCAAGAAATATGGCGTCGTTTGCTGTCCCTGTCGCTCTACTTTTGTAACGTCCCTGTTGAAAAACCCTTTATTTATTTGAGTCTTAGGCCCAACCAAAAGATGTTCGTTTGAGGACGTTCCGTCAGTAGTCTTAAAGGCAGTATCGCAAACTACTCGTAACTTCGTTGTGGTATTGGACTCCTTTAATACAGCATGATTAGGCACAACATAATGAAATGGTGAATTAAGAATTCCTGGGTTAAGATCTATTTCTTTCAAGTGATTCAGTTGAAAATACTCGGAAATAAAGGCTGAATATTGTTTGTGTAACTCGGGATTGTTGTTTAATCTTCGTTGGAGTTTGGGAAATCTTCTGAAGGCTCCCTGCTGACTGTCTCTAAGTTCGGGTTTACCACCTTTTTTGAATGTTAAGGCAACTTCTATCTAGTAAACGACAGCTGTTCATCTGAAAATGCTTCCACAAGCAGCGTCTTCCGCAGGTTTGCATTCATCATTTTCGAATTTGTGAACCAATGTCGACAAGCTGCAAGTGTATTCAAAAAGTTCCAAGAGGTACCTTACCTAATACGATGCACCCAACTTGCGTATTTGGAGCTCAAACCCTGAATATGGAATGGACTCCATTGATGTGGAAGAAATTCTTTATTGGGAAGTAAGTGGTTTACTTTCCAATAAAGAAGTTTTAAAAACGAACACCCTCAAAGGAGGTGTGTATCGATTTTATTTTTATGTTGACAAAACTTTGACAAGTACCTGTTTTATTATTTTCAAATCCAGAGACTTCGACTATTGTACGAAGTTTTCTTAAATTAAGTTGTTGGGCTGCTGTTTCCGTAATAAATGTTGCTTATAAACCTGGATCTATCAGCGTTCTCAAATTCACAAATTCTTCGTTCAATAACTGAATCCAAACAACTGCTGTAGCAAGTAAAACGAAATAATTTGTTTGATTTTTGATTGATTGTTTGATGATAACTGCTAGTTGCGTTCCTTGATGAAACTTCATCATTATCATTATCATTATGGATTAAACTCTGGAGCGTTTGGATTGATTAATGTTGATATTTTCGATAGTAGTTGTTGAATGGTTGTGAATTATGTGAATGCGAATTAGAAAGCTGTGAATTATTGGACTGTGAATCTTGAGCGAATGAATGTTGATTGTTGTAGGATTTGTCAAAAAGATTGAGAATCGTGCAGTAGTAAGTTTTTGCTCAATCGGACATTTGAATGTTTTATGGTTTAACGCCAAACAATTTTCTCAAACTTCTATTTGCTTAAACTATCTTCATTCTCTCAGGTTCATCCAAATATAAAAATCAGAAACAAGAAAGAAGCTAACCACGATGACATACTGCACAACTACCCGTGTCTTTCCTTGCAGAATGTAAGTGAAAAACTTTGGTTTTATATTAGATGGCTCCTTACTAGTTGAGTCTTGTAAAATTAAACCTGATTGGCAAACAACTTCGAAAGAACGAAAACTAGTTAACACAAAAACTGAAAATTCATGAATCAGCCTTTCTTCCCATAAAATCTAAAAAATCTCAACTCTCTACTGGTACACCTACATTCTTCAAACCATGAAGTTCTTTGTTTGACTTATCTAGCAAACCCTTGATGGAATCTTAAGTTTTACCCTTAACTATTGGCTGCTTAAAAAATCATTTAAATTGTGAGTTTACTAAAATTCCTTTGTGTTCGTAGCGAGTTGTCAAAATTTCCCAAGCCTCATATTAAATATCATTACCTATTAACTTCTAATAATTATGCAGCATATGACTTAAATTATGTAATTTTTTCGATGTTTCGTATAAAATAATTATTGTGTATCAATGACACAAGAAGGTTACGGAAAGGAAGGCAAGTATTATAATCTCCATAAAGGGTTGGAGGAGTTATGTACATGTGATGTTTTCATTGTACTATTATAATGAGACTCATTATTCCTTTCTACCTTTCCAGTGGCTTCACCAGATTGCCCAACATCTAACTTCACCAATTCTTCTAAATTATTAAGAACGTTTGATTTATAATAAAGACAAATTTCGACAATGAAATCATGTAATTCTTCACACTCATTAGCTACATCTTCGCTTTCATTTGAAAACGTAGGTAGCAATACCATTTTTGTAATTGACTCCACAAATCCATTTTTCAGCACTCAAAAATATTACTGGGGTTCTAGGTGGGTCAAATTTTCAGGGAAATTTTATTTGCTATAATTCCCAAGAAAATTCCTCCATAATTTCAAGTAACTAAAACATTACATTTACATTTTTGAAAAACAAGTGAATTTGTTACAACTTATAAAAAATAGCAGAAGCTCCCCTCACTTTATAGAGCTACACCTTTGCTCCCTTAATAAAACTATCATCAAATGTAATATTCATTACCATCATTTTCGATTAATCATCTAAACTTAAAGTCTAAATTATTAATAAATACAATTATTTTCCAATTGAGTTATTTTCGACCTGTTTGACTACACCACGCATCCATATATTCACATTACTGCATCAGCGGTGGATGGCGTGGCGTGGCGGGCAAGATTACGAATGCAAGAACATCTTTCTGCCTTAGCGATGTGATGTCAAAGTCAAAGTTGGTGCGTGAATTAAAAATTATTACTAAACGCAGTGAAAATCGCTAATCGTGTTAAGGTACACCATGTTAACCCTAGTCATCGGTGGATATTATGCCTGTCGAAACACCTAGCAAGTCTGCGTGTATAAACTCCCCGAGGGGTGCCCGTTTAACGACAGGGGTCCTCATCCTATATATGCCTTTATAAATACATACATCTACGTATGGATATTGCTGCTGGCCCCCCCACAGTAATCATCCTTTTCACTTAGCCAATAAAGTTGTTTATAAGAAAAGTCTCTTCTTGTGTCCCAATATCGTCAGGTTCCGCATCATCATATTCCATAAATACAAATCTTCCTCGTCTCTTCTCTTTCTGATCTCAATATGCGGATCCACATATAGTCTAAGTCTTGACCATCTCAAGGAAGAATCAAAGAATTGATGGTGGTTTGCGGAGCTGTGGCGACAGAGGCAGCCTCGGATGCAGCCGAAGCAGTGGCGGCGGCGTTGCCTCTAACAGCTGGAAGCCTTGTGGAGGAACATGCGCGTGCCAACCCCCATTGACAAATTTGTTACTTGGGCACATTAAATAAAGTTATACCAGAGAATTAATGTCCGTCCGCATAACATTGGAGTGCCAGAGTGTAAATCATTTTGTGATTCTCGTGCGAATTCGAAAACCAATGCGGCTCCTCTGCTCCTTAATAATTAAGGATATCTCTCAATTTACATAGAGTATCATATCGTCATAAGGAGAGAACATCCAAGGCAAAGGGTCGATGCGGTGTATTTAATGCCCAGATCTCGTTGATCCCAGCCCAGAAAAAGGTAAACAGAACAAACACTCTTCTCCTGGAGTAGAGGAGCACCATCAGCATCCTCATCATAACAGCATCATCATCATCATCATCGTCCCAAAACGTCGACATGTCAAAAGGTACTTCATTTTTTATAAAATTAATAAAGTACGTTGGCCAAACACGAGACACGTGACCAACGTAATGTATCCGTTTTGCATTGTGGCCAACCTTTAGCTTTAAACCAATAACCGATGATGAGAGCCAGAGGATTGGATTTGGATCCCCCCGGGTGTACATTGGTTGCGATTCCTTCCCTTCTTTCTTTCTTTCTTTCAGGTGAACGTTGCTTACGTTGATGGCTGATGTAGCAACAACAGCAAAACGAAGAAGTATTGTATTTATGAACTACACAAGAGTCCTCCCCCCTCTCAGTCGTCTTTTGCATGCGTCGTTTGAATAACAAACTCTTGAGTTCGATGAGAGAGAGATGAGGTACAAATTTCAGATGTCTGGAATGGGCTTATTCGATCTAGAAGACTTAACCAGTCTTGACTACGCTTCAAATAGGATAAACATGGTCACGTGGCAGGTTTTTTCTGTTCTGGTTGTTGTTCAACTATAGAAAGAAAATTATTGACACGTAGCTACATATAACACACCCCTCGTCCTCGTGTCTTTGGATAGGATAGGAGAATGTGAAGTTCATCTTCATCATCATATCTCGCGTTAGATTTCTTCACGGGTATTGAACTTATTACTGATGAATGCGATATGATGATGGGATAATGTGGAAAAATATGATATTCCGTATTCAGAACTTTTTTAGCCTCATTTTTTGAAGACTATCTCGTATCTCAAGTACGTATTCATATCATTTCAAAATAATGTCAGTTTTTTACTAATAAGCGGGCGTTGGTGCAGATAATGGTATCAACTAATTGTACAATTATTAACGGCAGATTATTTTTCGAGTTTTATTTATTAAGGGTGAATGCAAATATATGAAAGCCTTATCATCTTTTATGTTTATAGAGAAGGGATGAATAAATATGTGGTCTTTGATTTTTGAGGTTTCTGATGTTGTTCGTAACAGTAGATTTTTTCAAATAGGTAGACAGTGATGGTGGTAGTTTCTGATTGTTCATTTTATTAATTAAGTGAATCAAATTTCAGCTCAGGCGAATGTTTTTGTAACCATTTAATTGAACTGATTAATTAAGATAGATCTTAAGCAATTTTTTAAAGGGTCTATATACTTTATGAAAAAAGGAAGACGCAGGAATTGGAAGAATCTATGAACTTTAAATGTAAATAAACATAGTTTTTTAGTTCGCGCTCAAATGTCGGGCCTATTATTCAAGGATGGATTGCAAAAAAACTACACATGATATTTGAATAAATTAATTTGATTAGTCAATTCTTGAACTTTAATGAAAAACCAAAAAGCATGATTTTTATTAAATAAAATTTGACCTTGAAGCATCGTTGAATGCACTACTGCCGGTACGACGGAGAAGAACCAAGAACGGCTGGCACGTTATCTCAGCTTCAGAACATTGTAACAACAAAAAACAAAAATTTAATTTAATTTTTGAACGTTGATAGGTCTAGACACTAGCTTTTTTGAATATTTGAAAATTTCACAAAATAGCAGCGATTTGAAAAAAATTTCATTTTTTACCATGTTTTTCAATCTAAAAAAGACTGTTGAAAAAAGCTTGAGATGTTTTGTGAATAAGTAACACTTTCCAGTTTTAGGATATGTTCTATAGTTTCGCCAAAATCGTGCCAACAGTTAAATGTTACAATGTACACAGGCAGGGTCGGGCCGGGTTATGTCTACTTTAGAAATATGCAAACAAAAAAATCGATTTTTTCAAACCGCGAAAGTAGACGGCCCCCTTAAGAACTTAACTGCCCTAATTTTGTCCATTTAACATTTTTATTAATTCTAACAAATGTGAAGTGAGCTTTGGTGGAAACTTCAAACACTTGTAAAAGTAAGGAAATTTTGTTTGGATCTAATTTTCGAGGGCTTGAACATTTTGATATCTGTTGAAGTCCTTAGGTTCCTAGAATTCATATGTATGTATGTTTTAAACAGAAGTTTGTGAATAGGTGTGGAATACATGTTCGGGATACCTCTTTTTGTATTTCGAATCTCAAAAACCAGCAGATATTTAGATAAATTTAGTTTGTTAGTAAATTTATTTTAGAGTAAAAGTATTATTCGGCCTGCCGAAAATCAATTTTTACCAAGTAATGTTATTTTAGATTTCTATTTTTTTGTAAGAAAACTGTAAATTCGATTTTTGTCAAAATTCTATCAGATGTCAAAAATGTGTTTCTTTGTTGCATGCAATTATTTCGGAGTTAAATAATATTTTGTTCGTAAAATATTCGCGGTGTCAATTTTTTTTTAGTTGTTTTGATTTATAAAAAAACATTAATTACCTACATTTTTTTTTAAATTATACAAATTTTGTATCAACTCACAATATATAATATAACATTTTGTTTAAGACGCTAGCGTTATTGCTTCGTGAGATATTTTGTGTAAACCAAAATGTTCACTCTTTTTACTTGCGACATATAGGAACTATATGGCAAGTTTTGCATTCGTGCAAAATTTTGTCTGTCTGTCCACGCTCCTACAGCATAAACCATTGGGTCGATTGAGTTCAAACTTGGAAGTTAAGGTTTTGAGCAGATTCGCGTTAGGCGTTTTTTTCATTTTTTTTTAAGATCAAAACTAACAGTGGCCCCCATACAATTTTTTTGGTCAAAAAACGAAAATTCGAATTTTCTCAAAAACAAACCGATAGATTTTTTTTTAATTTTCTCTAAAATTTTATTTTTTAACTTGGCTTCTTTTAATAAGAAAAACATATTTTTGTATTGCTCAGGAAAGGTACCGCTCATAGAACCGTTATTTTGTTTTTTAATTTTCTCAGCAACTTATGTACTGATTTCAATAATTTTTTTTGTGAATAAGCTCTTATGTTGTTTTAACAATATTTGATTATCAAAAATGCAATTTTTTTTTGCTTGGATTTTTAAAAAAATATTGAATTTTTTTTTTCAAAATTCTATATCTCAAAAACGGGCCAACATTTTTTTACGAAATTCAAATGTAGAGCGTATATTTACAATCACTAAACAACTGCATACCAAAAATATTTTTAGAACAAAATTGAAAAATTTTATATATAAAAAATGAATTAAAAAAAAAACCGCTCTAACGATTTTCGAAAAAAAATTTTGAAAAATCAAGGACTTTTTTATTTATAAAATAGCATTTAAATTTTTGAAGAAAAACTTATTTTTCAGGTAAAATTTCTAATCTTAAAATAGTTTTTTTTTTAATTATTTTAACTGTATCCCATCTCACCAGATCAAATCCTGTGCATGAGCCCAAAAGAGCGCATTGTTTTGACAATATTTTAATAACATTCCTATCTTTTATCCAAATTAATGCATTTGGTACATAACGATGGCCGTGTAGCGCCACTGCATCAGATTAACGAATATGATATATTTAATCAACAATCTATCAGAAAGTAATATCTTGGTACCTTCGTATATATGATTTTAAAATATTATTCTTTAAGAATAAGGTTGTTTCGCACATATTTTACTTGCTTTCGCCTATATAGAAGAATAAATACTAAGTACAAGTTAAAGAAACGGGCCAGAAAGAGTATATGTAGTTTCTATTAGAATCGCTTGTTCAACGTTTACACATTATACCTACATATGTATGTATAAACTATAAAGGTATTACGTACAACCTCTACAACAACTGATAGCATGCAAAAGTGTCTTTTATCCCCTTATTAGATACAATATTAAGCCATTTTGTTTTACTTTTCCGTTTTTTATATAAAGTGCATTGATATAAAAAAACAAAAACAACTTCATCAACCTTCATATGGAAGATCTTTATGTGAAAACATATCCAAGGATGGATTTAAATAGAATGAAGGAAATTGTGTTGACTTTTTGGGTGGAAAATTAATTATCTCCCTTATTCTGCTAGCTGCTTATGGGAATGGGTATAATATTTTTCTCTCGCTCCCGCTGAATTTCTCCACTTTCGATACTAACGCCAACGACTCGGCATCTGGTCGCCCTAAAAGTTTCTGCTCATGAGAGTACTATGGTTTTCATATACAAAGATCGCGCGGTTTTTTTGACAAATCAAATGGTATTTATATCCTTGAAGACAAACTTATTTTACAGGTATATTTTTATATCTTATATAGGTTATTTTTTTAAACAGACTCTTTGCATAAAGGAGCAAGTTCGTGCGACCCAGTCGTGCATTTTATTTTATATTGCTTTAGTAAAAAAAACCATCCACTTAATTTTTTTTGAAAGTCCTTTCTGCATCATTCTGTATCGTTATCTGGTATAACAAAATTTTATTTCAAGTCGATATCTCCATTAGTTGAGATACGGACGTACGAACGTACGTACTCACGCTCTCACAGACATCCCTCTTAAATTTTTTTATTTAGATTCTAAGGACCTTGAAACGAGAACTGTCAAAATTTTCAGTTCGACAGATCGGACCAATTACAATAACTTCCTATGGAAAGTTAATAAAAAATACGTATAGTGATACATAAATAAACAAAAAGAAAATATAATATCCATACCCAAGTATGAACATAATAAATAATAGTATGTTTGCTTAGTAATGACCTTTAGTTAATAAACAGATATGATATTATTTTACCAATATTTATTTTATTTGCAGTTATATGTGTTTGTTCCCCCCTCTGAAGGTCAACTTCTTATCCAAGTTAATACCTAAATACTTGACAAAGCTGACCCACGGGAATCACAGTTATTTAAATTGATATTTCGTCTGGGTTGTAAAAACAATCTTTTCCTTTTCTAGTGAAAGAGATAGCGCAACTTTTCTCAGCATTCATTTTAATTTTCGAAAGTTTGTAATACTCGAAAATAATATCTTAAGCAGTTTGAATATTGTTTATTATGCTATCAGGATGTTTATCAGATGAGAATATCACAATGTCATCTGGATACATACCACATTGACAACTTTGCAAGACTGGAAAATAGGACATACAAATATTAAACAAAGTAGGAGATAACACTGATCCTTGAGGAACTCCAGCAGAAATAGTTTTCGACACTGAATTTATTCCATTAAGTAAAACTATGAGTTTTGTATCACTGAAAAAAATATGTATAAGTTTGATTATTCTTTTATAATGAGTTAATTTATGAGTACATTGTGCAAATCAGTATGAAAAACATTTCTAATTTGCAACGAATTGACTTCTCAGAAATTGTACTTATACTAATCAGCAAGTTTATTGGTTAATAACTTAGTGGATCACTTCGGGGTTTTTCAGATTTCAATATTGCAACAACTTTTTCCTTCTTGCATTTTAGTGGAAACTTTTCACTTTTAAAACAAGCATTTATTAAAGTAGTTAATCGTGATGATTTTCAAAATCTATTATCGCTATTTTAACTTTTATGTGTTTATATTTTCATAACCTTATTTACTTTTTAAATTATCATCAATGCTTACCTGCTCTACATAAACCTTAAACGAACATAAAGCATCAATGCCTAAATTGTTTTTAACAAAAAAACGCAAAACGGTATAAAAGTATTTTTTTTTTGTTTAAAACATTCGGAGCTGGAATCAGCACCAAAAATCAACTCTACAACGCATTTTGCTAAAACTTAAAAACATAAAATTCAAAGTTTTTCGGAACTTCATACAAAGTCAAGTCAAATAAAGAATCATAGTTATAATGTACTTAAACAATTTAAACTGAAATAATCATACAATTTTTAGTTATGCTGTGTTTTAGCCCTAATAAACTTTTTGTGTGTTTTTGTTTAGCATTTTTAAAGAGATATACATATTTTAAAAAACCGAAATTCCGATTCAGAACATCAAAGCTCATTGGAAAAGTTTTAAATTGTGTGCTTTGATTTATTTTCTGAAAATTACACTGGTTATCAAGGCTGTGTAGCTGGCAATCAAATTAAACTTTTTCTAAGTATTTCTGAGTTTGAGCACATATATGTAGCTTAAATAAAAGTTCGGATTGGGATCAGCACTAAATATACAAATTCAATACGAATCGATTAAAAAAACAAAAAGGAATTACATTTAAGGTCTTCAAAAACTTCAGATAGAGTCAAATGAAGACGCATTTAGTCATCTCATAACTTATGAGAGATTACAAAAACCAAAATAGTCAATATGACAACCTTATTTTAAAAAATTGACCACCTGATAGTCAATAGAACACTTTTTCGATTGTCAATTTTTGGTAGTCAATATGACAAGAAAAATAGTCAATAGAACAACTTCGGTAGTCAATAAACTATCGAAGATTTCGGTTTTCAAAACAAATGTTCGTAAAGACTACCGCAGTTGTCATACTGACTACTGCAGTGGTCAATATATGACAAGTGAACAATAAAAAAAAAGTTATTAACGAACGACAAAAATAAATAAATGCATTAATAAATAAATTAACACATAAAGAAAAACAAACAAAATAAATATCTAACAAACATTTTTAAGTAAGGCATTGTCACATATTTTGCAACAAACTTTACATCGGTCTTTTAATTTAATAATTCTATCAGAAATATATTTAACATTAGCTAACACGTGTAATTCTTTCGTTGAAAAATGCCAAAGAAGGTTTATCATCATTTTTAACACATTGTTTTGCGATGTTTTGCAACCTTCGGATATGGCTTTTTGCGCAGCTATATCCCAAGCTTGTGATCAGTATTGAATGGTTGCTCGAAAAATCACTTTTAAAATTATAAGCTTATTTTCATGACTTAACTTTGATTTACGATTAATAAAAAGATGGATAATTTTAGAAGTTAAGTTTACTTTTCTTATGATTTCTTGGAAGGTTAGTTACGTATATTTAACATTTGATTTCCAGTTTGTTCTATACGACGTTGATTAAGAGGGAATTACTTGGCAAAAAAAGGCTTTTCTTTTTCGAGTAAGAAAAGGTGTCATCTGCAAATATAGTTTTATTGCAGTTTTGCAAAACAGGAAAATCAGCAGTCAAAAATGTATAAAGTATTATGCCAAGAACAAATCCTTAAGGCACGCATGCAGTACACACAAACATTTCCGAAAGATTTTTGTTAATAGAAACAACTTAACAACACAATTTTTTTATAGGTATACACAGGAAAGTTGAACATCAAAAGTTTGTGTAAGAGGTCGCTATGCCACAAGGAATCAAATGCTTTTTCAACGTCAAGTAAAACCATACCTGTATTTTAACGATTGGTAACATTGATTTCAATGATTGTGGTCATTCGATCGATTTGGTGGACTGTACTATACATATATGGTACGCTCGAAATCCAAATTGTTCAGGAGGTAGAATATTATTATTATAAATGTGTACCAGGAGTTTGTTTTTAATTATTTTTTCAGAACATTTACTTTTAGAACTTGTAAACTTATAGGAAGATAACGTACAGGATGGCTTACGTTTTTTCCAGATTTCAGAATTGGAATGATTTTAACCTTTTTCTATTCTATTGAAAAGTAACTTGACTTTATACATTAATTGAATTAATTTAAAAGAAATGTTTTCCCTGACCTTTTTTAAAAAAAGATATGCATGTTAACAAAGCCAGCTGACTTTCAAGTTTTCGATCCAAGATTCGTGTCAATAATTTCTATGATTGTAACACACTCTTCCTGAGAAGCTTCTTTGAAATGCTTGAGTTGATCAAATGCAAAAATCGCAAAACTATAGATTCCACATTGCTATTTGTTCTGAAGTTGTTGGTTAGTGTATGGCTATCGGTAAATATTTTGCCTAAAGCGTTAGCCTTTTTAGAACCAGACAAGTCTACTAGCGCTTAATAACTATTCCTTGTCCATATCCAACTTCTTCTAAAACTGTTTCTGATTTTAATCAGTGCAACTTAAATGGGAGGAAGAACCGTCTTGCTATTTAAAACTGATAACTTATTTATTCGAGATGAAGTACAAAATTATACCACTCTGAAATCTACACTTCTTGGTCTATTTTTTAAAAGTTTAAAATTCATCACCAGGGTTTCCATTCGATTTTGTTATATACCAGATATTCTTAGACATTTTCAGTTTTTTACTATTCAATTTTTGCTAATGTAGGGTAAGTTCGGGCATTATGGCGCATGGGGCATTATGGCGCACCTAGCAAATATCATACTTCTAAAATTCTAATTAAAATAAAAACAATGCAAAAACTTCAATCTCTGCCGAACACGTGCCCTGTAAACATCGTTAGTCGATACGACGAATTTCGCTGGACAAAAAAAAGAATACAAAAAAAATTTACAGTTTCCTCGTGTTTTTATAATTTTGCTTTGTGTTTGGATTCGTTTTTCTCGGTAAGTATATAACGCAGGTGTTCGGTGTGAAGAGTGTAATGCAGAATACAGTTTCAGTTTTGTTGTGTAGCGGGAAATTTTTGAAACGAAAAGAGAACTTAATTTTTTTGTAATGTGTTGTGAATAAGTGTTTTTTGTGTAATATGGCGCAGATACTGTGAGGGCATTATGGCGCGGGTAAGCCATAATGCCCTTATGAAGTTTTCATGTAAATTATAGTTTCATACGTATGTCTCTTCAATACAAAAACAACAACAACTGAAGACTAAGATTCCAAGGCCAAAACAAATAAAGGTAAAGCGGCAATCATCAACATCATCCGACGAACAAAATCTTGAGATCCAGCTAGCCGACGAGCCGGATGGGCCCGAAGATTTCGGGGAAAATATTTGTGCTGGATGTGGTGAGCATTACTCCACTACAATCAAAAAGGACGAGTGGATGCAGTGTGTCCTTTTCGGACAGTGGTCTCACGAATCATGTACGGGATTTAAGAACACCTGTGATGGATGTGGGCGTTTAAATCAAAAATGAAATCTCCCCGCCATATTGCCCTCAGGGGTGCGCCATATTGCCCGCAGGTAGGGCAATATGGTTTTTTTTAAACTATTTTTAAACTAATTTATTTTTTGTTAATGAACTTGAATTATTATTTTTATTTGATTTATTTATGTTACTGTTTTCGTTTTAAAGTTATTTTAGATTAACGTTAGGTGCGCCATAATGCCCGAACTTACCCTAATTATTTTCTGATAAAACAAGACAAAATTAAATTTGACTACCCACAATGTATTGGCAAAATTGATGAAAAGAAATTCAATGGAATCCATCCATTTGTTGTAGAAGTATTTAAAGAAAGTAAACAAATTATACTTAATGGAAAAATTCATATATCTTGAGTACCCTTTTCAGCTAGGTCCTTGTTAGTCTGTTGTCAGAACAATCATATAGCGGACTATAAGACATTTTATGATTATCCATTTTTATGATGATAGCGGTAGCTTATTTTCTCACATTATAATATGGGTGCATTGTCAAAAACCAGATACTTAATTCAGGAATAACATAATATTTTATATCAAATTACATAATTTTCCAATGTTGTCAAAGTTCGTATTAAATAAATTTCTGAATTAACAAATTTGAGCTTAAAAATCTCGAAATCCCAAAACTATCTGGAATATATACGACCAGGGCATTTTCTTTAAGATTCTTAAATAAAGTGTAACCACTTTGTTGACATTTTTACAAAAGTATACATTAAAGTGAAGTATTTACCACGATTCATTAAAATAAAAAAGTACGTATACGCCCCAGCGCATACATATTTTATCATTGTGCATGTAAATATTTAGTATCAATAGGGATATTTAAAAACTTGATGGATCGGTGAAACACCCTTAATTTTGTGATATGTCCATAGATATTATTAAAGCTAGGTTTACCTCACATTAACTTTCTTTAACTTGAAAAAATAGTTTTTCTAAACTTCCCATTTTGTTCACCTTACTTCTCATTGGAAATGATAAAAGACTATTTACAAAGAAAGCCGCTATAAAATAATATTAATTTGTTAAATTCGAGATAGTCTCGGGCAAGTTAGGCCTCCTATATTATTTTCAGCAGACTGCAGACTGCAAAGTGATAAAATGGTATGTACCGAGTTGAGAGCATTGCTGTTGCAAAAGAATATTCAATTCACAATGAAAACAATATCAACACAGAGAAAAATAAATGTAAGTAAGTTTGATGCCGCCCGCGGTTGCCGATGGGTCGGTCGCTTGCTGATGCTGATGCTGATGCACGTACCTACGTATAATTCCCTTTTTTACGTATATATAGTATTGACTGCAAGTCTCTGGAATTGAAATGGAGTGAAGCGGCATTATTTTCTCGCCTCAAACCAGCACGAGCTTGCGTGCGCAAAACGATATTCAAGGCATGCAGCACCATCCTCAAATACAAAGGTATAATAATCCTATATACATCAGCCACGAGTACATATATATAACAGAGCCTCGCACTGTGATGAGCTGACATTAAGAGCTGGTTACAAGTAGGTATACGTAGGTACCCGTAGATTCGGGATCGGGGTTAGGGTTTAGGGTTGTCTTATAGTTGTCTGGACGACGATGACGACGAAGACTGAAGACTGGTAATGGCTTAATGGTATGGCATGCATCTACAATTAGAGGAAGCAACTGAGTTGTCCGCCTTTAACCTCTCTGATCGGTATAACTACACCAACGTTATAGTGTGTGGACCCTGTCTGGAGTAAATTCGAACGTATTTCCTCTAAACCTGAGTCTTCAAAGGAATTTTTTGGGTTTCGCACTGCGTCACCCCCAATTGCGTTTATGGGAAGAATGTGGTACATGGAAATCAGATGAGAAAATTATTGATTTAAATATTTCTTTTTCTTTGCTTTTGGTTTGATATACATAATTGACTTGGAATATCACGAGAACTGTTACCCGTTTTGTTAGCCAAATTCAATGATGTGAGATTCAAACAAACAAAATTCCCTTCGGCAGGATATTCTCTGGTTTTGCTTGATTCTTCGAAAATTGATGATTTCATTTTTTTGTATTTTCAATTCCTTAGAAATTTTAACAAATAGTATTGACATGCTTCATGTAATGTAACTTTGAAAGGAAAAATATGTTTGTTTTTCAAACAAGGTTTTTTTTTTAATTTTAAATGACAGTTATTCGTATAAACTCTACTTCTTTTGCTAGACTCATTTTAGGCACTGCTCATGTTTGGTTCTCAAATTTACCAAGAAGTGTTCTTGAAATATGTTATGTCTTCCTTAAGCTAAAACATGAGAACAGGTATCTTGGAGTTAATCCACCTCTTGTTTTTCCTGGAAAAGTGGATAAAGCAAGCGTCATTCAAAATTTCTTTAATTCGTGCCACAATCATCGACGAAATCCAATTAAGGTCTCATTATTCTGTCATGTGCTCGACCATGCATCTATCAAAGTATTTGCAGAATCTCTCTCGCGCACATCTTCTTTGAATATTTTTCTAACATATTTTCCATCACACATCAGTCTAATATTCATCATCATCATCCTGGTTTAATATTCTGGAGTAATTTTATGTTAAAGGATAAACCAATCCAAGTCATCAGTATATCATCGATAGAGAGAGAGTCTGATGGCGGAATGTTGTTATAGATTGAAGCCTATACAATATTCATAAATGCCAAAACCAAAAGGTGTCCATATACAAGCTGTGTCTTCTATATAGTCTACATGTATAACTTGTATGATGCTTCTCATTGATGCCATCTATTATAAGCCATCCCAGAAATGTAATTACAGGGTGTATCATCATCATCATCGATGTGATATATTGACTTGGTGTTTATGTAATTTAAATTTTCTGATTGATTACCTTCTCGATACAGGTCAATGATTTGATTTACTGCGCTAACCGATTTAAGGCGGATTCCTTTATAGATAAAAATAATAACATCCTTTATGGTGCCATGTTATACAAGTTGTTAATCGATATAAAATTAGTTCAAAAAATTTTACCTAAGGTAAATCATAATTGAGGACCAAAAAAGGAATTTGATCTATAAAAGGTTAACTTTTGTTGAAAATCAATTATGTTAGATGAAAATGCCTTCAAACAGGTGACTGAAATCATTTCGATACAATTTTATTTTTACTGTCTTAAAGTACAAATAATTTACTTTTTATTGATAATGAAACTAATTAAAGAAAATCTCTATCTTTATAAAATAGAGTTCTTAAAATACTGGGTTTAACCATAGATAAAAACTTCTTTATTTTGATTTTTTCAGAACGAGATGTTTAAGTAGAAATTTGACAGTGAAATATTATTTAAAAAAGCGCAATTATAAGAATATCACTTTGACACCAAGTTAATCGTGCATCATTATGTCAGAGTAAGTAAAATATTCAAGAAAAAGAGAACTATGTATGTATTTGCGATATGAGAGGTAATTAATTAGTTAAAGAAGGTCAAATAAGTTTAATGGCAAGCCCAAGCAATACAAAAAATTGTAACAGCAAGGTCTTTACATATTTTAGAAAGCTTATTTCTGAGACATTGCCAGAAAAAGTTATGTTAAGAACTTAATACTCCTAAGACATCAATATGTTATGTTATCAAGAGTTCTTAATTTTCAGGAAAGATAGTCAAGTGGATAAAGCAAATTCAGTAGGTGGTGGAGTCTTAATAGCTATTAGAATACATTTTTATACGACTTTCATAACATTCCCTTTAAACCTGACAATTGAATTTATTTGTGTTCAAATATTGCTGCGTCAAAAGATTTATTTGTTTTAAACGTCAACATTTCTCCAAAATCCCTCTTTTGCTCTTAGTCATATCATGGACATCGCTAGTTTGGATAGCAATATTTTTGTTTTAGGTGACTTTAACCTGCCTTACATTAACTGGGTTACATCAGAAGACGAGTCTTAATTAGAAGTATCATTAAGTTTTCATTTTAAGTACATTTTCTCCACGAACTTACAGCAAGTTAGCTGTAATAAAAATTCTTTAAATCGGCAACCTAGTTCAATCAAACTCTGCCATGTCGAAAATAGATAAATACTATCCCCCACTTGACGTTTTTCTTGACTTTGATGCTCAATTACTTAAAAGTAGTATTTCACATGACTTTCATATTCTATTGACTTTCGGAAAACTATTTTTCAGCAACTTTCTGAACATCAATATACTCTTGTAATATTGAGAATATACAAAATTTTAAATGACGTTGACGTTGAAGTATCATACTTTTAAAAGATATCGTTCCTCTTAAAACACCCAAATATTCCAGCTTTTGTCATTCACGGTATACGAAAAGAGCTTAAAATGCTTCGAAACAAGAGAAACAAGGCTTGTGAAAATCTTATAAAAAGCATGTCAGCTGAAGATCGTGAAGTATACATATGTTACGCTCTTTGAAGAGTTAAAATTTATCTCCACTTATTTATATTCCGAATATCTTTTAGATATGGAAAGTTCCCTTGAGCTTAACAGTAAATTTTACTTATAATAAAGATAACTTAGTTAGTACTCCCGAAATTTTGTTTGCTTACAACTTTCAGCAATCTTTCATTGAATCTCCTTTAAAAATAGGTGAGAATTTCTTTCTATACTTTCGAGACTGTCCCTAGACTACCTTTAATAAATGACGTTAGACAAAATCTTCCGTTACTTGGCATTACTTAAAGATGGAATTCCTCTTAAAAAAAAAGAGGCTGGGATGCGACCCACACTTCCCATCCCGTCTATCGATTTGTCTTGGTTAAAAGTTTGTTTTGCATCAATTTTTACCAAATTTGCGTACTATTTTTTTGTAGATTTTATTTTTTGTATGAAAAAACACACTGTTGGATTTTTATAAAAAAATTACTGAATATCGAAAACAATATTTTTTGAGTCGAAAATCAATTTTTACCAACTTTTGTTACATTTTTTTTTCGGTTTTTAATTTTTTGTAAAAAAAACTGTCAATTCGATTTTTCTCAAATTTTTTCCGAATGTTGACAACAATATTTCTTATAAGTTAAAATTAGTTAGAAACCATTATCTCAAATTTTTAAAAAGGTATTTGAGTCGAAAATCAATTTTTACCAACTTTTGTTAAATTTTGTTTTGGTTTTTTAATTTTTTGTAAAAAAACTGTCAATTCGATTTTTTTCAAAATTTTACTGAATGTTGACAACAATATTTTTTGAAAGATAAAAGTAGTTAAAAGCCAATATCTCAAAGTTTTGAGAGTAGTGAGTCGAAAATCAATTTTTACCAACTTTGAGTAATGTTTTTTTTAGGTTTTTATTTTGTATAAAAAAACTGTCTATTAGATTTTTTTCAAAATTTTATCAGATGTCAAAACATTATTCTTCGTTGCACAAAATTGTTTTGGAGATGAAATCATATTTTAGTCGTAAAATTTTCGAGGTGACAAATTTTTTTTTTCAGTTTTTTATTTGATTTATAAAAAAAACCTTTTATTTTTTTTTTTCAAAAAATATACTTGTTTGGTATAACGTTTCAGTTTATAATATAAAATTTAATTCAAGTCTCTAGCGTTTTTGGTTCATAAGATATTTAGGGTTAACCAAAATGTTCACCTTTTTTTTAAACTGCTATGGTAAAAAAACCACCCACGCAATTTTCTTGACAGCCCTTTCTGCATCTTTCTGTCTTATTATCTGTATAACAAAATTTATTTGAAGTCGATACCTCTTCTGGTTCTTGAGCTATGGACGACGAAAAATACGTCGGACGTACGGACGTATGAACGTACGTACACACGCACGCACATACATCTTTCTAAAAATGTTTTATTTCGACTCTAGGGACCTTGAAACGTCGAGAAATTTCAACATTTTCAATTCGACAAATCGGACCGATTACAAAAACTTCCTATGGGAAGTTAAAAATGTATGTAAGTCAGTAGTGGCATCTCACCTTCTTCGCATATTTGCACTATTTCTAAGCTCATTTAAATTCCCAACCATATGGAAGAAGGCTTTTATTACACCAATTTTTAAAGATTTGACATTAGTACCTAATTACAAACCAAACTCTTAACTGTCCTGTATTCTCAAACTTTTTGAACAAGTTGTTTGTGATAGTTTAAATTTGAACTGCAAGAATATTACATATGTAATCGACAAAATGGTTTTATGCAAAAACGTTTGTTATGGTGCTACTGGGAATGCCCTATGTTTGCTAGATAAAGCGCAGCTCGCTATATAATTTGGCTAATGAGCCGCAATTATAAAATTAAAGTTTTAGGTATGTTGATAGTTTTAGAACTGTTTTTATTATCCAATATTTCACCACTATTTATACTACTTAAAATCAATGGGTTATCCCCACTTATGCTTAAGAACTATCTTACAAATACTTTTGTGCTGCATCAGCATTCTATTTTTAATATATACAATATGTTGGGGCAGTCTAATAATTATGACTCAATGAAATTATGAATCTGGAACATAGTGTAACAAAATACTTCTACGACACTTCATGTGCATAGTCACCCAAGTGGTGGCAATGCTCTGAGCACAACACTCAGTTTCGTTTGGTAAAAAGAAACAAAAAAATAAATTTGATATTAAACTTTATAGTTTCGAATATCAATGAAATTTACTATTTCAATTGTGTCGATCGAATACTACATGTGGCTTTGTTTACGTTTGGGAAATGAGAAATGATTTTACGTTAATGAAATGAAAGAATGCTTTCATTACACTACACGTTCGAAAGTTACTAATCTACTTGCAAATACCCTAGAACTCAGTCACTAATTATTCTAAAGCTTTTGACCAAATTTCTCATGATATCATCGCATTTAAGCTGAAGGCAACGGGGTTTCCTTCTCAGTTTATCACATGGATTTCATCTTATCATCGAACTAGGTCTTATCAAGTAAAATTCAGAAGTTCTTTCTCTAACCCTTTTATTACCAAATCGGGAGTTCCGCAAGGTTGTCATTTAGGACCTCTACTTTTTATCTTAGCTATTAATGATGTACCCCTTTGTGCACGATACAAGCATATTTTGACAGTTCTTTGGCTAAAGTCAATGCAAAAGCATTAAATGTTGCTGCATATGAGTTAAGTAATAAGGAAATTCATGTTTCGCAAAATAATACTCAAAGTGTTGCTGCTGCTGTGGACGATGTTGCTGCCGATGCTGACGATATTGTTGAATCTGAGGCTGAAGATGTTGCAGTTGTTAATTATACGGATAGTGTTGCAAGAGCTAAAGTTGGTGCAAAATTTGTCGATGTACATAACTCTACTGATACAAACAAGGCAGTAAAGGAAATTGGTGTTGATGGTGACATTCGTTCAAGGGGCATTTTCGTTGCGGAAAAACTTCAATGGTTTCACATATCAAACTTTCTGCCAGCAACAACAAAAACAGCTATCATTGAATATTCAGCAGATAAACTAAATATTGACGAATCCCAAATTGCTTGTTTCAAGTTGACGGGAAATAAAAATATTGAGAAGCTTAGAACTGTAAACTTCAAAATTGGCGTGCCTCTGGAATGTGCAACTGATTTTTTCAGTAAAAGTTTTTGGCCTGAAGAAGTAAGAGTACGACATTTTACAAACAACCAAAAAAACTCGAAGTATCCCCTTACTGTCATCAACCAAACGTAGCTCTAAATAATGAAAATAATGAAGTTCAAATTAATGAAGACGAGAATGATTTTCGTATTTACTACCAAAATGCTGGTGGGATGCGAACAAAAATTGACAAATTTTATGCTGCTGGTGCTGACAATTGTTATCAAGTTTTCGCTCTAACTGAAACATGGTTGACCCAAGGAATATATTCATCAGAACTTTTCTCCGGTGATTACCATGTATACAGAAGAGATCGTTATGCTGAAAGTGAATCCAAAGGTGGAGGCGTGCTTTTATCTGTGAGTTATAAGCTCATAAGTTATCAAATATCTTTATTTAATGAAAATATTGAACAAATCTGTGTTAAAATAGAATTTCCTTTTGCATTACTTAATTTATTTATCTTTGTTTCATATATACCACCTGGTAGCGATATTACTATTTATTCCTTACATATACAAAATATAAAAAAAGTGTTTGATGTACTTGAAAAAAATTCATATATTGTTGTACTAGGAGATTTTAATCTTTCACATATAAATTGGATTTATTCTGTTGAGGATAAAATTTTATATCCTTCAAATGTTACTTCTAAAATCGAATATGAGACTTTAGATTTGCTTTTAACTATGAATGTAAACCAAATTAATGGTGTAAAAAATGATAATCAAAGAATTCTCGATTTAGTATTTTTAAGTCATGACTTGGAAGCTGCAGTTAATGAAATAATTGAACCTATTCTTAATAATTCTGTACACCATAAAGCATTAGAGATTCAGCTTAATTTTTTGTATCTTGATAAACTTAATTTTAATAAAAATGTAAATGAAGTTGAATAGAATTATGTAAAGGCCGATTATGTTGCTTTAAACACTTTCTTTCAAGAGGTGGACTGGGATAATTTGTTTGTATCGAATGATTTAAAGTTATGCTTTGATAATCTCCGAGAAAAAATTGAAGAAACTAAAGTTGGATTAGTCCCTCAAAAAAGGATAAGGGGTAATGGCAGACCAATTTGGTTTAATAAAAGACTCTGTAATCTTAAAAACAAAATGACAAAAGCTCAAAAACAATATCGATCCAATAAAGCTTATAAAGACAGGTTTAAACAGCTTCGACACGAATATGAGACTTTGAAAAAATTTTTGTATAGTCAATACTTGTGGGGCTTGGAATCTAAAATCAAAACCAACGCGAAGGCTTTTTGGTCATTCCTTAACGGAAAAAGACAATCTTTTGGATTACCGATTAATATGAGAATTGAAGATAAGGTTACAAGTGATGAGAGTGAAATCTGCAATTTATTTGCTGATTTCTTTCAGTCCAACTTCATTCTTGAAGCGCCAAAACTAAAATATAATCTTAATATTCAGCCAATAACAAGTCTTGGAAATATAATTTTAACCAAAGAAGAGGTTTTAGTAGAGCTATCTTCTCTAGATGGAAACAAAAATGAGGATTCTAATAGAATATCTCCTTTGTTATTGAAAATGTGCAAAGATAGTCTAGCAGTACCATTAATGAAGATATTCAATTTATCATTAAAACAGGGAATATTTCTAGATGACTGGAAAACTTCGGTTATAACACCAATACACAAAGCGGGTTCAAAGCAAGACATTACCAACTACAGACCTATTTCTAAGTTGCAATCAATCCCAAAAATGTTTGAAGCGTTAGTTAAAAAAAGAATTTATGAGAATATAAGAAATGGTATCTCAGAAAACCAACACGGATTTGTTAGTGGTAGGTCAACTACTACTAACTTATCTCTGTTCTCACAGTTTTGTACGAAGGAGATGGAGCGTGGTGGTCAAGTCGATGCAATCTACACAGATTTCTCGAAAGCTTTTGACCGAGTACAACATGATATTTTGTTAGAAAAACTAAAAGCTTTTGGATTTAAATCTGATATCTTAAAGTGGTTTGAACAATATCTTACTAATCGAACTCAGTATGTAAAGATAGGTGACAATTTATCGAAGGTAATTAAAAACTTTTCTGGAGTTCCCCAAGGTAGCCACCTTGGACCTCTGTTTTTTTACCTTTTTATAAACGATCTTCCGTCTTGGGTGAAACATTCTGGTAATTTGCTTTTTGCGGATGATTTTAAGATTTTTAGACTTATAAAATCTACCAGTGACTGTGACCTCCTTCAACAAGACATTAATGACGTATCTAAATGGTGTGAAATAAACTGCTTACATCTAAATATCTCAAAGTGCAAATTGATGTCTTTCACAAGATCTCCTCGACCCATACAATTTTCATATAAAATTAATAATATGGAACTAGAGAAAGTTGGCAAAATGAAAGATCTGGGGGTTATATTTGACGAAAAATTAAATTTTAAAAATCATTATGACTACATAGTTTCTAAAAGTAATAAATTATTAGGTTTTTTAAAAAGAAACTCAAAGGATTTTAAAGACCCGCATACTTTAAAATCTTTGTATATTAGTTTAGTTAGGTCAAATCTTGAGTACGCTTGTTGTATTTACGAAGTCAGCATTAATAGAATCGAGGCGGTTCAACGTAAATTTACGAGGTATGCCCTGAGAAAGCTAAATTGGGTTGATAACGTAATGCCTTCTTATGAGCAGAGATGCCTCTTATTAGGTATGCAAACTCTAGAAACGAGGCGTAAACAATATCTAATTATGTTGGCGAGAGATGTTTTATGTTCACATATAGATTGTTCTGCTCTACTTGCCCTTTATCCAATTTTCGCTCCTTCAAGACCCTTAAGAGAAAAAAAAATGTTTTTTTATGTGCCACGTTTTTATACAAATTACGGTAAAAGTGATCCAGTTTCCAGCTCCTGTATATTATATAATTCAGTTTGTGACATAATTGACCTACATTTAAGTAGATATTTGTTCAAAAAAGCTTTGACGCTAGTCATTTGTTAAAAGTAAGATACATTATTTTAAAAAGTAAGATAAAATTGTTTTGACAAAGAATCTTTATTCTATCATGTTATTTTTGTATATTATGTATATAATTTGTTATATCTAATAGAGTTTGTAAGCTCGATAGAAAGAAATAAATAAATATTTTCTTCTATGCGGATGATATGAAAAACTTCAAAGCATAAAATCTATAAACGATGGATTACAACTCCAAGAGGATATTAACAGTTTTGTTATTTTGGGCAAAAAGATGGGCTAAACCCTTACCTTATTAAATGTCAGGCAATGACTTTCTCTAAAAAACATACTTTCCGTTTGATTGATTACAAATATTGCAGAACTTTATACATCGCGCTAATAGTTTTAAAGATTTTGAAATTCTTTTTAAATTTAAAATTTCGATTTCACGGAGCGTATTAATTCGATCGTTAGTAAAGCAAACTCAATGTTAGAATTTGTTAAAAGTTGTTTTAAAGAATTTCGGGTTTCCATCTTCAGGAACGCATTCCAGGTATGGGCTCCTTTTTACGAGATCCGCAAGAATAGGATAGAATCTGTTCAACGCAACTTCATAAGTTTCGCCTTAAGAGGGCTACGATAGTTTGATCGCTATAAATTCAATCCTTGTTAACATCCTTATGAACCCATAGTTTCGAATTAGGTAATGCAAGTTTCTCAAACTGATTTCAGTATGAGTAAGAATATTCTTAAAAATATTATACTAAAGACCAGTGTACGGCATACTGAATGTTCTATCAATTTGTTTGTAATTTAATTTTTGTTTATATTTTTTCGTAAGGTTATATATGTAGCTTGTGTTTAGTTTTTCTACAACAAACGTAAAATAAAAATTGTCATTGCCTTTATTTTAATCCGATATAGGAGCTGTATTAACATTGCCTTAAAAATGTTCCATTTTTAATGAACAATTAAAAGAATATTTTTGACAACGCCATAACCTTTTTTTTAAAGACTCCTAGTTTTCGAAAAAAAAAACGATTTTCAAAAACTGGGGCCAAACAACGATATTTTTTGATTTTGATAAAAAAGGGTGTTTTTTTAAGGAGAAATAAAACGCATGTCATTTAATGTTATGGCCAAAAATTCAGCTTTATTACATAGATAAGAGTTTACCATTATGTTTTAAAAATGATTGCAAGAAAGTGGCCGTCTTAGTTGGCTCGATTAAGTTCCAAGAAAGAGGTCCAATTTTAGAATACCTTTTGCAGCAATCGTGGCAGTAAGCAATAACGCACTTAATATTCTCCTCCAAGGCGTCAATCGTCCCGGGCTTATCTGGAGTAAGTCTACTCATTATTAAATTGCAAACCAAACTGAACATAAATAAAGAGTGACAGTTGTCAAAAAGACCAAAACCGAAAAAAAATATTTCTCGATTGAAAATCACATGATTTTTTAATTATAAGAATTAAATTTGTTTATAATCTTACATACTATTTTTATATGTTCAAAAAATAATGACAATTTGTGTTGTTAATTTAATTAATTAATTTTTGTTCGGTGTTTCAAGTTTTGTGTGTTTTTTTTAAATTCAATTACATTTTATTGCCGTCCCTTTAATTAATGTATATATATTCTATGAACAGTTAAAAGAATAGACAACATGGTTTTCTTCTATGTTGTATAGTTACAAATAAATTACCGTAACCATCAAAGTTTTCGCACAAAATTTATCAGGCAATGAATTACATTAACTATATACACGCACTTTCAGAAGGCATGCACCAGAAACTTTGGTAACGCCTCCAAAAAATTGCAAAACTTCTTGACTAATTATCCCCCAAAGCATAAATTCATAGACAACCAACAACAAAACTAAGAAAGAAAAAGAAAACATTGACAAACTGCCAGTTCTCATTAAAGAGAAATATCCATTTACAACATTCTTGTGCAAAGATACGAAATCTTGTGGTACCGCCTACGCACAATCCAAAGTTGCGCTTCTATGGACACTTTTGACCAGCGGCAACAACTAAACTCTACAAACTACACTGACAAAAAACAACACGAAGTCTTTGACAAAAATCTAGGAAATTTTGATGTCTAATATGGAAATGCATGTAAAATTTGTACGAGTACTTCCACCTAAAGGTTTTCACGAGTTTGAAAGAAGCACTATTTAAAAGTTTTTATAAAGATTTCCTGTAAGATTATTTACTTTTCTTTGAGTATTTGTTATGTAACTGATATCTGTAAAAAATATGCAAAATTGATTCCCTGGATCTATCTCGATCTTTTTATTTTCAGTGTATCTGTAAACGTTACATAACCCATGACTATTTTTACGCAATTTTATCAAAGATACACGATCGCTCTCTTGGGTTTGATGCATCTTTAAGCTCCATGCGTCGTCGCTAGAAAAATTCAATGCATCTTCAGCAGCGGGCAGAGTTACGAAAATGTAATTCATCGTACCTATAAAAAAGATGTGGACATCAGCACAACACAGACCCGCCACAAAAACACTTCCTCTCAATGGAAAAGACACGCCAGACTACGCCAAACTAAAAAATAAAAACACTGCATCTTCACTTCTGGGATTTGTAAGAGTACCGTAAAGTAAAAACACAAGTGCAATGCATTATTCTTCATGTCTTTCCTTCCTCCTAATGTGGTGGATTCAACATCTTTTATACCCTTGGGGTTGGAAGAAACAAACTTTAAAACTGCATGTTGAGAAACTCCCTTAACTTCATATAAAATACAACCTACCTAACCATAAAGAGCTTGAAGAAAATCTGTTTCAATTTGGGAGTTAAACTTCTGGGGTTTAGTTTTTTGAGTTGCGGGGGCAGTGCAAAGCACAATCGACCTTTGTGTTGACCATTGGCACCACACACCAACCGACCAACATATTGCACATCTTTCGGGACGCCAGACGACACAAAGTGCATTGCAGACAGAGTTAAGAGTTTATAGAAACTCAAGTCAACTTTGTCATGATAATTATAGTAATCATCATGAACTTTATACCTACTATCGTCTAAAGCCTTTCGTGCGTCTTTGTATGATTTTTAGTCTACATCGTTACAGAATTTGTCTCTATAAGTATATTTTGTTGTTGTAGCTAAGCTATGTTATATAGAGGTAAATCTCAAGCCGATCACATGCACTTTAGCTCAGGTTTTGAGTAATAGCCGCATTGGCCGCCCATGATAATAATAATAACCATCCAGTTTAGCTTCATATCTTCCTTGGCCCATATGCGTCCGTTCGTGTTGTGCTATGTTATGGTCGTCTGCACTGCGTCTTCGTCATCGTCATCGTCATCATCATCATCGTCATCGTCTTCGTCGTCGTCGTCGGTCGGTCGTCGGGGTGATATATTAAACATATTTTACATTAAGAGATTCAAGACATTTTGTTGACTGCGAACATACTCCGTGCAGTTGGGTGTTTCGGGTTTTCTTTTTTTAGTTTAAGAATTTAAAGCACGTATAGTGCGGTTTTGCATATTAAGTATATAGAGCTAGAGCCTGGGTCTTTCGTTCGCGAAAACAGCATCTGCTATGCAGCCGAGATGACCGTCGATCATCTTGATGTGGACCAATTTCTCAATATGCATCATTCATTTGTTTTCATAAACATAAAGAAAACAAAAACCGATAAACAAAATTGTAGGCATAAAATGATGACCATCAGGTTGCAGGTAAGGTATGAATAACCGTCTCGAAACCATTTACAGAATTTCAAGAACAAATTTTCTTGTCCTATTTTTGGCAATCCATCAAGATAAAGTTGAATATATGTATGAAATGAGTATATGTATGAAACTTAACTACCATAAGTCGAGGCGGATATCGATTTGATGGAGCCTTGTAAGGAGTATTTTCTGCCATGCTCTTGATTTAACCAAGGAACGAATATACATTTAATAATATAAGTTAAGTATGGTGGAACTAATAAATGTTATTAAAAAATTTCCTTAAGCAGCAGGTACTTATAAAATATACATTAAAATTTTTATATTGGGGATAACAATTTAATTTATAATAAAAATAAAATAAAAAAGTTGTTAACGTTGTCAATTTGTAACCACTTATTTCATCTCATAATCAATAATGACAAAGTTAATGATTATTTAAATGGTTACGCAATTTAAAAGAAAAATTAAAATATTCTACTTAAGGTAAGAGCAGTTAAAAAACTTCTTTTTAAAGTAAGACATATGCACAAACACCAATTTGATTCTTTTACCATTTTTCCTTAAGTCTTTATTTTTTGAAAAGAATTTTAATAACAAGTAACCAAAAAATATCAAAAACAAGTTTTTGGATAATCTAAAATGGAGGATATTTAATTTCTCTTCGAATAAGTTGATTAAGTTGTTGCGATACTTCAAATTTATGAAATTGTCCAAGCTGTTTAAAAACATGTTCTTTATGAAATTTTAAGTTTATGCCTTAGTTGGTTCCTGAAACAGAAGAAATTTTTTAAACTTCTGCAAACTTCATTCATGGAGGTCTTAAAGATGTGACAAAAAACATAACATTTGTCAAAATTGCTATTAATTCAAAAAGAAATAAAAATAAATAAGAAATCATTTTTTTTTAAGTATTTAACTCGTTTGAGTTTTTCATGGAACCTTACCTTTAAAAATATTCGTAAGCTATTATTACAAGGTCAACGTTAACAGTCATCGCGTTGACTCTCTGACGTCACCAAACAATCTTAATATTCTCTGTCAATGCACGATTAGTTTTCACAGTGTCACGAATGACACCGTCCGATCAAGTTTGTCCCTAAATGCATTGACGCCTATGTGTATGTCAAAGTGACGTTTTCATAACTCTGTCAACGCGTGGATGCGCAAAACTTTGACGATCACACGATTTGGATAAATAATGTTCATTTGAGTCAACATTATTTTAAACTACCTAACCTATAGGAAGTTATTGTAATCGTTCCGATTTGTCGAAGTGAAAATTTTGACATTTCTCGACGTTTCAAGGTCCCTAGAGTCTAAATAAAAGATTTTTAGAGAGATGTCTGTGCGTGCGTGAGTACATACGTTCGGGAAGTTTTTTTTTGTAGTTCATAGTTCAAGAACAAGTTGACATATCGATTTCAAATAAATTTTGTTATACAGCAGATGCAGAAAGGACTCTCAAAAAAGTTGAGTGGGTGGTTTTCTTACCATAGCAATTAAAACAAAAAAAATTAAAATGTTGGTTAACCCAACATATCTCACGAACCAATAACGCTAACGACTTAAATTAAATTTAATATTATATACTGTAACGTAATACCGAACAAATATATTTTTGGAAAAAGATCCAACTAACGGTTTTTTTTATAAATCAAAAAAACTGAAACAAAAAAATAATTGACACCTCAAATATTTTTTGAACAAAAAATGAATTTATCTCCATAATAATTGTATGCAACGGAAAAAAACAAATTTGACATCTGGTAAAATTTTGCGAAAAATCGAATTCACAGTTTTATTTTTTATAAAAAATAAAAACCAAACAAAACATTACTAAAAGTTTGTAAAAATTGATTTTCGACTCAAATATCTTTTAAGAAATTTGAGGTTATAGCTTTAAATTAATTTTATCTTGTAAGAAATATTGCAATATTCTTTGAAATTTTGAGAAAAATCCAAACAAATTTTGCATTCGTAAAAAAATTCCACCTAGAAACATTTTAAACAAACATGACATTACGATGGTAGAGTAGTCGAAAAAAGTGGTTTAAAAAAGATTGATTTAAAAAAAAATAACGATTTTCAAATACAAATTTTGAAAAATTAAGGGTTTTTGAGAAATCAAATGGCGTTTAACTTTTTAAAAACAAACTTTTTTTAAAAATACAGAAAATATTGTTAAGCAGACTCTTTAGATACATAAGCAAGTTCGTGCTTCCCAGTCACGCATTTTATTTCGAGTTCATTTTTTACCCCCTCCCAAAAGTGGAATGTTAATTAAAGTTGGTATGAATGTTTGATTAATTATTAGAACACTAGCTGACCCGGCAGACTTTGTACTGCCTCAATCGATAAATAAAAGACCTAAACTTTTGTATAAATTAATTTCAAAACAAACAAAACGTATTGAATAAAAAAGCATTTTTGAATGAAGCATGAAGTTTTATTATTATTTTCAACACATCATGTTGCTTACTTAAAATAAAAGAGTTTTCCTGAAATACTGGCTATTTATAAGGTTTACATTTTTATTAACAGGCACACACTGTTATGATACAATTTGTTAATCAATTTAAAGCTTTCTCATAAACTATATTTTTTGTTTTGTTTTGTGGTGCGTAAATAAACAAAGAAGACGGGTTTCCGAAGCGCGAACACGCGACGTATAATTGTCCATGCAAAATAGGGAAACTCCAAGTTGATTCCGCAAACTTCTAAAGACTGTCCTTGCGATTTATTTGTCATCGCAAAGGCCAGACGTTCTGAAAATTGTAAGCGTTTAAAATCGAATGGTAAATCCGTTGGAATCATCGGTATTTGCGGTATCGAGACATCCTCTTCTTTATATTTTCCTTTTATGATTGTTGCCTCAATGACGTTATTCATCAGCTTTTTCACAGCCAGTCTTGTTCCATTGCATAGTCAAGGTTGATTAATGTTACGTAGCATGATGACAACTGATTCTACTTTTAACTGCAAATTGTGAGGTGGCAATCCATGCAATTCCAGTGAATTTAAAAACTCCGTGGGATAGTTGACTACGTCATCCTGGTTCGTAACGGTGTCGACTGATTTGAAGGAAACCAACTGTCCTGGAAGAAAATTCTGAATGGTCGCATTGAGATCCTCGATATCTTTATTTTTCGCTGCCAATATTGCTCGTTCACCCAGCCAATTATGGTTATTGAACTTTTGCGCTATATCTTGGAGAACATGCTGAATAAGCTCCTCTTTTGAATCTGTGATGTGACAGAAATCTGTGGGTAATGTGATGAATCCGGTCGAGGTGTCCATTCCAACTTTGTTATTTCCAATATCTAACAACTGCTTCGCAAACACATTTGCAGTTTCATCATGTTGCAAAAATACTCCCATGTTAGTTGTTAATGTGTTAATGTGGAGTGCCTTTACGTACTGCCACAAATGCGATGATTTTAGGTACGCATTTAGTTCATCAGCAACAGTTGATCGGGGAATAACTGGAAGAGTCTGACGAAAATCACCTGACATGGCACCACCAAAAATATTTTGGTTGTCACGAAGATCTTTCAATGTTCTGTCCAGCGCATCCAGTGACCTCTTATGGGTCATTGTGCATTCATCCTAAACAATTAATTTGCATACCTGTAGGATCTTGGTCATTGCGCTATTTTTGGCGATGTTGCAAATTGGTGTTTCGGTAATTTGCATTGTTTAATGGTAATTTCAAGGCAGAATGCGCAGTTCGACCGCCTTCTAGCAGAGTCGCAGCTATTTCAGATGAAGCCAACGCTAGAGCAACATCATTTCGCGATCTGATCCTCGCCAAAAGCAATCAAATTAAGAACGTTTTTCCGGTTCCTCCGGGAGCATTAAGGAAATAAATTATACCAGATGCACTGTTCACGCGTTCGCGATTCACTTTTCGGAACGCGACATTACATCGCGAAGACTATTTTCATAGATATGATTGAATTTGAACTTTATGCAGCGGTAATATATTGCAAATTGACTCTTTGACGTTAGGAACACACCTTAATTGCTAAGACAACAGTGAGTGATTATAATTCAATATGAACTTTATTGAATAGCAATAAAGTTCAAATTGACTCTAGAAAACGTTTGTATGGGAAATAGAAAAGAGCTGTTTTTAGGGTTTACCCGGAAATTATTCGATTTTTTCTCGCCTTATCTTTCCTAGACCTCCACGAACATTTCAGGGCTAAGATAAGATAAATCAGCCGTTCTCGAGTTTTAGTGAGACTAACGAACAGCAATTCATTTATATATATATAGATATAAACAAAAGAAGTCCCACAGATATTGATGGCAAAACGATGGTTTTTGTAGGCAATTATTATCAAAACATTAAAAAACAAAACAAATATAAAGTGCACGACTGGATCTTGAGACAATATGAGAGCTTGTGCAGAAGAAATTTATTGAAATCGATGCATTAGTTCTTGAGAAAACTTAAAAACAAACACACAAACATTTTTCTAATTGAAAGAAGCCAAGTTAAGAAAAACAATTTAAGAAAACATTTAGTTAAAATCCATCGGTTCGTTTTTTAAAAAATCGAATTTCCGATTTCTAACCAAATAAAGTGCACGACTGGGTCGCACGAACTTGCTCCTGTATGCAAAGAGTCTGTTTAAAAAAGTATCTATATAATATTTAAAAATATACCTGTAAAATAAGTTTGTCTTCAAAAATTTAAATGCCATTTTATAAATCAAAAAACCCTTGATTTTTAAATTTTTTTTTTTGAAAATCGTTAGAGCGGTTTTTTTTTAAATTAATTTTTTATATATAAAATTTTTCAATTTTGTTATAAAAATATTTTTGGTATGCAGTTGTTTAGTGATTGTAAATATACGCTCCATATTTCAATTTCGTAAAAAAATGTTCACCCGTTTTTGAGATATAGAATTTTGAAAAAAAAAATTTCAATATTTTTTTAAAAATCCAAACAATAAAAAATTGCACTTTTGATAATCAAATATTGTTAAGGCAACATAAGAGCTCGTTCAGAAAAAAAATTATTGAAATCGGTTCAAAAGTTGCTGAGAAAATTAAAAAACAAAAAAACGGTTCTATGAGCGGTACCTTTCCTGAGCAATACAAAAATATATTTTTCTTATTAAAAGAAGCCAAGTTAAAAAATAAAATTTTAGAGAAAATTAAAAAAAAATCTATCGGTTTGTTTTTGAGAAAATTCGAATTATCGTTTTTTGACCAAAAAAATTGTATGGGGGCCACTGTTAGTTTTGATCTTAAAAAAAAAAAATGAAAAAAACGCCTAACGCGAATCTGCTCAAAACCTTAACTTCCAAGTTTGAACTCAATCGACCCAATGGTTTAGGCTGTAGGAGCGTGGACAGACAGACAAAATTTTGCACGAATGCAAAACTTGCCATATAGTTCCTATATGTCGCAAGTAAAAATGTTGTGTGGGGATTGCTATTGTTAATTGACTTAATTTCCAAGTTTGAACTCAACTCACCCATGTTTTGGGCTGTAGGGGCGAGGACTGTCAGTTAAGTTGTAAAGACACGAAAAGTGTAAATTCCGATTTTATCAAAAACGTTTTTTATACCAACAAATTTTTCAAACTATCAAATATCATGATCATTTTTTTCTAAAAAACTTATTTTCTTCAATAATATAACATTTTCAATCATAAAATTTTAAATTTTAATGCTAAACAATTTTTTATCATTATCGAATATGATTTGGACTTACTTCAATAAGTCTCTCCATTTATCCTGATCCAAATACACTGATGTAGTCCAGTTTTGCACTAGTTAAGGCACTTGGTTTGGCATTTTGTCCAATATACTATAATAAGTTCTTCAAAGAATTTACATCTTCACTATTTCGGAGTAAGATGTAAGTTTAAAATATTTACTTTTTGTTTAGTTGGATTCAGAATAGAAAGATTGAAAATAACTTGGAACGAAAAAACGCCAAGAACGATACATTAAATGACCATGTTGAAAACTTTTTACGTTGGACTTAACATAGTTTCAAAGATTAAATCCTTTAAAATTACACTTACTAATCAAAAATTTTTCTTTTTTAAATGGTTATCTTTTAGAAATCAAAATAAAAAAGAGACTGGAATGTGGAAAAATGGAAAAAAGAGGCCAATGTCTTGTCTGTCGATTTTTCTTTCTTGAAACTTTAAAAAAATATTCCTAAAAATGTTTTGTGTAAGATAAATAATTTGAATCCAATATCTTTCTTTGTTCTCCTAAAACTTGTGTCGAAAACCATTTTTTATCAATTTTGGTTATTTTTGTAGGTTTTCGTGTTTTGTTAAAAAAGTTGTCAGTTGTTTTTTTTTTATAAAAAAATAACTTAAAATAACCAACAATATTTTGCATAGGATTAAATTGTTTTATTTCAAAATCTATTTTTGTTAATTACATTTTCAGATGAAAACCATTTTTTGACAGTTTTAATAGCATCACAGAATGAAATCATTTTGAAGAATATACCTTTACTTATTCACGCGATATCGAGAATCGGACATCAATTTTTAACAATTTTGTGCAGTATTTTTGGAGATTTAATTTTTATGAAAAAAACGAAGTGTTGGTTTAAAAAAAAATGTACTGAATGTGGAAAACAATATTTTCTATAAGATGAAATTAGCAAAATCTTAAATTTTTAAAAAGTTATTCAAGTCGAAAATCCGTTTTTAACAACTTTTAGTAATGTTTTTTTTTATGATTTTATTTTTTGTAAAAAAAATTGTCAATTAGATTTTACTCAAAATTTTACCAGATGTCAAAAACGTTTTTTTTTCGTTGCATACAATTATTTTGGAGATAATATCATTTTTGTTCGTAAAATATTCGAGGTCAATTAGTTGGTTTCAATTTTTTGATTTATAAAATTGACTTTTTTTCAAAATTTACTTATCATATAAAATTTAATACAAGTCTCTAACTTAATTGGTGGCTGAGGTATTTTATGTTAACCGAAATGTTTACTGCTCTTGAATTGATATGGGAAAAAAAAACACCCACTAAATGTGTTTGAGATGCCTTTCTGCATCTTTCAGTGTTATTATCTGTATAAAAAAATGTATTTGAAGTCAATATCTCTACTGGTTCTTGATGTATTGACGAAGAACGTATGTACGTACACACGCACATATAGACATTTCTTTAAATATCTTTTATTTAGATTCTAGGGACGTCGTGAAACGTCGAGAAATATCAAAATTTTCAATTCAACAAATTGGACCAACTTCCAACGGAAATTTAATAAAATTTATCGAATTAAAAGAAATAGGGCCGTGTCTCAAAATTTTGAAAATCGATGTTAGTTGAAAACTTAGAGTTGTCAAAAATGCCAAAGGGTATTTAAAATAGTCATTTATTTGACTATTCATGAAATAAATAACAAAAACTAACAAAATTAAGATAATTAATTCAATAAAAACGAAAGAGCTGATTTAAGAACTTCATCACATTTAGCAATAGTCTTATCCATGATGTGAGTGCTTTAAGTATTAAATTAAAAATCCTGGATTTCGAATATAAATTTTTGGATAAGTACCTGATTAAGACATGAGCTCTAACCTTAAAACAAAATTTTTACAGCATTTTTCGATAAAAGTGGAAAAAAGTAGAATCACAGCCTTAGAAAAAAAGAAACAATAATTCCATTTTCTTCTCTAGACAATAAAAAAACAAATTTGTTCTAAGATTATTAAATTTACAACTCACCAACGTTTTGGAAAAATATGTAATTTTTCGCATCTCATTTCTTTGTTAAAAATCAGCTAATATTCAAAAGTTTTTATCGAATGTGACTTTATCTCAGTCAGGTTCATTGATTTCACTCGTATATATATATTTATAACCAACATTTAAAATAAATAAATCATTACCTCATTGAAATAATTAAGCAACAGACACGTTTGAAAACCACTGGAATTCATTAGGCTATAATCACGTCCAATATAACAAAAACAACAACAACAAAAATTACACAACTTTATGCTTTTATTTAAAAACGATGTATACTTCTATACATATATGTAAGTATAGAAGTTAAAAAAAATAAAACAAGAAAAAATAATAATTGTCAAATTATAAATCCATAAGCAGAAATATTCGTGCCATATATAATAATACTTCAGTTCAGTTATGGAAAAATCCACCCGCGGTAGCAATTATCGCCACACCGCTTAAGGGTATATTTTTCGGTTGTTCACCCCCCCTCCATACATCACATCTCACATACATGAAATTATTTATTAAAAAAAGAAAAAAAAAACTCATCCTCATCGTCATCGTCATCCTCATCATCACCATATTACCAACATTGTGCACACCATACGGCAATAATAATTGTCCTTTGCGGTTCTTTTCTTATTCCATAAAATCCTTCTTTCTCTCTCTTTTACTCTATCTCTATTCATTTGCAATGAAAATCAAAACCTAAAAGGACGCGACACCATCATCACCGTGTTTCGTGTTTTGTGTTTTGTGTTTTGTGTCCGTGTCGTATCGTAAAAGAATATAGCATTCTTTTCAGTAATCAACTCTCAACTCAACTCAACTGTTGTGGATTTGTCACCCCCTATTAAGGGGTGTTTGATGTATTATTCGGTTCATTTGGTCGACAGGTCTAGGATAAATAAAAGAACCGTTCGAGGAGTGTAGGAATGAATGTCGGTCGATAAAACAAACTCAACTTACCTCCTATACGAGAATTGGGCAAGCAAAACAAAAGCAAGATTAAATACAAACCTTATAAATAAAGGATCTGTCTGGACTTTGTGCGGTGCGGTGCGATGGTATCGCGTATGTTGCAAACAACAATCCTTACAAAATACTCAACATTATATAGAACAAAGGACAGCGTTAAAGTTTACTTTTCCTGTTGCACTCCATTTAAAGAGTGAAGCATTGTCCAAACATCAACAAAGCAAGCGAGGGATGTGAATGTGAATGTGAATAAAAACCCAATCAACGAATCGATTTACTTACTCCTGAGAATCCTGATGATGATGGCATAAGGATACCCTCTGACTTAGACTAAGATAGGTACGGTATACGTACTATTTATATCAACCAAGTGAGCATCCACAGTGATGAGTTTTGGTGACGGTTTTGTTGTGTCTCTCTCTCTCAATAAAAAGGACTATTTTAATTGCATTGAAAATAATTTTAAAACATGAACCTTAACTTGTAGAAGTCCTGTCCTCTTCATCAGCTCATGTTGATGACGACAACGCCGTTCAAATCGTGTGTGATTATTTACACAAGACATGATGTCGTCAACCACAGTGAGTGTATACTGAATCATCGTCATATCATAAGGACATCCAGAGAGAGTAGTGTCACGTGGCGGGTGTGTTATCCACTCGACTCTGCACAAAATTCAACAACAAGCATTTATAAGTCAAGATCAAAAGAAAACAACTTCGGAGTAACCTAATTTGAAAATAAAGTCCTCGAGTGTTTTTTTTTTTTTTGAGAAAGTGTATACCTTATTTTTGTGCTTCCCACGTTCTACGTTCCTTCTTTATATCCTACTATAATGTCAAGGCGCTCCGGTAGCCAATATATGTATGTAAGTTAGTCTTCTCGTTCAAAGAATGAATTTCCTGTTGGGTCCTGTTTCGGTTCCACAGATGTCCATTGGCACTTTCACTTTTATCCTGGTTGTTAGTTATGCGGTAGACCTGGACCTGGACCTGAACCCTGAACCAACCTTATGCTTTTGGTCAAGGAAATTGAATTTCGTCAACTTCTGTTAGGTGTATACCAAATTTATGCGGTAAATTTTCCAAAAAACCCAGCGAACCAAAAGTTTTCCAATTTTCTCATCCACAAATACTGAGTATTTGTGGATCAAAAGACCAACCGAACGGACGGAAGTTATTTCCCATTATCCAGTCACCGTTCAAATTAAATAACCTCTTATAGAGAAGCACACGGATGCGTGTCCTTATTTGCTGCATGTTGAATTCTATAATAAGGTTCAAATTGGGGGGGCGCTCTGGCTCATCAGAATGGTTATATGGTTATTTCGATAGTAGGGGTTAATATAAATTTAAAATTTCATTTATGAGGTTATATTTTAACACCACTTCAAGAGTTAAACGCATTTATGATTTTTCGTCGTTAAGTTAAAAAGTGAATTTCAATTTCAATGGACATATGTATAGGTAAGGTATTCTGCAACTCGTAGATATGTAAATCTATTATATACCTAATTATCTGGTAGAAGAGTATCTATAGGTAGGGGGTAGGTTTATCCTTTTCATCTTACTATATCGATGACCTCGCCTCCTATAACACCCTCGCCTCACGACTTTATATATATGTGGATATAACCGAGAACAAGAATATTGGCAGCAATCAAGTATGCTTCCGAAATTCTGGATGGCACATCATCAGAGGAAGGATATCAGATTTCATTGGTTATATTATACAGACCTCTCTTTTACCTGAAATGCTGATGCGTAATTATGTTTATTCGACGGGAAATTCAATTTGACTATGGAAACTGTTTTAAGAGCCAAAAGGATATACTATATTGGTAATATACATATACATACATATATACGCACTGTACAAGCATCCTGATGCCAATACTGAATGCTGGTCAGTTGAGTTGATGTGCAATGCCATTTCATTGAAGCAAAATGGTAAATTATGCAGATCGAATACCAAAACCGAGTGTGGATGTGGAGCCTCCCCAACGCTATAGGTCTAGGTTGTCGTCGTACATGTACAACCGACCGACGCACGATGACGATGGGGATAATAAGTTCACATCAGAGAAGGTATATCAAGCATTTTGTATGGGGTTCGATATGAGAGGGTTCATTTTTGGGTGTTGGGGTTGTATGCGGTATGGGAATATAAGTTAAACAAGGGTCAAATTCAATATGAGTGTGCATTATGCATAAATGTGAACAGAAAAACGTAGGAAATGCATTTGGCATCATAAGCACTTTACTATGTTCCATCTCTTTTTCGCTCTTTCTATTTGATATATAATGCTCACTTACCTGCCAAGCATTTGCATCCAATGTGGCCAGGAATGACATGTCCAATTCCTGCAAAAATAAACAACCAAGCGGAAATATTACATTAATTTATTATTACCAATAATTTTTAGGTTTTATTGATATGATGGTGGGTAGGTGAATTTTATAAACATGATTAACATTTAGGGAAATAAGTCATTAAAACAGCAGCTGATTAAAATACAAGTTAAGAAAATCTACAAAAATAACCAAAACAATGTTTTTTAGAGAAGTTAAAGACTTTCATGAAATATATTCAAGAGTTTAAAATGTATCTTCAGGTATTTGGCAACGCACGTCTGTGTACTTCTATACTTCAACATGGTCACCCACATTAGATAAAATTCCATAAATATAACTAAAAACTTCCATAAATTGGTACACTGAGTCGTATACTCACTTTTTTTATAATTTTATTGAATATTTTTAATAAAGTTTCTGATATTTTAATTTGTGACAATGAACTCGTGATAATTGTTCAGACATTGCATCACCTTTAGAAAATGACAGAGAACAAGGTCTTTTATTAAACTATGACTACTGATGAAGTGACTTAGTACAGATATAAATACCCGTGTTTTGTTGGAAAATCTATCAATAGTATAGTAGGATTTTACACGAATAACAAAAACAATATCCGCAGTATGAATACTACCGATAAAAGTTAAAGTAGAATCTTACTACGGATGGGTTTTTGACATTTATACGAGTCTCGAATGGATCTTATGTGATTTCGTTCACAAATGTTGATACGATTGATATTTCATTTGTATTTCGATGGCTGTGTTCGTTGAGTAGTTGTGCATTTGGAATCATGTGTTTTAAATTGGGGAAAAAAATCAATCTATTACTGTTGATATTATTTAGTTTTGTTAGTAAAAATGGACTTACTAAGCTTATTTTGCAAGAGAAATCAATAGAAAAGATAATGAAGTTTTGCTATGTTTCCACCAAAGGTTTATCTCAGTTAGGATTAAATAAATCTTTTTGGTGTTTACACCGCTCAAGAAGATTTAAAAATGATTAAGTTTGACAGCACTTTCTAAAATGCAAATGGTGTTTCGATGTTTCTTATGAAGTGCAAGTGAGATAGTTTGATTCATGTTAAACCATGAAAAACTGACTAGTTCAGCACCATATAAGAATATGCTACCTACTCCATGTGCATTTTTTTTTTTATTTGATTAAAACAAAACTATATTTTTCGTACACAAACATGCAAATAAACAGATCATAATGCATTATCTGTAAAACCAACTCCTCCAGACAGGTTTTTCTTCACAAATTTTCACTCGACTCCGATCCGCGACCGGAATCGAGGCGAATCAAGCTCATTTCAACTCGATTCAGGTATATAAAGAATTTAGGCGAGCTTCAAGCTCGCCTAAAACCCCACATGTTAATGTAGTAGTCTACGAACAAACCCCCTTCTTGAAGTTTTTATTTTATGTCAAATTGTCTGGTTAAAACTTTGAAATCGACTGTCACATTACACAGACGTATTTTCTTGATTTTGATAGTCAACTATCAAAAATCAGCTTACACGATTTCACCCCTGGTCTGAATTTCACTACTTTTTTGGAATTTTTTGATAAATTATTCTGGCAAATATTCAATTGTATCAATTTTTAACGGACTACTGCGGATCGTTTTTTTTTGGCAATTTATCACTGTACTATGTATACATATATGGAATACCAAAAAAACACGGCTAATGCGTTGATCATTTAAAGGTACCTAAAAACTTTCATAGTAATTAATTTCACGTTTCAACGATTTTTATGAATTAAAAATTGTATGTAATGAAAAAAAGAAAAACAATTTATTACAATAATTCTGGATTTTCAGGATACTTTGAACTGTTAAGTCCTTTTGGTCTATGTTTGGAAATTTAAACTTTTTTTTTAAATCGTTTTCAAGCTAAATGTTTATTTTTTCTGTATAATTAGCGAACACCTCAGGGTAAATTTTTACCCTTACTATGCAGAGACACAGTGAGAGCATTAGCAAAGGGAGAGAGGGTTTGAAGGCGATTTGGGTGCAGATTGGTTTTGAATTTCTGAATATTGCACTGACTAAAGACAGAGTGTAGAAAGGCATTCCACTTTCGCGTAGTACGGCTAAAGAACGAATCTCTGTATTTGACAGTACGACCGAAGTTGGACTCGAGGGTATACTGATGAGCATTCCTAGAAGCGCGAGTATTACGGTTGAACTGTTTAAGGGGAGGAATGCAGCTGGCTATTTCACTAGAGCATAAACCGTTAAAATAACGGTAAAAAAGGGTGAGACAAGAAACCTTACGACGATGTTCAAGCGAAGTAAATGAACTTATGATGATATTATCACCTATCAATTTAAATGCTCTATCTACATACGTTCAATACTATCCAAGAGGCTTAAGTACGTTGCAGAAGCATCAGCCCAGAGATGGGAGTTATACTCAAGCCTTGGACGTATATAAGGTTTGTAGATAACAGCCAGACCAGAAGGGGATACACATTTCTTGCATCGCATTAGGAAACCCAAGCAACTTGCGGAATTTTTGGCGACAAAGCGTATGTGATCTTTCCAAAGAGGTGATTGGTGACACACATATTGAAAATATCGATATGTTGATGCAAGTACCATCCATGGATAATGGCAAGGGGATATATCTCGCTTTAACGATACAAGACAGCATTGTACAATGCTGTTTAGGTTAGAATTTAATGAGCTTACCGTATTTTGTCGTTGCAGTTCCACATCTGAAGAAGAGGAATGTTTGTCTGAAAACGAATTTGAAAAGCTAAGGGTACTATCGACAGCGAAACAATGAATTGGATTAGAAGCTGCAGCTAGGAGATCATTAATAAAAGTAAGAAAGAGTGTTGGAGATAGAACAGAGCCCTGGGGTACACCAGTATTAATTTTGTGATTTCAAAATTGAACCCATCCGATACTACTTGACTTCTATTGAACGATCCAAAACGTGATTACTTATCCAATGAAAGAGGAATTCATGAAAACCGAAAGCACGTATTTTGGGGTAAGAGAACCTGATGCCAAACCCTATCAAATGCTTTTGAAATAACAGGAGAAAAAATCTTACTTTCTCCAAAACGATTTTAAAATTTTCCGAAAGCCGTGCAGTCGGTCATTAAGAAGCATTCGATCTTCGAGATATTTCTTGAGCTGATATAATTAATCAGCGTTTCTCTCACCTTGGAAAGAAGGGGCGTCAGTGCAATCAGTAAGTTTAAAGGGTGAGAAATATTCGGGGACGGGGATACCATCCGGACCAGAGGATTTATGTGTGTCAAGATCTCTTAGGTCTCTTCCCACAGTACAAGTGCCAAAAAAATTGGTCTAATACAATCACTTAGTCGTTCAAGTAGAGGCGGAGTCATAACACTCAATAGCAGTGTTAAATTGGAGGCGAACTGCTTAGATTAGCTTTCTCTAAGAGCCCCCGCAGACTGCAGACTTTTTATCGGCCGATAGTTTGGTCGGGTTGGGCTGAAAGTGCGCACACCGAGCCAACTAAACAGTTTGGTTGGTGAACAGGGCGCAGACTATCCAACAGTTGGCCGACTATTCTCGAATCAACTATTGTGATTTGGGCGACGCCATATTCAAAATACACGCACACGACGCCAAATCACAGAGCGAACTGAACTATCGGCCGACTAAACAATCGTCATGTATGCGCAGGCGTGTATGCGGCAATACTGATTAAACAGTCGGCTGATAGTTGGCCGACAGATTAGTTTGAATGTAATCGGGTAGCCTATCAAACTTTTTTATCGGCCGATACTGAATCGCTGTAGTGTGCGCATATGCCTTCCTCTCCATACTGATTAAGAAGCCGACCAAACTATCGGCCGATAAAAAGTCTGCAGTCTGCGGGGGCTCTTATAGCAACGGAAACTTACTTCTTTGACCCTAACCCTAATAACCTCTTAACATCTCGCATCGAACCATGCGTTTTCTTAAGTCTGATGCTTTAAATTTAAACCCTGTGCTGGTTAAAAGTTCCGATTCACACGAGAATCAAACTTGTGATCATATCAGCGCGGGCGTCAAAGCATAGTGACCAGTTAAGGATCCTGAAATAATTATTGAGACCGTCCCAGTTGGGATTCTCATACTACCAAACAAGGTTCTCTTAGGAGCTCTTTCTTTAACTGGAGAGTTTTGACACGATAAATTTGCGTCCATAACATCATGGTTAAACGTGCCTAGAGGAGATAAAACACTATAATAGTTTACTTATCAGGATCAGATGTAAGAAACAAGTCAAGAGTCTTTTCTTATGTAATATGTATTTAAATTATTATTTATTAAAATTGGGCATTGGTACCTATGTACATATGATGTTTATTACTTTATACTCGTTTATCTAGCTTGTTTTGGCCGTTTCACGAAAGATGAAAACATCTAAAGTACTGTTATTTTATTTTTAATATTTCCCAACAACGAAATTAGGAATCGCCAACAAATAGTTATTAAAAAAGTTAATTAAGTGGCTCATCATTCCATAGCGAACTAGGGCCTACTGACTTAAATCTCCCAAACATTCCAGTCCGCCAGTCATGTCAGGGATAAGGGCAACCTACAGTTTTTATGCCGAATTCGAACTGTTAATAATAAGGATTTGTCAATACCTCGCAAGAGGCAGTACCCTCGAAAAAAGTTAAGGTTGCACATGAAGGGAATAAGTGTTAGTGAACGATTAAAATGCAGGATCTGCCGAAAATATCAACGCTGTTTGAGAGAGTTTTCAATAATTTCCATTAGACAACACCTAATGTTTGCTGAATGGATCCTGTTATAAATTGACCTTAATTTTCAACACAAAACTCTTACCATCGTCAAAGAGCAGTGCTATATTGCTGATTTCCGAATTCTTTTGGCCTAAATTAAATGCTATGGACACCAACAAGATTACATTACTTGCCTAACATCTCAGCCACATTGGAAATTCAACAAGAGCTATTCGAGAGAGTGGTCGCTGATATTGTGGTGATTTCAAAGCCTAAGTTATCTATGTTTTAAATAAAATTCAAACTATTTCATTCACCAGAGTTATGGAAAATTATCAATTTTAGATACAAGACGCTCAAAGAAGCCGCAACGAGCATTTGAACAATGTTATTTTCCTAACATAATGACATCAATAGGTCTCTCAAACCAAACACTATTTGGAAGACACTTAGGGGCCGGTTATAGCTATCAGTAAAATGCATCAGTAAAATTTGAAACAATAGGAATCTGAAATGTTTTACTGATGAGCGTTTATAGCAATCAGTAAATTTACGTCATTAAATTAAATGTCACTTTGAAGTTTCTATGTGAATAGTTTGTTTTTTACTGTTGCTTTCATCAGTCAAATTTTTAATGATGTGATCGGAACAGTACAAAATTGGAACACCAACAGTAAAACGAAATAGATTTTTTTTTTGGCTTTTGGCAGTCAGCTGTTCAGTAAAATGAAATTTAATCATTAAACAAATTAAAATGGATTTATAAATTAAATAAAACTTTAAATGCATTGTTTCTTTTTGAAAAAAATACTTGAATATAGGATTCATCTTATTGCATCAATATTTTGCTAGAAATAAATCTGTAACATGTCCAAAAACTAAAAACAAAAATTTTGCTGATGAATTTTACTAATAGCTATATAACCGGCCCCTTAGCTTTATTTAAGTTTCAAGATAAGAAATAATGAACGGCTTTGTATTTAGTGAAATATTTTTGAATTTTAAAAGAAAGTGTTCATATTTTCCTCAATGTTTGCAATACGAGTATCTTACATCCAATGATATTCATTCCTCGTGTGACCTATGTATTTGCTCGATTCTTTCAAGCTTCTTATAATGATTAATAATAATAAAAAAAAAATTGTGATATTTTGACAAATATTGGCAGCTTCTATCCTGATATTTTGGATACCTAGGTTAAAAGAAATTAATGTGTCAAAAAAAAATCTATTCTTTTGTCAAAATGTTCGTATTCACTTTGTAGTGTTTTTACCCTTATTTTTAATAAATCTTTACAAACTGGTGTTTTTCTTATAGACAATGGAAAATATCTTATATAGATCCCATTTATAAGAGTGGTCTTAAGCACTTAGTGAAGAACTATAAACTAATATCAAAACTTTTAGTTAGTCCCAAACTTTTTGAAGAAATGGTCACCCAAAGACTTTATTTTGCTGTCAAGAATGTTATGTCTCAAAAACAACATGGTTTTGTAAAGGGTAGATCAACTTGTACTAATTTAAGTCTATTTGCAAATTATTGTTAAGGGTAGACAAGTTAATTGACTTTTATACATATTTTGTTAAGGCCTTGGACTGCGTGCATCATGGTCTTCTCCCACAAAAGCTTAGGATGTTGGGATTGAATGCTTCATTTTTACAGTGCAGTGGTTAGATAAATACCTGTCTGATAGAAAACAAGCTTTTAAAATAGATGAATGGGTTTCAAATCTTATAGATGTGGTGTCGGGTCTTCCACAAGGCAATCATTTGGGTCCACTTCTTTTTATAATCTTTATAAATGATTTACCTTCCATTTGTAAATTTTGTAACTTCCTGATGTATGCTGATGATGTGAAAGTATTCACAGCAACATCTTCACTTGAAGATTGCTTATTAATGCAGTTGGATATGAACAATTTTCTTAAATGGTGCGACTACAATCATCTTCAGCTGAACTACTCGAAGTGTAAAATTTTTAGTATATCTTAATCTTCATCCCTTATTGATTTTGAATATAAATTCTGTGGTGTTAGTCTTCTGAGTGTAATTAAAGTAAATGATCTTGGGGTGATTTTTTATTCAAAGCTTGACTTAAGATCTCATGTTGATTACATTGTATCATAAAGGTAGGTTTCTTGAAACGGAACTCCAAAGATTTTAAGGATAGCTATACTTTGAAGACCATATTTATGTCTATAGTTCTACCAGTTTTAGAACATTGTTGTATCGCCTGGTCTCCATTTTATGAAAATAATATTTTCTGAATAGAGTTCAGAAAAGATTCATTTTTTATGCACTTCGAAAACTTAACTTGGTTGGGTCTTTAACAGATTATAAATCAAGATGCTCCCTTTTTGACTTAAAAACGCTTAAATGTCGTAGGCAAGTCCAACGTGTTCTGCTTATTAAAGATATTGTTGATAACAGAATAACCTCTTTTAAACTGCTTTCATTAATTCCATTCCATGTTCTATCACTAGTTTTTCGAAACATAAATGAATTATTTTATCCTCCTCTTCATAGAATTAATTATGATCTAAATGAACCAATAACTCGTTCTTTATATTTATTTAATATGGTTTATAATGAAATTGACCTATCTTTATTATTTTGTAGTAGTTTTATAATCAGCAGATCTTCGATCAATTGATGAAATAAATAAATAATTGAAATTATATCAATTCCAAAGGCTTACAGCCCTATTATGGTTATCAAATATCAACACGATATTTGATAATAGTTGATAATTATCAACAAAATTAATGAATCGGTATTATGGTGATCAATTTATCAATATTTTTGATAAATAGTGAATTAAAAGATCTATTGTGAATAGCTTTATTGATAAACTCGGTATTACGGCTATCAAACATATTGATACCCATCAAATATTCTATCGGCTACAAAATCTTCGTTGACAAATGTATCAAATATTCGTAAATGTTAAAGAATTGTAATTTAAATACGATTTATAAAAGTTTTTTTGTAGTTTTTATTGAATATACAAATTGAAGAACGAAATGCCTTCACTAGAATTGTTGTTTGAAGGCAATTGTACTGACGAACGAAGGTTTATCGTGCAAGCTAAAATAAACAGTATTACGAGATGCTTCAAACCCACTGATGGACAAATTATAAATTCATGAATTAAAATAAGCAAATTAAACTTGGTATTACGGCTGTCAAAAATTATGATATCCATCAAATTTTCTATCAGCCACAAATTCTTCGTTGATAAATCAGAGGCATGTACCATCAACTGAGCGCTCAGAGATTTATGCACAAATGCCTTTTGCAACCTCAGGATTTTCCTCCATTAGTTCCACAAGCCTTTCCATTTGTTTTCTGTAGCTAACTTTTCTACTCCTAAATAAACAAAATATTATTAAGAAAACAGAAAAATTTATTTAATGAAAACAACTTACATTATTTCGCCGAAATTATTTATAGAACAAAACACAAGAACTCAACACAAATGACAAACGTCAAACACCAAACAAAACCTATTCACAATCGTATATTGATTAGTATTCACAATGGGTGAAAAATTATCATTTGATACTCATAATACCAAATTATCAATAAATTGATAGAAGTTATCAGTTATCAAATAATTGATAGTTGATAGCCATAATAGGGCTGTTAGTTTTTGGTTCATGACCTTAATACACTATTCTGAACTGTCCATAATCTTTTAATCAAATCAATTTGCCTCAAACACAGATCAAAAAATAGTCGTTTATGAGGCCGCCAGAAGTTCTAAATAATTAATTTTTGTAGGTTCACAACTTTGCTTCGATGTCATTAAGTTTAATTTATTTGTTTTCAAATAATGATTGATTTTCTTTCAAAGTTTTAGAATAAAATAAGAAATAAATTATCACAAATGAATTCTAATGATGAATTTTAAGTTAATAGCCCCTAAGCTATGTTAGTTAACGAAAAACACTACAATACACACAAAAACTAGGCAAAATTATTTCTAATACTTACTAAATTAAAAAAAAAAAGAATAATTTGCATTTAAATTTATTAAACCAACTAATTAAGTAACTAATACAAAATATACATTTCACATTCTATTTACTTTACTTTCTTAAAATATTGCTCAAAACATATTGGCTAAATGTTTTGGAAAACCTATTGTTTATCAATTTCTTAGAATTTTACTTGTTATCAACTATCTAAACATACTAGATATTTCAAAATGTATTATTATTGTTATTATTATTTATTAATTTAACAATAAATCTACAAATTAATACAAAATTAGCAGGAGCGCCTTGGGCTTTCGGCTGATATTTCAAAATTGTATTCGTTTGGTAACCTAGTTCCGATTTCTTTCAATTTATTACAATATCAACCGATGAAATAAAACAAAAGCAAAAACATCTTCTAAGCTTAATGGCTTTAAAATTAAAGTTTTGCACCAAATTACTTTTAAATATTTACTCTCAAGTTGTGTTAAAGAGAGAATAATGTTGTCCAATATTTTATAGTGAACTAAATGCCTTATTTAAAGATAAATTCTTAATTTTATTCCTACAATATTTAAATATTTGATTTTCATCATGAAAGCATAAAATAGCTCTAAAAAAATATTTGTATTTCAACTGCCGACGGCAAAAGTCATTTAAGAAATTTCTTCAATTTAAAAAAATCTAAATTAAATTTAAACAAATATTTATTCATAACAAACCTTAACTAAAAAATAAAAATTATCAAAAAATTAATTTATCATAATCTTTTACCTTCCGATTTCTAAAATTTGCAACGAAGTCCAGAGTGACAGCTTATTTCTCCCGCAGTTGTTTTTAAAGTTGCTAATTCACCAAATAACAACAAGAAAAAAAAATAAGAATATTTCACTGATGACCTAAATATGCACAGATTTTGAAGTTCAAAACTAACACTCACATATGTATATAGCTTTTCTTATTTTTCTTAGCTATGATGGTTAACACTTAATCAGACAAAAATTAAATTTACCGACGGTAAAAATTAACACTTTTCGCATCGAAATATTATTATTTCGAGACCATACCTTCCGATAAAAAAGAGCGAAGCGAAAAAATCACCCGTAGGCTATACAAACGTTTCACTAGACGACTCTCACTAGGGGTTGTGGTTGGTGATGATGGTTATGCTTATGCTTATGCTTATGCTTATGATATTTCGTCGCAACAAGACACCACAACAGCAACAACAACATCAAAAAACATTTTTAAAAAAAGTTACAAAGCGGTAAGCCAGCAGTAACAGCAGCAGGAGCAGTAGCAGTAGCAGCATCAGCGATATAACAGTAAAAAACGAACACAAAACTTCAAAAGCGAGTAAAACTCCCAACGGAAATAAGGAATTAAAGTAATAAACTGTCCTTTTGCGGTTTGATATGAATATGAGTAAGTAATTGTAGCGCACTTTTCTTTGGTTCTCGTCCTGCTTCTGGTTCTGGTTCTGTATCAATTTCTGGTTCTGTTTCTGGTTCGGGTTCTTGTTGTTGGTTGTTCCCAGATGAATATCCCTCAAACAAAAGGCCAATTGTATAGAATCTTTTTCTCTGTAGGTGCCTTTGCCTTATAACCTCTATAGATACCAATGTGTGGTAAAGTTAAGAATTTTTCACAAACTTACGCGTTAAGCGTTTCAATGCGACTGCAACGATTTTTCAGCCCTCGGCTATCCAATACCTGGGGGTGTATACTCCACATCCACATCACACATACATATATGTATATACAGAAGAAGAACTCCTGTTACTATCTTCATGCGTACATAATACGAAGAGCACGATGATGATGAGGATGAGGCCGAATACGACGACGAGCGACGAACGAACGAACCATTTGGGAGATTTTCGTCAAGCAGTTTTCATCGTCGTCGTCGTCGTCGTCATCGTCCTCCATCGTTCTCATCCTCGTCCTTAACGTCTGTTCTCTGTTTTGTGTAGATGTAGGATGTACATTTGTAGGTACCTACACACATTTCGGGCAAGAGATTTTCTCTGTTTTTCTCCCCGGCCGGCATCTGCTTCTGCAGCACCTCTGCTTCCAATTTACCCAAAATCATATTCTACAACCATCATCACATTCCATTTGGCTGTTTTCGTGGGCTCTTCTACATCTTAGTAGAACAGCAACAGTAGCAGTGGCAGGAGTAGGAGTAGGAGTAAGAGTATAGGAGCATTGAGCATCGAGCAGGAGCAAGAACAGAAACAACATAAGTGCGGTATCTATAGTTACCTTCCTATAGGAGGATACCATCATCACCATGTGAACGAACAGAACTTTACGTGTTCCTAATTTCTGGAACTATACTATGTTAAAGACGAATTTCGTCTCTATATATATTGTATAACACTCATGCTATATTTGAGGGTGGGGGCTGGTTAGATGGGGGCATACAAAGAATGCAGGGTGCGGTATAGAAGCATCGCTCGCACAGAAGGTACATGGCTACGGGGCGAAATGAGACCCATATATGCTAGAAAGGAATTACATTAATAAAGCTCTGCCTGCTGGTGCGGGAGCTATGCACATAAGCACGAAGTACGAAGCACGAATATACGATGCTCTCTGTCCCAGATCCATTTGCAAGACAGGGAGCACAAATGAAGGGACAGCATGTTGTTTTGCATCACCCTTGGTCTTCCGGTTCTTTCCTCTATATCCCTTATGCTTCATGGCAAACGAAAACAACTCACGACTCACCCTTTTGCATATACCTAACCTACCTATATATATGTACGAAAAAACCCACCATTGCCCCATGGGGCTGTAACGAAGCACCCTCCTCGCGCTGATGTAAATCCGCAAACGCACAGATATTTCCATCATCAAGCCCCAGCCAGCCCAACCAGCCAGGCAGCTATTTCACCAATATCCCAGAATATCATCAGACTCTCAAACCAACTTGAGAGCAAGGAAATATACAAAATGCTAACGCACCGTTTATAGAACTGTAGATATACCTTCTATGAGTACGAGTATTGCTTTGGGGGTGGATATATACCCGCTACCACTATCACCGCTAAGCCACCGACCGACCGTACAATATTTCGGGTCGGCACCATTTACGCAATACTCGTACACCAGAATCATCACCAGCATAAGCGCCATACTGTGTTCGTTATAGCGAGGAGATACCCCTAATGGGGCATTTGGAAAATCGCCGTCAACTCCATTTCGGCTGCGGCGGCGGCGGCGACGACTTCTATATGACTATGACTATGATTATGATGACGACTACGAGTACGAAGACACGGTTGCGGCGTTGGCGATGGCGGTGGCTGTTGTATCCGCCCCAAGCAAGGACGAAATACAAACACAAGACATCGTATTGCTCCTTTTGGTGCGCCACTCTCATCTCGAAATTCCTCGAAATGGAAGGAGGTTTCGGGTTTGGTTGGCTTTTCCTTTATTCCTACATGGCTTGTTTTTAACGCTCTCCTCTTTCATCATCCAGCTTTACCAACTCCAGATCGCTACTGAGGATGCGTGATGTGGGCCATTTGAATATTATACCAACACATTCATATATAAACACCCTTAAAAATATACTCAATGAAACGAAACGAAAGGATACTTATTGAGAGAGTGTGTGTTAGTGGGGTGGTTGGGGGGTTTGGGGGAGAGAAGGGGGTGGATAATAATAATAATAATATGCTCACCACGAGGCATCTTTATTGCGCTTTTTTATCGCGCTTAGTTCTTATAACAATTAATATTTGTGTAAACGTGTTTCTTTTTCGACATAAAAAGCCATAATAATAAAACATTGAGTACCTACATCATCTATTTTATTTTAGACGAGCTACACAAAACAACACCCCCTCCCCCCTTATTGACTCACTTCTACCAACCCCTGAAAATATAGTATCTGTGTTACATGTTTTTCTTCAAAAAATACCACACACAGGAATGGATTGTGTTGGAGAAATGTGAAGTCAACAACAACAACAGAAAAGAAAATTTATAGAAAAATAAAAAAGGATACGTGGAAGGACATACGATGGCGATATGCCCGATATAGCAACGACGACGAAGCGATGGTGACGAAGACAACTTCTTGAACAATCATTATTTCGGCAGCAAATTGTGGTAGTTTTGTGGCTCATGGCATAGGAATATCATCATATTTTGGATATAATAATAATCGTTTAGAAACATCCATTCCCATATTTCGAAATACGAGGATACGAGATACGAGTTCGGAGTATACAGTGAGAGAAGAGTGTTATTTCTAGTTCTATAGAACGAGTACAGTTGCGGTAACGGTATAGAGAGATACAAACGACGACGACGATGATGTCGGCCATTATAAGGATATACACTAACTGTCATAGCTGGAGTATAATCTGCTTTTACTCCCAGCAACAACAACAACAACAAAAGTATGGTCGCATAAAACTATACACAAAAATTCCATCATATTATACTTTCACGAGAGTTTTAAGGATATTTTTACGGAAATTTATGGTGATGATATTTTTGCTTGGTTCACAAAAATTTTGGTGTGTTCTTCATTACCATAAAAACTACCATCTGGGGAATCGTTAATCGGTTTTTTTGGTTGTTTGTTTATTTTTTTTTTATAGTAATTTAGTAACGGTATATAGGAATTTAATTTATTTAATTTTGTTAGAAAAGTGCGTAAAGAGGAAATTTTTGAAAAGTTAAAGTGATTTAATCTTTTTCACGGTGGAGTAGAATAATAATCGTTAGCTTAATGTGTGACGAAATAAAAGATTATATTTGAGACAAAAATTTAACTTTAAATAAATGACTAATAAACTAATGTTAAAGTGATTTTTATTTTTAAAGTTTTGAAGAATATTTTGAAAGTAATTTTATTTCAACATCGTTCTATAAACATTTTCTTTTCCTTCTGTGAATTCTATAAACATCTCAAATTATGTTAAATATTGTTTTAATTAACTTTTAAATATTTAAAAAAAATCGTTGATGGTACAAAGTAAACAACTTAATCTGAAAGTGCTAAACAAAGCTTGTGCATTTTGTTGTGAGTTTAAGAGATTGTACTCGAAATGTTTAGAAAACATAATTTTGTACTAAACGGCTTCAAGCCATTATTTTGTTATAAAGAATGTGCTTCAATTTGTGATTTACATAGTTTTAGTTATTTCTTGAAGACGGTTTTTGATTGAGTTTTAATAGATTATATAATTGATCCACCTATTTGTGCGCTTAAAAACAATAATTTAAGAAAATATTCCCAAATTAAATGTTTACTCAAAACAGATTTGAATTTTTGCTTAGAATGTTAATTTTGTATTTGAAAAAGTTGAAGTGAAGAAATTGTACTCTTATTTTTAAATTCATAAAAGCGAATTCGAATTAAGCTAAATATTCTTTAAAATAATATTAACAATGAAATATTATAAATGCAATGTTTTTTATTTTACTTTGAGATGTTTAAATATTTAAACGAATTCATTTTTCGAACGGTCAATTCCTTGACAAAGTTCTACTCTCTAAAAATTGGTTTATTGAAAAATTCGAACTCGGTTAAGTTCTAACTCATTTCTTCATAAAGTTCTCGAGCGTTAAAACTCTGATACAGGTCTCAGTCTGAGACAAAACTCCGATTTATTAGACCCTCAAATTTAAGTGTTTAAGATATTAGAACTCAGTTTAGCAATGTTTTTAACTCTTTAACGACCAATTTCTTCACAAAGTTCTAAATTCCCTTTAGAACTCGATCTAGTGAATCTCAGTTTAACGATAGAACTTAGTTTTTAAAATATTTGGAACTCGGGCATTTCTTCACTTCTCTAGAACTCGATCTAAAATCATCATCGAGTTCTAAGCGCTTAGAACTTGTTATTTTTAGAACCTAGTTTTAAAATGTTTTTGAAACTTTTGAATCACCCGGCAGAATATTTTGACAGACGTTTCCGTTTTTATATTCTTCAATTCAAAATACAAAATAAATATTTCTTTTGCGCCTATTTCCTTTTCTGGTATGTATGCCTATTTTTATGCATATTATAGTGAATTAGTTCTTCTGCATTCGCCGGCATTTTGACGAAAGAGTGTAGGTCAGGTGACGTAACAATGCGTTACAAACTTTTGGGAGTATACGACAAACTTGAGTTGATTTATTGACCAATTTGTGTACTTATTTTGATTATTGGAATTATAGTTTTCCGTCGGCTTTTTGGTCACTATAGTTTTAGCAATGAAACAATTACGTTACATTAACTTTCCCAACGTTTCGGCAGGGGTTGCTGCCTTCCTCAGGGGAACTTTATTAACACAAAAATTCAAGAAAGATTTAAAAAAACAAAATTTAATATTAATTACATATATATAATTTTATTTTATTTTTAATTCATATTAATTAATGTAATTAATATTAAATTTTGTTTTTTTAAATCTTTCTTGAATTTTTGTGTTAATAAAGTTGCCCTGAGGAAGGCAGCAACCCCTGCCGAAACGTTGGGAAAGTTAATGTAACGTAATTGTTTCATTGCTAAAACTATAGTGACCAAAAAGCCGACGGAAAACTATAATTCCAATAATCAAAATAAGTATACGACAAACGCTCGTATGAGACACATGCACGACATCGGCAACAGTTAGTTGCATATTTCCACAAGCCAAGAAACGCAAAAAAATCAGCAATTGTTGTTCTTCCAATATATAACGAGTCCTAAAGCCAATCAAGTATGTACATAATATACTATGAAGTTTACATATGCATAATAAATTTATTACAAATTTGACCGTGGTTGCGGATGTTGAAGGTCTTCTGCCACTAGTTGAAGGACTGCTAAAAACGTTTGTTTTGTTAAACGGAAGCGCCGAAAAAAATCGGTGTCGTCCCATGTGTTAATTGTTGCACGTATTGACATTCGATAAATACGCCGTTCTTCCAGGATATCGTCCATAAAAAGGAAATCATTAAAAATAAGATCCATTTTGGTAGGATATTCGCTATTTATTGTCTTTTAATATATTTTCCGAAAATTAATAGAAATTCAATTCATTTTCATTTCGCTCTTTGAAAAAACGAAATTATAAATAAACCGAGTTTTAAGGCACTAGACCCCCGAATTTGAGGGTCTAATTTTATCGAAGTTCTAACTATAACAAAGTTCTAAATCGAAGTTCTAACGCGTTAGAACTTGGTGAAGAAATGACGTAGAATTCAAATGAGTTCTAAAATTTCACTAAACCGAGTTTTAAGGGCTAGAACTTTGTCAAGAAATCGGGCGTAAAAGATTTAATGATAAGGTAATACTGTTTTATTAAATTTTAAGTCATCGAATTGTTTTAATGTGCAATAATAATAAATTGTTAGAAAATGCAGTTATATATTTGATAATAATGTATGTAGGTTTTAATATTAAGCTTCTGAGACTACTCAAGAGAACATAAAAACAATGGAAAATTTGTCAAAAAATAATTTCAAATCTCAAACCTGCAATATTTCCATAGGTTTAGACATTTTGTTTATTTAAAGAAGTCAATTCGTCTGTGTGGACATTATGTCCTTTTAAGAAGCTATAATGTTTTTTTTAGTTATACTTCGTGTTGAAAAACGATATATGTACATAGAAGTTTCAATGAAAATTATATTCCAGCGTAAAATTCGTGTTAATCTCATTAATGTTTTCGCAACAACGGACGTTACTTCTTTACCCTCGACACCACGGTAACTTCAATTCTATGAACGTTCCAAGGAACATTCCGTATGGCAAATCTAACCGCAGATATAATGTAAATCAATAATGCCATAGGTCTATTCACAGCGAGTATTTCAATAAATTTTAAGAACCAAATAAGCAAAACATTTTAAAAACAAACAATACTAAATAATATTGAAAATACAAACAGAAACTTCTAAACGACATTAGTTCACACAAAAATAATTTAAATTGACAATTTATTTAATAAACTTAGAACAATGACAAAATTGTGTACCGCTAAATCAAAACTGACAATCATTTAATATTATTACTCGATAGAATGTCAGAAATGTATGTCAAAAAGTCCTATCGGAAGCTATGAAAGTAATTTATTATTCGTTAGAACTTTGTTTTATTAAACCGGGAACTAAGTCCTTAAAACTCAATAAAAAATTTACATTGAGTTCTAAGGAAATTATAGAAAGTCAAGAAATGCTCAAGTTGCAAATATTTCTTAAACCAAATTTTAAAGATAAACCGAGAGTTATTTGATCGAGTTTTAAATTGATTCAAGAACTTTGTAAAGAAATTGGCTAGGTAAGTAATTGGTAAGTTAAAAAAAAAAAACAATTTTCGTCAAAATTGTATAGTAATAAGTTGTTTGTTTCGAAAAATGTAATGTCCATTATAAACATCAAGTTCTAAAATAGTTTTGAACCAAACACTAAACATTGGCACATAATGTCAATTCCGCATAAGGTTTATAATTACAAATAAATTTTCGTTTATCGCTTTTACGTGTGATCACGAATAATTCACGTAGGCTTAAAAATATTTTATATTTTCAACCACATTTCTAGTTAAATATCGATGCTTTATAGTCCAATTTTATTTTTAATATTAAATTAACAATTACCGTATTTATTTTTAATTGAATAACAAACTTTAATGTTTAGTTAATTCAAAAACAAGTACTTCTTTATTTAATTTGTTAAAATAATTTTGAAATTTTACAATTCATTTAAATTTTGAAGTAAGAAAAATATTCCCTTTAAATAAGTAAACATTGAAATATATAGACTTTATACTTCTTAAAATAATAACCACGTTTGAAAATGTCGGAAACAATATTTTCTGTGAGATAAAAATAGTTTGAAGCCAATATTTTTAAATTTTGAAAAGATATTTGAGTCGAAAGTAAATTTTTACCAAGTTTTAGTATTGTTTTTTAGGTTTTTATTTTTTGTACAAAAAATTCTCTATTCAGATTTTTGGAAAGATATTTGAGTCGAAAACCAATTTTTACCAACTTTTATTAATTTTGATTTTATTTTTTGGACGTACGAACGGGCGTACACACACACGCACAGACATCTCTCTAAAAATCTTTTATTTAGACTCTAGAGACCTTGAAACGTCGAGAAATGTCAAAATTTTTAATTCGACAAATTGGAGTAATTACAATAACTTTCTACTATAATTTTACCCCCAAAATAATTTTGTGCAACCAAAAATAACGTTTTTGACACCTGGTACCATTTTGAAAAAATTCGAATTGACAGTACTTTTATAAAAAAAAACCTAAACAAAACATTATTAAAAGTTTCTCAAAAAAATATTGGCCTCAAACTTATTTTATCTCACAGAAAATATTGTTTTCGACATTCAGTAAATTTTTTATAAAAATTCAATAGTAAAAGATTTTTAGAAAGATGTCTGTGCGTGTGTGTGTACGCCCGTTCGCACGTCCGTACGTTCGCGACGTTTTTTTCGTCGTCCATAGCTCAAGAACCAGTAGATATATCGACTTCAAATAAAATGTATTATACAGATAATAAGCCAGAAAGATGTAGAAAGGGCTTTTAAGAAAATTGCGTGGGTGGTTTTTTTACCATAGCAGTTTTAAAAAAAGGTGAAAATGTTGGTTAACACTAAATATCTCACGAACCAATAACGCTAGAGACCTGAATTAAATTTTATATATTTAATTAAATTTTATATATTGTAACGTGATACCAAACAAATATATTTTTGGAAAAATTCAAATTAAAGGTTTTTTTTATAAATCAAAAAAACTGAAAAAAAAATATTTACCTCGAAAAATGTACGAACAAAAAACGATTTTATCTCCAAAATAATTTTGTGCAACGAAGAATAATGTTTTTAACATCTGGTAAAATTTTGAGAAAAATTGAATTGATAGTTTTTTTTTTATAAAAAATAAAAACCAATACAAAAAATTACTCAAAATTGGTAAAAATTGATTTTCGACTTAAATGTATTTTCAAAAATTTAAGATCATTGCTTCCAACTAATTTTTTGTTATAAGCAATATTGTTGCAATATTCAGTAAAATTTTGAGAAAAATCGACTTGACCTAAAAAAAACACTACTAAAACTTGGTAAAAAATTACTTTCGACTCAAATATCTTTTCAAAAATTAAAAATATTGGCTTCAAACTTATTTTATCTCGCAGAAGATATAGTTTTCGACATTTAGTAAATTTTCTGTAACAATTCAACAGTCCGTTTTTTCATAAAAAAAAATAAAATCTACAAAAAATAGTACGCAAATTTGGTAAAAATTGATGTTCGGTTCTCGATATCTCGTGATTAATAGAAGATATTGACTTTTACTAATTTAAACAAGGTCAAAAATTTACATTTAATACCTTAACTTGAACATTTACTAAAGTTTAATAAAAATTTTATTTTAGGAAAATTATTTGAAATCCTTAATTTTGAGAATACAAATTTCAGTAGACGTGATTTTCTAATTTAAGAAGTAAAAACATCTATCAAACATTTTCTATATTTCTGTAAAAATTAATATTTAATAATAAAAAAAAAAATAAAAATAATATTCACTTAGCAGAACATAGTTTCGATCTACGGACCTCTGGGTTATGGGCCCAGCACGCTTCCACTGCGCCACTCTGCTGTTATAATTTTGAAGAATCACTATGATTTAATTTTTGTTTCCTTTCACAGGATATCATCAGATGCCCGAAAACCAAGTTATGGTACATTCAATCATGTTTTTTTACATATACAATAAATTATTCAATTACGAATTATAACTTTTTTAAGCATACATAAATCGACTAGTATTGTTTCTTTTTAGTTATATCCTTTAATCAATATCATTCGGTTTTCGTGTTTTGTTAAAAAAGTTGTCAGTTGAATTTTTCTTCAAAATTTGATTTCCAAATCTATTTTTGTTTTGTTAGTCGAAAACCAATTTTAGAAGGATTTCTTAAAAGTTCTTATTTCTTATATAAACAAATACAAATTGGATGAATGAAATTAATTTAAAGCCAATATCTTCTATTGTTCACGAGATATCGAGAACAGAACATGAATTTTTACCAATTTTTTTGTAGATTTTATTTTTTTATGAAAAAACGGACTGTTGGAATTTTAAAAATATTTATTGAATGTTGAAAAAAAAATTTTCTGTGAGATGAAATTAAATTAAAGCCAAAATTTTCAATTTTAAAAAAGATAATTGAGTCGAAAATCTATTTTTACCAACTTTTATTAATTTTGTTTTGTTGTAAAAAAAAACTGTAAATTCGATTTTTCTCAAAATGTTACTGAATGTTGAAAACAATATTTTTTAAAAAACAAAATAAGTTTAAGGCCAATGTCTTAAATTTTTGAAAAGTTATTTGAGTCGAAAATCAATTTTTACTAACTTTTATTAATTTTTTGTTTTAGGTTTTTATTTTTGGTAAGAAAACGGTCAATTCGATTTTTCTCAAAATTTTACCGCATGTTGAAAACAAAATTTCCTATAAGATAAAATAAGTTGGAAGCCATAATCTCACATTTTTGAAAAGATATTTAAGTCGAAATTCAATTTTTACCAACTTTGAGTAATTTTTGTTTAGCTTTTTATTTTTTATAAAAAAACTGTCGATTCGATTTTTCTCAACATTTTTCAGAATGTTGAAAACAATATTTCTTATAAGATAAAATAAGTTTGAAACCTTAATCTCAAGTTTTTGAAAAGATATTTGAGTCGAAAGTAAATTTTTACCAACTTTGAGTAATGTTTTTTTTAGGTTTTTATTTTTTTTACAAAAAACTGTCAATTATATTTTTCTCAAAATTTTATCAGATGTCAAAAACATTATTCTTCGTTGCACAAAATTGTTTTGGAGACGAAATCATATTTTAGTCGTAAAATTTTCGAGGTGACAATTTTTTTTTTCAGTTTTTTTGATTTATAAAAAAACCGTTAATTGGATTTTTTTTCCAAAAATATGCTTGTTTTGTATCACGTTACAATATATAATATAAAATTTAATTCAAGTCTCTAGCGTTATTGGTTCGTGAGATATTTAGGGTTAACCAAAATTTGCACCTTTTTTTTAAACTGCTATGGTAAAAAAACCACCCACGTAATTTTCTTGAGAACCCTTTCTGCATCTTTCTGCATTATTATCTGTATAATAAAATGTATTTGAAGTCGATATCTCGACTGGTTCTTGAGCTATAGACAACGAAAAAAACGTCGCGAACGTACGTATACACACGCACGCACAGACATCTTTCTAAAAATCTTTTATTTCGACTCTAGGGGCCTTGAAACGTGGAGAAATGTCAAAATTTTCAATTTGAAAAATCGGACCCATTACAATAACTTCCTATGGAAAGTTAAAAATGTTAACAACTTGCAAACGTTGTTCAAAAGCAAGTCTTTCCATAGATCAAGTGACAGCTGTCAAAAAGACAAACACAGAAAAAAGTATTGCCAGATTGAAAACCACACGTCTAAAAAGACATCCTTTATATTTAAAAAGCGGCTTGTAATAATTTTGTGAATATCTTTTGCAACAATATCTACATTTTAACTGCATATACATATATTGTCTAATATTTGTTAATAATGAAAAAGATATATATCTCTGAAATTGAAGGAATAAGTAAACCAACACCATGCGCGTATTATAATACGTATCATTTAACATAATTTCCCCTAAAATACGATTAAGTAGGTAATGCGAACCTAATTGAGTAAATTTCAATCATTATAGCGGCACTATCTCGCTATATTCACAAAAGCCCAACAAACGCTCACTGGTCCACATAAACGGATTATCCTTGCGTTCATAATTTGCATACATCAATTTATATTTTGCGTTTGCGATAAAATCATATACCAAAAACAAAAAGACCTCCGAGATACTCTGGGTTATATTCATATACGAGTATCTTCCTATACAGATACAAATGTACCTACATACAGACAAAAATATATATTCATGACGAGGTCAAGTTTCCCATGATGGTGAAAAGGATAATTGGCTTACGCGATGTGGAAAGATAATCGTAATCGTGTACGTTTTTCCTTTTTTGTAGATGTATCCTATGATGTACCTTCATGATATGACTGCCTGCCTCGGATTCGGCTTCGGCTTCGATGGCTTGGCTTCACATTGCGTGATCCTGCGAATCAGGAAATTTTTTATTGTTGGCGGTGAAAAAATTGTTAGTTTTTCTTTGAGTATATTTTACGTTGTGGGAACAAAATTTGTAGGCATTTTCAATATTTGTGTGTGAATTTTGAGTTTGAATTAAGAAATTGTTAGTGATGAAACCATATTAACAAATTAGAAGTTTAAAAACAAAAAACAGACACCTTCGCAAAATAGTTATCGTGAGAAGGCAATACACCAAAACATATAAGCATGATATGTTTTAAACGATTCGAGACGGTTAAGTCTTGAGTGTTTACTTTTTTATATAATGCACATTTTTTGTTATGCGAGTTTTGAAAAATCATAAGTTTAAACAGATATTGCCTTTGGCATTTATTTATTTTTTCGTTTCATGGAATGAGATAATTTGGCGTTGAAAAAAAAAATTCAAACAGTAGCTCAAGTCAATCATATAAGCTGCAGTTAATTGTTAGTCTTGGCAGCTAAGCAATAAATAGAGCCTTTAGCTAAATTGAAACATAATAATAATATAGGTTAGTTTATATTTGCATGTGCGAAATGTGATATATGAAACTGTTTTGAACAGAAACCCATAGCAAGTGAAAATTTAATTTGTTTAAATAAATAATAATTAATAATACCATGCAATCGAATTAATTGCATGTTTAAGACTTTTAAGAAGTTTTCCCTGAGTTGTATGTCTCACATATTTTGATAATTGGAACATCAAAATCTGTTTATTATTTTAAAAAACAACGAATATTTTGTATTGATTTTTAGGGTATCTAAGTATTTAAAAAAAGACGAAGATTTACAAGGTTGCAATATAAATGCTTAAATAAATATTTTTTACAAAATGTCCGTCAAACTTACCACCGTTTATGTTTAAAAAGAAAAACTGAAATATTTGTAGAAGGTACTTAAAATATTCAAACTTTATTTGAGTTAATAAACTAAAGAGACTCTGAGGAAAATCTTTAACAAATGTGATCATTTTTGAAAAAGAACAAAAAATGGTGAAATACATTTTTTAGCTTTGAGTTCCTCAAAAAAAGAAATTTTTAAATTGTATGTTTTGTTTTGATTTTGATTACACTGATCGTCGCCAAGGTTTTGTTGCTGGCAATAAAATTGAACTTTTGCAATGACTTTTGATGGCCCTAATTTAAATTCAACTTCAAGATTACTGCATTACGTCAGGTTCTTGAGATTGAGATATTACTTAAATAAAAACAGACACATTTGTACTGATTTTTAAGGCTATCAAAATTCTAGAATCCCTTTTTTGAAATATTTCATTAATTTTCAAAAAAAATCTTACTATGTTGTTAAATTTGCCGAAAGAAATACTTAAACATTTGTGCAAAACGGTTTTTTAACAGATTTTTTGTTTTGACAAACATATGAAAATAATATTGAAAACGGGTATTTTTAAATTTGGAGTATATACTTAAAATTGATGCAATCAGCACTAAAAATTTACTCCAAAACGTACATATGTACATTTTTCAAAACTATGAAATGTTTGTTTAAAACTTCATAAAGAGTCAAATAAAGACTTAAACCAAGGGATAGGATTTTACTAGCTTAGCATTTTTTTTTGGTTATGTATTTTGTTTTGCCTTTTTCTGCCTTTTTTTCTTTTTTATTAAATTTTGTTAAAAAATATCTAATAATTGGTTTACCATTAAAAGAAATGCGAACATTTTCTCATACCGTTGAGAATCTTTAGTTAAAAATCTTGTACAGTTTCAAGCATGCATATGGAAAGTGCTCGAATTTATGCATGTATTAATGTTTATTTGAGCAAAAATGCTTGGCACTCCTTCCTCGCCTGCGTAAAATGCATACCTGCTGGCGTATATTAAAGTCGATTTTGGGTTTTTAGTCGATCCAAAAAACATATTTTCAAAGGCCTACAAAAAACAGGTATATTTGAGTCTATACCAACTTATAATTTAAGCTAACTCATCTTTGAAAAACATTGAAGAAAATTTAAAATGCAAAAGGGCCCATTGGAAAGGAAGTCTTGAAGAAGTTTACTGCAGTTTTCAATGGAAACACAGGGCTTAAAACGATTGAGCAGATAAATTCTGTATTTATTACAGCGACGTGGATTCCAAACTTCCAGGAAACATTGAAGTGAATAATGTTGAAAGTTTTAGATGGGCTCCACTCGTTTCAGCTGAAGTTGAGAGATCATTTAGCTCCTTCAAAGCCCTTCTAAGGGACAACCGAAGAAGATTGCTACCTGAGAACTTTAAAAAACTCTTGGTAGTCCAATGCTACTATAAGTAAATTTATTTTTGTTTATTTTCCTATTATTTTTAATAAATGCATTTTCTTTGCCTTTTTAAGTGTTTTGTTTTTCCTTTTTTTAATTCTAGCCCTGCTAGATACTGCTTTAAATACTAAAATGATTAAAACTGTATCTGGAAGTGAAAAATTTTTAATTTGTAAAATTCATTACACAAGGTTTTGTTAAGGGATATGTTGTGCTTTAACTTAGCCTTAAAAAACCGTTCTTGGTTGTCTAGCAGTTTTAAAGTTTTATATTTTAAAAACTAGATGTTATACAGAAATTTTAAGGCGAAATTCGAATTAAGGACAACTTAAACCTTGTTTTATTTCTGTTACCGAAAAACAGTAGTTTTGCCGAATATTGGCATATTTTCTTTTCTCTATTTTATATTTTTTATTTTAATTTGTTTTTGTTTTAAAAGTTAAGCAAAAATCAAGGTTTGAATGAAATAAGGACGTAATTTTTTGTTCACCTAATAATATATTATGTATTCAGTTTTCACAAAATAATATTATTATAATGCTGAAATTTGATTAAGAAAAATTATTTGAATGTTTCTTAGTTCTAAAATTATTTTCACTTAGTTTTGATAAAAAAACATCCCAATATATGTACATATATAATTTTCGGATTCATGTAAAAAATGCAAACTCGCTATTTTATAGTAAGAAGAACGACCGTTTTGGAATAATGGTAAATTTCAGTTGACCGTGTTGTTTTACAATAAATTGAATTAGTATCAAAAATATTTCTTAATTGATTTAACGTCTCAAATATCGGGACAGAAACAGCTTTACTTTCAATTTATAGTTGCGTATTGTATAAATTCTTTAAATGACAAGTCGGTTTAAAAGAAAAATGATTTGTAAAATGTGAAGAATGCAAAATTTGAAGATACAAATAAGGATTTTGAGCACTTAGAAAATTAAAATTAACTGTTTTGGAGCAATTCAACCCTGTAGCCATTCATTAATACGTGATTCTATTTTTTTTTTCCAGCTTATTAAATTTTTGAAAAATTCGAATCACATAGCTTTCTGTTGTCTGTCAAGCAGTAGTTTTTTCTTATGTTTAATTCGTTTAAGATGTTTTAAATTTTATAACATATCTCTTAAAAATGTTGTGCTACTTGCGCTTACGCGAATTTTTAACTTCCCATAGGAAGTTATTGTAATCGGTCCGATTTGCCGAATTGAAAATTTTGATATTTCTCGACGTTTTAAGGTCCCTAGAGTAGAAATAAAATATTTTTAGGGAGATGTCTGTGCGTGCGTGTGTACGTACGTTCGTACGTCCGTACGCGCGCCGCCGCCGCCGGCCGTCCGTACGTCTGTACGTTAGTGTCGTTTTTTTCGTCGTCCATAGCTCAAGAACCAGAAGAGATATCGACTTAAAATAAATTTTGTTATATAGATAATAATTCAGAAAGGACCTTTAAAAAAAAATGAGTGGGTGGTTTTTTACCCATAGCAATTTAAAAAAAGGTGAAAATATCTCATGAACCAATAACTCTAGCGAGTTGGATTAAATTTTATATTATATATTATGACGTGATCCAAACTAGTATATTGTTGGAAAAAATTCTAACTAACGTTTTTTTATAAATCAAAAAATTGAAAAAAAATATATGTCACCTCGAATATTTTACGAAAAAAAACAAATGATTTCATCCCCAAAATAATTTTATACAACGAAGAATAACGATTTTGATATGTGGTTAAATTTTGAGAAAAATCGAATTGACAGTTTTTCAACAAAAATAAAAACCTAAAAAAAAACATTACTAAAAGTTCGTAAAAATTGATTTTCGACTCAAATATCTTTTCAAAAATTAAAAATATTGGCTTCAAACTAATTTTTTCTCACAGAAAATTTTGTTTTTGACATTCACTAATTTTTCATAAAAATCCAACAGTCCGTTTTTTCATACAAACATAAAATCTACAAATTCGCAAATTTGGTAAAAATTCATGTTCTGTTCTCGATATCTCGTGAACAATAGAAGATATTGACTTTAAATTAATTTCATTTATCCAATTTGTATTTTTTTATATAAGAAATAAAAACTTTTAAGAAATTCTACTAAAATTGGTAAGAATTGGTTTTCGAATAAAAATCTTGTTAACAAAAATAGACTTTGAAATAAAACTGTTTCATTTTTAATTTTTAAATTTTTTAGAACAATTCAACTGACATTGAAAATTTAGAATGACAACAACAACTTGTGTGTGACATTTTTTTAACAAAACTCGAAAACCTACAAACTTTTACGCAAGACAAATCGACAGACGGGATGGAAACGGGAAGTTATCAGTGTGGGTCGCATCCCAGCCTCTTTTTTTTTAACTTTTTACCTAGTAATGAAGAGCTAATATTACACATCCACATTCATTTATAAAGGGTGGTTACATTTTTAGGGTCGATGTTGAATGTGAACCACACCGAAAAGTCAAGTTTTTTTTCTGCATTTTATGAGTGGCGCCGAGTTTGCGCCGGCCATTTGGGCGATATTTTGTCCCGTACCAAATTAAACAATACCAATATTATTATAATAATAAGAAATGACAGTAATTTCTTAAATAATTTGTGTTTTATTAAAAACTAGCGGACCGCCCCGGCTTCGCAAGGGTAGACATAAATAATTACAGATATTTAAGTTATAAGGATGCTAATTAAAACGACCATTAATCACTAAATTAAAAAACATTTGTTTGTCCCATCATTAATACTCTTCGCAGTGTATGCGATAAAAGACATTTTACGGCTAATTTTTTTACACCTTCGGTTGGTTTTAATAGGAATTTCTAAAGATTTCTATAGTAATCTAGTATTAAATATAGCCTATGTTACTCAGTGATAATGTAGCTTTCTAATGAAAAATTAATGAATTATTAAAATCGGTCTAGTACTTTTTGAATTTATTTGTTACATAAATTGTAACGTTGTAAAAATACAAAAATACAAATCTTTCCTCTTTATAGTATTATTATATATTATATGTATGTATAGATGTAGATAAACATCGGACCTTAAAATTAAACCACCCTCTATAAAAATTCAAAATCTTACACTTATTTCTCAAAAGTCATTATTAACAATGTTTTATTAATTTATATTCCGAAATTGCATCTTTCTAAATAAAATAAATTTCCGTTTAGAGAACTTAAAACAAATTAATGTTTTAACTTATTATATTTTTGTACATATAAAAAGAATAACGTTATTTAGTTCTTTCTTTACCATTTTATTAATATAATTATTAAAATTTGGATTCAAAAAGAGCTAGTTCTTTCAATACTTAAAAATAATTCAACTGAAAAAAGAAATATAGTATAATTTTATTTTTCAATAACTATTTAAAGGGTTTTGTTTTGTTTTCCTTAGAATTGCTGAAAACACAATTTAAGAATCAGGAAAAAATTGTGTTAAAAAAAGAGTTGTAGATGTGTATTGGTTTTGGATTCTTTGAAATTGCAATGACAGGGAAAGGCAGAACGGCTAAAGAACGATTCTCTCTACTTCCCAAAATGGCCGAAGAGGGCTGAAGGCTAAACTGATGAACATTATACGTCCCAGTTTATGGTACACTGATTATTATAGAAAATTAAAAAAAACGTTAATTTTTTCTTAGTGAAACATTTTTTTAAGAATGAAGAAATATAATTTTAATATTGAAATAATTCTTCAAATTTATATAATTACGAGTATATTCTCTTTTTTCATAGCAAAAACTTTTTAACTACTTAAATTAATTAGGTACTTTACTTTTATGTCACATTTTATTTGTTGTTGGCACAAGTCGTGTGTCGTCCTTAGTTACGCATTTGGCATTTGAACAAATCTCATAGGAAATGCAATATTCCTTCATGTTCTTAATGTTTACAATTCGGATAAGCTTATGTGTATATATAAAAGAAAGTACATAATAATATTTTATCCATTTATTTTTTATACACTATACGCATTTTAAACATACGTCTATGGTATGTATGAACAACATACCTTACCTATATATTCATATGTCTACATATATAAAAATTCGCCTATTCGTATAAAATAGGGTAGAAAATCTTATGAAAGTAAATAGCCTGAAGGCGGGATCAATTTTGCCATAAGGGTGAATCCTGAATGTTTGAGGGAATCAAGTCACGAAATTTCCATCATTGCAATGGGTTTATGTTTTATTTTTATTTTTTGAAGAAGAAGAAGAATTTGTTAAATTTTATTTTTGTCTTTCATTTTTATATATGTATGTAGTACTTCTTTTTATACATACATATGTAGTTTTATCGTCCTCTTGTTTTTATGAGATATAAGAAAGGAAGGATATAATCGAGTAAGAGTTATGTGTGGAAACACAGAAAGGCAATCAGTTGTGGGTTGTTTTCATTTTTTTCGGGTGGGTTGCTAGTAAAAGACATTTTCAAAACATGTCCTCTCCTTAACAGAAATGTAGGTAGGTATATAGAATGTTGAGGCTTTAGTAACATGGAAACCAGGGTGAATTAGTTTATTAGTTTTTTTTTACAAGAGAGTTTCTACATTAAAATTTTAACTCAACAATAGAAGAAAAAAACTAAAACTAATTTGAATAATTAAGAGGGTATAGGGTTTGAAGAACTTCATAATAAGTCATTGACAAGGGTCATATGAGTTTATTCCTAAGGCTATTAATATAGGTACATCAACAAAATTAAAAATAGATGTTTTGAAGGATGGATGTTATTAAAAATATTGATGGCTTCCATATCTGATTTCATAGTTTTTAAAATATAACAAGAAAAGACTTTATGTTAAAATTGTTGACTAATGATATTTGTTTGTTTGTTTTAAAATAAATATAAAAATGAGGCTAAAACTAATAATTTATCATTGGTGTCCTTTAAAATATTTATTATTTGCCAAATTGTAATTTCAGGATCTGTGAAAAGTGTGCAAATGATAAATTGAAGCTTAAGCTGTTTTTTTTGTGTAGATATTTAGGAAGTAAAATCAATTTAGTGTTCCATTTTTGTTAATATTTCGTTTTAATTTTGTTAAAAATGTGTTGAATTTTTTTAAACGCCGCAGTTAAGAACAATATTTTGTATAAGATAAGTTAGAAGTTAATGTTACAGTTCGTTTATTAATTTTTAATATAGCATTTTTTTGGGTTTTATTTTTTTAATTACTCAAAGTTCCAAAAACCTTGTTCCTCGTCGCATACAATTATTTTGGAGGTTGTATCATTTAATATTCATAAAATGTTAAAAATTAAATTTTTACTTCATACCGATTTGTTATGATATGACTTCACAATGTATAACAAAAAATGTTATTTAAGCTGATACCGTTCTTGGTTCGTATTTAGTGGGCGCTACAACTTGTGAAGATCAAGGGCCTATAGCGTCTTATCACTTTCAACCATTAATTTGTGTGGGTAATGGCAGTAATGAACATAACAAGGAATTGGATCCAGAGGCTTGGCATAACAGTCCTAAGCAATATAACAATCACGTCACGTTTAATACTTATCTAACTATCAAAATTTCCCTCAGCCTTCAAACTTAACATCGTCTTAAGATACTAAAAGCGTTGCCACATCATCACAAATAAAAAAGAAAATTGTTTTTTTTTTTATAATTTACATACTTCGTTTTTTTAGATGTGTGTTTTTCAATCTGGCAATACTGAATGAATTGGTCTTTTTTTGACAGCTGTCACTTGATTTGTACAACGTTTGCAAATTATGTAAATTTACTACACAAATAATGGGTCAGTTCGCGCATAGGTCATGGGCCTATGCATATAGTTGCTGGACTATTTTTTGTGGGGTAATGTTAAGTTGCTTGACTACGCATATAAGTCAGAGAGGATTGAAGCCTTGGACTATTTTTAACATACGTCCTCATTTGCTGCAAAAAGTGGTAAAAAATTGGGCCTCTAGGTTGGAATTTATTTAGAGCAGCAATATATTTGACCGAAATCATTTTTAAAACATAATGTTAAACCCTTATCTTAATAATTAAGCTAAATTCTTGGACGTAACAATGCATTATAACAGCATTTATTTTGATTGTTTTGCTAACCACACGTCTAATAAAACATCCCTTTTATAATATTGAATGTCAAAATACTGCATTACAAAATTTCAAAATTCTGATTAGTGATTGGTCAGAATTCTGTACTTATATAAATTCAAACTTTTTCCCTTTTTCAGCCTATTTACAGCTTTTTGAAGCAAAGAGTTTTTTAAGAAAATAACAAATATTTAAATGTCTATTCTATGAAAACATGAATTGTGTTTGAATTAAAAAAGTCGTTAATTACTTAGTTCTAAGTAACTTTTATCGGTATTTTAATCTTTTCTTTATTTAACAAAAAAAGGATAGCGATATTTTGGTTAAGAATACATACATACATGACAAAATTTGCCGTCTGGCGGATATGAAATTTTATTAGAATAAAATATAATAAATTAAAAAGGAGAAATAATTAAATTATTTGCTTATTTACAATTTTGATGTTCTAAAACATAAAGGATATTAATTTTAAATTATCGAATAATATCTGCTAACTCAGAAGCTAGCAATCTTGGGATTTCTTGTAAAATAGGACAATCTGCCATAAAATGGAAGATATTTTCGGGTGCTCTTCTGTTTCATAGTATGATTACAGTTTTGCTGAAGATCTGCTCTGTGAGGTAGGCATAAAATTCAGAATTAATAACTCGACACATGCTTTAAAGATGGTGCTTATCACCTGCAGATCAGTAGTTTCTATTGAAATAACTTTGTATAGTAGCCATTTGTTGGTTGAGGCTTTTGTAAAACAGTCTAGAGGCTGTTGATGGTGTTCCAGTTAAGTGCTGGTTTGTCGTATACTTTAGCTAATGATCATTGAAATTATGTCCTATATCAACCAGATTCTCCATGTATGGCATATAGGTTGGAGTAGAGTCCGGTCAATGGAATAGTCACTTAAAGAACTATTCTTGAATAGCTTCTAATATAGCGTTAAAGACTTGATATTTTGAGGATTGTTTTCAATTTTTTGGGATTCCGAAAAATTGCAACCACATCAAGTTGATTGAAAATTTGGCTTCAGTGATTTTTCCCTTTGCATGTTTGCCAAAATTTAGGTTTGATGATAACAATACACCGAGGTATTTGAATTCGGTCACCACATCAATCCGCTTATTATTTAGTCGCCAAGTATAAATCAGTGCCTGCTTGTTAACCGTGTCGAATGCAGCTTTAAGGTTCACAAAACATTATTCTTCGCGATATACATAGTTTCTGGCAATACTAGTTACAGCTAAAATATGATATGTGGTTGAAAATGCAGAGCGGAAACCAGCTTGGAATTTACTCATTTATTTTATTTACTTATTTATTTATGTATTTATTTATTTATTTAATCTACGAGCTACAAGCTCAACAGATGCATAAAAGAATAAATACATATAGGTATAAACAAAAAATAAATAATACAAATCATTTTTGAATTTGTTTCTAGGCCATGCTATGTCAATATGACTAATTACTTCGTTGAACTCACTAATTGACCTTGGTTCATTCAAACCATAATTTGTCCTATGTTTAGGCTGAAAAAGAAGGTATCTTTCTCTCAATGGTCTAATCGGGGCATAAATACAAATTAACAATAAAAGTTTAGGACACTTTATATGGTAACATAAAATATCTCGCACAAATACTATATCATGAATAGTTTTTCGAGATTTCAGACCCAGAAGATTACGTCGAGCTTGAGAATCTGGAAAATATTCCAGCGCATTTTTGAAAAAACATATTTTGTCAAACGATTCTGAACTTTCTCAATTCTATCCGAAAACGATTGTTGGAAAGAATTCCACATGACATCAGCATAATCAATTGATGATCTAACTAAAGCGTATAGGGATCCGAAAAGTCAGTTGAGTTTCTTTTAATGAAACCAATCATATAGTTGGCTTTAGCGACAATAGCATCCATGTGCGGAACAAATGTAAACTTGGAATCAAAGGAGACACCCAAATCCTTTACAGTAGCAGTTCTCTAAAGAGGGATACGATCAAGAGAATACGCAAACTCATAAGTTGAGAGTTTCCTAGAGACAGAGATAGTGAAGCATTTCTTGACATTAAGTTTAAGACAGTTATCCAAATACCAGTTTGATAAACGATCGAGGTCTATTTGGAGATTAAAGCAATCATAAATGGAATTCACTTTTAAAAATAATTTAAGATCATCAGCATATATGAAACATTGGCTGAATTTTATGTTTTTGTAAATATCATCGATAAAGATTATAAATAAAAGTGGGCCAAGATGACTGCCCTGGGGAACTCCTGAGGTACATTTAATAGATCTCGAGGTTTGATTGTCAAGTTTTACTTTTTGTACCCTATCAGTTAAAAAAGATGAAATCCACTGAAGGAGATTAGAGTGAATCCCAAAGTTATGAAGCTTACGAGGCAGTATGTTGTGGCATACAGAGTCAAATGCCTTACTAAAATCCGTGTAGATAGCGTCTACTTGACTTTAACTTTCTATACAATTAATAACGAAAGAGGAAAAACATGCGAGATTAGTGACAGTTGATCTACCCGATATAAACCCATGCTGGGCATCACTTACATGTTCTTTTACGAAAAAATCCAGTTTGGTCTTTACTAAACTTTCGAGCAATTTAGGAATTGTGGACAGCTTACAAATGCCTCTGTAATTTCCAACATTATTTTTCGAACCAGACTTATAAATTGGGATCAGAAAAGAAGATTTTCATTCGTCCAAAAATATTCCGGACGATAAAGATAAATTGAATATAATTTGCAATGGAAAGCATACAGAACTAAAACATTTTTTTAAGACAAGAGCAGGAATGCCATCGACACCAGGAATGTGATTGGGTTTAAGATTCTGAAGACCATTTAATACATCAGATAATTCTAAGTGTATTGAGCCAATATCTACTTTAGGGGTAATATCTGAAAGAAAACCAAGTATCCTTGTGAAGTTGAGTAAACTGAGTCAAAAAATTGAGCAAAAAGATCAAGAGTTTTATTAATGTCAGTAGAATCATCCCCTCTAAAATTCATCGTAGTTGGAATGCCAATTGATTTCCTTTTAGAATTAATAAAACTCCAGAATCGTTTCGGATCACTGTTCAAATTAAGCTCAATATTCGAAATATAATTCCTGTTTAAGAATTTGCTGAGAACCATGAATTCTTTACGAAGTTTACAAAATGTATGTTGCTGAGCTTGTTGTTTGTTTTCAATCCAAATTGTGGAGAAAATCTTTCTCAGTGAATTGAGAATAAAAATTCCCTCATAATTTTCAACCTCGCTCCTTTTTTAAATATATCAAAAATATAAATTCTTTCGTTAAACTAGCTGGCACACAAGTATTGCTTGAGTTGTTCTGTTTCATTTTTATAGAACTCAACTGAACTCACTCCCCAGAGCTTTAATGTTCTTCATGACCCGAAAAGTCTTCTCAAGTTCTCTTAGTGAATTTTAAAAGTCAAGTTATTTAGACATATGTATATATGCACATTCTGTAAAGCATAGCTAAAAGGATGACGGTTCTCCTTTGCTGTTAATACAGTTTTAAAATGCGCCGTCATTGTATCAGCTTAGCTTCGAGAACATTCTTCATACTATCGTAAGGCCCCCTCAATTCCCGTATATAAGACCAAAATTCCTTAGAGTTTTTGGAATGCTTTAAGAAGCACAGTTGCTTAAACTCTTAATTGGCACGCACGTAAATATATTTGAAAGCAATGGCATTTGTGAATCTAAATAGTTTCAAGTATTTGAAATAAAATTTACTAAGGTTGCAACAATCCTTGTCGAACCATTTGATTTAAGGTGTAAGTGAATAGCATGTGGAGCTGAGGCACAGTATTAAAACATAAAGTGTTCGGTCATACTATTATAGTATTTTGGAATACAATTTTGAAAACAAAACAGTATTTCACAGAGTTTTGATCATATCTACAGAGTTCTAAAAACCATATTTCGAAATAATCTCAAGTTAGGAGATGAAATGCTTAAGTATTAAAATGAGGCAAAAAGTCATATTTTGGGTCTAAATTATTGTCTATTTAAGTTATTATTAAAAATTTTATAACTTTTGCTCATTTTTCACTTTTGAAAAGGTCCTGTTATAAGGATGTAGGGTGAGAACATACTTAATACATACTTCCTTTATTCAATATGTATTATGTACTTCCTTGTTATTTGAACTTAAAAAATAGAATATCAATGAGGTTTCTCAAAATGAAGATATCAAAGGCTCGCACCATCATCATAGCCAACCCTAATATTGGTCCTTACCTACATTTTATATCCTTTCTCCTTTTTCCAATGAATAAAAAATGTTTCTGTGATTTGATGTATTTAAATTGTATTTGGTTTACATTATTTTTCCTTTTTTCATTTTGTTGCTAGCTAAATTACTATTGTAACCTTTATAAGATATCGTGGAAAAACCCCAGCTGTCTGATACCTTAAACAACAACAAATCAAAAAGAGAAAAACCAGAAATAAAAAAACAACATTGCATAAAAATATACAAGAATTTTGATTTGTGAAAATGGGATTCACCAATTCTGATGATAGAAATGGCAATGGAAACAACAAAATGGAAAAGTAAAAAAAAGAAAAATGGAAGGAGGATTGTATAAATAATAATTTGTAGGCATGGGTCTGATGGCGGGTGCCCTCTTCTCTATTACTACATAATATTTACTGTAGTGCGTATAAATTGTGTAGAGTATAGAAAATGTGGTACGCCATCCCTCGGGCATCATAGCAGATTTAATTCTATTTCGAAATTTTATACTTTTGATTCGTGAATGAAACGCAAAGGTTTGTTTTGATATTAACATTTATATTGTTTTGGTTTTATTTTTATTATTTTTGTTTTTTTTGTTGTTGTTGTAATGAAATGGTTTTAAAGGAAGAGGTTTAGAGATATCGTCCATTTGGATGATGATAATAACATGATGATGATTGTGTGACATGATATTGTATTTTATTATAATTTTTTACTTTTTTAAATTTTTTCTTGTCAAAGGCCTATCATCATTTTGTTTTGCCTCAAGTTTGTTTTTAAATTGTTTTGTTTTCATAAAATTTTCTATAAAATTAAATTTTTATTTCTAATTTTTTGTTTGTTCGTTTTTCTTCCAATGGAGTTAAATGAAAAGGTAGGTAAGGTGTTTAAAAAAAATATCAGAAGGTCTTGCATGATAATCCAGTATGCAGTTTGCATACTGAAAGTGTATTTTTTGTAGTTTTTCAAGAAATTGTATTCTAGTAACAGCTTCTTTTTTTTATAATTAGCGCACAATCAAAGGGTTTTGAATACCTTTAGTATGACAGAGACACAGTGTGACCATTATAACATAAGATTTTGAATGAAGATTCTGGGAAAGACAGATTGTGGTAAGGCATTCAATATTCGTGTAGTACGGCGATAGAACGAGTATCTGTAATTCATAGTACGACCGAAGTTGGACTCAAGGGTACAATAATGAGAATTCCTAAAAGCTTGAGTATTACGGTTGAACTGTTTAAGAAGAGGAATGGTGGGGCAAGAAGCATTCCGACGATTTTTTAGTGACGTAATTGAGTTTATCATGTTATTATAACCAATATTCGTGGAACGCTATTTAAGAGGCTTAAGTAAGTTACTGGACCAGCACCAGCCCACTAAGTTTTGAACAGATATAAAGTGTTGGCCAAAACAAAAGCAAATTTAGCTGCCTCGATTATTAAATAATTATATACAAAAAATTTAGGATTCAATTATTGTATATTTTTGTTCTTTTAAATTTAAATAAATATTTACAGTTTCTAAAGGAAAATAAAATAAGTTGTTTTTGTATTTTTAATTTTATAGTTCAATATATTAGGCTGGTAAAAACTAAAGCAACTTTTAAAAAATACATACATATTTAAATATTGCTAGTATTTGGTGGCAAGGTCCTTGTTTTTAATCACTTCAGCACATTTTTGAAGCAGTGTTTTTTTAAAGAACTTTCCCAAATCAATTTAATTTGACCAAACAGATCGTTTTTATTTTTGCAATTAATCCTTACAATTCATCGATCTGCAATTTCCCATAGATTTTCTATGGGGTTGAGATCTGGGGACTGTGCTGGCCATTGTAAAACGTCAATCCGGACTTCTTGAAACCACGTCTTAACCGTATTAGACGTGTGCTTTGGGTCGTTGTCCCGCTGAAATATCCATTTCAGAGTTAACTGATCCTCACCGTGTGGCAACATTTTATTTTGCAAAATGTCACGGTACACAAAACTATCTATTGTACCATCTTTTTGCTGAATTTGTCCCAGCCCATGCCTGCCCTGAAAAACATCCCCACACCATTACGTTACTTCCTCCGTGTGTTACAGTAGCTTTGGTGTAACGTGGATTTAGGAACTCTTTCGCTGGTCTGTGAAAACGACGGAAACCATTGGAACCCTTGAAATTGAATTTGGACTCGTCCGAAAAGAGAACGTTCCTCCATTTTCTAACGGTCCAGTTGATGTGGTCATAAGGAAATTTCTGCCAGGTTGTTTTTGGTTGAAATAAAAGGCTTTTTTACAGCTTTGAAAGATTTTAGTCCACCATCAACAGCTCGTTTCCGAATTTTTCTCGCACTTACGCTCAGGTCGAATTGGGTTCATATTTCGATTGATTATATAAAAGGGTCTTTTTTAATTGATTTTATTATAGCAGAAACCTGTCGTTTTGTTGTCTTTCTTGGTCTGCCACCTCGATGAATCGTTTGGAATTACTTTTTCGATTTGTTAAATTTTATTAATGAGCAAATCATTGATTTTGAAATGGAATATTTTTCCGATATTTTAATTTGACTCATTCCACTTATACATTCTTTTATATTTTTTTCTTTTATTTCGTTAAAGTATTTTCAGGCCATTTTACAAAAGTTACCTAAGAACACTGATTAGTAGCTTGCCCGTGAACTAAATAACAGCTAATAAATATGTAGATTCAACTGCACACGTTTGCCAAACACCTTTAATATGAGCAATAGATTTTTTAGTTAACGGACTAACTTTTCTCTATTAATAAAAAAAAGAAAAATAGCAATAAAAAGTTTTGACCAACAAAAATTGGATTAACTTTCATACTCACATATGTCAAATTTAAATGGACCGTTATGAAAACTACATATATTCTCATGTGGTCTATTTAGAAGTACAGATATAATGTATAAAATTTTGGAAAAAAATTAACATGATTTGTTTAAGTTATTAATTTTTGAATTACATTAAGATGGAGGTAGTTTTAGTTGCTTATGTTTTGGCCAACACTGTATGTTTATAGATTGTAGTCAGATCAGAAGAAATTTCATGCATCATCTCAGAAAACTCAAACAACTAGCTGAGGTTTTGGGGAAATCACGTATGTGATCGTTTCACAAGAGCTACAAAAATATCAGTTCAATTTCATTGCAGTAAGTTCCACCAATGGATTATGGTAATTGGCTGAAGAAGATGGAAGTGAGTATGAAACGAATATGAAAAGCTAAGAGTACTATATCGTCAGCGAAACAATTCTAGCTATTTGTTTGCATGATATTTCAACGCTAAATTAATTTAAACTATTCTTTTAGTTTGCTTAAGTAAGAGAAACCAAATAATTAACTTCTTCAAAACTTGCTATTTCAAAAATAGATTTTTCATTGCATTTCCAGATATCAGTTAAATGAACGTAGTTTTAAAAACACTTATATAAAATCTGTTATCGACTTCAGCAGATGTGAAATGATATTAAGCATTTTAATGTTTAAGGTTGAAAGCTGAAGTCAATTAAAATTTCAAAAGTGGTCCACATCTTGTAACTTTACTTAGGATATGCAAAGTTTTGATATAAACAAAAGTTTAAACACAAAATATTTAAAATTTAACACCTTTTATTATAACAATATATTTTTTATTATTGCTTTAGTTTCGAACAGACAAAAAAATATCTCTATATATCGACATGACATAAAAAAAGCTTTCGATACAGTCCACCATGAGATATTATTAAGAAAGTTAGAGAAAGCTGGAATCCGAGGTCTTATGCTAAATTGGTTTTGTTCTTACATTAAAAATAGAAAAAAGATTGTCAAAATAGGTGGCAACTTCAGTGAAATAAAAAATATTAACATAGGAGTCCCGCAAGGTTCTGTCTTAGGTCCAATATTATTTCTTATTTATTTTAATAGTATATTTGCTCTTAACTTAAAAGGTAAAGTAGTTGGCTTTGCTGGTGATATAGCGTGTGTTTATTCTAGTGCCACTTTGCTTGATTTGTTTTCAGACATCAATCATGACTTAGAGTTATTAAGACATTGGTTTGGCATACATAAATTGGTTATTAGTGAGAAAACAAGAATTATGTTTTTCAAATCACTTACTGTAGATTTGAGTCTTCCTCTTCTTGTACAGCATAGTTAATACTGCAAAAAGGTCCCACTAAGTAGTATCTCTTGTTGTACCTCCGCAGATATACAAGCTAATGCATTGCTAAATAATTGTTCAACAAACTGTTTTGTTATTGAATCAGTTACTGAGTATAAATATCTTGGAATAAACATTGACAGTAAAATGGACTGGAAAATTCACACTCAAGCATTAAAGAAATACCTACTTTCAACCACTTATATCATGTTTCTTTTGAAAAAAACTATGTTGTAGAAAATTTATGGAAACTATTTATTATGGGTTAGTACAATCGAAACTACAGTACGGTGGTGGTTGGGGTGGTTGTTACAAAAATCTTTGGCAACCTCTTTTGGTAACGTAAAAGAATTTAATTAGAACCATTTGGAAGAAAAGAAAATAGCTTTCCATTGTTTGTAAGCTCTGGTATTCTTCCTCTCAAACACCTTTATTTTTATAAAGTTTTAAACATATTTTTTGTGAGAAGTGGCTATCTTTTAAGTCACAATATATCAGCTTACGCTTTATGCAGTAGCGACCTTGCCATTATTCCAGTGCACAATACTAATCAATTTTTAAATTTCTTTTCCTCAAAAGCACCTAGACGTTTTAAATCACTGCCTTTTGAATTACGAAGCATTCGCACAACTCATTTGTTTAACAAAAACATAAAAAAAATGGCTTTTTAGCTTTGATCTCAATGAAATCAATAACATTATCAGGATCCTTATCTAATGTTTAGTTTACTCCTTTTTTTTTCCTTCATTAATTTATACCTATATGTTTTTTTTATATATCTCTTCAAGTGTTCACCCCTCAACACTTCTTAGTGTAAGATTATGTCAAATCCTTTTATATCTAAAAATTCTTTCGGCACTTTCGATTCTTGTCTTTGGCAACAGATTGTACACTCTTCTTATCTACCAAATGGAAAACACTTAAATATGATAATTTAAAATTAGTTAAATAAATTATATTATAGGTAAATCATGTTAAGTTATTTTTGTTATGTTTAAATTTAAGAATGTATTATATAATAAATATTTTATTTTGTTAATAAGAAGAAAATAAAAATAAAAAAGAGGCTGGGATGCGACCCACACTGATAACTTCCCATCCCGTCTGTCCATTTGTCTTGCTTAAAAATTTGTCTAAATGTATCAATTCTTACCAAATTTGCGTTCTATTTTTTGGAGATTTTATTTTTTTATGAAAAAACGGACTGTTGTATTTTTATAAACAAATTACTGAATATCAAAAACAATATTTTCTGTGAAATAAAATAAGTTTATAGCCAATATTTTTAATTTTTGAAAAGCTATTTGAGTCGAAAGTAAATTTTCACAAGTTTTAGTATTGTTTTTTTTTTTAGATTTTTATTTTTTTGTAAGAAAAACTGTTGATCTAACATTTCTCAAAATTTTACCGAATGTTGAAAACAATATTATTTATAAGATAGAATTAGTTTGAAGCCAATATCTCAAAGTTTTGAAAAGATATTTGAGCCGAAAATCAATTTTTACCAACTTTTGTTAAATTTTTTGTTTAGGTTCTTATTTTTTGTAAAAAAAACTGTCAGTTCGATTTTTTTTCAAAATTTTACTGAATGTTGAAAACAATATTTTTTGAAAGATAAAAGTAGTTTAAAGCCAATATCTCAAAGTCTTGAAAAGATATTTGAGTCAAAAATCAATTTTTACCAACTTTTATTAATTTTTTTTTAGGTTTTTATTTTTTGTAAAAAAACTGTCAATTCGATTTTTCTCAAAATTTTATCAGATGTCAAAAACATTATTCTTCGTTGCACAAAATTGGTTTGGAGATGAAATCATATTTTAGTCGTAAAATTTTCGAGGTGCCAATTTCTTTTTTTCAGTTTTTTTGATTTATAAAAAAAACCGTTAATTGGATTTTTTTCCAAAAATATACCTGTTTGGTATCACGGTACAATATAGAATATAAAATTTAATTCAAGTCTCTAGCATCATTGGTTCATGAGATATTTAGGGTTAACCAAAATTTTCATCTTTTTTTTAAACTGTTATGGTAAAAAAACCACCAACGCAATTTTCTTGAGAGCCCTTTCTGCATCTTTCTGCCTTATTATCTGTATAACAAAATTTATTTGAAGTCGATATCTCTTCTGGTTCTTGAGCTATGGACGACGAAAAAAACGTCGCGAACGTACGGACATACGGACGTACGTACACACGCACGCACAGACATCTTTCTAAAAATCTTTTATTTCGACTCTAGGGACCTTGAAACGTCGAGAAATGTCAGAATTTTCAATTTGACAAATCGGACCCATTACAATAACTTCCTATGGGAAGTTAATAAATAAATAAAATAAAAGGTGGTTAAATTTTAAGGGCCAATGTGGATTTTGAATAAAACACAAATTATTTAGGAAATTGTCATCATTTCTCTTTATTATGATAATATTGGTATGGTTCAACTATGTATAGAATAAGATGTCAGTCCAATGGCCACGACGACCTCGGCGGCACACCTCCATCCGATGACCTGAATTTTCGATGACGTTGAGACATAATTGACATTCTATGCCGATCCTTTAGCTCTTGAATTGTTGCTGGCTCATCGGTATACACCTTTTCTTTGAAATAACCTCAAACAAAGAAGTCCAACGGTGTCAAATCAGATGATCTTTCCAGCTTATTGACATCGTGATCGACACCACTCAAAATGGCAAAAGAACCATTGTTTCGTAAGCTGTGTGTAAATTAGGACCGTCCTGTTAAAACCACATATCTCCAACATCTATATCTTATTATTATTATAATTCGTTAAATACTAAAGTTAACAGTTCTTATAAACAATTCTTATCTATATCTTCAAAAACGGACCATAAAAAGTTCGTTATCATCTCACTATAGCGAACATCATTCACAGTAACAACCTCACCGGCCTCATTTTGGAAAAAACACCGCCCGATGATGCAGCCAGTCCATAAACTACACCAAACAGGCACTCTTTGTGGGTGCATTGGGTTTTCGACAATCACTCTTGGATTATCATTCGCGGCAATTCTACTTATTGACGAATCCACTGAGGTAAAAATGTGACTCATCATTCAAAATGATTTTCTTCGAAAAATTGATTATCCACTGTTGCTATTTCTTGCCATCATTCTGACCATTGACGACGCTTGAAATGGTTAAGAGTCTTTAGTTCTTGAGACAATTGCACCTTGTTAGCTTGTCAATGCAAGTATTTATGGATAATGTTCATCAACAACGAGATTGAGAAGTGAAATTGTTGGACACGACGCGACGACGAGTTGAGGTGGAAGGCTGTTCAGCCACACTATACCGAACAGCAGTAATATTTTCTGCTGTACGAGCATGCACTGGTGTTTTCATATCTCCTACAGACCCGGTTTTCTCATTTAACGCGTTGCTCTATCCATCGTTTAAATTTAATTAGTCTGAAAATGTCAAATGAAACGCAGAAAAAAACTTGACGTGTAGGTGTGGTTCACATTCAACATCAGCCACTTAAATGTATCCACCCTTTACAAGAAATGTTCGTTTATTTTATTTTTGTAGCTATTCTTATTAGATTAGATTGAATTTGAATGTTTGCTATCAGTTTATCAATCAATTTAGGTACAAAATTTTGTATTTTTCAAGTGTGCCATTTTCTTATCAAATTCAATTTTTAAAATTTTAAACAAATCCATTTTGTTAAAATTAACGAAGTATTTACCAAATTCGCAACAATAATTTTGACGTAATTACTCAAAGAATAGGGCGTCAAAAAATTGACATGACTACTTTAGACTCTATTAAAGAATTGTTTAAATTCTAGAGGAATTTATGAATTTTTCAAAAAGTCGCTGTTTTATATATATGTATGTACATTGTACATAGGTAATCAATAGCCAACAGCAGTTGAATAAAATCTCGCCCCTTTACCTGATCTCAACACAAAAATCAGCGATGAATAACGTTACTAATTCATTTTTAATCATTTTTATCAACATCACCAACCAAAAAAGTCTGACTATAGGTTACATCTGAAAACACTTGATCTTCGTTCTAAATCGAATACCTCGAAACTCCAAGACTTTTGGATTTGAATTTTGTCCATCTTCTCCGTATTCACATATGCAACACTCTTTATATATTGATTCGAGTCTCCCCTCAAGAAGACGCGTCTGTTTGGGAGGTTTAACTTAAGCTCATTAATTCATCCACTGACTGTTGTTTTTCTCGAATCTCTTTTGGGTCGTGTTAGTTAGGGTCGAGCTCCAGCTCAGGCTCAGACTCCAGGTTCAGGTTCAGAGTCAATGCTGTTTAGTGCGAGTTGTTAATGGAACTCGGCATCACGTTAACATTTTCCTTAATTACTGTTTGCGTTAAGGAATATGTAATCAGGTGTATAATTAGGCATTCTGAAAACTTTTGTGTTTTTTCAAGACACAACCAAAAGGCGCAACTGTATCACCAACAAAAACAAAAAACAAAATTCTTCTACATCGATCTATGGAAAAATGGACATCTTCTTTTTATTCTTCGTCAAGAGCGCGAGTTGTTCAAAAAAGGAGTTCCAGAATCCAGAATCTCGGTTTGTCTGGTGAGGTTTAGTGTAGGTACTCTGTGTAAAGTCTGCAGTGTACTGATGATGATCGTCCTTAGAAGCTTCAGCTGCAGCATCACCTCAAGTATACATGTAGAATATAATGTACATATATAGGTCTGTGGTGCTCGCAAAGAAATCCTTGGTACATTTATAATATTGTGGCATGTTAGGATTCAAAAGGGGCGGAGTAGAGCGCACAAACCAAGTAAAGATGAGTGTAAGGCTTCGCCCAACTTGGTTCAGAGTCCAAAAGTGGGAGTTGCTATAATTGTTTAATTATAGGCTTTTTATTTTGTTGTTTTTTGCTCTGCACGCTGTGCTGGGCTGGTTGCCTTCACTTGACGGTTTTTGTCGAAGAGCTCTCGCGTATGCCTTATTTCACCACGTATATAACATTAGCAAAATCCAAAGCCGAAACCCGGAGAGAGTCTACACATATGTAGGTATGGTGGACGCATGCTTAGAAACTGCCTTAAAGGTGATCGTACATATTTTGTTTCTTTTCTCATTTTTTATAAGCAAGGTATGTGTCATAAAGACGAACGCCAGGACAGAAAAATTCAAAAAATGTTCCAACGCAATTCCTTTTGTACCTAAAGCGCGCAAAAATCTCTATGCGCTCTGGCTGGATGGACTGGACAGGGACACACTCATAAGATAGGAATATCTCGGAGGTATGGCAATGGCGATGGCGAAGCGTGCACTGGCTGATGCCTCCTTCCTTATCTGCTCGAGGGCAATCATGTATGATCTTTTGATAGGTATTCCAGTAGACGATATACCTACTCAGATGAACACATCTCAAACAGAGGGCGCTCTCAGCTGTACCAGTGCAGCGCATAGCAGAATGTATGTGCAATGCATACCTATGTGGATGTGGAAGGTGCGTTGAATGGAATGTCGCGTAGGTAGGTAAGGTAAGGTAAGTTAAGGTACAGCGGCAGAAAAAGAGCAGAGGTTTATTGTGTTTTTGATGTATGTTGTGAATATATTAATTTAGATGTGGTGATTTGGTTGATTAAAATATTTACAGTCGTAAGAAATTGTAGGCATATGTTAATTAAATTAATATGAAGGGTTTATATATGTACTTTTTTTTTAAATAATAAATGTTTGTTAGAAATATGAGATAACAAATCTTTTGTTTTTTTTTTGGGGAATCTTAAAAACTTTAAGGGTAAGTAAATTGATATATCAGCAGCTAAAAGGTGTTAGAATGAAGTTTTAAGAAAATGTGGTAACAACAATTAATTCTTTGAATAATGAAACTAATAACAAAATTTAGAAAAAAAAACACAACCAATTCAAAGAAGTGACCAAAATTTGGTTTTATTGGCTCACACAAAAATATTTAATATCTATCTAATAACTGGCATATGTCCTCCGCTAAAGAAAAAGATATTTAAGTCAAAAATCAATTACTTTGAGTAATGTTTTTTTTAGGTTTCTATTTTTTGTTTTAAAAAAACTGTCACTTAGATTTTTCTCTAAATTTTTCCGAATGTTGAAAACAATATTTCTTAAAAGTTAAAATTAGTTGGAAGTCATAATTTTAAGTTTTTGAAAAGATATTTGAGTCAAAAATCAATGTTTACCAACTTTTGTTGAATTTTTTTTAGGTTTTTAATTTTTTGTTAAAAAACTATTAACTCGATTTTTCTCAAAATTTTACTAAATGTTGACAACATTATTTTTTAAAAGATAAAATTAGTCTAAAGCCAATATCTCAAATTTTCGAAAAGATATTTCAGCCGAAAATCAATTTTTGAAAACTTTTGTTAATTTTTTTTAAGTTTTTAATTTTTTTGTAAAAAAAACTGTCAATTCGATTTTTTTTTAATTTTACCAGATGTTGAAAACGTTATTTTTCGTTGCACAAAATTGTTTTGGTGAAAAATCATTTTTCGTTCGTAAAATATTCGAGGTGACAATTATTAATTTTCAGTTTTTTTGATTTATAAAAAAACCGTTAATTGGATATTTTTCCAAAAATATATTAGTTTGGTATCACGTTACAATATATAATAAACAATTTAATTCAAGTCTCTAGCGTTATTGGTTCGTGAGATATTTTGGGTTAAACACAATTTTAACCTTTTTTTAAATTGCTATTGTAAAAAAGCCATAAACTCAATTTTTTGAGAGTCCTTTCTGCATCTTTCTGCATTATTATCTGTATAAGAAAATTTGAAGTCTATATCTCTACTGGGTCTTGAGCTATGGACGACGAAAAAAACTTCGCGAACGTACGGACGTAGGAACGTACGAACGTACGAACGTTCAAACGTACATACGAACGTACGAACGTACGAACACACGCACGCACAGACATCTCTCTAAAAATCTTTTAACTATAGACTCTAGGGACCTTGAAACGTCGAGAAATGTCAACATTTTCAATTCGACAAATCAGACCGATCACAATAACTTCCTATGGGAAGTTAAAAATACATTAAAAACCATCAAACACTTCCTTTTAAAGTCTTTGCAATCAACACACTGATGGTCAACAAGTTTTTTTTACGGGCAGTCAAATTTACTTTTTCAATCGGTTTTGATAGCTTTAATTCAAATCCGAATACAAAATTACTCTACACCGTAAGGTCTTAGAGACATTACTTTTTAAAATTGGAACAAAATACAAATACAAGGCTTTTTGAGGCTAACTACATTGTATTCATTTAGTAACTTTTTTCGATACCAGTTTTTAGATTTCTCGTGTCTCAAATTAATCTTAGAGAAACGATGAACAACCTAAAAAGGCAACGCAGATTGATTGATTGGTTGATTTGTCTTCTTAACGAATTTATAACGAACAACGGCGGATCCAGACTTTTAATTAGGGGGGGGGGGATTTACACACCTAACATAAAGACGAGTTTTTGAAAACCGCTTACAAATGTTCTTTAATGTTCTGTAAAGGACAAAATTTAAACAACATTATGTGTATCTTAACCTTACATTTATATATTTCAAGGGCTAGAGTGACAACTTTAGTTATTTGATTATTTTAGAACACTGTTGTATACCAAGATATGGTCTAACTATTTAATTTGGACGACTACCTAAAATTCCAACAGGATTCTAAATATGGCAAGAGCTAAAATACAATAGTTTGTAGAGCGTTTTTGGTGCATTCCACGCAGAAATGTTAGAAATTCTTATTGCCATTTCTATAAATGGGAACAAATCTTCAAAACTTTGGTGGAAAAAGCCAGAAAATGAGAAAGTTGGCCAAACAAAATTTATCTTTTTTTTCTTTGGAAAATAAAACAGAATCTAATATGATGAATTTTCTGCCGTATTTTCTTCTGATGTAATTTTCTGGAGTTTATTATTACTATCGTTTTCAGTCTTCTTACTCGTAGATTGGAGCTGATGCTAGAAGACCATTTTGCGTGAACTTTTATGTGCGTCAAAAATAATAAGATGGAATTGAAGAAGAGTTTCAGGAATTTAAAGACAAATTAATATCAAATTGGCGATCTCTTATTCAAGGTTCAGAAAATATCTTATGAAAATTATTTAAATTATTGTTTGAAAATAAAGATTTAAGTTGTTTTTGACAGCAAACCGCTTTTTGGTGAATATCGTTAAATAACTTACAAATCTTTAGATGAAATCTTTACTTATACAACTTAACAGTATAAGCTTTAAGGCCCATATGACCCCCCCTCTCTGTGGTCAAAAAGTTCAAAAATTTGTTCTGCGCGATTGAAATAGGTCTGGAGATCCGATTCATAATATGTTCTTTGTGCAGTCCACAGTTAAAAAGAGTAGGTACTTATAGTAACAAAGTTTTATTTTCATATATACAAAATAAGTAATTAAAAAATAAGGGAGGTCCATTAACACAACACAATAAGTTTTGAATTCAAGGGAATTTCCACGAAAATTAGTACAAACTAATCTGAAGAGGGGGGGGGGGGGTTGGTTGGTTCATGACCCCTACTACGATCCCCCTACCCTGCACCCGCCTTTTGTAACAAATCTGTTGTTTTAAGAATTTTGATAAATAAAGTTTTTAAAATAACATTAAAACTATACAAAATAATGTTGAAAACAGGTATTTTCAAATCTTGAGCAGATAGTTAAAATCGAAGTTCGGATTCGAATTAAACACTAAAAATTATCTCCATCAATTTTATTACGAATTTTGAGATGCAAGGGTTGCAAAAAATTATGCCTGCAGACTCAAAATGATCTTTTTAAGGTCAAATTATTGGTAATTGTAAAATTTGCAGTCCCGACGTCTCTATAGGTGAATTCAAAGAACTGCTTACAAAATTAATGATCTTAGCTTTTATTTACCATTAACCAATCAAATTCACTGCATAAAAAAAACTTCTACACACAAAGCTAAATTAATACTGCAACAAAATTGAAAAGAATTCTAAAATAAAGGGTTTTTCCGCCCCAAAATCCACACCAAACGGTTACTTTTTGAGGATGCATAATTTTGCTTGTTAACACAGCCATTCATCCAAGAATGCACCTCGTCACTAAAGATGATTTTTTGACCAAAATTGGGGTCCTGTTCCAAACGATTCGAAGCCCAGTCAGCATTTCAGCAAACAAACGGCGGCGTTGTCTATGGTCATGAACTTTGAGCTCCTGGGTCAGTTGGATCTTGTACGAGTCCCGACGCAAAATTCGCCAAGTTGAAGTTTGCGAAAGGCCGAGTTCTTGTATTTTGTGCAATGTGAGGAATAGACTGCCTCGGGTTCTGTTGTACAAGTTCACGGACCTCGGCGATATTTTTGGTCGATCTTGCGTTCCTTGAACGTACGGGTGTTGGCTGATTGTTTACTGAATTGGTCGTCTCAAATTTGGCCAGCAAACGTTGAAGAGTCGACTGTGAAGGGCCACCACGTCCACCGTAAAATGGGCGGAATGCGAGCAACGTTTGCGTTAGCGAACACTCATTTTGATAATAAAGTTTTATCATTTGAACGTGCTGTTCAATCGTATAACTTGCCATGATGAGTTTGCATAAACAACTGAATAATTTACAAAAGATTTGACAGATGCCACCAAAACAAAATAGCAGCCACGGGGCGCCAAAATCTACCAACGTAAACTTAAAAACCATTTGTTTAAATCTTTGAAAATTTTTAAAATATTTTAATAACACTTTGAAAAATTCAAACAGTTTAAAAAAAAACAGGAAGAAACCTTGATTTCCTTCATTTCTTGGATTACTGTAGAATGGTTCCCAACAATACATCCTTAAACGAAGGTAAAGATTCTTTGCCTTGAACTTTAGACTCGCTTTGCCACTGCACCGTCGCGCCGCGCCGGCCGCACCGTCGCGTCGGAATATCTTCTGCTAAGCTAAACTTTTGTTGTATAGCTATAAGACAAATCCGAACAGAAATTAATTTTAAATGTGAAGAAATATATAGTTTCAACATCAAAACTTCTTCTAAACATGTATCCATATTTTAATTGAACAAATGAAGATACGAGTATCAATCCAGCTGATATTTCTTTTATTATTAAAACCGACCATACACAAAAATATAAATGATGTTTACACATCTGGATGAGCAGCAGAAGCCATAACTTCATCTCCATAGAGTCCATATAGCTAATCGTTTACCTACAAAAAGGAGTAAAATAATTCATCAAGGATTTATTCTTTTTTTTTGTTTTCATCACCCTCTCGCCTCTTATACAAATCTATGTTTACATATCAGCTTCCAAAATGAGAAGAGTAGCTCTTGTAAAAATTATAAGTGCAATGAGTTACAATTAGTTTGAAGCACCCTATACATGTGTACTGTACACAACACACACACCAAATGCACAAGTATACATCACCTTTATTATCCTTTTTTTTCTATGTTTTTGAGAACTCAACAGAACATCTTTATTCTTTTTTGTGGGTATAGTATTATAGCAACATCAGCGTTAGCCTTGTGTCACTTTTGAAACTCGTTCATTCTAACATCAGCGAGGAGAGCTAAAAGGATGTTTTCATTGCAACGTATTATCCGTGTGCAAAGTAAACATAAATTCTTGTTTATCATTGCACACAAAGAAAAAAAAAGGAAGAAAAACTGAGCAGAGTGTATATCGTCCTTAACTCCTTTTAAGGACCCCGAAAAAATGTTACCACCCAGAGTATGTGAAGTGATGTAGTGTAGGTATAATATCGAAAGGGATATTATAGATGATTAGGGGTTGATTTAAATAAAACTGTGCAGCAGGACGATTTCATTAAATTTAATTTCCACTATTTACAATATTATAAAGGATATGTTTTAAAAATGTGTCTTATTTTTGCAGCCAAATATTCCTCATCCGTAATCTTCTTAAAATGTTCTCCGGCTTAAGAGGTTTTTTTTATAAATAAGTTTTATCTATGTCAAGTTAGCTGTTTTCAACTTCCTGTTGTCATGTTTGTATCTTCTTTTTGGAACACAAGGACTAATTGAGTGGATCCTCATTATGGCTGAGAAAAACATGTAACATTTCTCACAATTATTGCACCATCCTTAAATACAATATAAATAAATGACAAATGAATCGAGCATCGAAAATAAATTATGAATGCACCCCTATAATCTTCTTCAATAGCCCTTATGCATAATATTTCCATCCCACGAAAGACTCATATACAATGATGGTAGAATTATGTCTTCAAATGAACATTCAAAAGAGCACTTGCTCAATAAATTTGTTAACCAGATTAGGACTTGGATTATAATCCTGTTTGCTTAAGCAATGAATGGTCGATTTTTGGCTTCCAATATTAGGTACTTCACATTTTGTGTTCCCATATCGAAAGGTCAATTGAGGCGTATGATCCTTTCGCACAATAAAATTGTACTATATGCGCAATTGATAAGCTATAAGCTGGCCGCACTATACATATATGTACATACTGACAGGTCCTTTTTCGAATAAAAGACGTTTTATAGCTAGACCTATAGACCTGTCAATTTGATATGCCGACTTAATTTTTGTGTATATTTGGTATTATTTTATATTGATTCAACGTTAGAATCTAACATCTGTTGATTTTCTTATTTCGATATGTTATTTTAGGAGAGAAAAATATGGCAAATTTGTGGACAATATTTCGAATAATTTTGAACTGTTTTTTGTGTTGTATTGTTCAAAACATTCGCTGTAGATTTTCCAGAAGTCCAGAAAAAATTATACAATATTTAAATGTGAATTCAATATTGATGGCTTAAATTGCAACAATTTAAAACAAAACAAAATTCAAACAACGTTTTTTGGGGCTTAACACATGAGTATCAACTTAATAAAATTCAACCATCGAAAAGTTAACAGTTATCTAGATATGTTGACTTAAAAAGTCGTTAGTGAGTTGGAAACATCTTGATTTTGTAGTTTCCTTTAAAGAGTACTTTAGTAGTCTTATATGAATTTTTGTAGTTAAGTTAGCAAACAAAAAACATAGAAAACGAACACTTATATAAATAATTTTATCACAAAAAGTTATAACGGTGAATTAAAGGATAGTTAGTATTAATAAGTCCTTACTTATTTTATGGAGGGTATTTTGATAACTAGCTAACTAAAGTAGACATCAATGCAACAAATCAAAAATGAAAAAGACAAATACAAAGAACGAAAAAATCAAAATTTTAAATTTTTGGAACATGGCAAAATTGCAGGAATGGTAAACGTGATCGATATTCTATTATTTTCTTTTTTACAATACTGGCTTTGACAGTTCACGAACGGTTTTTTGTTTTGAGGAACTGTCAAACATCTTCGGTTTGAATCGTCATACAAACGATCGACGGAAGCTTCGAAAATATTGAATTTTATTCTCAAAATGCATGCTCTGTGTTAAGAAAGTTCTTCTTGCATTTTATGGTCAGTTTACATAATTGACCTACAGATGCACTAATTTTGCATTGTTGGTCATTAAACCGTAATAACACGCTTACCTAGAGTTTAAACTGAGGAAAATATCGCAGTTGTATCGGTAAGTGTTGGTGTTGACTGTGAATTATCGATTTGGCGCCTTACGCAGCAAGTGGTCCTCTGCTACTTCAATATGGGGAAAATTATGCGAAAGAAATTAGGTATGACGCCTATCAAATTATAGCACGTTCAAAAATTAAATTTCGAACGAAAGTTTGGATGTATTTTTTTTTAATTGTTTGTTTTTTTTTTTTTAATTCGACTACTTTAAATTGTATCAACTTGAAAATCCATGTGACTTTTAAGTTTCTGTCATTTTAAATTAATAGATCCGTTACCCATGATTAAGGTTTAATTGCTGTGTTACTTGCGACATTTTGTTTTCTCAAGAAATAGTAAACTGATTTCTATATTTTTTTCTGCACAAGCTCTTATACTGTCTCAATAATATTTTATGATCAAAATTGTAAGATTTTACTTTTTTATTTTTAAAAAAATATACAATTTTTTTCGAAGTTCAATGTGTTGAAAATGGGTTATTATTTTTTTTAAAAATTGAAATAATTAGACGTATACCAAAAATAAAATTAATTTAAAAAAACGCTCTAACGATGTTTAAATACAATTTTTGAAAAATTAATGATTTTTTGGGAAACAAACTTTTTTTGTGGGTACATTTTAAAATCTTACAATACAGAAAATATTTTTAAACAGACTCATTGGATACATGAGCAAGTTCATACAACACAGAAGTGCATTTTATTTTTACAAGGAATTTATGCATGTTTTTAAATGTTTACTTTTTTTTATTTAAAAAAAAACTTCAAGTTTTCACAAAAAAACAAATATGTACACTTTAATTAGTCTGAGAAAATTAGAAACCTTTCATTGACAAAAATTTTGACAAAACTGAATTTGAATGGAAAATTAATTTTTAAGTTTTTAAATTTTTTTTAAAAAGGAAAACTATAGTTTTTTCTTTAAAAACCTTACAAGAACAAATTGCAACTCAAGTAATTCGGTTTTGTCAGAATTTTGTTTGGAAGTGAATATTTAATTTTCCTTAGGTAAGTTCCAAAATCTCTAAAAAAAAATGTTTTAATTTGATGAGTTGTGAAATTCATAAAATTTCACTAAAATAAATTGAAAGCCCCTTGCTTTAATAAATCTTACAAATTATGAAAGTACAATTTATCATTTCACATTTTTTGTGATTATTTTTAAGAAAAGCAGAAAATAAAATCTTCTCGAGCAAACAAAATTTTAAAATAATTCTTTTCTATGTTTATTACCATAGTTATGCCAACAGAAATTATTATGACTTCACTACGATAATAGTACACGGTGTCTTTAGTTACGTACTGGAAAGTTAATAACTAATAGTTATTAACTTTCCAGTACGTATGTACGTTCTAACGTTCGATACCTTTTTGGTGGGCCATAACCCAAGAACCCCTGAAAATATCGTCTTCAAATGCATTTTTTTTTACAGATTATAACATCAAAAGATGCGAGCAGAAAATAATTTTAAAAAAATTGAAATATGGGTCGGTTTGACCCCAAATATCTCACTAACCAATAACGGTAGCGAAAAAATAAACTAACAGTTACTTTATAAATCAAAAAAACTAAAGTAATAAAAGATCTTTCGCTTCGAATATTTTACGAACAAAAATTGTATTACCTCCAAAATAATTGTATGCTCCGAAAAATAAAGTTTTTGACATCTAGTAAAGTTTTTAGAAAAATCGAAATGACAGTTTTGAATAAAAGAAAACCTAAACAAAAGTTAAACATTCACAAAAACGAGCAAAAATCAAGAATATCGGTGTCAAATCAAGCTGACCTGGCAACGAAAGTACGGTAATCCCGAAAATTTTTAATTCTAGTCGAAAATGCTTGTTTTGATACCGTTTTTTATAAAAATTTAATCCGCTAATTTTAAGTTTATAAATTCTTATTTTAATTCCAAACATTCTTAAATATACTAAATATAAGAACAAACAAACTTGAAAATTCCTTAGCCTTACCTTCAGAACCAATTTGGTACCCTCCCACTCTCTTTCCCAAGATATAAATATTAAAAAACGTTAATAATTTTAGTGTATTTTTTTATTATAACAAAAAAGGACAAATAATTATGTATATTAAATTTTAGAACAAGTTTGTCCATTATTTAAAAGGTACAAATGTTGTAATGGACTTTAAAAAAATCGTATGAAACTTATTAAAGAACCAACTTCAAAAGATTTAAAATGGGAACGAAATCTAAGGACTTGAATTTGTTGGCACAAAACATAAATGGTTTAATTTTGAAATACAAATGTTTCTAATTTCAATTCTTAAAACTAAATAATAGCTGCTGAAATATGTTGTACTTGTATCTTTAAAATTTTAATTCTGAGCAAACTTCGCAATTTTTAAAATTAATTACCTACATAAATATTGTTAAATTATTAATTTGACCCCTAATTATTGTTAAAGTTAATTTAAGAGATTTTTCGTTTTTGAGCAAAAGCTTTGAACATTTTATTCCGGTTTTAATAGCTAGTGAAAACGGAGGATTTACTTTGGATGAAATTCTTCCGCCATTATTCACTAGCACTTAGCAAACACGACCGAACTAAAATGTAGCGTACTTCAAAATTAAACAAAGATATACATTTTTGGAACTAGCATAATTAAGATTATTTTGGTATGATTTTAGACTGTTTAAGCTCGTTTTAACACTATTTTGACTTTTTTAAACTTTGTGTCGCCCCATTTTCAGACTGTTTCCACTTAATTTAAGTACATATGTAAATCTGGTTATATGTTTAAAAAGTCCTATTTTTTTTTTTTTTTTTTTTTTTTTTTTTTATCAAAATCTTAAAGCTATCTTAAGGCTAGACAAAAATTCTTAAAAAACTAGCTTAAATTTCAAAAACTTAAAAAAATATCTTACTGGCCCTATGCGGGTGCTCTAAGTTAATCCATTATCTTATATCTACTGCCTTTCGGCCTAAGAACAATTTTAATACTAAATAACAAGAACTTAATCTAAAACCAAGAAAATTTAAAAGAAAACTTGGTATCTTTATCATTATTTTTTATTTTATATAAAACTTAAAAAAAAAACCGAAACCCATTATAATACTTAAGCTACTTAAAACTAACCAAAACCAATAATACTACTTAAAAATACTTAGAACTACTTAAAACTACTTAAAACTGCTTAAAAACTACTTAAAAACTAGAACAGCCACAGTAGGTAAGCTTTTCTTTTTTTTTTTTTGTGTTTTGTGTTTTTTTTTGTGTGTGTGTTTTTTTTTGTGTTTTTTTTTTTATATATAATTTTTTTTTGGTGCCACCCTGACTGTCCCTAACCTAATCCTTAAACTTAGGTCCTATTTTAAGTTTGCTATTCTCAAATCAAGTTTTTTTATCTTAATTTTGCCTAAAATGTGTGTTTTAAGAATACAAATCTTGAGTCAAGAATAAAATGTGTCGTTTTAAGGATAAACAAATAAGAATACGAAAATCAAAAGTCGAGCCCGCTCGTACTTTATTTTAGTCTGCCTTTTTTCTCTGACATTTACTCAATTTTTTGAATAATCGAATCGATAATTTTTTTAACAAGAATAATAACCTGCTCTATAAAAGTTGATAACAAATAATTTTGGAACGAATTTCTTGAGATTATATTAAGGTGTTGTCGCAAAATTTTAAATAATTTATTAGCAATTTAATAAGCTAAAAAGATGATTTACTTATCATTTTTAACGATTTTATGTTCTTACTGTCTTTTGACCTTTTGCTAAATTTAAAATCATGAGATGACTACTTTCACTTTATGCAATTTGCTAAATTCATGTGACATCTTCACAATTAATGTTATAAGAGCAGTGAATGGAATGGTTTAGTTCACAATTTGGAATTCCAATCAATAGGTCTGTTTAAGTTTGTTTGGTTTGTTTATTTTCACGAACTGTCACAGTTTAGTCATATACGGATGCCAGTTTTTTAATAAAAATGTATTAGCAATTTAACAAAACAAAAAGAAAGATTTGAATTTTCGGAGACGCTTAGTAAATTACTTCTTGGTAAAATGTTAAACCATTATAAAAAGATTCTTTGAAATTTTGCGCCATGGTTTATAATATTTAGTAAAAATTGTAAAACAATCCAACTGTCAGCTGGGTCGCATCCCAGCCGCTTTTTTATTTCATAATGTCTGTGATTCGTTTTGAAAAAAATATATCTGTAATAGAAAATTATGGAAATTTTGTTTTCAAAACTTCTGTTTTCTTTTTGAAAAGTATGCTCAAACAAAGTAATGGGTTATCCATTTTGCGGTTTCAAAAGTATAGGGCTGGAATTCGACATCTGTCAATTTTTTTTTTCAGTTGAAAGTCTGAAATTTACGAAAATGGATCGCTTAACTATTGCTCAACGTATAAAAATTGTTTAAACCTACTACCAAAAATGGTGATTCTGCCACAGCCCACATATCGTGCTGTGGCAGAATTGTCCAATTACGCAATCAATTTGCAAAATTGTGAAGAAATTTGAAGAGACTGGATTGGTTGCAGATATTGTAAGGCCTGTCCAACATCGTTTCGCTCGTACCACTGAAAATTTTGCTGCTCAGGAAATAGGACTGTCTTACGGCTCATTATATCGTATTTTGCATTTGGAACTACACCTGCATCCATATAAAGTCCAGCTCACACAATAACTGAAGCCAGCTGAACATTCACAACGTCGTAGATACGTCGAATGGATGCTTGAAGAACAGGCGATTGACGGCGATTGGGGTGGGTATGTTAATAAACAAAAATGTCGTATTTGGGGTTCTGACGTTCTGAGAATCCTCAAGTAATTGAAGAGAGGCCATTACATCCACAAAAAGTCACTGTTTGGTGGGATCTTTGGTCCGAAAGTGTGATTGGACCTTTAAAATTAAATAAGGTGGCGCAACAGTCCGTAGAGAACCAGGACCTAGTGACTTACAATTCTCAACCATTCCTGTGTGCGAGTAATGTTGTCAGAGATGGAGAGATGGATTGGACCTTACATCTTCAAAAACGACTATGGAACGACTGTCACTGTCAATTTGGAGTGTTATGGTCATATGAAACCTACTTTTTTTCCTACTATTGAAGAATACGACTTGGAGAATATGTGGTTTGAAAAAGACGGTTCCACATGCCACACAACTCGCGCGAATATGGACGCGTAATTTATCTTCGAGTCGATATCAACTGGCCACCAACACGTGTTTATGCAAATTAACCTTTACCTCTTCAGCACTTATGAACCAAATATGTAGAAACATTTGAACATTTCATCTTCTCATCCACTTTTTGATTTAGTTGTAAATTTTAAATGAGCCTAATATGTTGGTTCAAAAAAATGATTTAAAATTGTTTCAGCAAATTTTGTGATATTCTAAAGTAAAGTATCTCAAAAACAAAGGACATATTCAATTTTCTACTAAAACTAATCCATAAATATGAAGTTATACAAATGTCTATCTATGTACATTGTACAATGTACATATATGTATATTAAAATACTCATATACATATCTCTAAATCTCAGTCGTTTATCTTCCATTTTGGAATATAGTAGCTCAATATCTGATTGCAAATCCCACAATAGATTCTTCTGTGATATATTCCATGTGAATAAATTAATATCTATCTACATATGTATGTGTAATGTACAATGAGATGCATGATTATATAAAATGAATATCGGATATAAGTTTTAGTAATTTCATTAAAATTGAATGGTAGGTAGTTTACCGAACCGACATACGGGTATATAGAGAAGCTAAAATATTGCAATCCATTTGCGTATCCTGCCAAACTCTACTCAAAACCAGAATCCATAACATAATAAATGGTATATGCGTTTGACTTACCACAATAAGATCTCTGCACTTTCGCCGGGGGCAGTAATATCTCGTTGATACAATCATACGCAGAGCACACGCAGGATGTATACGTACCTTTCTGTTCATTTCGGTACACGGATTAGGGATGGCCCGACCAGACTATGTGCTTGCTTCCAATCCCCGTTTGTAGTAATACCATCAGCTTTCAGCTTCAGCAGCATTTGGTTTCTTGCATCGCATTATTAAAAAGGAAAACAAAAAAATATTATAAAATGCTGCAAAACCGATTCAGGGAAATAAACTTATTTACAGATAACCTTTTGCCCGATTTTAGCATCCGGCAGTTGGAGCTTTAACGGTCTACCATCCGTCCGTCCATTCGTCCATTCATCCATTCGTCCGTTTGTGCGTTCATCGGTTCGATTCTTCAACTGGTAAAATGCATTCGATTTATTACATCCCGTAAGGCTTCACAGAACTAATGTACCACCTGTCGAAAGAGAGTTCTTTTTCCATCAAAAAACTATACCAACTATAACGTGGTACAACTTCTTGGATTTTGCTCATGTTACTTGTTTTGAAAATCGGTGCTACTGCCACTAAATAAAAAACACACAGGAAATGTTGCGGGTAACCAGAACTAAATTGGAAAATTACACGCCCGCTTGGGCACCCCTTATAGCATAAACTTAAACTCGTACCTATGACTATATTTTTACCCAATTTGTTTTTTCCCTTTATCCATCCGTAATTAATTTTTCTCGATTGTGCGGTAAGGGTGTTTTAAAAAACGGGCACGAACAGCTATTTAGACATCATTGACACTCGCTCAAAGAGCCAGCCGACCGGCCGGCGGCGCGGCGAGGGGAAACAAACAAAAGTGAAGTATAGTGTCATGCGTGACAATCTGACAATATTGAAATGAATGATGAATGTTTTAACGTTTTGTTGTTGTTTGTTTTTTTTTGAAGTCCTTGCACTGCGTGGCGCCACCCTCGTTGTCGTAGTCATGCCCGATAGCCGTTAGCGGCCGTGAATATTATACCCGAGCATGTGGCAACAGCTCATTTTGATAAAAAAGGGATTTCCAATGGACTGCGATGCTATGGCTATAGTTAAGGATATGGAAATGATAAATGCGGTTATAGTTAATTGCAACGTTTTTTAGTTATGACTTTGGTTTTTATTTTTGATGATAGTGTTTTTAGGTAGGTATGTATGTTACATGTGACGATATTGCCTTAAGGCTCTATGACAAACCATAGAAAAAAAGGTGTTACAAAACAACTGTAATTGGGTGTTCAATGTATAATTTTATGGTGTATTTTTTAAGGACATTGTATAAGAGTACAAAGCGCACACATGGTAGTGTGAAATTTAGTGTAATAATAGTATACCTATCCTTTTATGTTGAATAAGTCAACTTTCAACCTTTTGAAATTCTATTAATTTTAATTTTTTCTTCTAGATTGAAGATTGACATCGAGAAGTCATTTTTGCATAGGAGTAGTTAATAATTTAAGATTTAAACTTTGCTTTGGAATTTGTTGACAAATTTGCGTCAAATTAATGCTGAACGATAAAATCGTTCCAAAGTCGTTTGTTATTTTTATAGATATGGAAAATTTTGAACCGACAATATAGTTTTTATTGTGACAGTCAACAGTTAAAAATTGTTTTCAGCTTTTATACGTTTAAAGAATAATGTTTAAATAACGACTTTACTAACTAACATTTTCTCGAGGACATCCCAAGGACAATCTGTTTAAATATTTTGAACCGATGTTCTGGAAACTGCTGTGATTACACATTAAAAAAAGAGGCTGGGATGCGACCCACACTGATAACTTCCCATCCCGTCTGTCGATTTGTCTTGCTTAAAAGTTTGTAAGTTTTCGTGTCATGTTAAAAAAGTCGTCAGTTAAATTATTCTTAAAAATTTCAAAATTACCAACAATATTTTGCATATTATGAAATAGTTTTATTTCAAAATATAGTTTTGTTAAGGAGATTTTTAGTCGAAAACCAATTTTTACCAATTTTAGTAGCATTTTTTAAAAGTTTTTATTTCTTACTAGCGGACCCGACAGACTTAATCCTGTCATAAAGATTTGTAAAGTGGCAGTTTTTGTTCCTACGTATTTTATAGTCGTGGCTAAACAGTCTCCTGAACAGAACCGTCACCCTGGTTATAGGGCGTTGTGAATACAAAATAATTAAATGAAACATATTTACCGATTTAAAAGTAAGTAATCACTTTGTTGTTAATCATGTGAATCATAATAATTATTAACAGAAATCAGTTTTATTATCATTTTAGTGCTTTGTGATATACGATGTTTTTTTGTTCCATTACTTGGCGCATAGTCAAACAAATCTGATGGTTTTCCAACACGGGAACAGGCAACATACAATTGACCATGTGAGAAACATGGATTTTCTAGATTAATACCACAAACACTTAATGATTGTCCCTGGGACTTGTTTATGGTCATAGCAAAAGCAAGCCGCACTGGAAACTGTAGTCGTTTAAACTCAAATGGCACATCAGTCGGAATCATTGGGATGCCCGGTATAAGAACATCTTCTCCTTTATACTTTACTTTGAGTATAGTTGCTTCGCTATATTTTATCGCTAACCGTGTACCGTTGCAAAGACGCGATTGGTTGATATTTCGCAACACTATAACTATTGATCCAACCTTTAATTTAAGATTGTGAGGTGGCAATCCTGGCAAATCTAGCGAGTTCAAAAATTCCGGTGGATAATTGACTACATCATCTTGGTTAGTAGCCGAATCAACTGATTTGTATATCCTCGATTCACCTGTAATTTGTTCTTGAATTTTAAAATTCAATTCATTTACATCAATGTTTTTTGCAGCCAATATAGCTCGTTCGCTCAACCAATCATGGTTTCTGTAATTTTGAGAAACATCTGGAAACACCTTCTGAATGAGTTCGTCTTTTGATTGCTTTATACTTTGTAATTGATTATTTCGACGATGTAAAACAATACCACGGGATTCCAAGTTTTCTCCAACTACAACGATAGCAACTTCATCAATAGTTGGTGCATTAAAACGTCTTGCATGTTGACCTGCAGGTGATTTGTCAACTCTGACTACAATTTTGTGATTATCAGATTGCATCAGATCTAGTGCAGTTTTGAACAATATATTCAATTGATTCATGAAATAAAGTTTGTAATTGTTCTACAATAGACCTCTTTACTAAATTGTTATTTGCACAACGCAGATCAATTTCTTGTGGTGAATTGCCCATAAAATAAATTTGCAGGAATTTGCTGTCGCTATCTGACACTTGTAACAGTGAACCTGCTCCGTGATATATTTGCCCTTGTATCTGTTGATTAAAAGAAAATATTATTTTTGTACCAAACGCTACATATAAAGTAAAATAAATAAACAATGGGGTATAAATTTATGGATTGTCAGTGATCAAACTTAAATAATATTTGATCTTAAAAATTATGTATTTGGTTGTAACTAATATCTATCAATAAACATCTTAGATTAGGTGATAGAAAATTTTGTTCGCTATAAAAAATTATGAATAACTGCTAATAATACATACCTTGAAAGTTGGTATGAAATGTTCCCGAACTACATTTGTTGCCCCAAATGAAGTCATTTGAAAGCAATTGTTATAGTGCTGGATAAGTGTCAAAAAGTGTATGGAATCTGTTCCTATTCCTGAAACCAATGAGTACAATGGCTCTGGGTGGTGGGTCCAATGGTATCAATTTCACTTTACCATTTGCGCAATACAATCCATTAGCTTCGTTTTTGTATTTCAATACCTTACAGTGTGAGCAAACCAAGTTCATAGAACCAATAACAACACATTGGTTGTTACTGTAGTCAATTGACACATCGTAACTGAAAGCAGCTCGATTCAAAGTTGAGCGATCATTAGTTGAATGTCGGGCTCGCGCTTCACGCGTTTGTGATATCCGAATTCTTTCACGTTCAATTTGGTCTTCACGTTCTTGTGCAGTACGATTAGATCGGTAATTAGTTTGTTTTGTAGCAGTTCGGGTTCTTCTACCTAAATTGCTTCGTCTTATAGGAGCGTATCAAATATAAATTATTTTGTCACTAAACACTAACTAAACAAACACTAACACTAACGCTCTGCACAAAACACGATATACGGATTTGTTTCAGCCGTTTATCAGTTGACAAAAGCAAACTCAGCAGATAAGGTAACAGCAAATCCAAGAAAAACAACAGCAAATCGACATCAACACTTTTTTCTTCTTTTTTCCTTTTTTAATTTGATATGACTTGAAGTCAAATTCTTTAACTACGTTTTTAGTTAGAAAACATTTGTATGGGAAAAAGAAAAGTGCTTTTTTATGGTTTTCCGGCAATTATTGGAATTTTTCTTGCCGTAAAAACCATCCTTGAACTTCAACGAACATTTTAGAAAAAGAATTGGCCTATTTGGTCCAGGCGTTGTTGAGTTATGCGCTTACCAACACATTTTGCGATTAATTTTTATATATAAGAAAGATTAAAAAAAACTGTCAATTAAATTTCTCTCAAAATTGTCACAGATGTTAAAAACGTTGTTCTTGGTTGCAAATAATTATTTTAATAATTATCTTGGAGATAAAATCATGTTTTTTCGTAAAATTTTGAAGGTGACAAATATTTTTTTTCAGTTTTTTTGATATAAAAAAAAAACCGTTAAATCAAAAATATATTTGTTAGGTATCTCGTTACAATATGTAATATAAAATTTAATTGAAGTCTCCAGCGTTATTGGGTCGTGAGATATGTAGGGTTAACCAAACGTCGAAGGAGTAGATAAAACGACGAACTGTACAGCGACACTGACCTAGTTAACAGAATTAAAGTCTAACGACTTAGATGGCTGGGTCATATAGAGCGAATGGACATCAACGCCAAAGCCCAGAAGGTCTTCTTCTTCCTCCATTTCCGAGGGGCGAAGGAGTAGAGGAAGACCGCGACTCAGGTGGCGCACCCAAGTGGGAGGTGACCTCAATCAACTTGGCGTGCTAAACTGGAGACAGATAGTAAGGGACTTAGCTGGCTGGAGACGAATGTTGGTTAAAGCTTTGGTCTATCCCGGACAGTATAGAGCCTTACTTATGTAAGATAAGATTTAGAACGACTATACATTGTAACTTGGTAAAAGTTTGGTTTTCAATCTGGCAAAAATTTTTTCGGAGTTGGTATTTTTGAGAGCTGTCACTTAAAGATCATAATATCTCGGTGTAAAATTATGATCACTTCTTCGTGAAATATCATGTCAGAAAAGCGTTGAGCTTTTTCGCCCAAAACCATAAGGCCAAAATCCTTGAATGTCATAGAGTTCAAAAATAGTCACAAGGCCCAAGAAGTTAAAAAAATCGTTTCTTATGTCTTACCACCCAACGTCATAAAATGACATAAAGCCCAAAAAGAGAAAGTCCGTCAAAAATATTATTAAGAAAATGTCCTAAAGCTTGGGACGTTGGGTTGGGTGTCATATCACCCAAGCCAACTTTCAATGTCGTAACGCGCAAATTTAGAAATGCCATACGGCCAAAATTGTGATTTTGGGTGGTTGAGCTTTGAGACGCGTACAAAAAGTTAGGAATATACCTACATACATATACATATATACTATAGAATTTGGCGTAGGTGCGAAGTTCGTTATATGCAAAGTTTCTTTGCATTTAAAGAATCTGGAACCAAATTATTTCGCTTTATTTCACTTTGCCAATTGGCCTTATTTCGTTTTCTAAAAGTGAAAGAAAGCCAAGCATATTTGTTATGCTTTCTCGACTTTTTGACACTTTTTTAGTTTAATGTTTGTGTTTGGGCGATAAAATTTAAAAACTCAAAATTTAGTAGTGCCAAAAATACAAATATTGTCAGAATGCACAAATATTGAAACATATGACATCTTTTGAGTGATATGTCAATGAGTAATTTGGGCGTTATGATATTTTAAAATTGACTAAAACAATACGTCATTGATTTTGGGCTTCGTGGAATTTTCTTCTGAAAACGTTTTTAAGCGATACAGCCATATTTGGGTTGTTTGATATTTTTATTATATTGGCGTAATTTTATTGGGCAATAAGACTGAACGGTTCTTTTTATTTGGAATGTCATAAAACCCTAAAAAGTCTTAACGCCCAAAGCTTCGGTAATATTGCCCAAATCGTACCACAACAAAATGTTAAAAATAACATTTTTAATTTGGGCAATAAGGTTTTAGGCGAGAAGACCTAACGTCGCCGTCGCTCAGGAAACTTTTGTTGCAAAACTGCGAACTTTGACTTTGTTCACTATTTTTGTAGTGAATTTTAAAAACCTTAAATCATTTTTGAGGTGTGTGTTGGTACTTTTTTAGTAAAAACGTAGTTTTTTTTGGTTAATATTAATAGATGATGACTTCTGGCGTTAACTTAATCAGGACCATAAGTTTTTCGGAGTATCTATTTGAAATAAAGTATTACGTTTTAGAAAAACAGTCTTCAATTCAAAGCCCAAAAATCTATACTTGTAAGTTTCAACGTACCCACTCCCGGTTCATAGCTTAAAAGTTACTGGAAAATAATTTTTCTAACATTTATGCATCTGTTAAAACTCAAAAATCATCATTTCAATTGCTGATTTGTATCTTGTTCATTCACTCTAAAATATCCAAGATAAAGCATGCAACCATTTGAAAAACTCCCTTAGATCGAACTTACATATACTTATTCGAAAATTGTAGGTAAATCGAAATGAATCATCTAATGTGTATGCAAATTAATTTATGTTAAATCGAAAACTCATCTCAAATTTTCCACTCAAAAATCACAAGAACGTGGGGAATCAAATATGAGGGAAATAAATCAAGGGTTTTGCGTAAGAACAAATTTTAATAAAATTATTCGTATAAGTCAAGGACTTGAATAGGACATTTAACAGCTTTAAAAATATACATATGAATAAGAAAACTTCAATAATTCATACTTATAAAAAGATATTTTTGAAGTAAGAGTTAGGTAGCAAAAAATTAACCAATGGACATCTTTTGTCAACATTAAGGCTTTAGTGTACTTTACATTAATGAGTGATATTTTTCAAATTAATGACGTATTAGCTCTCAAGCCATCGAACTTTATGACAAGTAAAAAGAGTCACAAGACTTGAATTTCAAACCTTTTGTGTAATAGAAAAATGTCAGAAACCTAAAAAAATATTTAACAATAAATTAACTTTAAGTTTACAAGTGTTTTTCTTGATTTATTGTTTCAGTTTTTTTTTGTAAAACATCTTTTGTTCGTTTTTTTTTTGTTAAGTTTAATTTAAGTTTGGAAAACTAATTTGCTTTGAATATGTGAAATAAAACTTCCGACAAAACGCCGCCGCCGGTGAAAAAGGAGAAAGAAAGTTTTTTTATGTTTCGCAAAAGCGAAACAATGACATTTTAAGTTTCGTTTCAGGGGTGTTGAGGGTAGCGGAGTGGACATGTAAGAAGACCTGAAGCCGATCATCGACCAACAATTTTGGGGGTGTCCAACACTGGCCGCGGACACCTAAAGGTAGGGTGCTTAATGGCCTCACTGCAATAACATCCGCAGTGCCCTGATGTGCCATAGTCCGTTCGTTTACGTTTCCTTCCCTTTCCTCCTTCCTTGGCCTGATCTGTGTTTTCGTCTGCAGGCGAGGTTGAGTTTCGGGGGCAAGATCCCCCCCCCCGTCCGACGAGCTGACGCCGTGCCCCGCAAGCAGGCTGCGTCCCCCGGAGCTTAACATTCCAACCTAACCTTTTCCAAATCTTCCTATCTCTTTTTCCTACCTCATCCTTATCGCCCACCTCCTTACCTCCTCTTGCCTCGCATCAAAATGGCGAAAGGTAGATAAGATATGTGAAGGCCTTTAATTCTTTTTTACGTAAGTTACTTCGTAGAATACGATCGCATTGTTCCGAAATAGAAACTCCAACTAAGTAACATAAGTCTTTTATACTCAACCTTTCGATTAGCTTGTCAAAATATTGTGATAACCCCTTGATGATCGAAAAAGTAAAAAACAACTTAAAAAGAAATTTCTCCAGTAAAGCTCATTAAAGGCTTTAAATCCAACAACATAAAAATACTTACATCATAATAATTTCCAATTGAATTGAATATATTTATCAAAGATATGTTATTTACCTACTTAAGACTTTAGAAGATCAAAACATTGTTTATGTTTAAATTTTGAAATGTTGCCATCTGTCAAATTTTCCAATGCCGTCGAATTAAATATAGTATTTCAATTTTTTCTTTTATTCTAAAATCTACAAAGGGGTTAAATTATAGGTTAGGTATTTCGATTCCTTTTTTTTCGGTTTTATCTAAATAACAATCATATCCTTTATGTATCTAGATTGTTGCAGGTTTTTATTGCACCCTTTTTCTTCGGTGAGGATAAGTCTTTCCCTGTTATCCATCATTTCAATCTATTTTCAACTAAACAATCCCTTTCTATTTTGTACGCAACTACAACAGTTATCAGTTAAACGGCACCAAAGGAATACTGCATCGAGAAGGGTGTTGAAAATTGACAGACTTTAAACCGGAACTTAACCGACCATTTAATAGAGCTATTACACCCCCAATTAGGAGTGAATTAGTTGAAGTATGTGTAGATATAGAGGTTAGGTTAGGTTTAAAGTTTATACCCTTTAAGTGAGCGGACTAAAGTAAACATTTTCTTTCTAGTATTAATCGAAATTTTAAGCCATGCCAAATGACAGTCACAGACATATGACATTTTTTTGGAGGATTATTTAAATTACACTTCATACCGATATTGATGTTTTGAAGAGGGTGGTTTCTCGTCATTGTGGTATCGAAATTAGCTTTAAAAAAAGGGCTCAGGAACAATCTGTTAATTTTGTTTTGAAAATCTTTGATCTTCCGGGAAATTAATTTGCATGCCTTTATCGTTTTTGTCTATAAAGTAAAAGTGGTCTTGCATTTAAGATCTAAGCCGAATTTTTTGAAATACAAAAAGAGTATTTTAAGATACCTGCCAAAAAAGTGACACCTTACATTTTTATAAAATGGTGCGTTCTTTTTCTAACGATAGTCAAGAATTTTTAATAATCCTTAACTTTTGTCAAACCTAAAGACCAAGATTGGACAGGTTCAGACAACATAAGAGACTTCATTATTTGCAGTCAAGTGCATTCTTTGAATGTAAATAAACTTAAAACTCGGAGCTTTACTTCACTAACTCCTAACTTCAGTTGGTCGTGCTCGTGCAAGAACGACCACAAATATAATTGCCTACAAAACAATCCTCAGGCAAGCTACAATTCCATCTCAAACCGTATTTTGTATTTAAGAATAAAAAAAATATTTATTCCTTTTCCAATTTGACAATTAACCCTTTTAAATAAATCATCAAATAGAAATATGCAGAAAATAAATATGTAAATCACGTTGAATTCAAAATTATTATTAGCTGTCATGTTGAAATAAGCGGAATTGACTTCATAGTCAAGGGAGATTTTTCTCACTAACTTTCCAGTCAACTTTCCAGTATAGTTGCCTTAATTGGCAATTTTTTGACAGCTGCCTAATAACATGCTAGAAATTTGCCTTACTTGCATGTCCCTTTTGTGGTCTTAACCTGCCCAATGCCCATTGAAGTGTCAAATATTTTCGATTTATTTAAATCCACAATTCAGATCAGAAAAATAAATTGACAAAGTTGAATTGAAGGTTGTGTTAACAAATTAGAAAAAAAAATCGTTTTTTGTGTCAATTGTTAATTTCAAAAATGAAAAAAGAAAATATTTATAAAAGCTGAAATTACCATTTTTTAAGTGAAAAATTAAAGTCAAAATTCAGGGCTTAAAAAACGTAAATTTTACAACATCAATATCAATGGTGCCAAATTTTAAACAATTTAGTAAAATGTTAAAGCCATTTTTAGCAATTTATTTAACTTGAAAGGTTATTCAACTAATTTTAAATGATATTAACATCTACTATCTCTTAACATTTTGCCTAAGTTAAAATCACGTAGTGGCTATTTTAACTTTTAGCAGTTTTTTAAATCGATATTATATTTGCACAATAATACTTCGTTTCCACCGGGCACTAAACCGAGATTTAGCTAGATTTGTCAGAAATCTCCTTGAAATCTCGAAGATTTACCATACAAATTTTAATCTCCTCAAATGAAGATTTCAAATAAAACTCATTGAAATCTACTTGGAAACATTAGTTTGTCAAATCAAACAATCTTTTTTTTCGGAGAATAATTGTTGAACCGACCCATTTAAACCCCAATTTCGTTTATTGACAGATGGAAATATCAACAAAAACTATCTGTCTCACTTCCATATGATTCAAATTCAAAACAATAAACAACTTTCAAGAAATCACAGACGAAATAACATGTAAGTAAACAAAAATAATAAATATGTACAAGAATATAATAAAACTAATTACTTACAGATGATGAGTGAGCAAATACATATTTATAGTTATGACATTAACCAAACGTCAAATTAATCTCCTTTTCTTTGGTGGAAACACCTCATGATTTATTTTAAATCACTTGCCTTAAATCTCGGATTATTTGTTGGTGGAAACGTACTATTAATCTTATAAGAGCACTGGATGGAATGATCCATTCTGCTCTTGGAAATTCCAATTAATAGGTCGGTTTAAGCGTTTTTGCTTTGTTTATTTTCACGAACTGTCACTTTTTAGACATGTTCGGATGCCTGTTAATAAAAGGGAATTAGAAACTTACCTATTACCAATTACGACTAAAATGTTGGAGTCGCTTGTAAATTGGTAAATATAAATAAATTTGCGTCAATATTATTAAATTTTTCTATCAAGCTAAAAGTTGCGAACGATCTGTATAGAGTGTAGTATAATTATCTGTACAAACCCAGTTAAAGAGAAAACCTACTATAATAGTTTGGCAATATGAGAATGCCAACTGGGACGGTCTTAACGACTTCTTCAGGAACTTTAACTGGTCACTATGCTTACTCGATAGTGACTTGGATTCCAGCGCAGTTATGACAACAAACTTAATTCTTAGTGGAATGAGACATTTTTTCCGAATAGTGTAAAATTTAACAAACCCAAGTTAAATTCATGTAAAGAGGTTACTAATATCAAAGATGTAAGTTTCCATATTTACAAAGCCCACCCCACTGAGGAAAATCGGAATATGTTAAAACAAGCTAGAAAGACCTGTAACGGACATTTTCAACTCATACATTTTTGCATGACCAGAAACTACGGCGAGCAATATTACAATGTCCCAAAGGTAGTTCAAATTTCTGCTGATTTGTAAGAAGCGTACGAAAAACTAAGTCATCATCCGTCCCAACACTCGTCCACAATGACACTCCCTATGTAAGCTCGATTGATAAAACTAATTTGCTTGCAGCACAGTTTGCTTTTAATTCGACGCTGCAAGAGAGTGTCATGAGTCATCCTATTCTTGAGAGTGTAAACGATTTTATGGTACGAATCTTCTTTCGCACTCGTGCGAAATCCTCTAGCCTAGATAGTATCACCCCCTATTGTTCTGAAGAAATGTTCTTCAACGCTGGCAAAACCACTGCCTTAGCTTTCCCATCTGTCCTATTCTACAGGCCTCTTTCCGAGTGGATGGAAAACAGAATTCGTTTAGCCTGTCCCTAAACAAGGCGAAGCCTCATCTCCCTCCAACTATCGTCCAATTGCACTACCGTCCCTTCTTTTCAAGATCATGGAAACGCTGATAAATTTTTAGTTTAAGAAATATCTTGAAGAACTAAAGCTTCTTAATGACCGGTAATCTGGCTTTCGTAGCAATAGGTCAACCGGTGATCTTATGGTTCATCTCACCGAACAGCGGTACAAATCTGAACATCGTTTTGGAGACAGTAAAATTATTGCACTTGATATTTCAAAGGCATTTAATAGATTTTGGCAATTGTGTGCATTTGGTGTAGTTGAATCTCTTCTTTGTTCGGTAAGAAATTACCTTTTAAAACATTCAATTCAAGTAGTACTAGAAGGTTTAAAATCTGATATCAAATAAATAAATGCTGGTGTGCCTCAGGGTTCCTTTTTGTCTCCGACACTCTTCCTTATTTCTATAAATGATATTTTGTGTGAATCTTCTATCCCACTTAATTGTTTCGCTGATGACAGTTCCCTCAGCTTTTTATGTTCTTTTTAGATTTTCATCCCCGTTTTTCGGATGTGGACTTCCAACGGCAGCGTATGATAAGATCATTAAATTCTGATCTTGACAGCATTGTCTATGGGGATTCAAAAACCGTGTGGAATTGAATGCTTCGAAAACTCAATGCTGTCTACTGTCACAATAGCGTTACCCTCCCCAATGCCACTATCTACAGGTGGTACTTGCATTGAGGAGACTGAACAGCTTTCGGTTCTAGGTATGTACATCACAAAACACTTGTTTTGGAGTGATCATATATTTAACATTGCCAAAAATGCTGCTAAGAGTTTAGGTTTTCTCCGACGATGCAAAAAGTTTTTTTACCCCTACTGATCTGGTTATAATTTACAAAGCCTGTATTCATCCAGAACTGGAGTATAATTCTCATATTTAGGTTGGTGCTCCAATAACGTACTTGAGTCTTTTGGATAGAATGAGATCGTTCTCTTACTGAAACATTTGCTTCTCTTGAACACCGCCGCAAGGTCTCATGCCTACCATTGTTTTATCGTTATTTTTATAAACAATGCTCTAGCGAAATAGCCAGTTGCATTCCTCCCCTTAAACAATTCAACCGTAATACCCGTACTGCCAGGAAAGCCCATCAGTTTACCCTTGAGCCCAATTTCGGACGTACTGTTTAGTACACGGATTCTTTCTTTAGCCGCACTACACGAATGTGGAATGCTTTACCAGTCTCAACAATTCCAACTTATTACTATGTGCAGACATTAAAAACCAATGTGCACCTGTTTCTCCTCTCTAATCCTATCCCCCTCTCCTAATTGCTTGCACTGTGTTTTATCATTATAATAAGGGTATGCATAACCCTTTGAATGCGTGCACAATATAATAATAAAGTGACAGTTTTTGCTTCATTGTTGATTTTGTGATTTGAAGCTATAAAAGCAATTACTTAATTTTTGACACTTGTAGTTTGACAGGTCAACAATTTCTAACAATAGTCGTTTTTTTATAAATATTTTTGATATAACAACAATAAAGAACAGTAACTGCTCCTCACTTTAAAAACAAATGCATTCTTTCTGAAGTAATGAACAAGGAACTCACATTTTTTGACAGTTCATAGAGAACATCATTCAGTATATTTTTAATTTTCATCATGTAATACATAGAAATCATGTAAAAACATTATTAAGGCTTTTATAGAGCTTATCACTAAAAGAGAAACAAATCAAATGTAAATAAGATTAATTTCATGGTTAAGATAACATTTTATAAAACTCTATAATTATTAAAAACAAAATAAGAATAGAGAATAGAAAATACCATTCATCTACTACTCAAATTATAAAACTGAAATTCAAAGGTTTTTACTTGCGACATATAGGAACTATATGGCAAGTTTTGCATTCGTGCAAAATTTTGTCTGTCTGTCCACGCTACTACAGCCTAAACCATTGGGTCGATTGAGTTCAAACTTGAAAGTTAAGGTGTTGAGCAGATTCGCGTTAGGCGTTTTTTTCATTTTTTTTTTAAGATCAAAACTAACAGTGCCCCCATACAATTTTTTTGGTCAAAAAAAGATAATTCGAATTTTCTCAAAAACAAACCGATAGATTTTTTTTTAATTTTCTCTAAAATTTTATTTTTTAACTTGGCTTCTTTTAATAAGAAAAACATATTTTTGTATTGCTCAGGAAAGGTACCGCTCATAGAACCGTTATTTTGTTTTTTAATTTTCTCAGCAACTTATGTACTGATTTCAATAATTTTTTTTGTGAATAAGCTCTTATATTGCTTTAACAATATTTGATTATCAAAAGTGCAATTTTGTTTTGTTTGGATTTTTAAAAAAATATTGAATTTTTTTTTTTCAAAATTCTATATCTCAAAAACGGGTTAATATTTTTTTACGAAATTCAAATGTAGAGCGTATATTTACAATCACTAAACAACTGCATACCAAAAATATTTTTAGAACAAAATTGAAACATTTTATATATAAAAAATTAATTTAAAAAAAAACCGCTCTAACGATTTTCAAAAAAAAAATTTGAAAAATCAAAGATTTTTTCATTTATAAAATGGCATTTAAATTTTTGAAGACAAACTTATTTTTCAGGTAAAATTTTGAATCTTAAATTAGCTTTTTTTTAAATTATTTTAACTGTATTAAATGTAACCTCCTCCCATCTCACCAGATCAAATCCTATGCATGAGCCCGAAAGAGCGCATTATTTTGACAAAATTTTAATTACATTCCTATCTTTTATCCAAATTAATGCATTTGGTACATATATTTATGTATTTTATACTATAACTATTGTAAATACCAACGATGGCCGTATAGCGCCACTGCATCGGATTAACGAATATGATATATGTAGGTATTTCATCAACAATCTATTTTAAAGAGTCTATCAAGAAGTAATATCTTGGTACCTTTGTATATATGATTTTAAAATATTATTCTTTTACTTGCCTTCGGCTAAATAGAAGAATAAATACTTAGTACAAGTTAAAGAAACGGGGCAGAAAGAGTATATGTATTTTTTAAACAGACTCTTTGCATACAGGAGCAAGTTCGTGCGACCCAGTCGTGCATTTTATTTAATGGATTTTTCTCTTATGTATTTTCTAATGGTTTGCATTTAAATGGATATAGATAAAAGGTTTTAATGTCAGATTTATCCAATGCATTGCATATACATATATATTTTTATTGCACTTCTTATAGAATAACCAGCCAGACAGTCATTATTATTTCTTGCATAAATCATCAAAGATTTTTATATCTTTTTTCCTGAATTACATAAAAAGGAGATGGTGAATGAATGAATGAAGTTTTATTTTGCTTATATGTATGTTTATTCTTTGGTTGCATATTTAAGTTGCAAACAATTTTTCATATAAGAAAAATTATGAATTAATAATAAAAACAAAATATAAAAAGTTGTATAGAAATAGGTAAGGTGTACCAGAATAGGCGAACCTACTATCCAATATGATGATGGACATTCTTAAAAAATAATAGCTCCTTCCCAAGGACTACTGTGAGAAATAAAAAGATGAAACTTAATGAACGCAGCGAATATACTGGACAGGACAACTCTTAAACCTTATATAAGTAGTTGCTATACGTTCATAGATGCATTGCATGTAGTGAGTAAATTTTAATTAAAATTCTCTTTTGGGTGGTACAAGAAAAACACAGAAATTTCGATTCAGAAACATAACTTTATACTCAAACTCACAAGGATTCAAAGAATGGCGATGGCATGACAGAGAGAAAAAATAAACATATAAAATCAAGTGAATTTGGTATTCACAAAGAATAAGGACACCGAGAGACTCCATTATAAGGACGTTGATATTTTTTGTTTTTAATTTTGCTTTTTCATTCTGTTCTAAAGAATCGTAAGGACAACAATTTTTGTGTTGATTCTTAAGTTGTTTTATAGGTAGTTTACGCTCATTCTAAAGTCTTAAAACGAAAATCATATACAAAAAAGGACATATCACCATGATATGATGAGTGAACTATTTTGTGATGATGATGATGAATAGATACATATAGGTACATTGAGTAGAGTCCTTTATAGTTTATTGGCATTCATATATCTTTTTGGATTCAAATGTTTATTTTTAGTCTGCATATCCGCAGGATCTTCTTTGGCCTGGTTTTGAGAGAAAAAAATTCTAGAGAGATGGTAAAGAGCATCAGTATTTTGCTTATGTGAAAATATTTATACGAGTACAATTTTTATTTCTTCAAAATGAGTCCTTAAGAAACGGAAGAATGTCCTGAGTGCATGAAGGTGTTTTACCTATGCGTTAAAGTTATTAAAATTAAGTTGTATTTCAATTTTTTTAGTTGTCAGAAGAAGGATAAGAAATGTGGTTTCTTAGGGGTGAATTATTTTCATCATTGAAACCAATCATTTGAATTTTTTTTACAGGTTGCTATAGCGATCAATATAAATGTCTGTCATTGAAAAAATGTTACTGAGTGAAATCCAGCGAAAAATGTTTACAGACAGTAATCTGTCATTGGAATTTCGTGAAAGTGGAACACAAATCAGGGGATCGATTCGTTTTACTTTTGAACATAAAAATATCAGCTGTTAGGCGCTAGTTATAGCTATCATTGGTTTTCATCATTGAAAACAAACATTGGAATTTTTTTTGGCAGGTCGTTTATAGCTTTAATTAAAAATTTCTGTCATTGATTGAAAGCCACCGAAAAATTTTTACTGACAGAAATCTGTCATTGGAATTTTCTGAAACTGGAACACAAATCAGTGGAACGATTCGTTTCACTTTTGAACATAAAAGTATCAGCTGTTCCGGAAAATGAATTTCCGTCCGGAAAATATAAAAATACATTTTTAGAGAAAAATAAATGCGTAACTACACTTTTTTTCTCAAAAAAAAATTCTTTGAGTGATTTCCAATCGATCAGTATATAATTTTCATTTCTAATCAAAGGGGTTTCCCTTTAAATATAGATTCAAAAATTTTTCCAGATCGATTTAAATGATAGCTATAACTGGCGCCTAAAAGTATCAGCTATTCAGGAAATTGAATTTCTTTCCGGAAAACAGAAAAATACGTTTTTAGAGGAAAATTAACTTTTTTTTCTAAAAAAATTCTTTGCGTGATTTCCGATCGATCAATATTTTCATTTCCAATTAAAGGGAAACATTGTCAAATATCCATTCAATGTTCCGGATTGTATTCAATGATAGCTATAACTGGCCCCTTATTCTGTTTTGCGTAGTTTTATTTTTTTAAATTGAATTTGAAATGTTTTTGTTTATTTAAAATCTCACCTTTTTTCTTCTAGAATCATAGAAACGGTAACTCGAAAAGCCCCCAAAACTGAGTCTTTTTTTTTTGTCTCTTCTCTATTAGGGGCCACTTATAGCTATCATTGGGTTTCATACTCGAAACCAATCATTCAAATTCTTTTCACAGGTTGATTTGTATAGCTTTCATTGAGAATGTATGTCATTGGATGCAAATTTCCTGATTCGAATCTATCATTTCCTGATTGAAATCAAGCATTTAGAATTAGATGTCAGTTATAGCTATCATGGAAATCAATGCCGAAAATGTTTTGAATAGATATTTGACTGTGTTTCCTTTTGAAAAATAATGAAAATTATATACATATATCGATCGGAAATAACACAAAGATTTTTTTTTGAGAAGAAAAAGTTTTAATTGCGCAGTTAATTTTCGTTAAAAATGTATTTTTCTATTTTCCGGACGGAAATTCGTCTTCCAGAATACCAGATACCAAAAACACTCTAATAAAGATATTAATCCTCGGTAGCCATCTTGGTTTGCCTACAAGCTAAACTGGAAATCAGACTCTTAGGGGCCGGTTATAGCTATCAGTAAAATCCATCAGTAAAGTTTTTGTTTTTAGTTTTTCAACATGTTACAGATTTATTTCTAGCAAAAGATTGATGCAATAAGATAAATCCTATATTCGAGTATTTTTTTCAAAAGGAAACAATGCATTTAAAGTTTTATTTAATTTATAAATCCATTTTAATTTTTTTAATGATGAAATTTCATTTTACTGAACAGCTGACTGCCAAAAGCCAAAAAAAAAATCCATTTTGTTTTACTGTTGGTGTTCCAATTTTTTACTGTTCCGATCACATCATTAAAAATTTTACTGATGAAAGCAACAGTAAAAAATTGTCTGAGGCGCGAAGCTCGATGTTATGATCGAACGAAAACAGCATTTAATGACGTAAATTTACTGATTGCTATAAACGCTCATCAGTAAAACATTTCAGATTCCTCCTGTTTCAATTTTTACTAATGGATTTTGCTGATAGCTATAACCGGCCCCTTAAACTCATTTAAGTATTGGTGTCATTTCTCCTCTAATTTATGAAATTTCCCCTTAAAACTCAGTAGTTAATTCTATGTATGCGGGAAAAAACGTCAATTTTTCTCGTTGAAATCGTCCACATTACAAATACAACAATGTGAACAAATGGGTTTTGGAGGGTGATACGTACGAAGGATTTATATATTCATATTGAGTGATTTTGGCAGATACTTTTTATTTTACAAGTGAAACGAATCGTTCCACTGATATGTGTTCTAATTTTACACGATTCCAATGACAGATTTCTGTCAGTAAAAATTTTTCGGTGGATTTCAATCAGGAAATTATATTCAATGGCAGAAATTTTTAATGATAGCTTTAAACGATCTGCCAAAAAAGTTCCAATTATGAAAACCAATGATAGCTAAAACTAGGCCATTAAGGTTAGACTTGATCGTTGAAAGAAAAACTGACAGGTGGAAATGCATAAAGAAAGTGGAACGCTTTCAGTGGAACAATTATGTTCCGAAACGTGAAATCCACAATCAGCTGTTTATTGAATACGATTTCATCATTAAAAAAGAGGCTGGGATGCGACCCACACTGATAACTTCCCATCCCGTCTGTCGATTTGTCTTGCTTAAAAGTTTGTCTATATGTATCAATTTTTACCAAATTTGCGTACTATTTTTTGTAGATTTTATTTTTTTATGAAAAAACGGACTGTTGGATTTTTATAAAAAAATTACTGAATATCGAAAATAATATTTTCTGTGAAATAAAATAAGTTTGAAGCTAATATTTGTAATTTTTGAAAAGCTATTTAAATCGAATGTAAATTTTTACCAAGTTTCAGTATTGTTTTTTTTTTTAGGTTTTTATTTTTTGTAAAAAAAACTGTCAATTCGATTTTTCTCAAAATTTTTCCTAATGTTGAAAAAAATATTTCTTATAAGTTAAAATAAGTAAGAAGATATTATCTCAAATTTTTCAAAAGATATTTGAGTCGAAAATCAATTTTTACCAACTTTTATTATTTTTTTTAGGTTTTTATTTTTTGTAAAAAAAATTGTCAATTCGATTTTTCTTAACATTTTTCAGAATGTTGAAAACAATATTTCTTATAAGATAAAATAAGTTTGAAGCCTTAATATCAAGTTATTGAAAAGATATTTGAGTCGAAATTCAATTTTTACCAACTTTGAGTAATGTTTTTTTTAGGTTTTTATTTTTTATAAAAAAAAACTGTACATTCGATTTTTCAAAGTATCACGTTACAATATATAATATAAAATTTAATTCAAGTCTCTAGCGTCATTGGTTCATGAGATATTTTGGTTTAACCAAAACGTTCACCTTTTTTTTAAACTGCTATGGTAAAAAAACCACCCACGCAATTTTCTTGAGAGCCCTTTCTGCATCTTTCTGCCTTATTATCTGTATAACAAAATTTATTTGAAGTCGATATCTCTTCTGGTTCTTGAGCTATGGACGACGAAAAAAACCTCGCGAATGTACGGACATACGAACGTACGTACACACGCACGCACAGACATCTTTCTACAAATCGTTTATTTCGACTCTAGGGACCTTGAAACGTCGAGAAAATTCAAAATTTTCAATTTGACAAATCGGACCCATTACAATAACTTCCTATGGGAACCGCAGAGTTGCAAATAATGCATTGAATTTTATAATGCATTTTGAATAAATTAGAAAATATTTTTCAATTTTTAATTCTACTTTTTTTTAATTATTCATTAAATTTTATTTTTCAATGTTACCGTATGGCATTAATAATTTAATGTTATTTTTTAATTGTGTTCTATCAAATTAAAATACTATTTTCCAATGCAAAACTTTTGAAATAAAAATACGTAATTTTATTTTATTTGGCAGACTTTCGCAATTATTAATTAAAATAGTTTAAGTTTTTATTTCCAAAATTTTTAAGCTGATTAATGTTATGACTTACGGTTATGACGCAATTATAACACAAAACACAACAATTATTCAAATATTATAATTTATTATTATTATTGTTCGACCGAAAAACGAATTTTTTCAAAATGTATTTGTTAATATCAGTCAATCTTCAACCTGGGACATTTTTACGTCAAGATTTCGAATATTAACTGAAATAAATGGAAATAATTGAATAAATTCCCACTAGGCATTGAATTAAAAAATTGTAGCTCATTTTGAATTTAATTCAATTTTAATTTTGACTTGAAATAAAATACCATTTATTTACTAATTCAATAAAACTTGCAATAAAATAATTTTGAATTTTTAGTTTAATATTGATGGCAATAAATTAAATTTTTAATGGGTAATTCATAGATGACAATTAGCATTATATATTTTATTTCAGTCAAAGAACAATATCCATTAAAAAAATAAAAAGTAATGCATTGAATTGACATTAGAATTTTTGCAACTCTAATGGGAAGTTAATAATGGCGTTTTATTTATTTAATTTGTATATTTGAACATATCCAATTGACAGCCATTTCAAGTACAGAATTCTTTTATGAGTGACATTTTTCATTATATGTACATATTAGCTTTTACCCACGACTTCGTCCGCATTAGATAGTTATTTTGGATAGCAGTATGAAAAAACCTGAGCTGTCCTTTTTTGTACGTATGTTTGAATTGTGCCGAGATGGGATGAGGCCATACTAAGTGTGATTGTCATAGGTTACGTTAGGGTTTTAAGAAGAAGATAGGTTACCGCAATACATTTTTATATACATACGACGTTTTTTGTTTTGGCCAGAACGTAAAGATATTGTGGGTTTGAGGCTCGTGAGCACGCTGCATATAATTGTCCATGGGAAAAACAGTTTTTTTTTCCAAATTTACACCTGCAACTTTCAGCGTTTGCCCCTGAGCTTTATTTATTGTTATTGCAAATGCTGCTTTCAGAGGAAACTGCACTCCATTTAAACTGAAACGGCAAATCGGTTGGAATTATCGGAATGTCATGATTATAGCTTTTATAATATTTCGTCCTAGGTGAGTAATCTGTAGCCGCGTGTATACCACATAGCTTTGATGCGTTAAGATTTCTCATTAACAGGACTGGAACACCAAGCTTCAATCTCAACTTATGAGAAGGGTTGGGAATGGGTTGTTTTCCCTTAATACCAATTTTATCCAAATATTATTCAAATATTTGGTAATTCAGGAGTGAAAGCGATCAGATTCCCCGGAAAGTAATTTTTCCCATGTTAATGCGTTGTTTTCCCGAGGTCAAAAGTAACTCATGTCCTTTCTTAAGTCTCAAACTATCTCCTTCCCAAATTTCATTTAAATCTGTTCAGTAGTTTAGGCGTAAAAGCGATCGGCCCACCTGAATTTTCCCGTGGAAATGCGTCATTTTCCCGGGATAAAAAGTAGCCTATTTCCTTTCTCGGGTATCAAAATACCTCCATACCAAATTTCATGCAAATTGGTTCAGTAGTTTAGGCGTGATATGAGTAACAGACAGACAGACAGAGTTACTTTCGCATTCATAATATTAAGTAAGTAAGTAAGTATAGAAGTATAGATTTCAAAATAAAATATATTCTGTTCCATATGATTAATAAAGTTGGCGCAGTTTTTAATAAGTTCAAAACCCAATCTGCACAAACCATTAATCCTTAGTTTCTCTATTGGATTTTTTGCATTTAATTTAAAACTACTAATAATTGGCAATTTAAATTCAAAGCTGATCTAAATATCCAATGATTGTAATTAAATTAATTTAAAATCATCAGAAATTAACGGTTTTGCCTAAAAAAAACTCTATTTCCGTACAAAATAACCTCATAAAGTTACTTACAGCGACATCTTTGATCTATTTAGTACGAAAAATAAATATTTCATACATGAACCGTAGACAAAATAGTTCTAGTTTGAGATACCAAAAAAAAACATGGCGCTACTAAGAAATTCAAATCAATTCAGGCACTAATTTCTTTGAGAGATAAAATATGTTTTACAATAGAAACAAATGTAATAATGCACAATATTTAAAAAAAATCAATTATTCACAACAAATTAAATTATGTAATATTTTCAAAATAACTTCCAATCTTACATTTTCTACCTGAACGCAATGAAAATAGTTGAGCTGAACGCATTCATAAACAAAAATTGCAAAACGTCAAAATTATCAACCACAACCAACTTCATTTCCGTTCATAATTCAAAATTACCATTTACCGAAAATTTGCAACCAATGTCGTTGTTATTTGTTTGGTTTTTATTTTGCGAATAATACAAATTATTAAGTTATTTATAAGAAATCAACAATTTGTATTCAAAAGAAATAATATCAACAAATTAAAAACATCATAATGGAAGTTGACGAAGTTGATGATGGTGCTATAAATTTAGCTGGAAAAATTAAGTCCATTTGGGTTAAGAACTTTGTGTAATTAAAACAAATTCCTTAATATTTTATGTTATTTTTATTTGATTCGTAAACCTTTGTAATTTCGCAGGACTTATGATGAATGTATTATGCATCCCACGGAGTATCTTAACATAATAATTGGTCCAAATGGCACTGGAAAGTCAACACTTGTTGCTGCCATCGTTCTCGGGATGGGAGGAAGTGCGAAGCTTTTAGCTCGTTCTTCGGCCATCCAGGAGTACATCAAAAATGGCAAATCGGAAGCTGCGATTTGCATTAAGATTTATACAAATAATGAGCGGGAAACTAAAGATTTCGTGAGGGAATTCGATTCAGATGGGAAATCACAATTTAAGGTGAGTTGTTGCATTTTCTATTTTTTTTGTTTTATTGGCACTGATGATGAAATTTATAATTAACTTCAATAGATAAATGATGTTACCGTCAACCACAAAGGCTATATGCGAAGCATTGCAGAATTTAATATACAAGTCGATAATTTGTGCCAGTTTCTGCCACAGGATCGTGTTCAGGTAAGAACTGCTTTGTTCTTAATGCTTTATTGGCAAGCTGTAGGTTTATTCTTATTCTACATCAAGTGAATGACTTCCTAAGTTATATGCACCGACAACTTGACCTTATTCTCTTAATCGACCTGGATAACTCATCAGTAATACTCTGACCCCAAATTCTTAGAACTATCAATAGTTTCTAACTGGGTTGTTACTAATGTTCTACATCACCTCCTAATTTGTCAGTCCCTTATCTTGAGAATAACAATTCAGCATATCACTTTTTAAAAAGGACCATAGTAATTTTCTAACCCTTCGTTACTCGATTTGGTCTCTACATTAAGATATGCAGTCTATATTATTTGAATAGCCTCACACTTACACTATCTTACTGCTAACTATTTGATACTTCTTTCAATTGTTCATAAGGAAATATATATTAAAAGACAAAGTAAAAGAACGATCTCTTAGATTTAGAGAACTTTAAAGAATTTTCCAAAGCTAACGGACTTTGTAAAGCCACTTTCGTCTATTTTCACAAAAAAAAATTTGTTACTTGTACCATAAGAATAGCTTCACTTCACTTTGCTAGGCCGCAAAAGCGAAACCTGTAAGTTTAAACATCGTAAAGCTATAAGGAACTGTAGTTTTATTTAAACAAAAGTAATAATAAGAAATTATAATTACTTTTTTTTATCGTTTAAATTGGTTTATCATGAGCAAGGACTTTCGAATAGCTTTTCAATTCGAAAAATCAATAGAAGTAGGTAATAACTATTTAAAAAAAAAGTTATTATATGGACAAAATCACAAAGGGCGTACATTCACCATTCTTTCAAGTAAAGATAAAAGTAAAATCAATAGAAAAGCCTCCAATTTCACAAACTCTAAATAAATGAATTAAACTGAGTTGGAAGTGAGCCGAATGACTTCTAGTCGAGTCATTAAAACCGCCTGAAGCTGCAAACAAAAAATAAATAATGCGCGTAAACTATAACGGCTCAAATTTGAAAGGTATCACAAGGTGGAGAATACAGATGATATCATCTTATTAAACGATTGGAGAAAAGTTATCTTTTCGAATATAATCATTACTTTTATGATTTAAGAAAAGAAAAGTTGTTCTTTGTTCGCCATGATAGCCGCGAGGGAGCGAGTTATGTTATAGGGTGTCATTTTATGGCACAATTCATTTAGTTTATGTAAACTGTAAAATGACAGCAGCCTACTAGAAAACTATTTTGGAGAAAGCCAAACCTCAGTTTCAGGATAGTTTTAGATCACTCACGGTCATTTTTCAACATGCCAATGCATATATTCATACAGCTGGTATAATTTTAACGTGGCTGCAAAGCCAAAATATACAGCAGTTAAAGTGGCCACCAAACTCTTCCGATTTGAGTACGATCAGAAGGTTGAAAGCAGTACAGTCGTAAAAAGAGGATCTAATTGATGGTATAAAACTTGTCAGCACTACTATTTCCTTAGATCTATTAACTCGTTGAACGATTACCTAAAGGGTCGTATTTTTGAGGTAATGATAAAAGAGGCTGTAAAATATATTTATTCTAAAAACTCCGTTATTTATTATAATTTAGTTATAACTTCTCACAGTCTCAGAATTTGAATTCTAGATTACAACTCAATACCCATTTGTATACGCTCACTTGAAAAAAGGTCAAAAACATGTAATTTTAAGATAAAGTATGTATGTGTGAGGCTATTGTAATGTTACGGACTGTACATATATCCAGAACAAAAGGCATCCAACGACGATTTCTTTCTTGGGACAGTCCTTTCAATATTGTGACCGCCACCTTCTATCAAAACTCAACTCATTACGGGATTGTAGATAACTTTCTGCCATAATTTTTTTATACATCACATTGTCTCCGGTTTAGTTGAATGCGTCTCCGTTTTGTATACTCGATTTTTTCAGCATTAACACTCGTAACTTAAAAATCAAGGTTTATGATCTATTATTGTCGTTATAAATTCTTGAACAGACCACCTTTGTTGGATCACAGACCATAAAGACAATCCAGAAAATTGTAAACTCACAAACTTGCAAAAATTGAGCTACTACTAAACAAATCAAACATCGGTATACCCTTACCTACGTTTAAATTTATGTTAAAGCATGTGGCCAAAGAGAAAGCGGACCAAAGATAGATTAACATCACCACTTCTATTGCCACAAAACTAATTTTGCCAAAGCATGATTATTTTCCTTGGTAGATTACACAATGCACATTAGCTGCGTTACATGTGCCCTAATTGATTTTTGCAGAAACTGGATGAATGGAAAGGAGAACGAGACTATTTCCCACCTTCTTTATTCATGTTCTGCCATATCACAAGGACGAAGAGCATTTAAAAGACTTCTTCTATATGATTACCCACCTAACCTGCGTAAGCTTCTTTATATATCCAATTCTTCTGGGCTCGTCCCGAGTACTAGAAAACACCATTTGTTCAACCAATCCCCAAAAAAAGTGATTCTTCTCCCTCAAATTATTGACCAATAGCACAAACGTTTCTTATCTCCAAGTTCATGCAAACACTTATCAATTATAAGCTTAAGAAATATCCTACGAAGCGAAAGGTTCATTCATTCAGTGAGCTATTCTCCCTTGGCATTATCCATAAGTCGCACTACCATCCATGGAACTGAACATATCGATAGTCTCGGTAAATGCATCAGCAAGCTCCTCTGGTGGAACGATCACATACGCGCTGTAACAAAAAATTTCGCCAGATCTTTGGGTTTTCTGAGACGATGCAACTTTTCTCTTCTTCTGATCTGCCTACAATTACCAAAATCTGTAAATATCCAAAACTTGAATGTAATTCCCATCTGTATGCTTGTGCTCCAGAAATTTAAATCTAGCCAATTGCATTCCTCCCACTTAACAGTTCAACTAGAAAAACTCGCGCTTCTAGGAATGAAAAATAAAGAGATTCGTTCGTCTTCCAACAAAGTGTAAAACATCGTCCCTTTCCTTTAAATTGCACAATGAGCATATATGTAATTGGTAAGCCATCTCTATGAGGTATAAAATTCAGCTGCATAACTTCACCTCTCAATTTAACCATCATTGAAATTTCGACAATGCTATTATCGTCTCTAAAATAATTCTTCTCTTCCAAGTTGTGATTTAGTTGACAGTAGGGCTGCCTGTATATACATAGATCCTGTGGCGTAATTTAAGTATGTCCACTGTGGAGAAGAGCTGGTATAAAGAAGCTTTTAAATAATCCTGATTATTACACAAAAGGTTAAGTTCCATTGCACATTCTCTTGCAAAATTTATCCAATCAGCACACCAACTTGTTTTGGTTCATTACTTGAAGAGCTGCTATATTCGGAAGCCATTGCTCATCTTCATAACTCTCAAGATGTAATCGACTTGCATTTTTAGGGTTCGTATGAACATAAGTGATAATCCTGATTCCAACATAATAACATAGTTGGGTGTATTTGATGGCAGTCTAAAAATTCGCTTAATAAAGTATCAGAGAAGTTTCTCAACTGTTTTGTTTCCCAAGTTTGTGCCGAGTAAAACATGACAGACTCAGATACCGCTTCAAATATCTTGAACTTGCTGCTATGTGCTATACTTTTGTTAGAAAAACATCTTTTCCAAGTTGCACTAATTGCACCTTTAGCCTTAACTAGTTTCTCTCTTAGATGAGTTTCCATGTTCAAATTTTTCGTTAAGTGAACTCCAAGGTATTTGAATTCCGTGACAACTTAAATGACCTCTCCATTATAGAACCATTTTTCTTTCGCCGAATTGCGGCCTCCTCCTCGTTTCAAAAAAACAAAATTTTGGACTTATTAAGATTCACCATCAAACAGGCGGTTTATCATTAACTGTAATGGTTCAGGTGATGCTGCCAAAAGAACAATGTCGTCGGCAAACAGCAATGCTTTTATTATTTGTGTGGCGAAGTCTATGCCAACTTCCATGACATTTCGTTACTATACAGCTTGTAGATAAGCGCATGTCTATCGATCATATCAAATGCAGATTTAAAGTCAACGAAAAACGTATATAGCTTCTTGTCCTTATTCAGGAATGTTTCTGCGATACTTTTAAAGGTAACAATGTGGCCAACCTTCGAATCACCTGTCCTAAAACCTGCTTGAAACTCCTTTAAGAGCTTGTTGTCTTCTATCCATTTATTGAAACGTTTTTTCAAAACCAGCGTGAATATTTTATGTGAAGCATTTAGAAAGGATATTCCTCGGCCAAGTTCCCTTTCTTATGAATCGGGAAAATGATGGACTCCTTGAATTCTAGTGGTATCATTCCTGTTTCCATGACATTGTTATAATGGGTGATTTTTTTGAGGTTAGGATTTTCATGCATTAGTATTTGACAGATCACGCGGGATTTCAGACATGGTGTCAAAGAGAAAGATGCTCAGTATGCTTTGACATTTCATCATGAATAGACTTACTAACGAGCAACGCTTGCAAATCATTGAATTTTATTACCAAAATCAGTGTTCGGTTCGAAATGTGTTTCGCGCTTTTTTATCGACAAATTTTGTTCAGCGATGAGGCTCATTTCTGGTTGAATGGCTACGTAAATAAGCAAAATTGCCGCATTTGGAGTGAAGAGCAACCAGAAGCCGTTCAAGAACTGCCCACGCATCCCGAAAAATGCACTGTTTGGTGTGGTTTGTACGCTGGTGGAATCATTGGACCGTATTTTTTCAAAGATGCTGTTGGACGCAACGTTACGGTGAATGGCGATCGCTATCGTTCAATGCTAACAAACTTTTTGTTGCCAAAAATGGAAGAACTGAACTTGGTTGACATGTGGTTTCAACAAGATGGCGCTACATGCCACACAGCTCGCGATTCTATGGCCATTTTGAGGGAAAACTTCAGAGAACAATTCATCTCAAGGAATGGACCGGTAAGTTGGCCACCAAGATCATGCGATTTGACGCCTTTAGACTATTTTTTGTGGGGCTACGTCAAGTCTAAAGTCTACACAAATAAGCCAGCAACTATTCCAGCTTTGGAAGACAACATTTCCGAAGAAATTCGGGCTATTCCGGCCGAAATGCTCGAAAAAGTTACCCAAAATTGGACTTTCCGAATGGACCACCTAAAACGCAGCCGCGGTCAACATTTAAATAAAATTATCTTCAAAAAGTAAATGTCATGGACCAATCTAACGTTTCAAATAAAGAATCGATGAGATTTTGCAAATTTTATGCGTTTTTTTTTAAAAAAAAGTTTTCAAGCTCTTAAAAAATCACCCGATATATAGTTGCCAGTCGGTTGATAAGCTCTGCTGTGCCATACTTATAAAATTCTGCTGGTATGCCATTCGGTCCGCATGCTTTCCCATCTTTAAGTTCCATTACAGCTGAAAGAATTTCTTGGTGTCTTATTGCACGATCAAGAATTTCATTTTTAAAACCCGGAGTAGCGTATTGAAAAATAAGTTTCCCTTCTGTTGGATTCAACATTGTCTTTGGAATATTAAAGAAATTCAAAACCCTTTGAGGGTGAACCAAAACAAAAATTATGACTCCTTTTTTCCTGTCAGCTCGGCCCATGGCTCCCTATTACTCGTACTTCTAGATCGAAAAATGTGTTTAAATTTTTAAATTAATTCGTTTTCTTTTAGGATTTTGCTAAGATGAATGCCAAAGAGCTCTTAAATAACACAATAGCCTCTGTTTGTGAACAAAGTGTTATTGACCAATTCGATAAACTCAAAGATTTACAAAAAAAGAAACAAAATACCAAAAGTAGTTTAATTGATGATGTTAATCGATTGAATGATTTAAAACATCGTAATGAAGGGTAAGCTTATCTGAAACTATTTCTCGTATTTGGTTTTCACTTTATTTTTCTTTAAAAACCAGTTTAAAACAAATTATTGAAAGAATGGCAACAAGAAAGAAATTCGGAGAAACCATTAAAATTTGTAATGCAAAGAAATTATGGATTGAAGCCAAAGAATTAAAAGAGAAAGCTACTGAAATTCGTACACATTTAGAAGATGCTGAAAAAGTTGTCAGCGTAAAACAAGCAGCTTATGATAAATTTATGGAGGAACAAAGTAAAATAGTTAAGAAAACAGCTGATCTTGCAAATGAACAACAAAAATATGTAAGTTAAAAGTTAAATAATCGAATAATTGTTTATAAAAGAAGTATTTTTATAATATTCTAATTTCTAAAGGGTGCCAAATGTGCAGAAGCAAACACAAGAATTGATATTACCATCACAAACATTGATGATCTGTCATCTAAAATAAGAACAGCACAACATGAAATTGAGGTTTGTTTCAAATTGTTTTTCAGCTTTAATTTTATTTACATATTTATGTATTAAATTTTAAATTATAGATTAAAAAAAAAGAAAAAATTGAACGTGATAAAGAAATCGATGTGGAGACGGAAAATGTAAAAAAGAATAAAGAAGAATTAGTGCAAGCAGCATCAGTTAGCGGAACTAATCAAGAACGTGCTGCTAAACAAGAAGCAATAGCGGAGGCTTTGAGTAGTCTAAAAGTCCAAATACAAGCTCAAATGGCAAAACGTTCTGAAATTAATAAAGTTATTGATGAAGAATATGTTGCTGAAGTGCACATGTTAAAAGAACGTATTCAATCAATGGAGAGCTTTAAGGAACAACGTTTGAAGGTAACTTGATTTCAAATTAAAAAATAAGCATTAATTTTAGACCCCTAACGCAAACAAGAGGCCGTATTGTAATCAAACTCCTTCCTTTTAAAATTGAATTCCCCAGCAATCATCATAACAGACTTTCATTTCCTTATTTAGGTAACTCAATCTATGTACTTCCAGCCATTTCCTTGGGGGTTCATCAGGGCAACCAATTAGGTCCTCTTTTGTTTAATTTACTCAATTCAATTTGAAGTTTTTAGCTACATATAGTGTTCCTAAAGGCAGCCATTAAAGTTCTTTCGTATTTAGTCTACTCAAGTCTACGTGTTTGCAGTCAGTTTCAGATACCCTTGACGTTCCGGAAGGCAGCCGACTAAGGCATTAAGTCTTGAGCTATAGTTGCGTCAACGAGCGCCTCATTACCATTCGCATCAAGGTTAAATTCGACAACATAAGCCTAATATACTTACACGCGCCCACAGAAGAGAGGGATCCCAACATCAAAGGTATGTATGTTCTACGAGCTCTTGAAAAAAACATGAGCAGTGTCCTAGCTATGTTATTATAAAATTTGTCTTGAGAGATTTGAATGCAAATCTAGGAAGGGAATAATCGGGAAACAAAGCCTGCACGACAACATTTTCGATAACGGATTTAAGCTCACCGATTTTGCTGCTGCGAAACGTCATGGTAGCCAGTACGCGTTTTTCACACATCAATATCCACAAACAAAGTTGGAGTTCTCTAGATTAATCTACAGTCAACCAGATTACCCATATTGCGATCGACGCTAGACGCGCTTGGATGTCCAAACTTTCCGAGGGGCTAACATCGACTCGGACCGCTACCTTGTTTTAGTCAAGGTGGCACTTTGGGTGTCCAGACCTAAGGCAAAACAGGGAGATGCTGCGAGAATATACAACTAATCAAACGTCTACAATCTCAAGAGATTGCCAAATCCTTCTCTGACCGAGTCACAAGTAACCTCTTTCAAAGTTCTCTGCCGCCAACATAATGTATCGAGAATCAGTGACAACATTGCCAAGATGCAATCAGAGAAGCCGCCTCTGTAGTGCTGGGTTTCAAGCAGGTACCAACAAGAAACTCCTGGTTTAATGAAGAATGTCAGCAAGCAAATGCGGCCAAACAACAGACGTGCAAAGCTGCGCTGCTCACAAGCTCTATGAGCAGAAAAGGAGGGGAGAACTCCGGCTTCTCAGAAAAAAAGAGAGCATGGAAGCGTGCGGTCAAAGATGTTGAGAGGTACATAAGCAGAAATGAAGTTCGAAAGTTTTATGAGTAGGTGAAATGAAATTCACAGGTTCATAAGCCCCGAACCGAAGGCTGCAAAGACGAAAGTAGAAACATCATAGTATAACCACATTCAATGTTGGTGCTATGGAAGGATCACTTCTGCAAACTGTATAACGGCGATGATGAACCGAATCCCGATGTCAGTTAGGATAATACCAAATTTAGTTTTCTAGGCACCTTTAACGTTACGAAAAGAAGCCATTTAGGTCCTCTATGGATAAGTTTATTAAAGTCAGTTTTCTAGTTACATTTCGTATTCAAGGCAGCCCCTTAGGCACTCTCTTATTATTTAACCAAAGTAGTACGTAAATAAGCACATCATTCACTATTGTTTCGTTCATAAAAACCTAAAATCTAGACTATCTGAATCTATCCGAAGAATTGTTTTTTTCCTATCCTCGAAAAAAATCGTGGTTACGGTCGATTTCAATATAAACTATTCTTTATGGCTTCAACATTCAGGTCAGACAATACCTGAGGGAGTGTGTTGTAAGATTTTCGCTAAGTTGAACCATCTAACTCAGCTGGTCACAAGTCCACTCGAATATGGGACGTTTACCTCCTAAGAGAACCGTTTGGCAATACAGTCGCAATAATTATTTCAGAATCTTTATCTGATCACTATGCTTCCTATATAGTGACCTTAATGCCAGCGCTGATATGATCACAAGTTTGATTCTTTGTCCCAAACAGGATTAAAAGCATCAGATCTAAGGAAAACTCATGGCTTGATTCGAGAGTTAAAGAAGTAAGTTTCAGTTGCTATGAGGCAAACCCTATTGAGGAAAGTCCAAAAAAGTTCAAGCAAGACAGGAAGGCTTGCAAGACCCAAAAATTATGCCAAAAACATTGCAATGACCCAAAGGCAGTACAAATTTTTGGTCATTCGTACAAAACATGAAGAATTCTCCCTTGGTTCCTACGTTCGTTGTCAAGTTCCTTAGAGAAAGTTAATCTCTTTGCTAAGTAGTTTACCGCCAATTCAACGCTGCCTGTTAGTGTTATAAATCCGCCTGTACTTGATCGCATCAGTGATTCTATGGGTTCAATTTTGTTTGTCGTACTGTGGCGAGAGTCCTTAGAGATCTTAACACATATAAATCCGTTTATCCGGATGGTATGCCCGCTATTGTTCTGAGGAGGTGTTCTTCAATGCTGGCAAAGCCACTGCGTAATTTTGTTCGTCTTTCCTACTGCTCAGGTGGTTTGTCCATCCCATTTCCAAAAAAGTCGACCAATTACCTTCACATTCGTCCATTCTTTCCAAAGTCAAGTAGAAGCTGCTTATTTTTTGTTAGGAATAAATTGGACAAACTATTTTTCTAACAGGATGGGAAATCAAGCTACACAAAACAAATTATGGCTTTCTCAATTGGCCGAGGTAATGCAATAAAATTGATTGACTTTTGTAACATTAAAGAGCTATGGCTTCGGAGGTACCGTCCGAAGTTTTCGAAAAAGTGGTTGAAAATCTTTCCAATTCAGCCGTTTGAATGAACTGCAGGCTTACAATTAACTAACATTTTACTTTAAAAACTGACAAATATATCTATATATGACCCTATATGTATCTTCAGCCAGTTTTCTAGTTACATTTGGAGTTCCTCAAGGCAGTTACTTAGGTTTTCTCGTATTTAATTTGCGCAAATCAATTTCTAGGTACCTTAAGCGTTCAACAAGGCAGCAACTTTAGTACTCTTTTATTTAGTTTGTTCATTTTTTTTTAAATTTCCTCTTTTCTTTTCTCCTTCCTTTCTAGCAGCTATCGGCGTTCCCCAATAGAGCCACTTCACATTTATGTCGTCCCATATTAAGTTCACTTAATTCTATATATCCAGCCACCTTTCTTTATAACTTTAGCGTTTGTAGATGCATCCACTTATGTCCGCTCTTATTTTTAGTTTACTAAATTCAGTTTTCTAGATACCCCAAGCGTTACACAAAGCAGCCACTTAGGTCCTCTCTTGTTAACTTGGTTAAAGTCAGTTTTCTCGTTACATTTAGTGTTCCTAAAGGCAGCTGCTTATGTCCTCTTCTATTTAGTTCACTCAAGTTTTTCTATCTTCATCCAATTTTCATGTTTCATATGGCGTTCCTTAAGGCAGCCACTCTTTATCTCGTATTTAGTTTGTCCAATTCAACTTTCGAGGTGCATTTGGCGTTCCACAAGGCAGCAACTTAAGTCCTCTTTTATTTAGTTTGTTCAATTTTTCATCGTGAAAGTTTTCTATATACTTAGATGTTCCCTTGTTTCGTTTACCTAAGCCTTTTTATCTCCTGGTTGTTTTCCAGGAGCTTTCGGCGTTCCTTAATATAACCACTACACATTTATGTCGTCCCATATTAAGTTCGCTAAAGTTGAATCCCTGAATCCCTGAAAACATTACTCGCACACAGAAATGGTTGAGAGTTGTAAGTCACTAGGCCCTAGTTCTCAACGGATTGTTGCGCCACCTATTTTTTTAAAAGTTAAATTCTAAGGCAGCTTTTTTTATAAGTTTCGCTTTTGTAAATGCATTCACTTAGATCCGCTTTTAATTTAATAATCCTCAAGGCATTTATTTAGGTCCTCTTTTATAAAGTTCACTCAAGTTCTTATATCTTCATCCAATTTTCTAGCTTCATGTGGGGTTCCTCAAGGCATCCGCTTAGGTCCTCTCATATTTATTTTACTAAGATAGTTTTCTAGCTATCTCTGGCGTTCCTAAAGGCAACCAGAGAGGTAGGTGCTCTATTGTTAGGTTTATTATAGTAAGTTTTCTACTCACATCTGATGTTCCTCATGGCAGCTACTTATGTCCTCTCTTATTTAGTTAAAGTGAAACAATTAAGAAAACATTGTCTAAAAAAAATCTTCTATTTGCAGTTGTTGGAGACAAGATTTAAAGATCAATACAAAGCTGTCATGTGGCTTAGATCGAATCTAGACAAGTTTGAGGGTCGCATATATGAACCAATGATATTAGAAGTAAGTTTTGTTTTTCTTCTTCCATCATCAAAATTCTAAAAAATTCACAAAAATTGATTTCATTTCGTTTAAGTTAAACGTCCAAGATCCAAATAATGCAAAATATTTTGAAAATACAATTGCCTTAAGAGATCTTCTAGCTTTTACTTGCGAGAGCAAAGCTGACATGTCCAAATTAGTTGATATTCTAACAATTCAACAAAGTTTACCAATAAGTATTTTATATTCTCCGCCAGCCGCACAATGTCAATATCGTCCAAATCAACCCATAAGTGCTTATAGGTAATTTACAGAAATAATTCCAAGTTAAGGAACTTTTTGTAATGTTTGCATTTTTATTGAATTTCCAGTGGTTATGGATTTTATGCATATCTAATTGATCTGCTCGAAGGACCGCCGGCAATTTTGAATTACCTCTGTAAGAATTATAATATTGAAAAGATTCTTGTTGGTACGGAAAAAGTTAATGATTTCGTTGAATCATTACCCACAAACATTCGACATTTCTATGGAGGTAAGTTGAGGAAGTCTAAAATTCCCCTGATTTGAAGAGACTGAGATGAGACGTTTTGATTGAATTTTCTGTTACCTCTTTCAGGAGACGTACAATATCATGTTTCAATATCAAAGTATTCAGGCAACTCATTAAGATCACAAACAAGAATTCACAGTCGTAACTTGTTATCTAGTGTTAATAAGACTGAATTAATTGCCTTAAAAAAGAGGTGATCACAAGTAGTTTGTTTTGTTTTCAAACACTAATCTCTCAAATCTAGATATCAGGAAAGAGTTCGAGCAACAGACGCTCTACGCAACGAACGTGCTCAAATTGAAGCCAAAACCGACGAATTGGAACATCGACGAATGGAAGTTATGAAAGAACAAAGACAACTCGAAATGGTCAATAGCAGATTGAGAGACTTAAAAGAAAGACTCTCAAGAAATATAAGAAAGCTAAAAGCTCTCACAGACGCTGGTTTAGGTACGAAGAATTACAATATTTAAAAATAATAAATAAAGAACCTAATAATATGGCTCTCTCTCTTTTTGTTTTAGACCTTCCTCGTTTTCTACAAATTCAGAAAGAGAAAACAAAATTGTACGTTAAAGAAATCATTGAGTATCAGGAAAAGAAAGTAAAATACTTGATGGAATATCAAAAAGCTTTACAAGAAAAAGAATGTGCTGCAGCTCGTTCGAATATTTTTCGAATTGAAAATGAACAGCTTAATCGATTAATAACTGATTCTACAGAGCAATTAGTTAATGCAAAGGTAAAAGACTTACAGACATCGGTTTTTTGTAAAAATAACATTTTTTGTCGTTTTTAATTTGTTAGAAACTTGTTGAAAATATTAAATCCTCAATGGAAACAGCTGGTAAAAAGTATCGTTTAAGATTAGTCGAAGCTAAAAACCTAACGAACGGTCTAAAGCCTACAGATCCAAATTTCCCATACACAATACAATTTTCAGAGCTTCCTGACGATTTGGAAAGTCTGAAAGATGTCATAAATGATACATCGGCACGTTTGGAATGTCTGGGTGAAAATGATAAAAATGTAAGAAAGTTTCTTCTCCTTATTTTATTTTCATATATTTATTGATTTTATGTTTAAAAAAGGTAACTGAAGAATATGAACGTCGAATTGAACAAATCGAGGCTCTATCACTTGCCATAGAAGAGGCCAAAAATGGTGATGCAAATCTTCAAGAACAAATGGAAGCAATTTATAGTGAATGGATAACAGAAATCAATCGAATTGTTGAGGTTTTAAATAAGAATTTTAGTAATTTCATGAAAAATATGGATTATGTTGGGGAGGTGCTGTTAGCTATGAATGATCAGGTTATATAAAGTCATACTATTATTTTAGTGTTTTAATTCTTTATTTTAACCTTCTGTTTTGTTGGACTTTTTTAGTGGGATTTCGAATCGTATGGTATTCAGATATTGGTACAATATCGTAGTGGTGTTAAATTGCAGATACTTGATAGATACGTTCAATCGGGTGGGGAGAGAGCTGTGGCTATTGCTAATTATACTTTGTCACTTCAACAATTAACTCATGTTCCTTTTCGGTATGTTTTTCATAAATTTATAAAATAATACAGTTTTTTTCTTATAAGTTCTTTTTTCTTGTTGTGTATTAAAGATGCGTTGATGAAATCAATCAAGGAATGGATCCTAGAAATGAGAGGAGGATATTTGATATGTTGGTAGATGAGACAACCAAAGAAGGAAGTTCGCAATATTTCTTTGTCACACCAAAGGTAAAAATATATTTAAAAATAACAATACAATTTTTATGTGGTAGCAAAACAGATGAAATTAATGTTAAAAGAGAACAGATAAGTTCTACTTTCATTAAAAAAGAAGTTGACTGTATATACACTGACTTTTCCAAAGCTTTTGACCAACTTAGACACGGAATTATTTTATTTAAACTTAAAGCTCTTGGTTTTCCACCATTTTTCTTAGCTTGGATCAAATCATACCTTGAAAACAGATCCTATGAGGTAAAATTTAGAAATTGTCTTTCTGAACCTTTTGTTGCTCAATCAGGTGTTCCCCAGGGAAGCCATCTTGGCCCTTTTCTGTTTATCCTGTCTATTAACGATGTATCGTCATGTCTACGCTCAAGTGAAGTACTCATTTTTGCTGACGACATGAAGATTTTTAAAATAATAAAGTCCACCCATGATCGTATTCTTTTACAAGCCGACATTGATAGTTTCACATTTTGATGTGGGAAAAATAGCCTTTCACTCAACCCTCTAAAATGCCAGACGTTAACTTTTACTAAAAAACGAATCGGTAGTGTATTTGATTATTGTATATCACAGCAAAAACTCTGTCGCGTCTCCACATTTAAAGATTTAGGTGTTCATTTCTGTTCCAACTTAGAATTTACACATCACATTAATTTTATTGTTAATAAAGCAAGTTCTATGCTTGGTTTTATAAAACGCTGGGCAAAGGAGTTCAATGATCCCTATTTTACTCTTTCTTTGTATAATTGCCATATTCGTCCTCATCTTGAATATGCTTCGCAGGTATGGACTCCGTATTACGAAATTCATAGAAAACGTATCGAATCAATTCAACATAACTTCATTCGCTTTGCCCTAAAGGGTCTTCCTTGGGATGATCCTTATGATCTGCCTCCCTATGAACATCGTATTCTGCTTCTTCAAATGCAATCTCTTCATCAAAGGCGTGTAAATAATGACTTAGTACTGTTTGATCAACTCATTAATGGTGAAATTGATGCACCTTATTTGCTATCTTGTGTACATTTGAATTACCGAGGCGGAACTCATCAGCTGCGTACATTTGATTTTATACATATTGACTTCCATAGAACAAACTATGGGAAGAATAAAGCTTTAAGTCGAATGAGCATTTTATATAACTTAAACTGTTCATCGATAGATTTAAATTTGAATAAGATGGGATTAAAATCATTGTTTAGAACCAGTGCTCCACTATCGTAAAATTTCTTATTTTATTTTTTGTTCTGTAATAGTTAAATGTTAATTATGTTTTGTATTTTGTGCGTGTGTTAGGCTATAATTGTATTATTTTTTTACTAACAACTAACACATGCACTTATGATGAGCCTCTGATCATAGTTTGACGCTTGCTATAAGCTTACTACTTTCTGAAATTCTGAAGTGTAAAAAAAAACAGTGAGTTCTTAAAAGTAATGAGATATCAGAAACCACTACTGGTGTGAATTTGAAAGCTTATAAGACAAATTTGAAAAAAAGGTCGAACAGCCGCATTGTTTTTCTGTAAAAAGGGAGTTATAAATAAGAATTTGGCTAGACACTATTGAATCTTTTGAAATCGTATTGGATACTCATATGTACTCTCTAGTACAATGCCTTTTTACGATTCCAGGGTTCTCTAGTGGAATTAGGGAACCTTTTTCTCCCTTGGTTTCTAATAATGCCTGCAATAAAAGAGACGCATAATTTTATGTCGAATCCGAAAATAATAACTTAAATTCTAATTGAACTAGAAAATTAATATTGTTGGGTTGAAAATAGAAGAGAAGCACAATTTCTTTGTTTATTTATTTCTAAAGCTTTTGGGTTTTAAAAATTAAAACGTCATTCAGATGAAGACCCTGATTTTCTATACATTGAAGCAAACGTAAATTTCCTAAACATAACCATTGGAATTTTGGCAAAATGTTGTCGAATTTTAGCTGCCACGTTCGGTATTGATAAATATCTTCTTTGTTGGGTTATTAATTACATTTCAGTAAATATTGGACGGGTTCAAATCTGATATCCACTAATAAACGCTGCGCTGGTGTGCCCCAAGCGTTTTGTCTCCCATACTCTTCCTTATTTTTATAAATAATCTTTTGTCTGAAACTTCTACCGCACTTAATTATTTCGCTGATGATAGTACTCTCAGCTATTCATATTCGTTTTTATATTCTCATTCTTGTTGACTACCATCGGCAGCATTGTCAAATGGGGAATCAAAAACCGTGTAGAATTGAATGCTTCGAAAACTCAATGCTGTCTACTGTCACAAAAGCGTAACCCTCTCCCAATGCCACTATCCATCGGTGGTACTTGCATTGAGGAGACTGAACAGCTTTCGGTTCTAAGTATGTGCATTACAAACCATCTCTTGTGGAGTGAGCACATATTTAAAGTCACCAAAAACGCTGCTAAGTGTTTAGACTTTTTCCGACTATGCGCAAACAGTTTTTACACCTTCTGATCTGGCTATAATTAAAAAAGGTTTTATTCGTGCAAAACTATAGTATAATTCTCATATTTGGGCTGGTACTTCAATAACGTACTTGAGTCTTTTAGATAGAATTGAAAAAAGAGCTTTGAAAATCATAGGCGATCGTTTTATCACTGAGACATTATCTTCTCTTGAACATCACCGCAAGGTTATATGTCTATTATTGTTTTAATTTTCACAAACAATGTTTTAGTGAAATAGCCAGTTGTATTCCTTCCCTCAAACAATTAAACCGTAATACCCGTACTTCTAAAAGTGCTCATCAGTTTACCCTAGAGCCCAATTTCAGACCGACTGTAAAATACAGAGATTCTTTTTAAGTCGCACTTCACGAATCTGGAACGCTTTACCAGGCTCAATATTTCCCACTTATTAAAATATGCAGACATTCAAAACCTATGTGCATCGGTACTTCCTTTCTAATCCTATCCTCCTTTCCTAATTGCTCGCACTGTGTTTGATATAAAAAAATACAGAAAAATCATATGTCTTTAGTGTATATCATCCAATTCAGGCCACAAGTAATTGGTGATCATCGAGCTATGGCATTTTTCGACGCTTTCAGCACAAAATCCGCAATACACATTAACTTGGATTGGATATTCACGTACCCATTCATCGCTACAGATGATTGTTCGACCAAAATTGGGATCAACTTCCAACTGTTCTAAAATGCACTTAGCGACGCTGCGTATGGTTGTTTTGTTTCAGCTTCTGGATCAGTTGTATGGGTGCAGGCTCAAGTCCCGAAGCAAAATTCGCCATTTTGTGGTCTGCGACAGGCAATATTCTTGTGAGCGACGCGGAATTGACTGCCTCGGATTCTGCTGCACACTTCACGAATAGCTGCAATGTTTTCTGAAGATTTTGTGTTTCTTTGATTTACGGTTGTTGCTTGATTGTTCACTAAGCCGGTGGACTCGAGTTTGACCACCAAACGTTAAATAGACGCAATGCTCGATAGTAAAGTCATCATCACCATCATTTACACATGTAGACTTGCAATGATTTGTCTTTAGTGACTCATTAAAAGAAGGTATTATGACAGAAAGTAAAAGAAACAATACGCCCGCCATGATCTTTAAAAATCAAACCGTCACTATTGGAAAACCCTGAAGAAAGGATTTTAACAAAATTATAACTCAGTTTCTGAGGTAGACAAACGATTAGAGAAAAGAAGCACAAACATTTTTTGATACGAACATTTATTTTGAAAGTTGTGGGTTTCTATACATCGACATAAACGAAAAACAAAATTTTCGTAGACTTTCTTTAACATAACTAATGTTGGCAAAATGTTGTCGAATTTAAGCGTTCAGCTTTTTAAAGTCCCGCGGTTTAGGTTAGGTTAGTTTAAAGTGGGTGCGGATTCAGAATCCACACACTTAGGCCAAAAGAAAAGGCCCATTGTGATACCACATGAATCTAGAGAATTACTTCTTACTAGTCGAACCATTTTGAGCTTTTTATAAAGCGAAGAAGATATTTGATATCCTTTTTAGCTAATGCACTGGGATTATCAAAAGAGTAGTCTCCCAGATGAAGATGAAGTCTTAGTGAAAGAGCAGGGCAAGTGCAGAGAAGGTGAGAGATTGTTTCCTCTTCTTCCTCGCTTTAGGTCCAGTGAAGGCAATATGAGTTTTGTGGCTGCGCACATTGGTAAATTGTGCCACCTAGAGTTTGTTATCGTAAAAGCTGTTTCTTTTAGCAGAAGTTTACATGTAGCTATCGGTATACCTATCTTCTCCCTTTCAGGTGAAATAGGTATGACGGTTCCATTTTTAGCGAGTTCATCGGCTCTACAATTTCCTGTGATGTCTCTGTGGCCCGGCACCCAACAGAGGTGAATGTTAAATTGCTGCGCCATCTCCATAAGAGACGATCGACAATCGAGGGCCGTTTGAGATTTGGTTGAGACACCGTCAAGAGATTTAATAGCAGCCTGACTGTCAGAGAAGATGCGAATATCAGAAGTTGATATCACGTTTTCTCTTAGCCAGGAGAGAACCTCTTTGATCGCTAAAATTTCCGCTTGGAAGACGCTACAATGAATAGGACGGCGGAATGAGATGCTTAGATTAAGCTTTTCTGAGTACACACCACTATCAACTCCCTTATTTGTGTTCGATCCATCTGTATAAAAATGAATGCTTTTGTCATCCAGGAGTTTTTTGTCTTCCCATTCATCTCTGGATGGAATGGATACCTCTAAGTTTTTTTCCAAATTGGGGTTTTGGAATAGTGTAGTCTATGTACTTTGGTATAGAACCAAAGAGGTTCAAAATGATGGAGTGCCCCACATTGTTGTTGGTCCATTGAGATGAGGCGTTGAGTCTTATAACTGTACTCGCTGCCACTTATTTGCTGAAGATGTCGAGGGGTGTCAGTTGGAGGAGAGTGTCTAACGCTGCTGAGGTTGTGGTTCTCAATGACCCACTTATGCAGAGACATGCAGTGCGTTTGACTCTGCTGAGTTTAGTTTCGTACATTTTGGACTTCAAATAGCAATTCGCACATAGATAAATCAGGCGAGTGCGACGACAACACAATTTATGCGCAACGGGAAATTACTTGGTTATCAAACACCGTCTTGTCGGAACGAATTACGCATTAGTTTCCCTCAGCTCAAACTCGATTCCGGCCGGTTAACCTTTCCGTAAAAAAAATAAGGATTGACGACACCTCACGCACCTATTTCAATCCAAACTCTCTCTTTCGGCGAATGAAAAGGCTTGTCCTCGTTAAAAAGTTAGGAAGAAGCATTTGTTTATTATCGTCGCCGATCAAACAAAAATGAGCCTCAGCTGTAATCAAAATCGATTCTAGTTGAATTTAACCGTGTAAGAATAACTATGGCGAAAAAAGCACTTGACTGCAAATGAGCGCTGTTTGGCACACCAGTCCTCCATGATGGTTCCTTATAATACTGATTTGTGCATCCTTTGTCTTTTGAACGCGGCAAGATTCGTTTCCCTAAATCATATAGAGATTTCGTTATGATTTTTTAAAAAATGCTTTTCATTTCTCTGACGCACCATGCAGGATCAGCTCTGAGGAGAGAATGGAATGTCATTTTTGATATTTCTACTGTGTAAAAATAGGAAAGTTTGAGCTACATAAGAATAAATTTAATTTTTTACTTTGAACGCAAATTTACAAGTTTAGAACATCACTAATTTGTATTTATTAATCCTCACCAAACATTATTTTCTAAAAAAAAACTCAAACGAGCTTTAAACGTTTAAACTTTAAAATAGGGCACTGAACCCAAATTTTAATTTAAAGAATTGCAAAGAGCACGTGTTTATTATTTTTAATTTAAAAGTTTCTCTTATTTTTGGAAGAGGAGTTTTACACATTGTAACGGATGTTTTTTTTATAGGTGTGATTTGCTTGCAGTACTTTTTTCGGTGTTTATTATTTTAAACCCCGAAAAAAGTACTGCAAGTAATTTTTTCGAATTAAGGTAATTGTTAACTTTCCATAGAAATTTAGTGTTTACCTAATTATCTTCTGCTATTCTTGTATCATAGGTTATTTTAAAAGACTCTTAAAATAGGTAAAACTCGATAATATTCTACAATTTTATTTCCCAAAAAAATTCTTTTTAATCGAAAGTATTATTTTTTTTTTGACCTTAACAATTGTGTCTCAATTTTAAGTAAATTGTTTTGGTAAACGTTATTAGTCCATATTTAATCATTTAGACATTAAATAGCCGACTTAAGTATATGTATATGTATTTGAGTTTGAAAGCGTACTATGGAAACAGAACGTTTTTTATCTTCTGTTGAATCCAAGAAAACTTTAAAGATCAAAACTTAAGTATAAATTTTTTTCAAACAAATCTTCTAAATCTAAAACTTCAAGAATCGAATAAATTTTCCTCTAGCAGATCCTTTTGGTCCAAGTTCACCCAGAACTGTAGCGCCACCTTACGTAAGATCCTTTTGGAAATCTGCGCATAACAACATTTCACTACATTGGGCATTGAATTCACCAGTGATTTTTTTACTCCCAAGTTTAAAAATTTAAATTTGACTTTAAATCTTATTCGTATACTAGTATAGTACTCCCAAATATTTTATCTTAATTTTGTTTCTTTCTATTTTTATTTTTACTTTTAGCTCCTTCCAAATTTAAGCTGCAACGATCGAATGACTGTGCACGTAGTATTTAATGGAAAATTTGTAAAACCAAAAATTGCATTTGATTTCAATTTATCTTAGGTACTTTCATATGTACAAACAGATTTTACTTAAGAGATTATGGAAATGTTATTAATTAATATATTCAAGTACCTATTTAAAATATAAATATTAGTTTATACTATTATAATAATTTTTGAAAAACTCAAACATTATTGTTACGTTTGTTTTTTGAAAGTATTCCATATTAATTTACTTGCTGTTTGAAGTTAAATACAATTTATTATTCATTTTTTATTTTTTACCGAAAAAAAAATTTTAATCAAAAAAATAAGAAACAATAATTTAATTCCTTTTTTGTTAAAGTACTCGTAATAATCTTAAGTAATATGATGAAAAAAAAATAAGTTAGCTAAAAAACATAAAATGTATCTCATAAATTACTTTCTTTAAAATATCGATTGATTCACATGTGCTCAACTGAAAAATATATTTTTTGTAAAAAAACTTACCTACTTAGAACGTTCTTCATAAATTTTGAACTCTACTAAATAAAAGAAAGTGAAAATATAATAAAAACAATTAGAAGATTGGAAACGTCAACTATTTCATCATTGTTCTGATTTTTTTCTCATTGAAATGAGCTACAAAAAAGTCAAACAACTTTCTAGGACTCACCAAAAGGTAGGTCTTGGGGTGCAAAACAAAAACCTTCTTACCTGATGGTGAAAATTCGACTCAAAGGTGTGAACACATCGAACCTACTCAAGTCATTTTCAAACAGTTTATACTTTTGCACGTAGACACATCTTGTTCAACTTATAACCAAAGTCGAACGGACATACCATTTGGACTGTACCAAAGTGACGACAGAAACGTATAAAATTCCAAAGTCAACTAAAAAAAATTAAGTCTTTCGTTTCAAGACTTCCCCTGCATGTTAAATGCAAAACACAGATAATATAAATACATTCATATATTTTATCACATCAAAGAATTTTTTAAAGTCTTAATATACAACGCCATATAGAACAAATGTAAAATGTAAAAACCATTTCAAAAACATATTCTTTAAAAAAGTTTATTTTTTAAACAAAACAACAGATATTTTTGTACTTTAATTTTAAGGAGCTTGTATTAATTGTTTATATTATTGTAAAAAAATTGCAAGTCATTCCATAAAAAAAAACTAATAACATTCCTTTAAATTTGCAATTTTTTAGTTTGTAAACGAAAAAATAAAGTACGTATTTTTAAAATAAAATAAATGAAAATATATTATTTAAGAGTTTTTATTCTTTTTCGAAGGAAAACCTTTTGTATTGCAGTTGATTTTGAACAAAAAATGATGTTTCACAATTTGGCATTATGAAAATTGTACCTATGTACAGTACATATATTGCTTCACAAAGCTAGTGGCTACGTAGTCAAGGGATTCTGATTGGCTAAATCTAACTACAAAAGTAGTTGAAATTTCCCCTCCGACGTAGTGTAAAATTTTCGGCTACAAAGTTAGTGCACACTGGTTTTGACGTTTCACAATCAGCTGCTCGGTAAGGACACAAGAATTCAAAATGAAATAAATCATTAAGTATTTAAATACAAATAAAAATCACTCATATTATATCTTATATTCGTTTTTATTGAATTTAAAAACAAAACAAACTATTTAAAGTACTGAAAACACAAATGTTTCCTGTATTATATATTTATACATTTGTCATTGATATGACAGTTCCGGATTGACTAGCTTTGTAGTGAAGTTTTGCATTCACAAATCTAGTTGAAATTCGACTACGTAGCCACTAGCTTTATGAATGCGCCCATTCTTAAATGTTTCCTTCGCTGTAGGCTTCATATAAAGATCATTTAATTTCGATAAATGTTAGGGTGTTTTCATAAACGTCGGAAATCTGCGTTAGTACAATCGTCGGCAAGAGTACGATAACTTAGGCGACAAGATATTATAACTGAATTTGTCAGAACAGTCATAAGCATTTTTTACTATGGAAGGGGGGGTCTATCACTATCTCCCCCCGTTTAGGCGGTAGGGGCAATTTATTTATTTATTTATTGATCAATTTGAATGCTTAGTAGCTGTAAGATACAATATCTTATAAGGTAGTTACAAGCTTATAAATGAGAATGACAATAGGCGTGTACCATCAACTGAGCGCTCAATGTCAGATTGACGGAGGCAGAATAGTTTTGTGGGACAAGAATCTTCGTACAAACATAAGCTGTCAAAAACATATGTTGTCAATTGTAGTTTTTGATGTGAATTTATTATTTTTTTCTATTGATAATTCTTTGTTACTTTTGGAAAAAAAAACTATTAAAATGGATAACAAACAAGAACAAGTTTTGCGTCAAATTTTAAGTAGTTCATCAGATAAAATAAGAAATAAAAAAAGGAATGAGGAGCATGAAAAGATTTTGATGGAACTCCTAATAAGCGATGATAGTGAGGATTATTTAAATTACGCGCCACACCAGACAAATGACAACTGAACAGCTGTTTTGGGTGAGCAAGCAAATTGAGAAATGAATCCATGAATTTTTTGTCTCAGAAATCTCCGCAAAAAATCTCAGTGCCCAGCTGAGATTTTTTGTCTCACTTAAAAAATAGTTGAGCGCTCGGAGCGCTCAGTTGATGGTACACGCCTAATGTAATTATTATTAAATGACATTTCAATTATTTATATTATGATTATTATTATAATATGAAAAGTTTAAGAACTTTCTATACGGTCTATGTAAGTATGTATAAGTTTAAATTGAAAAGTAATTTATTAAGTCCTGTTTAAGTCTTGTTGTGTTTTGATTTTCTTTAATAAAGCGTGGAAGGGAGTTCCAGAGGCGAACTGAATTTACAAAAAATTGACGCTCGGATGTTAAGCATGTATAGCGAGGGCGAACTAGTTGACGAGTCCTGTTAGAGGTGGGGAAACATGTTCTGTCAAAACAATATTGTGGTTGTTGTGTGAGCAATATATCGGAGAGGAGGATTAAACAACGAAGTTTTACATAATTTTCCAAGGGCATATTTAGTAACAGGGAAGAATAATTAGATATTCTATCGTACCTACGTAAACCAAAAGCATAGCGAACGATATTATTAAAAGCAATATTAAGTTTGCGTTTGCTATCATATCTACAGTTGCAATATAACTCACATCCATAAATCAAAATAGGTATAAGCAAGGTCTTCGCTAACAATATTCGTGTTTTTACTGGCGTAAAATACTGGGTTACCCAAAGTGTACGTAGAGCACCATACATTTTGCCGCCAAGTCCGTTTATGTGATCGTCCCAAGTCAAAAATCGATTAAATGTAACGCCAAGGTTCTTTGCAGTGTGTACGTATTCGATTGGATCATTACTTAACATAATTTGAGGAAAGTAAACAAGATCTAAGTTCTTTCTTGAGATAACTAAGCATTTATTTTTCTTCGGATTCAAAAAAAGACCATTTAAATTGGGCCAATTTAAAATTTTCTCAAGGTCCTCATTGACATTGGAGACTCCATTGTCAATAAGTCCGAGAGGGCAGCTAAGATATAGTTGAACGTCATCGGCATATAAGTGACAGGAACTATTAACGATCAAAGATGGTAGTTCATTTACATACACTGAGAATAGTAAAGGACCCAGTATTGATCCTTGAGGAACGCCAGATAACGTTGGTAGAAAATTGGACAAACTGTCACCAGCTTGGACTGCTTGTTTTCTATTGTTTAAATATGAATATATGAGCTTTGTGGCGCCTGTTGAAAAATTAAACTGCTGCATAAGCTTCTTACAAAGTATGACATGATTAACTGTATCAAATGCCTTGGAGAAATCAAGTAAAACCAAAAAAGTTACATCATCCTTATCCAACGATTGCCTTATGTCTTCAGTTACGTTCAAAAGCGCAGCTATACAACTGTGCTTTTTGCGGAAACCAGATTGTTGCGAGGTAAGCAAGGAGTTAGTCGTAAGAAAAGCGTTAATTTGTTTCTGCAAAATTTTCTCAAAAACTTTAGATAAATAAGAAAGAATTGAGATAGGTCTGAATTCGGTTCATTTAGCATTTTTAGGAAGTGGTAAGATTTTTGCCACCTTCCAAATGTCAGGATAAACTCCAGACATTAAAATGGAGTTAAATGTAAACGTGATGTAGGGTAGCAAAAATGGCAGAATCATTTTTATAAATTTTGGATCAATTCCGTCCAGATTAATAGCATTAGATTTGATTGAGAGTAAGCTTTCTACAACATCAGTCGAATCTACTGCTCGAAACCCGAAACCAGAATGATCTGAGTCTTCCGCAAACGAGACACCCCCAGAATTCTCGAATTTCCAATGCCAACGTTTCGCAAGTTTCTCCATAGTAGTTGTCGCCCATTCAGTGAAGCATTCAAATGCTTAGAGAAAATTAGAGATTTAGCTGTACGAAAATTGCTCCTAAAAGTAGATTGCTTTCGCTTCCAAGAACCTCAACGAATAAATATTCAATAGGACTACCTCTCTCAGAAGAAAACTTTAGTTTAGATTTTATAGAAGATTTTATATATATTGCCACACCACCACCAACACGATCTGCCCTATTGATCCTAAAAATGCGGTAGCCCCCAACCAAACACAACTCGTCACCAATATCATCTCTTAACCATGTTTCAGTAACACAAATAACATCTACATCTGAATTAATAAAAATGTCACGAAACTCGTCAATTTTCGGTAACAAACTTTGAGCATTTACATATATGACAAACCCTAAGACCACATTTCTGCTTACTCAGGACCCTAATCATAGAACGCAAATTACTTGAGTTATTCATTATACACAACAAAACTGAAAAAAAGAAAAGAGGCTGGGATGCGACCCACACTGATAACTTCCCATCCCGTCAGTCGATTTGTCTTGCTTAAAAGTCTGTCTATATGTATTAATTTTTACCAAATTTGCGTACTATTTTTGTAGATTTTATTTTTTTATGAAAAAACGGACTGCTGGATTTTTATAAAAAATTACTGAAGTAAGTTTGAAGCCAATATTTTTAATTTTTGAAAAGCTATTTGAGTCGAAAGTAAATGTTTACCAAGATTTAGTATTGTTTTTTTAGGTTTTTATTTTTTGTAAAAAAAACTGTCAATTCGACTTTTCTCAAAATTTTATCGAATATCGAAAACAATACTTCTTGTAAGTTAAAATTAATTAAAAGCCACTATCTCAAATTTTTGAAAAGATATTTGAGCCGAAAATCAATTTTTACCAACTCTTGTTAATTTTTTTTAGGTTTTTAATTTTTTGTACAAAAACTGTCGATTCGATTTTTTTCAAAATTTTACCAAATGTTAACAACAATATTTTTTGGAAGATAAAAGTAGTTTAAAGCCAATATCTCAAAGTTTTGAAAAGATATTTGAGTCGAAAATCAATTTTTACCAACTTTGATAAATTTTTTTTTGTAGGTTTTTATTTTTTGTCAAAAAACTGTCAATTCGATTTTTCTCAAAAATTGATCAGATGTCAAAAACATTATTCTTCGTTGCAGAAAATTGTTAATTTTTAATTGTTATTGTTGGAGATGAAATCATATTTTAGTCGTAAAATTTTCGAGGTGAAAATTTTTTTTTTTCAGTTTTTTTGATTTATAAAAAAACCGTTAATTGGATTTTTTTCCAAAAATATACTTGTTTTTTTATCACGTTACTATAATATATAATATAAAATTTAATTCAAGTCTCTAGCGTTTTTGGTTCGTAACATATTTAGGGTTAACCAAAATTTTCAACTTTTTTTTAAACTGCTATGGTAAAAAAACCACCCACGCAATTTTCTTGAGAGCCCTTTCTGCATCTTTCTGCCTTATTATCTGTATAACAAAATTTATTTGAAGTCGCTTTCTCTTCTGGTTCTTGAGCTATGGACGACGAAAAAAACGTCGCGAACGTACGGACGTACGGACGTACGGACATACGGACGTACGGACATACGGACGTACGGACGTACGAACGTACGTACACACGCACGCACAGACATCTTTCTAAAAATCTTTTATTTGGACTCTAGGGACCTTGAAACGTCGAGAAATGTCAAAATTTTCAATTTGACAAATCGGACCCATTACAATAACTTCCTATGGGAAGTTAAAAATTTAAATAAATAGACCGACAGAAGTTTATGAAGAAAATTTGAAATTAAATTAAAATAAGAAATATTATTATAAATTTAAAAAGCAAAGTGTTTTAATAATAAGGAAATTTAACATAGACAATTCAAAATAAAGGAAAATAATATAAAAATATAATAATTTAAAAAAATTATTATTTAAAATGGAAAGAAATAATTAAAAAATAACGGTGATACTTACAATTAAATTTTATACATTTTTTTTAAGCCAACATTCTGTTCTATTAGCCAGTTTTTAATTCAAGTCAAAACTATGCGTAGTTTTTGAAAAATTTGAGTAAAAAAAGTTAAAAAAAAGGTTTAAAGTGTAATTTTTCAATACTTCAAGATTATCTACCATTGTTTTTTATTTCAGAATTTATTGCTATTATTTGTTTTTGATCAAAAACTGAAAACTAGATGATTTTATGTCTTTTAGTTTTTGAGAAAATTGAAAATAACCACAACTACTATTTTAATTTAATTCTTTTTTTTTGATAGTAACAATGGTAGGTGCGAGTTCGGGTGTAAGATGAGATGTGTGCGAGTTTGGGTGTATGCAACAGTAGGATCTGTAAGGGGGGGCATGCTGCCCCCCTGCAACCTCCCTGCTTGGGAACACTATAGGATTTGGGATGGGTGCAAGTTGGAGTGCGTGCAAGGTAGGGAGGGTGCAAGGTTCGGTGGGTGCAAGATGGGGTGCATGCAAAGTTTCTTTTGCATTTAAATAAGCTGAATCCATATTCTATTATTACTATCAAAATTAGACTACGTAAGCAAGGAAAAATTAATTTAATTAACATTTTTTTTTTTGGTAATTTTCAATTTTCTCAAGAACTAGAAGACATAAAGTCATCTAGTTTTCAGTTTTTGATCAAAAACAAATAAGAGCAATGAATTCTAAAAAAAAACAGTAGATAATTTGAAAGTTTTGAAAAACTAAACTTTAAACCTTTTTTTTTATACATTTTCAGTTTAAAATAATTTTTTTCAAAAACTATGCATAGTTTTGACTTGATTTAAATACAAGCTAATAGACAAAAATGTTGGCTTTAAAAAAAGATATAATACTTAATTGTAAGTATTACCGTTATTTTTTAATAATTTTTTTTCCATTTAATGTACATATTTTTTTAAATTGCCCCTACCGCCTAAACGGGGGGAGATAGACCCCCCTCCCATAGTAAAAAATGCTTGTTTTTAACTGTTCTATACAAATCCGTCATTAAACTTTGTCGCCTGAGTTATCGTACTCTCCCCCAATCGTCTTTCTGCTTTGTTGCAATAAATAACATACCAATTTTGAAGAACATGTGCAGGCTTGCCTAAGTACAATTTTAAATAGTCACAGAATGCTCACAAACGTCAGACAAAAATCAGAAATTGGCGCCGCGAGAGTTTTTTTTATTGAGAACCAAGACATCAAGAAAAACAAAAGTATCATCTTTTTGATTTTAAAGAGCACGGTTTTCTAAAAATAGATACGTTTTAATTGCAAACAAAAAATATATTAAAAGACTACCAATTAAAACTTACATTTTGACTTTAATGTTTTACTGCTACTTCCCCCTGCTTCCGCAGTAAAAAAAAATTGATGCACAATCTACCCGACACATTCCGGGTGGCAATCTGATGCAGCGTTACATTTGGGGACACTTGTGTCATTTTGACACACTTTCAGCGGTCGGACACCAGGACATCTATTTTCAAAAATAAGTCGATTTGGAAACTTTTCATAAATCAAGCAACTCTTTGGACACTTTTTTAAAAACAAAAAAAAAAAATTTGTTCGAAAAATGGAACGCAACTCGTCGCAAACAACCAAAAAATGAATAAAAGAGTATAAGGTTTTGGAGGTAAAAGCTAATAATGCTGATTTTGAGAGTATTTTTAAAATTTAAAATATAGAACCATTTTTGGTTCAAAAAATTAAATTTAAAAAAACAACTTAAATGAATGTACATGTATCCAAACTTACATATACGAATTTTTAAGAAAAATATTGACTTTTCCGCACAGCAGTGCATATGCTGAGAGACTATTTTCCAAGCTTACACTTATGAAAAACAAACTTAGTAATAAATTAAAAATTGAAACGTCTCATAAAATCCTTTCAGCTTTAAATGTTTTAAGAGGCAAGGAGCCAAGGATTTGAAGTTACAAGTAGAAGAATAAGTTCCTAGTAATGTTCTTATACAAAAGTATTAAATACTAAGACTTTTTAAAACTCTTTTCTACACTGATTTTGAAAAAAACTCAAGGTTTTCTGCAGGGAAAGGAATGTCATTCCAAACTTCCAGTATGGCTTTCAAAATGAACTCTCCACTATCCACTGCTGGGACTTTACAGTGACGTTACTCGGGGACTTAACAAAAAGTAAAAGACCCTAGCGTGCTTGATAGACATTGAAAAAGCTTTTGACAGTGTTTAGATAAAAGGACTTCTATTCAAACTATCGGAGCTAGGATTATCGAATCATTTATTAAAACAAATACAAAATTTTCTTCTTAATAAATTTTTGTAAGTACAGGTTTTGACAGAAGAATCATCACCCAGTTCTGGAGTACCACAAGCTAGGACCTCTGTTGTTCAACATTTATAACGCCTGACCAACCAACCAGCGTTTCTGGGACAAAGACGAGGCTATATGCGGACGATTTCATTCCATACTCCATTACATACGGAAATTGCTGCCAGAAGAATACAGGAGCTCATGAAAATCAATACCAGCAAAGCAGAACTCATATGCTTCCAGACACCAGTCACGTTCGTAAGATGAAGACGCGCCTTTGCAACACACTGTGATGTAGTAAAAGTGAAGTTTAAAGACAACACCGATGTAGCAGCCAAAACAACAACTAAATTCTTAGAGATCAACTTTACTAACAAAATGAAGTTCAAGAAGCATGCTGACGTGATGTTAAAAAGAGTAAACTTTTCTTTGCATTTTGTTCATCCACTACTCAAGAGTCGATCTGGACTACAAGGTTTCTTCTAGCATTCTAGCATTCGCCCTCTAGCATTCGCCCTAATCACGACCTGGAGAATAGAGCCCTGCAGTACCACCTCTACCTGCGTAACGACATAACGCAGTGGTGATGCGAGAACCACGGTTTTACCAGGTTCAATGACGAAAACTTGGCAAATGCAATATTATTATCGCCGAGCAAAACGGGACTAATACCCTATCAGTCACGAAGATGGAGCTCCAGCTCATCTTCGATTCATTAAAGAAAAAGAAGTCAGCCGGTGTCGATGGTATATCCAACATTGTACTACGACATTTACCTCAGGAAGCTGTGGACATTTATACCACTCTGTTTAACAACGTTCTGAATAATTCATATTATCCGGTCCGTTGGAATACAGCTGTGGTACATCCTCTCCCGAAAAAGGGAAAGGACAACTCCAATCCTGTAAATCTCCGGTCGATAAGTCTTTTGCCGAGTATCAGTAAGGTATTCGAGAAGGTTATAAATAGAGCTCTGTCCAAGTGGCCTGAGAACAACAAAATAATTCCGGATAATCAATTCGGCTTTAAGGCGGGACATGACACTATTCATGCTGCGTCTAAGCTTGTTTCTGATATCCAGTGGAACAAATCTAAAAGGCAATGTACAGGTGCTTGTCTGGTTGACTTCCAGACTTGATATTAAAAATGGTCTTTAACAGGGAGCGGTTAACTCGCCGATTTTGTTCACCAGTGATCAGATAGCAAGTCTAACTCAGGCTATAGCGTACGCCGACGACCTAATTGCGTACAGAACGGCCCCAAAAATTGAGGTTATCAAGACACGTTTGCAGGGAGACTTCGACAAGATTCAGCAATACTGCGATGATTGGAATTTGAAAATCAACTTTCAGGAATGCGAAACTATTCTGTTCAGGACTCCGCTGTATGGAGCCTCAAGGGATACGAGAAAGAACTGTACAAATCTAGTGATCGTTGGACCAAATCGACAGCCACTGGCGAGTAAAAGTGTCGTAAAGCACCTTTGGTTGGATCAATACTTGTATTTCGACAGAAATATGAGTGCTGCTCTGGCCAAAGCTAGGGGAGCCTTTGCACTGACAAAACGGTTGTTTTTTAGCAGCCGTCTTGACAGCAAGGTGAAGGTGATTTGCTACATGGCCCTTATCCGGCCGATGAATCTATGCGTGCCCGGTATGGTTCAGCGTTCCTCATCTCAAAAGGAAAAGATTCGGTTGTTTGAGAGACAATGTCTGCGAAGTTGCCTTGGACTACACAGAACACCAGGTTCGGAGTACAAACATTACTATTCCAACCAGGTTCTATACAACAGAGCCAACGTAAACAGAATATAGATAATTTGTTGCTGAAGCTTTGCGAGAGCGATGTCGTCGACTAACAATTTACGCTAGTTTTTTTTAAGAATTTTTGTCTAGCTTTAAGATAGTTTTAAGATTTTGATAAAATAATAAAAAAAAAATAAAAAAAGGCGATCTGGACTGAGTAAAAAGACATGTGGATTCCCCATCTGGTTAACGATTTCTCCATCAGCAATGAATAAGTTGAAACTCTTTAAGAGTAAGATACCCGAATCTGGACACTAGACCAATACTTGCTGCAGCTCTCCGGGAACATCATCAGGAATGTTGAAAGCCATCCAAACGCAGAAGTTCAAAAACTCCTTTAGCAATAAATAGAACTCCCGAAAACATAGAATTGGTTGAAGAGAGTTTACGTGAAAATCCACAACTTTCCATACGGAAAAGGGCAGCCTCACTTGGACTTCCGAAAGCGATTATTCATAAAATTTTAAAATAGGATTTAAAGTTCCATCCATTCAAAATTCAAATCGTTCAAGAATTCAAAGAAAGTAATTTTTTTTGACGCAATAATTTTTGTGGGACGGTGTTGGAGCGTTTTCGTACGTACTGTGAATCCTATTTTTTGGAGCGACGAGGCTCATTTTCATTTAAACGGGCACGTTAAACAAAACTGTCGTTACTGAGCTAAAGAATCATTTGAACCATTGGACCATTTTTTTTTTCTCGAGAATACATGATAAAGGATTTCTTTTCGACGAGCCTGCAAGTTCATCTATCGTTTTCATCGTCCAACGGGATAGTGCGACCGGACACACGGCTAGAGATTCGATGAATTTGCTTCGGGAAGCTTTCCTCCAAAAACTTATCAGTCGCTTTGGGGACATCCCAAGGCCACAGAGGTCCTCCGAGTTAACCCTACTGGATTTTTTTGATGTGGCTACCTCAAAGAGAGAGTTTAGCAACAATCCCCGAATTCTACTGAACCTAAAGATACAGGTACAGCTTTTAGATTTTTTCAAATTATTTCTCGGGAATCAATTTTTGTGTATTACAATTAAACACATTTGAAAATGACTATATTTTTGTAGGTACTTTTTTTAGTTCAAATGGGATTCAAAATCTTCCATAAGTCTAATTTCCTGTATTTGTAATTGACTTAAAGTTGCCAAAAAACCGTAATAATTTGAAGACACTAATTTTCTGTTTATTATCATGAAATTGATTTCATATTTTCAACATCTTCTGTGCTCTTACCCAACACAGCTGGCACTTAAAAGCAACATCAACATTGACCCTTATTTTCCTGTGGAATGTTATCTCAAAGACCTTTTAGGCAAAAGCTATAATATCTACGAGTATTAGAGGCAGAAAGAAGTTGCATTTTATACCAAATTATGCTCTGCAACAAAATGCAAAACCACAACAACAACAACAAAATTGAAATGGGAGTAAAATTTTAAAATAACCAAGTTGATTCTTTAAAGATTCCAAATGATGAAGGAGGGTGTGGAGGGGAGGGGGGGAAGAGGTTGATGTGGCTGTGGTAAGGAGATCATTGTAAAACAGAAACAATTACAACAAAGTTAAAAGTGAGGAGAAATGAGGCCGATGTAATGCAGCCGATTGAATGAATGAACCTCACGACTGGCCTTTTGTATGCAAACGGTCCTCGATTCGATGGCGATGACGGTGACTATGACGATGGATGGAAATGGAAATGGTTTAACTGAGCGGGCTGCACTCTAGGTTTGGGTTTGGGTCTAAAAGTCTGGTTCTGGCTGCTTCCACTTGTATATAGTTTAATATCAGTGAATTAATCGGCGCGTGCTTAAAATCGTGACTAGAGAGAATTTTTATTTTTGTATATTGTAAAAACTGGGGGGTTCTTCATAATCGATCTTTGAATATAATGAGGAAGAATTTGTTAGCAACGAGAATAATTGCAGATAGGCAGAAGACAAGGTTGGCAAAAGCTACCTATAAAAACCAAACCCAATAAAAGTATAAAACTGTCTTCTATTGCAAATCGACGTTGAAGTCGTTCGTCGCGTAGCGTCCGTCGGTCTTCGATCGTTCGTTCTTATTTGTATTCAATCGACAGTTTGGCTTGTTGTTAATTGGCTGATGTATAGATTTCAATGACCATTGAGGTCAGACATTGAATAATTGTTTGGAAGTTTTTTAATTTTTGTTTTGATATTAATTAGAATTCATTTATGATAATATGTGTATAGCTAGGTTAGGAACTTCTAATTGAAATTTGTAAAGGAAAAGGATTGCAAAAAGCGATATACCAAGATTCTTGTTTGGGTTTTTGGAAAATTAGTTCGAGTGGAAACTTTATTGCAACTTTTGACCCCAATTAAAATTTGAGTATTGATTGGTTTAGAGCATATTTATTTGAATTGACAGAAATGAATGTAACTATAAAATTGATCACAATTATGCCAAAATCAGCAACAATAACCTTTGACTTGATTGTAGACTTTGATTTTTATAGACTATGTTTTATGCACAAATCGATTTTGATTGCCTTAATGTCTTTTAACTGAGTTCTGATTAAATATTCAAATATAGGGTATTTCATCAAGCGCTTAAATTTAAATAAAAGTATGTTTTCATGAATTTTGTTGGAATTTCTATTTATTTAGCTTATTTCAAGCGTTAAATTGATGTAAAAATCAAAGATTTCTGGAACAGAATTGGCTGAACGTAACATTCATATTCATATTCATATATTTATTCGCATAGATTTATACAATAAGATACAATATCTTCTTAGGCAGTATAAACTTCATTATTTAATTTATATGATGTGTTGTAAGTTACAAAAACAAAAATATGGCTTACAAAATGAATTTCAATCAAAGAAAACAATTTAAGAAATTTTATTGTATAAGTTATCTATTTTAAATTCTAAAGATAAGATTGAATTGTTTGTAGTTTGTGCATATTTATTAATTCTAAAAAACAAAGAGAGTCTATAATACCAATGATAAGTTAGTGGACGAATACTATATCGGCGATATGGCGACGTTGAGAAAGCGTTTGCAGGCTTAACAGTTGTAAGTGGTCTTCATATAAGTGTGTAGGATTAAGGGATCAGACCAAGGCAATTCACGCAAGGCAAAACGAAGAAATTTCCGTTGTACCTACTGTTTCAATTATTTGTGAGTGAGTTATGTGGAAAGGTGACCAAATCTGGCTAAAATACTCAAGCATGGGCCTGACATAAGTGCAGCTCCGTCGAGAGGGGGGGAGAGGAAACCCCCCGGGCCCTGAATTTTCTAGGGGCCCGTAAAATTGAGGAGATTGTTTTTTTTTTCAATATACTCTATATTCATCAGCAACAATCAACATACCTATTCCCACTTATTTTTAGGGGCCCGACAATTTAAAATCATTCATGCTTTCGCAATTGGGTCCCTGTTTGCATGTTATCTAATAATCTATCAGTCACAAGCTTGCCGATCTGGGCCTCTGATTATTATTGGCGCACATTTGTTGTACTGCAGCAATCACATTTTTTGGTGTTGTTCAAAAGTGTTTCGGCTTGTTTAGCAGCAGTGCCCAACGTTGGGAAATTCTTAAGAAACATGTGCCCGGATCCCTTCACAAACTTTCCGATACAAGATGGTCAGCTTGAATTGAGGCAGTGAAACCATTTGCAAATCATCTGAAAAACCTTAGAACATCATTAGAAGCCTTAAGTGATATTATTTTAACTGCTGAAGCTCGAAGAGATGTAAATGGCGTTTTAAAATATATGCACGAAATTGAATGGGTCCTGATGTCTTCGATTTGGTGCAAGGTCCTTAGCGCTATAAATGAAAGAAGTACCTATCATTCTTCAAGCCAGAAACATGACTATTGACGTTGAAATTCGAAATCTCGACAACTTGATCTTCGATTTGAACATAATTCGGATGGGATAAAATTTTATCTGAATGCAAAGTAGTTGCTACTGGATTGGGGGATGTTCCAGAATCGTTCCCATTGAACCGAAAAAGGCAATTAAGGAGACATTTTGAAGAAAACCGAGTAGCTGGAAAGCAAATTAAACAAACAGACGAAGAAATAAATTTCAAGAGAAACACCTTTTACGTCATAGTTGATTTAATTATATGTGGAATTTCTCGTCGGTTCGATACGATGAAAAATTTTAATGCTACATTTTCATTTTTATGACAGTTCTCAACAATAGACGAATGTGAGATTAAAAACTCCGCTACAAGGTTCATCCAAAAGTATAACTGGCATGTGTCTCAAGAGTTGAAAGAAGAAATAATTCATCTAAAACACATTTATGAAGCCAATTTTGAAGCAGAACTTCCCCTATTGAGTTTGCTCAATACTATTTATTCCCAGAACTTGGAGACGATTATCCGCAACATTTTTGTTGCTCTCCGTGTGTTTTCCACTATACCTGTAACCGTAGCTAGTGCCGAACGTTCATTTAGCGTCCTTGCCAGAACAAAGAATTTTCATCGTTCGTGCTCATCACAAGATCGTGTTTCCGGACTTGCTACACTATATGCATCGAAGCACCTTTGGCAAGAAAATTGAATTTCGATGCAATTATAAGTTGTTTTGCTGCTCAGAAAGCTAGGAAAGCTCGTTTGCAAAAAGAAAATATTTTATTGAATGCAAACTAATTCTAATGAAAACATTGCGATAATATTTTAATACAAAGAAAAACAATAAAGAGTATTTAATGTAAACCTTTTAAATACATACAAAAAGACAAATTTCAAATACTTTTACTTCGCTCTATTTTATTTTCATAGTAGGTAATAGATCTTCATGATAATTTTTTTTTTAAATAGTTAATCGACCAACCAACATGTCGTTGGCAATATCGAATTGAATAGATGATTGTGTTCGGAATCTGATCTACTCGCATGTAGAATTATTTTCTATCCATCTTCTATTTCAACTAAACTGAAAGATACCCGTGAGATTGATTTGATTTTTTTCGGTTCACTTTGCAAACAAAATAAAGTGCACGACTGGGTCGCACGAACTTGCTCCTGTATGCAAAGAGTCTGTTTAAAAAAGTATCTATATAATATTTAAAAATATACCTGTAAAATAATTTTGTCTTCAAAAATTTAAATGCCATTTTATAAATCAAAAAACCCTTGATTTTTCAATTTTTTTTTTTTTAATCGTTAGAGCGGTTTTTTTTTAAATTAATTTTTTATATATGTATAAAATTTTTCAATTTTGTTCTAAAAATATTTTTGGTATGCAGTTGTTTAGTGATTGTAAATATACGCTCTACATTTGAATTTCGTAAAAAAATATTAACCCGTTTTTGAGATATAGAATTTTGAAAAAAAAAAAAATCAATATTTTTTTAAAAATCCAAAAAAAAAAATTGCACTTTTGATAATCAAATATTGTTAAGGCAATATAAGAGCTTATTCACAAAAAAAATTATTGAAATCAGTACATAAGTTGCTGAGAAAATTAAAAAACAAAATAACGGTTCTATGAGCGGTACCTTTCCTGAGCAATACAAAAATATGTTTTTCTTATTAAAAGAAGCCAAGTTAAAAAATAAAATTTTAGAGAAAATTAAAAAAAAATCTATCGGTTTGTTTTTGAGAAAATTCGAATTATCGTTTTTTGACCAAACAAATTGTATGGGGGCCACTGTTAGTTTTGATCTTAAAAAAAAAATGAAAAAAACGCCTAACGCGAATCTGCTCAAAACCTTAACTTCCAAGTTTGAACTCAATCGACCCAATGGTTTAGGCTGTAGGAGCGTGGACAGACAGACAAAATTGACCGGACGGAATCGCGGGACCCACTTTTTTCGACTTCTCTACCATCGTAATATCATGTTTGATTAAAATCTCGAGTTCGAAATTTTGCACGAATGCAAAACTTGCCATATAGCTAGTTCCTATATGTCGCAAGTAAAATTATTATATCCGTTAATTCCAACCAATTTCATGCTATTCGTAGGTAATTGAAATTAGAAAGTACCATATCAGTAGGCATGAACTCTGAAAAAAAAAATGGTAAATATGGGGTGGGCCCGAGATTTTTCCATCCCGGGCCCGGAATTCCTCTCGACGGCCCGGCATAAGTAAGTATATGGATCGTTAAATTAATTAGACCAACGTTTGATAAGGCTCTTTATCACATATTAAGCCAATATCAGTAATAGAGTAATAGGGACAGGAACATTACAGACATAAAGGTGAACGTTTACGGGAGACGGTCATAAATTGGCATGTTTTTATATTTAGTTCCAGAAAGTTTTTATTGCACAAGGTAAATAAAGTGTTCAGGTCATATTGAAGAAGCGAAGAGTCATGGGCCGCTTTGATTATTTAAATGTAGTCAGCATATATGGAAATATCAGAAGAGGAAATGACGCTACTTACATCATTGATGGCAAGTATAAATAGAATTGGGACGAAATGACTACCTTGAGGAACCCCTGAGGATGCGAAGATTAGATCAGACGCTGCGTGACTAAAAACAACTCTATATGCACGATTTTCTGGGTAAGATTTATTTCACTAAGACTCAATAAACAATTTTGGAAAACCAAGAGCTTTCAGTTTTAAATTGATAATTTGGTGCCTGATTACGCCAAAGGCCTTACTAAAATCATTGGTTTTGACATCAACTTCGAGATTTTGTTTTAAGAGCAAGGAGTGTTTTGGAGACAAATTGGGTAAAATTAGTCGTGGTGGTCCTGCCTTTTAAGAAGCCGTTTTGGAAAGGGGAAACAAGAAACTTACAATGAAAGTAAAGAGAGTCGTATCGTAAAAGATATTTTCAAAGAGCTTGGGTGATGTAGAAAGTTTAGCATCGGGAGGTAATTAGAAATATCATTTTTACAACACTTTTTGAAAATGGGGAATATGAAGGATTCTTTCCAAATAGAGGGGAACACAACTTGCAAAAGTTAAAGTTGAAAGAGCTTAGTAAGGGGCTTACAAAGTAAGAACATTTTTTAAGAAAAATAGCAGGAGCCTAGGGAGAAATCATCTTGCAGTAAGTTTAACTTATCATAAACGAAAGTATTAGAAAGTACGACAAACGACGTTTGTCGGAAGTTGGATAAAGATGTGTGAAAATCGAGACCGGGTTCGTCTGAACCATTACTATAAGACTGGCTGAAAAAGGTAAGAAAAAGATCAACTATTATTTTTGGATCAGATAAAGATGTGTCAAGGAAGTTGAGAGTTGTGGGAAGACCGTCTGATTTTCTTTTTACTTTTGGTAAAAACGCTTTGGTTCAGAGATGAGGCAAGTCTGCTTCTTATTAAGATATAACTGGTAAAAGGATTAGCATAAAGTTGAAAAGGAAGAAGATGTTGGTAGTATAAGGGTAATTTGGAGGCATCTGGAATTTTAGATAAGTTTTCCATAACCTATTTCTGAAATTACGGATGGTGCGCAATTATTTTGTATACCAGGGACAGTTCTTTTGTATTATGAAACGAACGGATTGGGGAAAGACAAGCGAAAAAAGGGGTGTAGAAGAAGAAAAGAGCTATGTCGATAAGAGTAGGCGGGTAGATAATGTGGTTAAAATTAATGCTTTTAAGAAGCGTATTTAGATGATGATGATCGGCCTTACGAAAGTTGAAGGAGAAAGAGTTTTCAGACTCAATAGTTGGAGTATTTTCATTCGCACAGATAAGAAGAAAGATAAAAGAGGATGGTACTGATCAAAGATGGAAAGAAGATGAGAGTTTTCGGACACGGAATAATTAAATGGATCAGAGGAGAAGGCTAGGTCAAGTTGTCTACCTAACTTATTGATGGTGCCAATAATTTTGAACAAGCCAAATTTGAGTTATCTATCTGTGAGAATGATTTCTTTTTTTGAGAAGATGGATTAGAGGGAATGAAACATGATTCATCCTCATCATCCTCATCATCCTCATTATTTTTGTAAATGACTTCCATACAAACATGGCTGTCGTTCTTAAAGAAGTGTGGACCGATTACGATACAATCTAAAAATTAAACTCTATTGGTTTTCATGAAGTTTGGTACCGTCTAAAATAAGCCTTTTTTTAATAAAAAGTTGGTTCTATTTCATTTTGAAAAGGTTTTAAATGGTTGCGTTACCGAATACGAATACCTTTTAGTTAGTGTTTTACGGCTTCGAAACGTAAATGTTTGTCTGCTTTTTGTAAAGAGTTGAAAGTTGTTTTGAGTTTTTGCTAGCTATCTTAATTTGTTCAATCAGGTACCTACAAACCCAAATATCCAGGATAGCCTATCCAACACGATAGGCAGGTTCAGACGACAAAAGGGACTAGAAAGTTAGGCAAGTTTCTAGTACCTATCTGATTATGCCCAGCTGCAAAAAATTGCCTTCCAATTAAGTCAACTTTATTGGAAAGTTAGTCAAGAAAAATCTTCCTATCTGTCAAGTCAATACCACTTATGTCAAAATGACAGTTAATCAAAATTTTTCATTCAACTGAAAGCTGGACTTTATTACTTTTATTATTTATTTATATTTATTTTTTACACACATCTATTTGATGTTTTGTGCAAAAGGGTTCCTTGTCAAATTGGAAAAGGAATAATCAATATTTCTTTAAAATACGATACAATTATGTCTTTGGTAATTTTTGCATGATAAACTGAAGTTTGAGGTTAGTGAAGTAAAGTTCTGAGTTTGAAGTTTATGACACTTAAAAAACTAATTAGTTGCCTTGGTCAAAACTTACGTTCAAAGCACCCAGTTGACTGCAAATGAAATCACTTATGTTGCCTGAACCCAATGAGAAGTGTGCTCTATTTAAAGTTGTCATCTTTTTACATTTGAAAAGTAAAAACTACGTCATTATTAAAAATGGAACGATATTAACTTTAAAAACACATTACATTTGTTTAAAGTCACTACAAAAAAAATGACTGTTTTGAAGTTAGAGTTCACAAAACTAAAGCACTTTTGGTTTCGGGTAGTCGTAAAGGTCTTTCGACCTTCTTCGGAATAGCCACCATAAAACTTATATTTATCAACTGGTAATGGTTCATTCCACATTTGGGTTTTTCCAAAAAACTTAAGGGTTTGAAATCAAATCAAATAAAAAACGAAAAAAGCTTATCCCTATTCATGTGACACGAAGTGTATATTCAACAATATGGCCGCTATTAACTGCCAAAATTTGGAAACCCCATATTAAAAGACCTTTTTCTAATAAAGTGGCAATACCTATCAACCTTTGAAATACTAATCTTTGTTTGTTCTAATTTTCTTTTTTAAAAATAAGTCGTTATAGTGATGCACACTTTGATTTGATTTCTCGAAAATTTGTACCGGCTACATTACTCCCTTAGTTTCTTTAAATTAATAAATGTGTGAAATACCAGTGTAAATTTGTATTTCTCTCTCCACAGAAGTTCAAAAAAGGCATAAAGTTAAAATATTGAAAATTTCTAATCAGTGAATAATCTGACTAAACTGAACACCTGCCCCAAAATTGGCAATTGTGCCAATTGTATTTGTATTATTTATTGGCATGTAGATTAAATCATTTATAAGCACAGCTAATTTGCATAAACTGACCTAACGCATAGAGTGAACAACGGGCACTGAAGTGGTGCAGTTTTCCCTTAAGGCTTCTTGAACACTTTACTTGCGGACCATGTTCCAATAATACATACTTGAGTTCAGTTCATTTAATTTAGGGTCAAATTCCAACCGATTTGATTGTCCATTGTGAATGATTTTATTGTTTTCATAAGACAAATGTAACAAGCTACGTATAAGTCTACCAAATGTATGTACGTCACCATAATTGTTTCGCTTTGCTTTTGTTATAAACAATTTTGAACTTACTTCAGGCCTTTTGTTTGATCTTTGCCCAAATATCCAATATGTCCACATGGGTATAAGACTATAAGTAGTTACAGAGGTCCACACCCACCACTCCTAAATATTTTTGTTGCACATACTCGTATTCGTATGTGATTATTTATTTCACAACAATGTTGAACGACCCAAGAAACACAAAAATCGATAAACAAATTTTATCAAGCGACACATTCATTTCAATTTCCATATTTTAAAATCACAATCTGGTGAACTGGACAAGTCGTATGGAAGGTATGTCCAACTCCAAATCCCCCAGGTTTTGGTATAACAACATTGTTGCAATAACCAAGATATTGTAATTCCTTTGACGATGACCAACTGAGACGCTTGATTTTATAGTTCATTCTGATCTCAAGTAGGTTTTTAACCTTCCTTTATAACTCTGCTTATGGATATATAGCTTTTTAAACGTGTGAATTGGCTATAAGTTTTAAGATGAAGAAAAAACCAGTAACTCATGAAACAGTAGGCAGAGTGTTTCTCTTAGCACTCTTTGTACCCGTAGATACATTGAATGGAGCTGTCAAAAGATCAAGACTAGTAGTGGCAAAGTAAAGAAAGATTTCCACACCAGATAGAATTGTGTGGGATGTGATTATGGGTCCACGGGTGGTGCATGTCAAATGTCGCATGACTGCGTATTGAGACTTATACTTCTTATTCTGCATGATTTTATGTCTTTTATTTAAAATAGTAAAGAAAGAAAAAATCGTAATGATTCAATCAATACGAATCATGAAAATGATTTATAATCCAACCTGCATCGATAGGGTGTTTTTTTTAAAGAATTCTAATTCATTACATTTATTTTGAACACAATGATTATTTTTTTGAAAAATATAGTTTTGACAAATTTCACTCATTAATTTTATTTAAGAAGATAAAGGAGAAGTGTCAAAAAGTGTTTTTTAAGAAAAGTGTGGATCACTGTATAGACTTATATAAACAAAAAAAGAATTTGAATAAACGAAGATTATTTAAAAACACAGGTTGATAGGTAATTCCACTTCCTAAATAAGGATTCTCAATCTTTATTGACAATTGATTGTTGTCCACATTACGTGCGTTTTGTTCGCATTCCATATATAGTAAAGTGAGAAATTGCCAACAAAACGATCAGCAGTAGTCCGGTTTTTATATTTGAAAGTTGATACAACTGAATATTTGCCAGAATAATTTATCAAAAAATTCCAAAAAAAATTGCGAAATTCAGACCAGGGGTGAAATCGTGTAAGCTGATTTTTGATAGTTGACTATCAAAATCAAGAAAATACGTTTGTGTAATGTGAAAATCGATTTTAAAGTTTTAACCAAACAATTTGACATAAAATAAAAACTTCAAGAAGGGGGTTTGTTTCCTAGACTACTACATTAACATGTGGTGTTGAAGCGAGCTTGAAGCTCGCCTAAATTCTTTATATACCTGAATCGAGTTGAAATGAGCTTGATTTGCTCGATTCCGGTCGGGGATTGGAAAGTTATGAAGAAAAACTTGTGTGGAGGAGTTGGTTTTACAGATAATGCGTTATGGTCTGTTTATTTGCATGTTTGTGCACAAAAAATATAGTTTTGTTTTAATCAAATTTAAAAAAAAAATTGCACATGCAATTGAATATGCACATGCATATTCCTATATGGTGCTGAACTTTTCATTGTTTAACACGAATCAAACTATCTCACTTGCACTTCATAAGAAACATCGAAACACCATTTGCATTTTAGAAAGTGCTGTCAAACTAAATCATTTTTAAATCTTCTTGTTCGGTGGAAACACCAAAAGAAACTGAGATAAACCTTTGGTAGAAACATAGCAAAACATAAATATCTTTTCTATTGTTTTCTCTTGCAAAATAAGCCCAGTTAGTCCATTTTCACTAACAAAACTAAATAATATTAACAGTAATATATATTAGTTTTTTCCCCAATGGAAAACACACATGATTCCAAATGCAAAACTACTCAACGAACACAGCCATCGAGATACAAATGCAATATCAATCGTACCAACATTTGAGAACAAAATCACATAAGATCCATTCGAGACTCGTATAAATGTCAAAAACCTATCCATAGTGTAGTGAGATTCTACTCTAACTTTTATCGGTGTTATTCATACTATGGATATTGTTTTTGATAGATTTGCCAACAAAACACGGGTATTATTGCATCTGTCAAAATGGCTGTTGATAACGGCCATACTCTTGGAGCTACATCTGTCAAATTGGATGTCAGCTTCTTAATCTGTTTTGCTCAATCGGTCACCATAATCTGAAAGAAGTAATCGGTGGGTAAATTCGAGTTCAAATGCTTCAGTAAACATTAATGACATTATAATTTTAAGTTAGTACAATCTGAATGACTAGCGACACGATTGCAGTCGATTTAACCCAATTCGTACCACCAAAGGGGTTTACCACAAGAACTGACTGTAACGTGAAGGTGTTTTCATAAACGACCAATAAACAATATTCTTTTTATTGGCAACGATGCTTAGAAAATAGTTAAAGTTGGTCAACATCAGTTTCTATCACAAAGTTGGAAAGCCAATGGGTTATGAATGGTCTAATAAGGAGAGTAGAAATGATTTGAAGTGTCAACCTGCTTACTTCATTTATTGTGAAACATTGATCCAGAGGTACAACATTCCACATTCATGTAGTGCGGCTAAAAAAAGAATCTCTGGACTAGTCAATGCTGATAATCATTTTTGAAAGTATTACGGTTGGAATATTTGACGGAAAGAATGCAACTGGCTATTTCAGCAGTGAATTTCTCATAAACAATAGTGACATACATACATGAAATGATGCGAAGATGCTGAAGAAATACATAGATTTTAGTTTAGACAATAATCGCCCTTCCTTTTTGAGACTCAATGGTTTATAAGGGCATGTGACCAGATAGGAGAATAAAACTGATAGTTTTCAACGAATTAAGGGTTACACAAAACTTCTTGCACTGTCAGAGAAAAACCAAACAAATATCATTAGGAGAGGTTATGCTTAAATGACATTAGTCAGCACTTACCTACTTACTTAAGGTGGCGCTACGCTTAAGGGCCGCACCCAACAAACTTCTATATCTAGCTCGGTCCCTAGCTATAGACGTCGATCCACCTTCTTCTCTACTCCCCTTTTATGCATACGGGACCGTAGATCACGCGAAGAACTTTTCTCTCGAAACGACCCAAGGTGCTTTCATCCCCTTTTATCATTGTCCTTGCTTCTGCACCGTATAGCGACACTTTGATCGCTCGAGAGAGGGCTTTACTACTCAATTGCTTTCTTCGTTTGATCTCAGTGCTGATGAGAGATGGTGATGTCGATTTGATGTTTTTGAGTTTTTGCCTACGATCTGCCGTAATGTGAATTTTTGATCGATTGTAGACTTTCCTTTTATAAAACCACACTGATAAAGACCCATCAGGTTATTGACGATGGGCTTAAGACGTTTACATATTTCGGCAGAGAAGATTTTGTAAGCGATGTTAAGTAGACTGATTCCTCTATAGTTGGTGGACTTTTTCATTAACGTATGAATAATATCATTTAAATTGCTGCCTAGGAAAGACTCGGATCATGTGGATATAACTTGAGTAATGCGTCTATAAAACATAACGTATCATCAAGTATTGCCCAAAAAGAAGATACTTTTGAATTACCACTTTTGTAGTAAGTTATATTAAATTAAAACGCGTATTATTAAGCGATCCAGTGTCGTAAATTCTGCGTTGGACTGTCATGCAAGAGGTCTTGGGTTTGATCCCCGCCTGTGCCACCTAGGGCTTTTTTCATGGGTACTGTCTCTTGTGAGGAATTGACAAATCCTCCAAAAGTATTTCTTGTCATGAAAAGTGCTTTCTAAAATTAGTAGTTCGGATTCGGCTTGAAATTGTAGGTCCCCTCCATCCCTGACAACAGTACTCGCTCACAGAAATGGTTGAGAGTTGTAAGTCACTAGGCCCTAGGTTTCAACGGACTGTTGGGCCTCCTAATTTATTTATTTATAGTGTCGTAAATGATGAACATTTAACTAAGATTATGACATTTCAAATGACAGCTGAGATTGACAGGTGTCATATGTCACAGTTCCCCACCAATAACTGAATGCCCCTGTAAATCAATCCTCATAATGAGTTTGTGGGTTATCTTGTTCGGTTTAATAATTTTTAAGAATTTCAATTTACGGCGGCGTCTGTCACACTTTTTGGAGCTGCGTATACACTTTAACATAAGTGGTGCTGAATTATGACAAGACCGAAATCCAAGGATTTAAATTCGCAGAATCATATCATTTAAAAAAAGGATTAAATAGACATACAAAGATCTCAAAGTATCTCTTCATGATTCTTAATTTCAAATTGACTATCATCGCGGAAGCATTGTCTTTAAATTGAACCAATCAATGATAAAAATATGAGCAATAATTACTTACATCATACCCAAAGGAATACAGGAAGCTGCGGTGTTATAAGAACTTAAACGGGCATACAAAATACTTCAATCTCAAAGTTTATATAACTTCTCATTAAAATTAAAATGTAAATAATCTAATTAATTGATCCACTCTAAGTAAATAAGAGCTTATAACTAAAGCGGGATATAACCTGCACGCAATCTCGCTTAAAACTGTCATACAGCATAGCAATCGTACCATCACATCAATTTCAACTGCAAATTGTTAAATTTTAAAAGGTGCATCCATAGCCTGGCGGTGTGTCTTTTAATTCAGACATCCAATTGACCATCATTTCCCCTGTGATTAAGTAATTTTCTTTCGTTCATAGAAGAATATATTTGAACGACCGCTCATCATCATTCGGCGCATATCATCTGTGATGATGATGCACTTTTATTCTGCACCAGCCATCGTATCAGCAGCGTGGATATGACCACCATCGACTTTGAGTTCGAATCAAAAGGCTGGATGTGCACTTATAGTGAAATTCTCTTCATCAAGAAACCAGAGGTAAACAATTTAATTGACAGTTTCACCTGAGACCAAAGACAACCACGACGACGATGACGGAGTCGCTATTTAGAAAAGTTTCCCGTTGACGACATTATATGCAGCAGCTAGATAGAAGCCTTCTATAGTCCCTGATCAATGAGTCTTAGAGAGATCATCACACGGCATGCATACGTAATGGAATTGACACTTTTAATCACGGAGTATCATCAATAATAAAATCAATACTTTGCGTGCATCACCTGCACACTGCATGACTTAAGCCTCGAACTCAAGGTTGCTGTTGTGCGTATGGTGGCAGTTGAGTAAAGTGGAAGCGATCACCAATTATCATCCATTCGCTTGAGAACTCTGAGACACACCATTACTCTATCTCTCTATACCACTCCCAGACCATAGCAACACGACTTCTTACTCCTTCGTCCAGGTCCAGGTCCCACTTAGACCAGGAAAGGAAAAAGTAGATTTTCGCAATGTCAAGTGATGTGCTGGTGCTGGGTTGATGGTTCATAAAATGACTCCAAAGCGGAATTAGTTCTTAACGTCATTTCAATCATTTGCTTGGACATTAACACGTTTGGGTTATGATTTTCCGTCATTAGGGATCTTCCAGTGGGTTGCTGATGATGAAGATGATGTGGATGTCAGTTATCGCAGAAACTAAGACTCAGAGAGTTAAAGAGTTTGCAAAGCAACTGCCATTTTAGACGTCCAACATGATAGACACATGATAGCTGATGCTGATGGTGCTCAGCAGCGAACTGTCACAAGTGGTTCAACTTTTGCCATGTTGGGATGGCTAATTGTCAGACTTTGATTCCAATGAAGCTGTTCAAAGTTCTATATACCTACTACTTCTGCTACTGTTGCTGGAAGTTGATTGCAGTTACGGCGCGCGGCGGGAACTGCATATGTGCACGCATTATTTTCGATTCAACTGTCATCGTCGTCATCATCATCATCAACAACAGCGTCGAGTTGAGCTGAACTGAGCTGAGCAGAACTAAGCAAAAGCTAAAGCACTCTTATGACGATCCAAGCTGAGATCTGACGTGTGTAATTAAAGTTGTACGTCAGGGCATCTGGTGCGTGTTGTCATTTATGTTTTCTTCATTTTTATATATCGCAAAGACATTAGATCACTGTGAATTCCCCGACGGGCACCTAAAGCAGCACCAGCACTGCCAATCTAATGAAGTTATTAAAGCATTGTTCTACTCCTCCTTGGCTACTAGGTTTACCTACTGTGGAGTATATACAGTTCAATGGCGACATGGGTTTATAATTGCCTGCGGCAGGAGTGATTTATAGCGTTTTTTGTTAGAGTTTCGTCTGATGTCAAGTGAAGCGTGGTTCTAACAGGCCTTCCTTGGCTCGGCTTCTGATGATGATGATAATGATGGTGATCTGATGATGGGGTGTATGACAATCACCACTCTCGAAGTGAAGTGAAAAACTTTGAGTCGATGTCATCAAAGTCCCTATATGATGTTATTTCCAGGGGATTAACACCACAATTTGAGGAATGTAAGATAGTTTTGAGTTCTTACTCGTACGTTTATAGATCTTTGATGATGAGTTGAAATGTAACATGCTCTTTTATTGTGTAGACAAGAGTAGTAATACGTCTTCTTTTCAAACCTTTTTTCTATAGTTATTATTCTTGTTTGAAAAATCACCTGCGTGAAGTGGAAAAACTTTATGAAATACCAGATTTCATACACAACACAACTTGTTTCCGAATGTTTGCCATTTAATAAAAATAATAATCAAACATGTTTACCTTTGTGTAAGTATGAAAAATAAGGACTTGGTTGATATCTGCGTTCTTAGAATTGTTTAGTAATAATTTTTTCATAAATGTATGGCATCAGGCAATTGACGGGAAAACGTCACATCGCATCGTCTAGAAATATACATATATAATGAGTGATGGTCTTTAAGACTTAAGAGAACTATAAAAACACTTGTTGGAAATTATGGAATCAAACAAAGAACTAGCAGCTTCATTATAATTAGTAATTAACTCCTGTTTAATTCTTGTTTAACCACGACTTTAAGTATGCACATATCGGTTATAATGATTTTACAATCTGTAATGTTCAAACATCAACAACTATTAGCTACAGAAAAGGACATGCAGGTGTTCAGCTTCAGCTATGTACTTCAAATAAATGACAACTTTGAGGTTATTTTACATAATATCATACATATAACTTTTTAAGGGGTTTTCCAATTGAGACTTGACAACATTGAATTTTCATTGTAAACGGATCCTTAAACTTATGACCAAGCTGTCAATGTTAAAACATTCAATAAAAACAATATTTTCTATGATGGTGAATTTCATTATCCAAAAATGTTTATGAAGGGTTTTCCTATAAGTGATTTAACTTTGATTTTAAGGAAGGTGTCATCTTTTGACATTTGACAATGAAAACCTTCTTCATTACTAAAAACGGTAGGGAACATTATTCATTACTAAAATTGTGACAATTCCGCAAAAGAAAAGAACTTTTGAATCGACGGAGGCACTTTTTCGGCCTGAAATAGTCGAACAAAGGCGCCAGTTATAGCTATCATTGGTTTTCATCATTGAAAACAAACATTGGAATTTTGTTGTCAGGTCGTTTATAGCTATCATTAGAAATTTCTGTCATTAAAAAAAATTTCCTGATTGAAATCCACCGAAAAATTTTTACTGACAGAAATCTGTCATTGGAATTGTGTAAAATTGGAACACAAATCAGTGGAACGATTCGTTTCACTTTTGAACATAAAAGTATCAGCTGTTCAGGAAAATGAATTTCCGTCCGGAAAATAGAAAAACACATTTTTAGAGAAAAATAGATACGTAATTACACCTTTTTTGTCAAAAAAAAATATTTGTGTGATTTCCGATCGATCAGTACATAATTTTCATTTCTATTCAAAGGGAAACACCATCAAATATCGATTCAAAAATTTTTCCGGATCGATTTCAATGATAGCTATAACTGGCGCCAAAGGGAAACATTTTAGCAGTTAGGATAAGTTAATGAAAAATTGTGTTGCACCATTTCTCGATTCCTCGTCGACTTTTGGAATTAGGCATTCCGCAAACGAATTTACATACAATATTTTACTTAAGTCTTAAGGCTTTTAACATAACAACTCAGGCCAGACAATCACTAAAAACGTCATTTATGTATTTGCTGATTGGGTCCTTGAAACTTATTAAATGATATGGATTTTCATACAGAAAATCATCTTAAGTTATGAGGCCCATTTTTACCTGGGTTACTTTGTTAATAAGCAGAATGGTCGCATTTATGACTTGATAAATCCAAGAATGGTTATTGTTTTTTAAGGTCGAAATTGGAAAAATTTAATGTGGATGACATTTTTTTTTTTTAAATACGGTACTCTTGACTTTGGCCAAAAAAGTTTTCTGATTTAACACTTTTAGGCGTTTTTTTTTACTTTGGAACCATGTAAAAGAAGGTCTATGTTAATGCTTCAAAATCTATTTAAGACATTAAAGATGGAATTCGTATAGTTATCAAATAAATACATCCCCAAATCTGCGAATAAAACAAAAAGAATTAATTTGCGCAACAGCTAGTGGTTGCTACGAACTGTCAAACTCTATTTGCGTTCCACATACCATCCACACTACAACGAATAAATTGTTCGCGCGCAACATAACTTCAACATTATACCACTCTTGTTTTGTTTTTGTGTGAAAGCTCATGGCTGAGGAAAATGTGGAGAAAAGGGTAATTCAATTCGTCGCTGTCTGCGAATAGAAATAAAGCCCATGTGAAAGAAAAGTCAAAATATGCGAACATCCACAGTTCCTAGCTCATGTGCAAGATGCTTTAGTGATTTACAACTTCCAACCATTCCTGCGCACGAGTAATGTCAGGGATAGAGGGGACCTTCAGTTTTAATGCCGAATCTGAGCATCTTTTGAAGGAATTGTTAATTCCTCGCAAGAGGCAGAACCCGTGAAAAAAACTTCAGCTAGAGATTGAACCCAAGAGCTTTGGCATGACAGTCTTACGCACTAACCATCACGCCACGTGTACTACTAAATGTGCGAATTAGTCAGTGTAAATTTCAGAATAAAGATTTGGTGCTGATTATGGCATTTCTTCCTTTTTCATATCACAAACTGATTTCTATCAAAACAATACTCATTTTGTTAATATCAAAATGAACATAACTTTCATCGAGTGCTATGATCCTGAAAAAAGGAGACCCTCTTAACTGCACCAACTAAAGAATAATCAGTCTACTTAACATCGCTTACAAAATCATCTCTACCGTAATATGTGAACGTTTAAAGCCCATCGTTAACAACCTGATAGGTCCTTATTAATGTGGTTTTAGACCAAGAAAGTCCACAGTCGATCAAATATTCACATTACGGCAGATCCTGAAAAAAAAAAACAAGAACAAATCGACACCCACCATCTCTTCTTCGATTTTCAGGCCGCATATGACAGCATCTACAGGAACGAACTGCATAGAGCTATGTCTAGTTTTAGCATCCCTGTCAAACTCGTCCGTTTGTGCAGGATGACCATGGAGAATTCGCGCTGCTCCATAAAGGTTTTAAACAATTTAACAGAATCTTTGGATGTAAAAAAAGGCTTTCGACAAGATGATGCGCTGTCAGCGATCTCCCACGTCAACTCTAGATGCACTATCTTTCGAAAGTCTGCTCACTTACTGGCATATGCTGATGACATTGACGTGAACGGGAGAACTCAGCGTGAGTCCAATGGGGCTTTTGTGAGAATTGAGGCAGAGGGGGAAAAAATGGGCTTAGCGGTCACTATCGACAGAAGTAACTTTGAGGTGGTTAGATATTTTGTCTACCTAGGCTCCGCTATGAGCACAGAAAACAACACCAGCGATGAGATCAAACGAAGAATTACTCTTGCTTACCGCTGTTTTTTTGGGCTAAGGAAGCAATTGAGTAGTAAAGCCCACTCTTGAGCGACCAAAGTGTCGATATATACGGCCCTTATCATCCTCGTCCTGCTCTACGGTGCATAATGATGGGTTATAACAAAAGCGGATGAAAGCACCTTCGGTCGTTTTGAGAGAAAAGTTCTTCGCGTGATTTACGGTCCCGTATGCATAGAAGGTGAGCGAAAGAGAAGATAGAACGACGAGCTTTAAGAGTTACGGAGACGTGGACTTAGCCAGAAGGATAAAAGTCATATCTCAGTACTACTGAGATGGCTGAGTCACGTAGAGCGCCTATAGAAACCAATGGTCCGGTCCGAAAATTTTTCGAATCCACGCTCACAGGACAGCGCAAACCTTATCTATTCTGAAATGAGCTGTAGATAATTTTTTTATCAAAAGTGAGATTCCAAATGCGCCGGAGTTAGCTGAATTGAGTAGTAGGAAATACAAAATTGACGGTGCCGTGAGATGAAGCCAAGTGGAAAATTGGCCTTATTGAACTTTAAAAATTTGAAAATTTTCAGCATTTGGTCATATTGCACTGTGACAAAGTGAAATAAGGCCAAATTATTTTGAGAAATAAGGCCAACTTATTTTTACGGTGAGGTATGTATGTATGCCCTGCTATAGCTCAAAAACGCAAGAATTAGCTAGGAGAATTCTTCTATAACTATCCAAACGATTTCAAGCATCTTAACATAATCAGCGTCTCAGGTTCCGTAAGGGACTTAAACTGGTTTCATTGTGCTGAGAAGAAAGCCTCAAGATTCATGTGGTATCACAATGGACCATTAAACTGGCCTAAGTGTGTCCTATTCCATCACGGACAGCCACTTTAACTTAACTTTACCTAACCTATGTAAAGGGGAGTATGCTGCAACCGAGGTAGGTCCGAGGTTGACCGTATGCAAAGTTTCTGTTGAATTTGGCTTTATTTTCACAAGACCAACTGTTGGAAATTGGATTTAATACACTCTATAAAAGTGCAACAAGGCCAATTCTTGAAATTCGTCCTTACTTTACTTGGCTTTATTTCACGGCATCAATAGAAGACCTTTTAGAGCGCAATAATATTAACAAATTTTACTATTCCTTTGTTTAAAAATTGTATTCTCAAGTCTAATGTCCTCCTTTATCCAGCTAAAGTTGCTATTGATGAGTAATGACCTTCAGCTCAATCAGAGTTGTCGCACATTTATATTTAAATGATGATATAACAAAACAGCATTCATTTGCAACTTTGTAAAAGCCCCTAACTATTTACACGACACGTGTGTCCAGTCCATGTACCTTTATATTACATTCAATACCATCACTCATAATAAAAATAACTTCTTCTTCTTCCTTTAGGTTCCACTATCTTTATGAACATAACAATTTCGAGAACAAGAAAAGTCATAAATAGAAATCGTTAGTGTGAACAAAGATATAAATCTGGGTATTAAACCTCATAAATTAATATTGTCACCTTGGGATGACAACGAACATAAGTTCTCGCATATAATTTAGTTAAAGTGCTACGCAACGCCATCATTTTCGAGTAGTTGCATTGAAATTGGATATCTATAGGTTAGGTAGTGTACGTATGTGATTCCCGTCGTCGATCGTCGTGCGTCGTGTCGCTGCATCTCCCGCAAGCGTTTTTATCCCAAGTTTGAAGTCGGGTAGTGATGTCGTCCTATAGTAACTATAGGTTGGTATACAAATAAATCGGCGACGACGAATGCGACGCTCTGCGGCCGTAAGAAAATACCTTAACTGAAGACTGAACTTAACTTAACACAGTAACTATAACTTTTTTCTGTTGGGTTGGCTTCTGATGGTGGCACCAGGTGAGTGCCAGTATTTTGTTTTCTTTGCTCGCCCCACAAGGATACAAGCGAGAGGAAAACCACCCATAATTATATTTCCAGAGCTTGATTGTATCTTCGAAAGACTTTTTGCGCAATAAAGGTACTTCTGTACAATGCTATTCTCTTGCTATAAAACTAATGCAAAATTTACATAACTCAAATTCCGATTTGTATCTTCGTTATAATGTAATGCTCTATGGAGGTAATCTACTTTGACTCCTGGGTTTTAGAGCTGAGCTCAAGTTTAAATGCAAACACCATAGGGAGGTTCATTATGCTACTATATAAAAGTTGGTAGGCAGGTAAGTAGTTATGTACAAGTAGGTAGGTACTTTTAAGCAACAGTTTGTGTCCAGCACTTAATTTATTTATACTTACTGATTATCTGGTTTTACTTTGCTAATTGTTTTATATTTTGTGCCACGTGCAAATGTGGAACTCTCTCTGTAGCTTAGGTGCAATTAGAAGGAGGAGGTGATTTGTTTGTTTTTAAAAGAAATAGAGGACTCGGTTTTGAATTCCAGGAAAAAATGTTATGCATTGAGTATTGAAGTTTTATTTTTGTCAAATTAAGTAATGGTGAATTTTCTTCAAAATTATTGAAATTCCGGAAAAATCTAATATGGCACAAAAGTTGAATTGGATTTAAAAATTTCGAATCGATAGCAAAAAAATTCGAATAAAATTGTATGGAATGCTTAGTAGTACAAGATACGGAGAAAAGAAAAATCTATACTCTCATGTGTTATTTGATAATGACCAATATTTTATCAAAAAAAAATATTAAGCGGAATAACAATTTGCGATTGGGTTGCCTTGTTTTTACCTTTTCCTAAGGGCCTAAATATTGAAAAATAAAAGTGTAATTTTAGGTTCAAATACTCTAAACTGTTATTTACAAAAATCAGGTACATACATATATAATGAAAGACCCTGACTTAAGCATGAAAACAAAATAAAGTTGCTTACTTGCATATATCCTGGCCCTATTATTCAATTGATTTTGGTGTCAAACAAAAGGTAAATTAATTTTTTTTCGGACAATATAGGGTTGCCTAACCAAAAGTTAGCTTAAACCAGGATAGCCTGCATTTAAAGTGTTAAATCTTTTCTAAGTGCAGAAAATTGTTACCATGTGTTGTTAAGTTGTTTTTGGTTTAAATGAAAGTTTATTAAATTATCTGTCCAATATAGCATAGGGTTGCCTAACCAAAAGTTGGTCCACCCCAGGGTTGCCTGCATTTGAGATGTTAACTTCAATATTAAGTTGGTTTTGGTGTCACATGGAATGGTATATAATTCTCTTTCCAACTGTATAAGTGTGCCAAGCTAAGACTTTAGCACATCCTAGGGTTGCCTAAACTTGAGATTTGAAGTTTTCCGTAAGTGTGATAACTCATAATATCTCATTGTTAAATCACTACGCTGGCGCTGCTTTGATTCACTGGAATCTGTTTGAAACGCATTTCTATTCACGCGTGAGTAGTTAAAATGCATACAAATATTATTTCAATAAAAAGTACCTTAAATCCATAGGGAAACATTCTTCAAACATGTAATTAAAATGTGTTTTAGAAATTGTTGGTATGTATATTTCTTTCTACCAAATAAGCTTTTATGCATACTTGTACATATATATCAACATATTAATGTATGCATTCATATCATACCTTTGCTTAAAGTCTCTTTTTCGAAAAATTTCGCCGTTGGGTCCAAATGTAATAAGTGTTCGAAAAATATACTGGGATGCGACCCACACTCATGATAACTTTTTGTTGGTGTCCGTTAAACATTTTCAAATGGCATTTCGTGCAACATGAAGATTTATTTATTTAAGTTTTAATTATTTTCTGTGGAGTTATATTCGAGATGATAAGTAAATATAACTTTCAGGATTTTTGTACAATTTTGACTTTTGTTACAAACACCGCCCTTAAAGAATACAAAATTTTAAAAACAACTTAGTAGCCAGGCTCGGAAAAAATCCTCGTATCAAACCCTCTACGTGGGTGTCGGATGCTAATGATCGCCAGAGCTGTTTTGAGACTTGTCAAGATGGAGATCAGCTAAGGTCGGGGTGAACTGTTCGTGGGTTCCTATTCTCTTCAATAGTTCAACTGTAGCTGTAGTAAGGCTAATAGATACGGGGTCCCAGTGTGAGGATTTTCATAATCCGTACCGAAGAATGAAAGGCTGGGGGATAAACGATCCGATAACCGGGGACCTTCATTTATGAGACTGTCGGAACGATTCATGAGAAAGACGCTGAAGAAAAAATAAAGTATCAAAAGAAAAAGAGAAAGCTTGACGTGTCGTACAAAAAAGCTATTGTGCCATGTCCCAGAGGAAAACAATCACATACTCTAAATGAGGTCGTCAGCGATGACCGCCAAGTATCGATTGTGGATGAAGTCTCCACCAACGGCAAAGGTCTGCTAGCTGTGTAGACCGGCATCAAGGGCAAGCGCTCTGAAATGGTCCAAAGGTGAGGGCTCCTACCCTAGTTTCGACTCTGGTGAAATGCTCAGGGGATATAGAATAATCAAGTGCGCAGACGAGTTTTCCAAAAAATTCCTTAGAAAAGGCAATGACTGGAAGGGCTTGAAGCTCAAGCTCATCTCAGCTTAGCTCATCCCTAGACAAGACAGCCTTAGGTTCTCAATTGGTTGCCCCTCATAAACATTAATCCAATCGGACAGGAGCTAATCTGGGGTCTTCAGATGTTAAATTAATTAGTTCCAATGCCTGATTGGGTTGTCATTAAGCTCTTGAATAAGCTGGAATGTCGATATTAAAATTCCGTGAAGCCAGGGACCATAGGCTGACAAAGTCAATAACGAGGTTGTCGACAAGGTGGTTCCTAGTTGCGCAGGCTCCACTGGAAATTAAGGACGCGGTGAACGTCTTTCAGATTAATCTGAAGCACTCTAAGTGTGCTTGCATTGCAGGTTAAAGCAAGGCAACCCAAGCGCAAATTGTTATTCCTATATATCATTGGTAAATCATTGGTTATTATTAAATGACAGACAAAGGTAGATATTCCTTCTACACACATTAGACTACAGATACAGATATACAGATACTAGATATAATATTGTAGTTGACATCAACTTTTCCTGATTAAAAAAAACATGAGAAAGGTTTCTTATAGAAGACGGAAATTCATATTACGAACAAACTAATTCTATAATAAAATGTAATTTTTCAAAAGCCTGCCCTTCTGATTTTTATATTCAATTTAACTAACTTTTAGAAACAACTTTAGAAATGAATATATTCAAGTATTGAGAGTCTACCTTTTAATGAAATTTTCCTTGGCCAATTCATAAAATTGAGGTTGTATATTTTTGACAACTTCACGAATAGAGTGCTGTTCAAAATAAAATATGCTATTAGAAAAACGACTTTATGAAAATCTGTTTATTTCTGGAAAAAAGTTCTTTGTTAAATTTGGAAAACTTATTACAATGGATCGTTTTTATATGTATATATATATAATAAGTTGATATAATTGAAGCTTAGATTATAGTCTTAGGCCTATAAATTTAAAGCAAATTTTGCACTTATACCCCTGTTTCGAGTGTTTTGAATTGATAGTTGAAACATTTCAAAATTTTAACATGAATCCAGTCGATTGACCTTTCAAATTTTCATACCTTTCAGATTTTTCTCGGATGATATGGGATTCCTGGAAGACGAGTCAATCCACTTTTAAACAGATTTATCAAAAACAAATGAAGGGGTTGGTGAAGGTGTGTACTCTGAAGGACTGAAAATAATTTTCTTATTCCGCCATCCCAATCATTGTAGCGTGTTTAAGGCAGAACTTTTGGCTATAAAAGAAGTCTTGTCGTGGAATAAAGAAAACGTGATATTAACATCTCAGATAGCCAGACCGCTATCAAATTTCTGGGCTCTGTCTCTACAAATTCTATAACAGTCCATATCTGTGGATCATCATTAATGGAGATATCACAACAGTTTAATATTCACCTTTGCTGGGTGTTGGACCATAGAGACATTTCAGGAAATTGTTATTGTAAATGTAATCTTTTCAGAAAAGGTACAGTACAAATCATTTTACCAAGTTTGGCAAATGCTGACATACCGATCGATACATGTAAACTATTGTTAATGCAAGACGCTATGAAGACGGCAAACATCAGGTGAAATAACATCACCACGCGTCAGGTCACGAAAAACATCTGGTCTAGACTAGATTCATCGCAAATAAGCTCGATAATCAGTGTTAAAACCGGACACTGTCTAATAGGAAAACACGCCACGTGGCTAGGAGTATTCTCAAATGACTTTCGCAGAAGCTGTTTGGATGAGGAAGAGGAGGTAACAGTTCTTCACTTCCCCTGTGTATGCCCTGCTCTAGATCAATAACGCAAGAATTACCTAGGAGAGTTCTTCTATAAGGATCTCAATCATACCAACATAATCAGTCTTTCACGTTTTGTAAGGACTCAAAATGGTTTCATTGAGCTTAGAAGAAAGCCTCAAGATTCATATGGTATAACAATGTGTGTTTCCTACTCCATTACGTACAGACACTTTAACCTTACCTAACCTAACCAGTCGATTGATAAGAATTTTCAAGAGTTCTGAATGTTCCATATTGTTGTTAATAGCAAACACCAAAAATTCAAGTTGTTTTGGTGTCAAAAGTCTTTTAAAAAATCACTTAATGACTTTAATTATATTAATACTAATGAAAGCACAAACCTGATATGAACCAAATGTGCCTTCAAGCTTTAAATTTGAATCTAAAACTTGGTGAATACTTACCCAACTGATTGAAATCTATGGTGTAAATTGAGGTATACTAATTATCATCAATTTCGAACATTTTCTTTAATACAAAACTTTTTATTCAAAATAAAACATTTTAATCATTTCTCAGAAATTTAAATAACAATGAACATAAATATTTTAGTTTAAGTATAAGTCTTACTAATAAAGTTAAAAACTTAAACTTAAAATTTTTAATATATTTTTTAAACGTATTCTTTTCTTCATTTTATATGTTTTGTGTTCTTTTAAGAGCTTTTAAGAGCTTTAAGCAAACATAATCATGAATTATCTTTGGTTTCAATTTTTAACACAGATGCCTTGTTAACAGAAGCACCGATCACCAAAAGCCTTCTGCTCGTCCTCATCGTCGTATAATATCTAAATAAAGAAAAAACAGAAAGCAAAGTTATTAAAACGTCATTAAAATCATTGATCCAAATTGCAGAACAATTTCTTATGGGACATAATATAAAATCACATACAAATGTATTTGACATGAATTTAAAATTTAATCGGATTGCGATTAAGATCGTCATAAACATTTAACACATAGCTATCATAAAATCAAATCACATAAATGCTAAATTTTGATGGCTAAGATCTAGGTAAGGTACTTAACCTCCCATATTCACATGAATCTCTTCACATGAATGTCTTCTATTCGTTTATGGCTACTGTTATTATTGATGGTGATTTTATTACAATTGCATGCAAGATATCTTAATACGTACACATTAAAATAAGAATTAAATTGAATCAAACTATTTTATAGTCACACTTAAAGTTATGTTTGGGTGGGCTTGAATTATGCAATGAAAAATGAATTATACCCAAGTTCAATACAATGCTACAGATTTTATCGAGAAAAAAAGGATAATTTGAAATGATATTTTTTAAAGCATTAATAATAGCTGATCATTTATTTTGTGATTTTCTGAATTCAATTTAAAATAATCATGTACCTATTATTATTTTTTCTCCAGAGTTATAAAATCTCCTAAAAAACGTTTTTATTGAACTCAAAAAAAATTAGTCTTTTTCGATAATATTACACTGAACTGAAGTTCTTCCATATGTTAAGCTGTATAACAATCCGAAGTCTTGAATTGTAGCCGATGGCGCTCTTTTTGATTGACCATTATCTTTGAATGAATGAAGCATTGATTAAATTGGCATTAAGAAGTGATTAATTGTAGAGAGTCCTTAAGCAAAAATAAGAAAACAAAAATACAACTAGCAGTTAATTTCATAGAAATGTCAATATGCACCGATTACAAATGTCCATCTCTGTACGACTTTCCTAGGGCTACCTCAGCAAAGGATTTTCTTTTTATTTCTATATATGTACTATAGCGCGTCACTTTTCTAGATCTTGATGTATTTATGTTGCTCATTTAATTATTTAATTAATCGTCAAAAATATGTCAAATTAATTCTCCGATTTGTCTGTCTGTTACGTGTCTTATATATCGCTTAGATTTTTTGATTTCTTCCTTTCAATTTTTGTTAAATCAAAGACATTTGTTGATATTTGCCGCATTGAAGAATAGAGTAGAGTAGTATTGGCAGGGACTATATAACTTTGCCACAGGCACTTGTGGTGCAGAGCACATAGTAGCAGAATTGAAAGAATCGAATGCTGTACTCTGACATGTAAGAAGATGAATTAATGATCTTGCCGGTTTTGTTTGATTTCTAGGTTTGGCCGTATGGTGGACAGCGTGTTCGACAGATATATGCCCGTTTGTGCTAGAGATAAAGGCGCCAGAAAACTTCTATATACATAAGTATACAAAAACATGATAGAAGTAGACAAACAAAAAACTTCTATGTGGATGGACATTTTCATAGTGACTGGTCATAAATTCTAATCAGTTTTGTAATATTGACAACTTAACAGATCATTCTTGTGTCATTACCCATGGTGAACAGTATTCTTACAAGTTGTCATACATATATTTTGAAACTTCAAAGAATAATCTTGAATTTTTTCAGTGTACATTTTGCAATGTGGCACTTTAATCATTGAAACTAAATCAAATTATCGAAAGAAAGTTCGCTTATCAGGTCTTTCGTTTAGTAATTAAGTTTAAATGATAAATCATGAAACTTTTTAAAGACAACAGTACTTACATTAAAATTGGTGTTATGTCCATAAATTTCCTTTTTTCCTCATCTCAAGAAGTAGAACAAGCTACGTTTTTACCGTTATAGCTATATATGCGGATTAAATGACCTCATAACAATACAAAAAATGCGTTTCAAAAAATATCATAATTAGAATATCTGATGGAAATAAATACATAAATTTATACCCAATTGAGCTTGTACAAGACTCTGTGTATTGCCACACATATTCTACATATATACATAAACATAAATGTTATGGCATGAATCGGCAAACATCGCCAGTCATAATAGATACTTAACTTCTAACAAACGGCTTGCACAAGGAGTCGTTAAAGATAGAGACAACAAAAAAATACGAAAAAATAATCAAAATTCATACTGATATAATATATACAAATGGTAACTGCTTGAAACGGACCTGAGGCCTCGCAGGCTTGAAGTCTCTGATACCTGAAACTGGGGGGGGGGGGGGGGTTTACCACAATAATATAGCTCGAGCGATGATTGAATGAATGAGCTCTTTTTGGAGAGCTGGCTGAACTGAGCTGTGGCATGCTGTTCTGGTAATGTGCTGAAGCTGAATGCTGTGCTGATCATTTTACCATCAACATCAGCATCAGCACAAAAATATACTTGAACCAAAAACAACAACCTACGAACCATACGTGCAAGTTTACACGTTACCTGTCATTATATTTGGCACTCTATAGAATTTATGTCCTATTTAGCATTACTTTATTGTTATAGCTATCTGTAGTCCATGTTCATACACAATCACGTTGCAATCCTTGCTGATGATGCAGCGCGAGCGATTGGAAATGGTATATATGTATATATATAACTTGAAACAAGGGCCACCACAAGAATGGCACACGGTGTGACGGCACAGAGCCAAGCGACCAACTAACCAACCAACTAACCAACCAACAACGAACCAGCTGACGGACGGACGGAAGAACGGACAGACTCCAGCTAGCGACGCGACGGGACAATATTGCCGATTCTTTGGTGTCTCACTCGACAGTTATGCCATACTTAATATTAACGGGCTCTTTTCAGTTGTTTGAACAGTGGTGGTGTGGTTTTCGATGCACATTATATAAAGATCCCAAACGCCACGCTCGAGTATACCATCATCACCAGTATACGAGCCTCAAGCCTCCATCCTAAGCCACCATAAGAAGAGGACCAAAGCGAGAACGCGAGCAGCGAGCATATGCCGATTAAGATTGAAAGTCATGACGCTTGGGATATGGCGACAATGTCATCATTGTACTATCTGGCGAACAATAGATAATTGAGGTGGAAATTTTTTGAAGAACAATGGGCGAACGGCATCCAATGTTATTTATTGCTTGTTTTCAAGAATGTTATTATGACGCTATTAATGGGGCGCACACGGGATGCTTGGCTGATGCATTCGAAAGGAGGCGCGCGCGCACCCGAATAATAATAATTGGCACATACAGCATAATGGGTGAATGGTATAGTTTTTCAATTTTTGTTTTTTTTTTTCGGTCCATATACAAATTAAAGGGTGTTTTTTTTGGTGATTTTTATGTGTGAACAAAAATAATGTGAAAGCTTTTTATGTTAGCTATGTTATGAACAAAAATTTAATTTGCATACAAAAGAAAGTTTCTGGTATTAACACAATAGATAAAACTGCATAACTCAATACAAAGTAGCATTTTTTTTAAGTTTGTATTTTTTCTCAATACCGTTAAAACAAAATTCAACGTTCTACACATTTCTTAAGAAATTTTTAGATTTAAAATCGAAAAATCAATCTTCCCTTTTTATAGGAAATTGAATGTACTATAAAAATTATCTTCATTATCAATTCTTACTAAGATCTTCTTTTACGAAATAATTGCAGAAAAACAGGAATCTTATGAAAAAAAAAAAAAAGTCTAAAAATTTAGATGTCAACACTTTTAAAGAAAAAGGATTGAACACATTTTGTTGGGTTATGTTCGAACAAATATTAACTTTTTTTTTTTTAAGAACTCCTGATTTTCTCCCATTAAATTTAGTTTTGCCAGAAGGTTATATCCAAGTTCCTTCACTTTTAGATTAAGAAACATCGTTAAAACACATAGTTATAGACATGGACAAGAATGGTACACTTGTGCGTATACGCATTTTTTTCACTGTTTTTTTTAACAACATTTTCTTTGCCGACTAATTTTTCATACGAGATGTGAATTAAACATAATTTAAGAATCAAGTTATCAGAGCTTCATTTATAAAGAGTTTAATTCTGTTTTGGTAAAATGTTTTAAGATAACTTATACACTTTTTTTTGTAAAGTGATGATCGAAAATCATCATGTACTAAAATCTTCACGTAATTTTTAATAGCTTTTTTTTTTAAGAAATATGCATAAAATTAAATGGTCTCTCTGTGAATGTGGACTCTTCCGAGTATAATGTTTACGCATTTGTGAAAACTTGGCTATTCAATGAAATAAGTAATGAGGAAATACTCAATGCATCAGAGTTTCATCTGTTTCGTCGAGATCGTCATTATGTGGGCAGCAGAAGAGGAGGTGGTGTTCTATTAGCAGCTAGAAAATCACTCATCGCTAATTCTATCGATCTTGGAATATCATCTGAAGACAACATTGAACAACTATGCGTTTGTATAGAAGGCAACTATGATTGTAAATTATTGATATTTTTGAGTTATATTCCACCTGATTCTCATTTATCTATTTATTTGGCTCATTTGAACAACATTGAAAATATTTTATCTAATTATTCTGAACATAACATTTCTGTTTGTATAGTTGGTGATTTTAACTTGGGTGAAATCAAATGGATGCAAAACGAAAATAGGGTGCTACCAATTGTGCTTTCAAATGAAAAAGAATTCGAGCTTATTGATTCCTTGTTAGCTTTAAATTTAACTCAAGTTTGTTTTATTCACAATTTCTTGCAGAGAATGCTTGATTTAGTATTTATAAACGATAACATTGAAGTTGAAATCTCTGAATGCATCCCTTTGTTTTCAAACTCGATTCACCACGTTGCCATGTCAATTTGCATAAAAAATATAAGTTTTAAAAATTATAATTCTTTCCAGTTGGTGAATAATTTTAAATATCACTTTAATTCTTTAAACTTAAATATATTGAATGACAAATTTTCAAATTTTGATTGGCAATTTAATTGTAATAATAGTTTAAAACATAATTTCGAATATTTTGTATATATATTTGTAAGAGAATTGGTTGACGCTGTTCCTCGTTCCTACTTTAAAGTAAATTCTCATCCCCCTTGGTCCAATTCAAGGTTACGTAGATTGAAAAATGCCAAAAATAAAGCTTTTAAGAATTTTAAAAGCAATATGAGTAATGAAAATTTAACTTTATATTCACGTCTTCGGAAAGAGTATGTTTTTCTTTCAAAATTTTGTTTTAGTAATTATGTACATACTACAGAGATTGAATTGAAGCAAAACTCAAAGAAGTTTTGGAAATTCGTAAATGTAAAACGGAAATCCATTGGATTTCCTTCAGTAATGGCTTATAATGACAATGCTTCCAGTGAACCCCAGACTATTGTTGATTGGTTTGCTGAATTTTTCCAAAGTATTTACAGCACTACAGATTTAGTTGTCGGCAATAACTACGATTGTAACTCTATATTGCAAATAACAGATTGTTGTAGTTTTCAGTGTGAATTGGAAGATGTTTCCACCGCCTTACGTGAATTGGTTCCATCTAGATCACCAGATATTCATGGTGTTTTTCCAATTGTGTTAAAACACTGTTATAGTACTCTATGTTTACCCCTTCAGATTATTTTTAACCAATCTCTTTCAAATGGTATTTTTTTAGATGAATGGAAAGTGTCTTATATTAATCCAATTTTTAAGTCCGGAGATAAAAAGTTGGTTACAAATTATCGCCCAATTAGTAAACTTTCAACTATTCCGAAGCTTTTTGACAAAATAGTAAAAAACAAGCTATATGCAATCATTAAATGTCATATCTCTAAATTTCAACATGGTTTCATAAGTGGTCGATCCGCAACTACTAATTTGGCTTGCTTTTCTTATCAGTGTTTTAACGCAGTAGAAAAGCATTCTCAAATGGATGTGGTTTATACCGATTTTGTAAAAGCATTTAGTAGAGTAAATCACCTCATTTAATTAAAAAATTAAAAAGTTACGGTTTTGATGGAAACCTACTAAACTGGTTCAGCTCCTATCTCACTGGTAGGAAACAAATTGTTAGGATTGGTGACTTGGAGTCTAGCCCGATCTTAGTTTATTCAGGTGTTCCCGAAGGTAGCCATTTGGGGCCACCATTATTTGACTTGTTTATTAATGATTTTCCATCAGTTTTATCAACAGCCAACTGCTTAATATTTGCAGATGATATAAAAATTTTTAAAGTTACAAATAATTATAATGATTGTGTTGCATTTCAGCAAGACATTTTAAAGTTTGAAAATTGGTGTGAACAAAATGATCTTGACCTTAATCTATCAAAGTGTTCTGTGTTAACTTACAGTCACTTAAAAAACCCCTTAATTTTTGATTATTTCCTCAAAGGAATCAAACTATTAAGAGTTCACGAGATTAAAGACCTAGGCGTAGTATTTGATGAGAATCTTAACTTTAATTCACATGTCTCCTATATTGTTTCAAAAGCTAACTCTATGTTAGGTTTCCTTAAACGGAATTCTTCTGATTTTAAGGACCCATACACACTGAAAGCTATTTTTTGTTCACTTGTTAGACCATTATTGGAGTATTGTTCTGCCATTTGGAATCCTGATACTAAAAAGTTGATAACAAGAATTGAAAATATCCAAAAGAATTTTTTGAGATTTGCTTTAAGAAATTTTAGTTTAAATGCTTACTCAAATCTTGATTATAAATCTAGATGCCTTTTGTTAGGGACGCAAACTCTTGAATCAAGGCGTAGAATGTTTAGTGTTATGTTTATTCGTGATATTCTTTCAAATGACATTGATTGCGAGTTTTTGCTTTCTTTGATTAATATTTATGCACCTAGTCGATCTTTAAGAACGAGAAATTTCATATTTGAATATCCTCATTCTACAAATTATGGCCAGCGTGAACCTATTTCCCATTGTTGTAAATTTTTTAATATGTACTATAATGAACTAGATATATATCTTACAAGAAATCAATTTAAAAATTCATTGTTAACATTATTGCATAATAACTTCTCTTAATTGTTCCTATTTATTTAAATTAATATATTTATCAATATTTAATAATAACAACGAAATTGTACATATATATTCTATAAGCAAATCTGTGGATTAAGTATCGTAGATTGAATAATAAATAAATAAATAAATAAATAAATAAATAAATAAAATCTTTATTTGAGTCGACAGTACGTTCGACATAACTTAATGCTTGAAAATTATTTCTTAAAAATTGTGACCGTGGCTGTGCCTCAAATGGTTCATCCGCTTAGTCAAATTTCGGCATACTCCTTCTAACATTTTTGCCGTTTTCTCACTAATATAAAACCTTTAATTTTGGCTATCAGAGCGTCAATCAAAGAAGGCTTGTAGCTCTAGACATAAGCATTAACATAGTCCTAAACAAATAGTCTAGAGGAGTTAAATCACTACAAAAATGTAATTATTACACGTGCTGTGTGGCATGTAGCACCGTTTTGTTCAATTATAATTTTATGCCAGTCAGTCAATCTCATCGCACGGTAGCACTCTTTATTCACAGTTACATTGCGATTCGTATTATTTTTGAAGAAATATGGCTCAATGATTCCGGCAACCCATAATCCGCACAAAACAGATTCTGGCTGCACCAAATAGGGCAGTTTTGCTTTAACAAGTATCTCTTTAACCAGAAATGAGCTTCTTTGCTGAACACAATTTTTTGATAAGAAAGTGGATCTTCCGGCAACTTTTCAAGAGCCCATTCGCCAAAAATTCAGCGTTGTGGTAGGTCGTGAAGCTTGCTTTAATTCTTGCATCCACTGTATTTTAAAAGGCTTAACGTCTAAATTCATTTGCTAAATTGTACACTTAGTGGAGTAACAGAGACCCATTGCTGCAACGGCTCCGAATCGATTTTGATTTTACTCGCTCCGTGTCTGACACCGAAAATCGGTGTCTACTCCAGCCCACGCAACACACATTTCTGCATATCGACACAAGAGTGTGCACACAAGAAGTGTGGTGTCTATGGAACGCTTTACAGTGTCCGATACAGCTGTGATATTTTCCTTTGGTTACTCTCTATTATAGCGTGATAGTGGTTAAATGTTTAACAATGTAAATTAAGTCACAATAGTCCGAAAATGGAAGAAGCGCACGATGAAATTTTTATTGACGAAATTGAATGTAATAAAACACAAATTGGACGTGAACAATCACTTTAATTTACATACATTTTTACCATTCGTCATTTTCACGTTTTATAACTCATTTTGTTGAACTTATTTTTTCATTTGAGAACTAAGAATGCACATCAACTTCCATTTAGCAAAGTCTAACCACCTTTGATATCATTTTCCAATTAGAACAAATATCGAATTAAATTAAATTTTATTCTGCACAATATAGGTACACTATACTAAACTAGTTTGAACATTTTTAAATGAAGTAGAAAATTTAAAATAAATATTTGTCTGCTTTAATTTTTTATTAACTTCCCATAGGAAGTTATTGTAATGGGTCCAATTTGTCAAATTGAAAATTTTGACATTTCTCGACGTTTCAAGGTCCCTAGAGTCGAAATAAAAGATTTTTAGAAAGATGTCTGTGCGTGTGTATGTACGTACGTTAGTACGTCCGTAACGTTCGTACGTTTGCGACGTTTTTTTCGTTGTCCATAGCTCAAGAACCAGAAGAGATATCGTCTTCAAATAAATTTTGTTATATAGATAATAAGGCAAAAACGGCTCTCCAGAAAATTGCGTGGGTGTTTTTTTTTACCATAGCAGTTTAAAAAAAGGTGCAAATTTTGGTTAACCCTAAATATCTCATGAACCAATGACGCTAGAGACTTGAATTAAATTTTATATTATATAATGTAATGTGATACAAAACAAGTATATTTTTAGAAAAAAATCCTAGTAACAGTTTTTTTTTATAAATCAAAAAAACTGAAAAAAAAAATTTGTCACCTCGAAAATTTTACGACTAAAATATAATTTCATCTCCAAAACAATTTTGTGCAACGAAAAATAATGTTTTTGACATCTGATAAAATTTTGAGAAAAATCTAATTGACAGTTTTTTTTTATAAAAAATAAAAACGTAAAAAAAAACATTACTCAAAGTTGGTAAAAATTGTATTTCGACTCAAATATCTTTTCAAAAACTTGAGATTACGGCTTCAAATGTATTTTATCTTATAAGAAATATTGTTTTCAACATTCTGAAAAATGTTGAGAAAAATCGAATTGACAGTTTTCTTACAAACAAATAAAAACCAAAAATAATAAAAGTTGGTAAAAATTGATTTTCGACTCAAATATCTTTTCAAAACTTTGAGATATTGGCTTTAAACTACTTTTAACTTTAAAAAAATATTGTTGCCAACATTCAGTAAAATTTTGAAAAAAATCGAATTAGTAACAGTTTTTTTTACAAAAAAATTAGAAACCAAAAAAAAAATTAACAAAAGTTTTTAAAAACTGATTTTCGACTCAAATATCTTTTCAAAAATTTGAGACATTGGCTTCTAACTAATTTTAACTTATAAGAAGTACTGTTTTCAAAATTCGATAAAATTTTGAGAAAAATCGAATTGACAGTTTTTTTTATAAAAAATAAAAACCTAAAAAAAAAAAACAATACTAAAACTTGGTAAAAATTTACTTTCGACTCAAATAGCTTTTCAAAAATTAAAAATATTGGCTTCAAACTTATTTTATTTCACAGAAAATATTGTTTTCGATATTCACTATAAAAATCCAACAGTCCGTTTTTTCATAAGAAAATACAATCTACAAAAAATAGTACGCAAATTTATTAAAAATTGATACATATAGACAAACTTTTAAGCAAGACAAATCGACAGACGGGATGGGAAGTTATTAGTGTGGGTCGCACCCCAGCCTCTTTTTAAAAAAAAAAACATAATATGACATTACTTTTAGAAATATTTTAAACTACAGAAAATAAATATTTTTATTTATTAAACTTAGTACAAGCTTTGACTTAACCTAGAGCTTACGAACAAACACAAACTTAAAACTGGAGCCTACGAGCTAACCTTAGCCTATTTTTTTTTTCTAAAAAATAAGAAAGATTGGCCCACCGTCCTTTTTCTAACCCATATCTTCTAAGAATGGGTCAATAGAGGAAGAAATAAGTGTAGCAGGAAATGGAAAAGGGCTGTTTTAACTAAGGGTTTCCTTAGTTAAAATGTAAGAAACGCATAGTATTATTTGAGAGCCGAAGGATTCTGAATATAGGTTCGAAGTGACCGTAATTGGTTCTATGAGAAGAAAGTTAGAAAAAGGACGGGGTTAAGGGGATTTGTGTTAATGTTAATTTGACTTGAGTTGAAGAATTAATGTTTCCTACTAGGAATTGGTGTGCTAATAAAATATCAGCTATTTGACGTTGGGCTATGGATTGGAGACTTATAAAACTAAGACGGTTCTGGAAACTGGGTAAATAAAGTTAGGACTGTCAAGTTAGGACTACATTTTTGAAAATTTGAGAAACTGAGTACCTATGCAGTTAATTGCAGCATTTTTGTTGTAAATAAGTTATGGGAAACAAATTGTAGCTCGACTATTTTAAAAAAAGTGGTTTGTAGTGCTAAGTTGATATCAAGTTAGTTCTTCACTTTCTGATTTTGTTAAAATTAAGTACGCAATAAGTTGATAATTATTTGTTGTAAATTAGTTGTGGAAAGAAAAAATTATAAAAATTTTGTTTACTTTGATTTTTTTTTTTAAATTAAAAATTTAATAAAATCTTAATTTTAAATTTAATTTTAAAATTAGTTGTGGAAAGAAAAAATTCCAAAAAAAATTTTCTTTCCACAACTAATTTTAAACAAAGAAGTTACAACTAACTGCATACTTAGTTTTTTAAATTTCGAAAAATGTAGTGCTAACTTGACAGTCGTAACTTTATTTACCTCCTTCTTCAAATGATTAAAACAAAACGAATAAATCTTCTTTGACGGTTTTCAATTCAGCGATAATGATATTCATAATAAGTCAAGCATATTCAAGAATAGGTCTTCGAGAGTGTTGTAGAGAGTTTTACTTACGTAGGGTTGGTCAAATTCTTAGACCAACGCTTTATGAATCCAAGAGATCTATTGGCTTTGTTGATAATATTTAACAATAAAGGTAATTTTACTTCCGTAAGTTCGGGAAGCTTTTTTCGTCGTCCATATCTCAAGAACCAGATATCGGCTTTAAATAAATTTGTTTATATAGGTAATTACCAAATTTGTAAATTTACACGATAGCATGGAATAATATCAGAAACAGATAACCTTAGAACCAAACAAATCATATTTAAAATTTTGAAATACAGTTAATAACATAAATAATCATATCAAAACATAGCTGCATATGTGCATATACCAACTATGTGGACTTTTGATACAGTTAGATCAGAATCAGACGTATGTAGTTGACCAAATCAAACCAAACCCATATATATAATTAACGCATAAATCATCATCAACACAAAACTTAATCATTTATAAATTTGCCGAAGAATGGTTAGAATGCAATTAAACGCACCCCAACATTCCATGTTAGTGTTCATAGCAAAATACCCATTTTATGCCAAAGAAACCGTCAGATGAATGCAGTCCTGCCTCAATAAATCTATTTATGGTAGTAATTAGCGATTTAAAGTTTGCTTTGATTGCAAGTGGTTAATTAATGTCCCAGTATCTATCTATCTACTGCTTAGTAACTACCTACATATACATATACATATGATGATAATGATGATGATGATAGTTGGTTTTACGACTTTTGCAGCAATGCAATGTTTTGGATTCCGATTCCGGTAAGTAGGTATTAATTGGGCCAATGATAAACCGTGTTTGGATCAGATGTAGCCAGCTATTGTTGCCACCAAAAAAGGCAGATAAACGTGACAATTGGTCTAGATGGTGGATGGTGATGACGATGGCGCGGTCGACGGTATAGTATACACTGTTGTACTCTTGATATACTTAAATAGGTGATTAGAGGTGAAAAGGGAGGGAGAACTCACTGGCCAGGCCATTTGCTGTCTTCCGTTCTGTTATAGTTAAAGGTATCCTATAAGCGGGTTGACGACGAGCGACGGTTGACGCGGCGCGGCGGGCGATCGGTGGTGTGTTGTTTTGCCTTTTTTCTTTTTTGTAAATGATTTTAGCACCATTATAATTCTTGGACGGTTTCAATATAAGAAGTTCGACAAAAAGGCTCCTATTGCTCGGTTGTAGAGGCTCATATAAGGCAGGCGTTGGGCTTATGTTTTCAGCTTTGGCTATTTAGTCGTGTGTTTTAATTGACAACATTTTTATTTCAATTGCAATGTTTTGCTAAATCATTGGTCATGATGAAAACCACTGTCGTGTTTTCAATTCCAATGTTATGTCGAATATAGAGACATAGTTTTTGTTAACAATTTGAGTTGTTAAGAAAAAATTTTAAAAAAAGTTGCAAGGAGAGATATTTGCACGAAGATTAGCACGTCAATTGAAGTAAAATTTTTTAATTGTTGTTCTTTTTTTTAACTGTTCTCTGATGTAGCTTTTTGTGCAATTAAAATTGAAAGACTAGTTTTGACTGCAGCGGGGAATTCATTTGTAATGTAACTAGCCTGAACTTTTTTTGTTTTAATTTTTTCCTATGTAGGGTTAGGTACATTTGTTTGGTAGGTAAGTGGACATGTTAACAACAGAAATAGGTCCAAACTTAGTTTGTGGAGTTTTTTTTTATGTTTCCATCTACTTCCACGCCCAGCTGGTTCGAAAGACAGTTAATAAGACTTTTTTGGGTTCTCTGTTGATCTGGATTGTGTTAAGTTTTTTGTATGAGAAATTTCAGGAGAATAAGAACAAAATAAATAAACGAAATGCTACATAAATTGTATCCAAATGTATCAAAATGTGGTTTGCCGAATTAAAAATACAATGAACGAATAAGTTCTTACAATGTTATTGAAGAAAGTCCTCAACTCCCTTATAAAGCCGACTACATTCTTTAAGTTTTGATTAAAAAATAGATAATCAAAATCACACAAACCTACTGTAATGCTATTACATACACTGCCGCTCATCTGAATAGGTTCACAAATATTTTCACCTCACTGTTGGCCTCCCTTCATATGTATTGCATTGACACATCTTTTTTACATATGCAATGAAAGAGCATCGTTATGTGCTTGTTTTGGGAGAAAAAAATTTGTCTTAAAGCTTACCGTTATTCTCCCACGGTAGCTAGACTAAATTTATTCATAAAAACAAGTATTTTTATTGGCTCATCTGAATAGGTTCAACGGATGAAATGGAATATAACAATAAAAATCATTTGAATTCAAAGATTTATTTTACCTTTTTGTATTGTATGATTATTTAACAGAAGTTAATAATGAGTGTTGCCACCTCTTTTTAATATTGTCTCTATTTTGGAATTTTCCAGGTATTGAAGCGAAATTTCTGACCAGGTTTTTTTAATGGCTGCGATTAATGGCTTCTTGTCTTCGAATTGCCTCCATGACTCGTATACTTTACGTGGGAGAAGTCCCCACACATTCTCTATTATGTTAAGGTCAGGGGAGTATGGGGGCTACACCAGCATCTCCACATTTTGACTCTCAATCCACTGCCTTACTATCCTCGCTGTATGGATAGGGGCATTATCATCTTAGAATGTCCACGATATTGGTCCAAACAGGTCAGAAATCTGTGGGAAGTCCTTTTCTAGCACACCTTTAAAAGAATTTGCATCCATTCTCGATGTAACAAATTGGAGCTCCAAGGCTCCGTAGAAGGAAATAGCTCCCCACACCATAACACTGCCTTCACAGCTATGCAGCCGACTTAAATAATACTCCTCTTTTCGAAGGTCATGAAAGTAATAATTATAGCCGTCAGGGCCCTCTAAATTGAACTTTTTCTCATCTGAAAAAATCACTTTGCCACTCTGACTTCCACGGCATGTATTCCTTACAGAATTGGAGACGAATTTCTTTCCTAGATTCGTTAAGTGGTGGTTTTCTCTGATTTTTTTTCTTTTCAAATGAGAAGCACTTTTAATAACGCGTTTTACCGTAGCTAAACTGCAATTGACACCGGTTTTTATTTTTATTTTTGACTCGGAATCATGAGAATTAGAAGCTGCTCTGATGATAGCACGTCTATCAGCCATTGATGTGGCCGTATAAGTTCCTGCTTTCATGTTTTTTCCATAATTTTGGATATTTCGCTAGTAACTGTCTACCAAATTTTGGCTTCTTTTAATTTTCTTCGGTATAAGTCATTGCCTTAGGCCTGATTCCCGAAATGCTTTTATTTTGCCTTTTTCTTCCTAGCTTAAAGATTTTTCGCGACAAATTTTCACCGTTAATAGAAAAAACACACTAACTTTATTGACAGATAAAATTTCGATTACAATTAACACGCAACTTAACGCAAACTGCCATTTTTTGCTGTTGAACCTATTCAGATGAGCCAAAAAAAATGCTTGTTTTTTTGAATACATTTAGTCTAACTACCGTGGGAGAATAACGGTAAGCTTAAAGACAATTTTTTTTCTCCCAAAACAAGCACAAAATGATGCTCTTTCATTACATATATAAAAAATACAATACATACATATGAAGGGAGGCCAACAGTGAGGTGAAAATATTTGTGAACCTATTCAGATGAGCGGCAGTATATCAAAATTAATGCATTAAATATTTTGCAGCTTCACTAAAAAGATAATCAAGGCGTTAAGTGTTTGCTTTTTAATAGCGCGTTACTGTAAAATTGTTTTTTTTTTTTAAATAAATTTGTACAGATTTTTTTTTAATATAAACGAGTGAATGAACATCGGAGTCCTAGTACCTCAATTGGAGATTAGGTTCCAACCCATAGTTGTTGGGGGTACCAAACGAGAGAGGGGGGAAGAGGTGTTTCCACTAAGGCACCTCTCCTTTCATTCAGATGGCTTCGCGGGAATCTCAAGATGGAATCAACGGTAGCGTCTACAGTTCCAGTTAGATTGAATTACTAAGTGAACACCTTATAGGGCTACTACTACTTATTCGGAACTCAGGACTGTAAGGAGCCGTCTTATGCCCTTGGAGTTTAAATCAACAACTTGGATATTTTTTTTGGTCACTGCTACCGAGAAAACCAACAACGCTTATTTGGATGATGCTTTGTCATTGGAACCAGACTAAGGCAACATTTCTTGAGCTATATAGGTGTATCAACGAGCACCTCATAACTATCCACATCAAGGCTTAATCTGGCAATATTAGCCTAATATGCACGCACGCCTCCACATAAGAAAAGGATGTGAGCAGTTTCCTAGCTACGATATTAAAATTGTTCTGGGCGATTTTAATGCCAAGCTAGAAAGGGAAGACCCGTGGCATGATGGTTAGTGCGTTGGACAGTCGTGTGCCAGAGGTCTTGGGTTCGATCCCTGCCTATGACATCTAAAGTTTTTTTCACGGGTACTGCCTCTTGCGAGGATTGACAAATTCTCCAAGAGTAATTCTCATGAAAAGTGCTTTCTCAAATTAGCCTTTCGGATTCGGCTTAAAAACTGTAGGTCCCCTCCATCCCTGACAAGAGTACTTGCACACAGGAATGGTTGAGAATTGTAAGTCACTAGGCCCTGGTTCTCAACGGACTGTTGCGCCGCCCAATTTTATTTATTTAGAAAGGGAAGACATCTTTGGTGAAATAATCAGGAAAAACAGCCCGCACAGCAACACTTGCTCTAACGGATTCATCGATTTTGCTGCGTGGCCAAACGTCACACCTCAACATCAAAAAAAAAAACTTGGAGTTTTCCGATGCCCGATAAATGGAACGTCAGTATTGTTTGCCCGATACTAAAAAAACGAGACCCTCTAAACTATGGAGGCTTACATAATCTTCTCTACCGTAATATATGAACGTCTAAAGCCCATCGTCAACAACCTGGGGTGGAATCGGCTAAGGTGATAGTTGACTATCAAATTTTTGATAGTCAAATCGACTATCACCGAGTTTCCCGTCTGTGTAAGCTGATTCAATTCAATTCAATTCGATTGAACAATTTCTGATTATAATTGTCACAATTCATTGTTGCTATGGTGAAATTTTAAAATGATTCCTATAAAATATTTAAATAAAAGTATCAAATTGGCTGTTTTTAAATACCATTCTTATTTCTCTTGTGTTTTTACGAATTACGTAAGCTTTGTCGGTCACAAGAATGTGTTTTTGTACCTTAAAAAGGTAACTGACAAAATTTTCCATTCGTTTTTTGTAAGCGTCTGGTAGCCATTTTCCTACAAATATGTCGTTTCTGAATAGAGCTACCAGACGCTTACAAAAAACGAATGGAAAATTTTGTCAGTTACCTTTTTTAGGTACAAAAACACATTCTTGTGACCGACAAAGCTTACGTAATTCGAAAAAACACAAGAGAAATAAGAATGGTATTTAAAAACAGCCAATTTGATACTTTTATTTAAATATTTTATAGGAATCATTTTAAAATTTCACCATAGCAACAATGAATTGTGACAATTATAATCAGAAATTGTTCAATCGAATTGAATTGACTAACTATGTAACTGAAATTTTCAACAGGTTAAAATTCGAACTCACAAATCGAATTTAAAATTGATGAAAAACTTCATCACATAAATAGAAAAAGTTCAAAAAATCATGCAATTACCTGAGACATTGTTGCGATTTTTGAACTCAATAAAATAATAATGAAGTTGATGTATTTTATTTTATATATTTAATATTAGCTTAAATTGATTAAGAAAAATAACTCCTATGCGCTGGTGTCATTGAAATACCAAAAAGAAGGAACTTCTAGGAGACGATCGATCGATAAGCAAAATCTTTAGAGGTTGCGCATCACATCGACGCACGATCGACTACTTGGGCTACATCAAGTGCCAAGAAACAGCACATACAGGAACTAAAATTTGTCGATGTTGATCCCATGGGTGAGAACAGAGTATTGCCGATTAAAATAATAGGCGGAAATAGCGTTGTCAAACTTTTTTCAAAGAAATTGATTTCTTCCCTTAATAAGGAAATCAATGCCAACTATTTGAGTTCACCACTAACCGAAAAAAATCATTCTCCAAAACACCAAGACAAGCTAAGTCCTTGGCAGCTAGAAGAAATTTGAACATCAGCCTAGACAATACTGACGTAGAAGATTAGCGGAACCATTGTGATTAGTGGAAATATAGCTTTCCGTCGGCTTTTTTTAATATAGCTATATTTCCACTAATCACAATAATTACACAAATTGGTCAATAAATTAACTCGATTATCGGAACCGCTTCCCTATCCTGTATCAGCCCTCGATTGTCTAAATAGACGAAAGCTTCGTGCGGAATGTTGCCACTTAAACAAGCCATGCAGCAAATCTCCTTCACCCTACTGTCAACACGGCTGCTAAAAAACGACCGTTTTAAAGTACTCACAAGCGAAACATTTAACACTCGAAATTAGTTAAAAGGACGATTTTCAAAAATGATGAAGCTGCTCCCTCAACCCCCAACGAAGAAGTCTCGTAAATCGAAAGATGGCAATCACTCCGATGAAGATTATTTAGCGCCAATGACTCCAACTCTAACAAAAGTCCATTAATAAACATACATCACCTGAAGTCAGCCAAATGATACCTTCACAAAAACTTAAACTAATGCGTTTGGGCAGCTTAAAACCAACTTTCGACAGTCGTGAGGCGCCGAAAAGTAATCGACACATATCTGATTTGCAAATAGTTCACGAACGATTGCACGTGTCAGTGGTACCGAAGAGCCTGCCAAGTCGTAAAAAAGGTTCCTCAATATCTACACAATTCTTGAGGGCGAAATTCAAGATCAACGTGGTCGTTGTATTTTTTTTTTCTGGGACTGGTAACACTGCCACAGTGACATTGCCTGACTTTGAGTTCATAGAAATCAATGAAATGAGTCTGAAAGACCCTCGCTTGGCGTATGTACAAATCTATTGACATAATTGACCGGAAAAACTGTTTAATGGGAACAAACTCATTTGATGCTGGACTGACAAATACAGAGCTTTTTGTTGATGAATTTGATACATTATGTAATCGATGTCAAAATGTATGTAGTGTACAATTTATTGGATTGGCCAACAAAGTCAGCTGCTCGTTTGGTTTTTGTAACCATTGCCAATAGTATGGATCTTCCTGAAAGGCTTCTAATGGTCAAGGTTATATCGCGCCTTGGCCTCACCCGACTTACCTTCCAACCCTTTCCTTGCAAACAGTTGTATTCAAAGGTGATGCTCATGCTGTGCAGCTGGTTCCACAAAAAGTCGCCACAGTAAATAGTGACACAGATGCACAACCAACAGAAGCTTAAGTGAAATGATATCAAGTGCTAAAGTTTTGGCTATTACAAAATGCTCCAGATTTGAACAAATTTTCCTCCAAACAGTTGTTTCAGAGGTTACTCGAACTAGAGTGGAAGAGACAAATTTTATGGGAGTTTATTCACAAATCGAAACAATTTCTGCTTTTATGGGTGCTCTGAACATTCAAGAACTGACATTTTCAAAAAACTAAATATAATTAAATGTAAGTATGGATGATATCCATAAGTTCATTATAATTAATTTATGTTTATACTATATTCAAGTGTTTTTTACAATTATTGACAAACCCACATCAGTTAAGTCTTATGTTTAAATAAAAAAACAAAAATGTTATATTTATAATTTTTTAATATTTAAATAATTTTATGTAACAAATTAAAGCTCAAATTCGTCATCAAAGCATTTAAATAAAAGCGTAATATTATGTCAATTTAAGATCTTTTCTAGTATTTGGAGAGATTTGTTTGAAATATATGAAACTGTTCTTAACACTTATAAAATACCAAACAGTTCCTTGAACAAATTGCCTTAAATACGAATTCTTTAAAACCTCAAAATTAGCTGGTATGTTTCTTTTTAATCCTAAACATTATCAGCTATTTCATAGGTCTTAAATATAATTAAGTTCAATGTTCATCTTTAACTTTAATGACCTTCATTAAATACCGAACCAACATTAAAAGTTTATTATTAACCTAACCATTTTACAAAACACATCCTTTTTTGTGTGCTACTTCAACATTTGAATCTAAACAAAGAAGCTTGCCTTAAAGTAGAAGAAGCTCACTCCAAAAGTACCTATGTAGGTACCTCTAATAGAACATTTTTATTCAGTATTTAATGTTTCCTGTAATCTGTTCATCAACATGATGTGAATGAAAATACTTTTCACTAAGACTGTTTTAGCAATTTAAAATAGCTTTTATATTGCTTGTAATCTAAGTTAATTTAGATGAAATTTTGCTAAAACAACAAACAGCAGCAAAAACGACGAACGGTAGCAATAAAACATCAAATAGGAAACTTCTACAGCTAAACGTTTTACCATACCTGTAAATCTACGAAGTTCTCTAATAAAGAAATTTAACAGATTAAATTTTATTGACTTAAGGCAATAATTAATGGTTAACTTCAAACAGATACTTAAAATTGATTTATAGCTGGGTAATAACATGCAAAAAGAAAAACACTTAATGAGTGATTTTTACTATTCGAGACGAGATCTTAGCATGAACCCAAAACAAGAACCACACTTGAGCATTTACTTATACAAATATTGCAACTACCGCAAATGTTGCAGAAAAAAAACACTCTGGATCAGCTGATTGATGCATTTGCTTTATTGAAAAATATTTGTTAGGAAGTCTTCAACTAGAATTGGGAAGCGCAACAGTCCGTTGAGAACTAGGGCCTAGTGACTTACAACTATCAACCATTCCCGTGTGTCTTATCAGGGATGGAAAGGACCTACAATTTTATGCTGAATCTGAACAGCTAATATTAAGAAGCACTCTTCGTGACAAGAATTACTCTTGGAGGATCCCTCGTAAGAAACTTTAGGTGGCATTATAAGGGATTGAACACAAAAAATCTAGCATGAAATTCCGATGCAATTAGCAGCATGCCAAGGGACGTCTTCAAGATTTATTGAAAAAAATTACTGTGCAAGGAAAAATATAGCTTAAAACGTCTATTGATTTAAAAAGAATTAAAATAAACTTAATTTCTTAATTTGATTTAAAATGTCCAATATTTTATTTAATGGATCTTAAGGCAACCCACAAGAACTACAGTTTTGTTTTTATATTTTGAGAGATGTCTCACTGATCTTAAGATTGACTTCAAAGATTTTAAAGAAGTCTGTATTTGATGAATTATATTTCCTTAACTTCAATTTTCTTCAAAAACCCAATAGCTTCACGATATAAGGTATTATTTGGTACTTTCGGACTTGCTCCTTTACTTGGACTCAAGTATTCTTGAGAATAAACATGAATCGGCTATAGATGTCTCGAATCTTATTTCAAGTAGCTACTTTAATTATTTATTATTATTTATTTTTTTTTGAGAAAATCCTCTTGCTACAACACTGGTCTTATAAGTACTAACACTTTCGTCTGCATTAAGTTTTTACTTGCGACATATAGGAACTATATGGCAAGTTTTGCATTCGTGCAAAATTTCGAACTCGAGATTTTAATCAAACATGATATTACGATGGTAGAGAAGTCGAAAAAAGTGGGTCCCGCGATTCCGTCCGGTCAATTTTGTCTGTCTGTCCACGCTCCTACAGCCTAAACCATTGGGTCGATTGAGTTCAAACTTGGAAGTTAAGGTTTTGAGCAGATTTGCGTTAGGCGTTTTTTTCATTTTTTTTTAAGATCAAAACTAACAGTGGCCCCCATACAATTTTTTTGGTCAAAAAACGAAAATTCGAATTTTCTCAAAAACAAACCGATAGATTTTTTTTAAATTTTCTCTAAAATTTTATTTTTTAAATTGGCTTCTTTTAATAAGAAAAACATATTTTTGTATTGCTCAGGAAAGGTACCGCTCATAGAACCGTTTTTTTGTTTTTTAATTTTCTTAGCAACTTTTGAACCGATTTCAATAATTTTTTTTCTGAACGAGCTCTTATATTGCCTTAACAATATTTGATTATCAAAAGTGCAATTTTTTATTGTTTGGATTTTTAAAAAAATATTGAAATTTTTTTTTTCAAAATTCTATATCTCAAAAACGGGTAAACATTTTTTTACGAAATTGAAATATAGAGCGTATATTTACAATCACTAAACAACTGCATACCAAAAATATTTTTATAACAAAATTGAAAAATTTTATATATACAAAATTAATTTAAAAAAAAACCGCTCTAACGATTTTCAAAAAAAAAATTTGAAAAATCAAAGGTTTTTTGATTTATAAAATGGCATTTAAATTTTTGAAGACAAACTTATTTTTCAGGTAAAATTTTGAATCTTAAATTAGTTTTTTTTTTTTAAATTATTTTAACTGTATTAAATGTAACCCCCTCCCAAAAAATTGAAAAATGGAGGTTTTTCGACAAATCAAATGGCATATATATCTTTGAAGACAAACATATTTTACAGGTATATTTTTAAATATTATATAGATACTTTTTTAAACAGACTCTTTGCATACAGGAGCAAGTTCGTGCGACCCAGTCGTGCACTTTATTTAAGTTTGGATTTAAATACCTATTTACAACTTACTGTTCTTCTACCAAGCGGCAGATCTGTTGGTGTCCAAAATTGAAGCTCCTTCATTGACTTGATTTCCTCTTGTGCCAGCTTCAGTCCCTTTGCGCTTCTCGACAAGTGGTAAACGCAATACTTCTTCTCATTATTATAATTCTTTCGCAACAATTTCCAGGGTCTTTTACGACAGACGAACAGGCTTAATGCCTTTATTTGAAAGTCTTACTTTCGAAGTCCTTGATTTTCAGTCTGATTTTCAATGTCTTCAGCCTCAGACTACTGACTGTAACGAGGGGCTCGTCTTCTTGAAGTACTTGTTCTTCTTCGATGACAAGGGGCTCATTAAATGTTCCCATTCATATGGAACGTATTCAGAATTTCCTTTCAGAGAAGTATCTTCCTTTTCATAACTGTGTATAGTTCTAGATTCTTGGATATTTGTGGATAGCTTTGGAATATTAGGTTCATTTTCGATAATTCTCAAAGATTTTGATATACAAGCTGTATTGGATTTTGTCATCACATTTCTTCCTCTTTTTCTTGGAAACTAAGGTAAACGATTTTGACCCAAACACTCTATTATGGTTCAGATAAGGTTTTTCTCCAGTGATTAACTCATTTGAAGTCTTTTCAAGACTGTTACTGGGTAACCTAATCTACAAATAGGCTGCTGTTAACACAGCTTTTTCCCAAAAACGATTTGGAAGTTAAATTATATTAGTTGTAAAGGTTGCTTTTCCCTATTTTGTCTCACAGAGAACTTAGACTGTTTGAGCTTTGGTTTAATGCAATGTTTACAAAATGGTCTTCTCAGAGCACTTCCTCAGATAAATGCCAGTTGCAAGATCTTATTTCAAGACCATCTCGATAGCTGCAGGATCTCTATGACCAAGTCGACAATTCCACTGATGAATAAATTGTCAGTTTTACAGGACAGTAAAATAGATTTTTCAGTTTTTAACTTCGCAAAGACTGTAATTGCGCCTTTCTTGACAAACGTTTTGTGCGAAAACAACTCTATGTCCTTGATTAACTATTTATTGTACCGAAAGCAAAACTCCATCCAACTCTGGAACATATAACACTTCTTTCAAAAGTATCTTCTGGTTATCACCATTATAGGCACTAGGCAGTTCAACTAACCATATTAGATTTCCGAAAAAATTACTGAAGACCCATTGGCAAGATTATATATTTGTGTTGTCATTTCAGATCGCATCAAGGAAATTTGTATCGTTGGTCATATGGATTGTAGATACAGAGTCGATGCACCAACCACCGCACTCAGCTCTTATTTCATCACAAACTTTACACTAGAGAAAATCTTGATTGTTGATGTTTTTATGTGATGTTGATGTTACAGATGACTTTACAAGTTTTTCTTTTTTGTAAGGTTGGCTTGTATTTGTAGCAGTCCGCTTTTGCATGTCCTGGTTTGTTGCAGCAAGAAGTAAGTATGTTCTTCTTCGGTTTTGCAGGCTTTGGATTTCTTCTTTGCTTAGACCATAGCATAGCAAGTTCATTTTCATTTTTACCTTTCAAAACGTCTTTGGCATTCATTTAACATCTTACCAGTGTGGTATTCAATTGTCAAATCGTCTTCAGCTCGACCTTCGAGTGCTGAATAACAGACGTTAACGGCCGAGCAGAAAAAACAATTGACTTGTTTCTCACTTCTGATCCTGGTAAATACATACTCAGTGTATTGACGCCTCTAGGCACATCGGACCATAGTGTTATATCTGCTAATTTCTCGTAATCAAATTCAGTTAAAGAAAGAGCTCCAAAGAGAACCGTTTGGCAGTACGAGAAAGCCAACTGGGACGGTTTCAATTATTTCTTCAGGATCTTTAACTGGTCACTATGCTTCTTCCGTTGTGACGTAGACTCCAGTGCAGATATGATTACTAGTACAATTAATCTACGAATGGGAACCTTTATCCCGAATAGGGTTGAAAGTATTAAACCCAAGGTTAAATCATGGTACGATTCGAGCTGTAAGGAGGTTATCAAGGAGAAAGAGGTGAGCCTCTGGTGTTTTAGGGCCAACCCAACTGAGGAAAACCAGAAAAGGTTTAAGCAAGCCAGGAAAGCCTTCAACGCCCATATTCGAAGGACCAAATTTTTGCATGACAAAAATTACGGCAAATAATACTGCAATGTCCCAAACGCAATAAGAATTTTCGATCATTTTTAAAAATCATGATAAATTTTAACTCTTCCTCGGTCCCTACTCGTGTTTGTCAATGACACTCCTTTAGTTAGCTCTATTGATAAAGCTAACTTGTTTGCAAGGCAGTTCACCGAAAATTCCACCTAACCTCTAGTGTCATGGCTCCCCAATTCTTGAACGCTTGAATGATTCTATTGGACTTATCTTTTTTCGTACTCGAACTATTGCAGGAGTTCTAAGAGATCTCAACAGTCGTAAATCAGCTGGTCACTATGGTATCCTCGCTATAATGGTGTTTTTGCACGCTAGCAAAACCACTGCGTAAGTTCCATCTTTTCTATTCTTCTGGGCTCGTTCGTTCGAAAATAGTATTTGTGCAGCCAATCCCAAAAAAGGCGAATTTTTTTCTCCCGCAAATTATCGACCGATAGCACTAACGTCCCTTCTTTCTAAGGTCATGGAAACTCTGATTAATTATCAGCTTAAGAAATATTTTGAGGAACAAACGCTTCTTAATGACCGGCAGTACGGCTTTCGTAGCAGTAGGTGCACTGGTTATCTCACGGTTCACAGGGGCGTCTTTAGACTTTTGGGGGCCCTGGGCCCAAAATATATTTTTTTTTTAATTCTTTAGGTTAAAAAAATCATTTTAAAATTAATTTGTTTTTTTTGTACATATTTTTACTTTTTAAAAAGAACTAAAAAAAACGTAGGTTAGGTTAGGTTATAGTGGCTGTCCAAAAAACATAAAACAGATATTTTTTTATACTTTTATAATTGTGCATTGTGCTTCGAAGTTAATTTTTTTTCCGGTTCAATTTCAAAAATGAACGCTCTCCACTGCAGCTTGAAACCATCAAAGATAAACAAATTCTACAGGCAGTTTCTACATTCGGAAATGTGTTCCCAATTTCATCCACTGTAATTAGACTGTACAATTTTGATATTGTAATAAGATCTTCTCTTCATTTACATCTTTATTGAATTCTATTAAATACTGTACGAGGTGAAAGCATTCTACCTCAAGTTCTTCTGCATTAACGTCTCTATGGTTTTTTGAAAACTGTTCGCAAGAATTTTGCAACTCCACAAAAGTCAAATATTGCAATCGACAAAAAAAGCCAAACAATGCATTCCTTTCTTGATAGCAATTGGATCGTATTTTTAATTGCAAAGTAATAGTGTCAACTTTTCTTTCCCAATTACCAACTTACGGATGGTGCAGGACCATCAAAATATGTGGCACGTGAACTTCGTACTGTTTTTCGTTGCAATAAGTCTTTATAATTATCATCCGGATTCTGAATTTTGGCACACGCTTCAAATTTATCAAAATTCTCTCATATATCATTTATGAAAGAACAAAGCAAATTGGCAGCAACGTCAATCGTTAGTGTTTCTTTTTGAAGGCTCTTGCTGGTTTTATGAATTCTTTCTAATATTGTGCTCCAAATTTCTGTTAAAATGAGGAACTCCAGTTTGGACATTTTCTTAGACAGGCTTAGCGCTTCGCTTTTTGTGTCTGGAGCTTGCTCTGGATCTCTAGAGATAGATGTCAAAGCTTCAGTAATTTGCTTATAACCATGATGGATCGCGTTTACTGCATCAGCTCGTGCAGACCATCTTGTTTCAGAAAGGCTTTTAAGAACTCTATGTGAACCTAAACATACATTCAATTTATTCCAGCGATGGGCAGAAGCAGAAAAAAAGTTATATATTTTTTGAACCACTTGAAAGAAACTTGTTGCCTCCTGCACACAACCAGCCGCATGATGGCTTACTAAGTTAAGAGAATGAGCTGCACAAGGTACAAAGGTAGAAAATTCCCACTTCTCTTTTAATCTTGCTAGCAACCCAGAATATTTCCCCGACATATAAGACGCATTATCATAGCTTTGTCCTCTACAATCCTCTATTGAAATATCATGATTTTCCAGAAATGTCAAGATTGTGTCAGCCAAATATTCAGATTTATGCTCTTGAATAGGTATAAATTTTAAGAACCTTTCTATGGGAACACAATTTTTAACATACCGAATTACAAAAGTCAACTGATCCATATGAGAAAGGTCGAGTGTACTGTCAACACTTAGGGACAAATATTTTGCCGATCTAATTTCACCTAAAATTTAAATGAATCATCATGGGACAACTTTGTGTTTGTTTATGGAGTGAGTTGAAAAGTCAACCTGTGTGCAGAACTGTAGAGTAGAACGAAAGCAGAGTTGTTAAAATAATGTTGACAGCGTGTGCAGGTGTATGATTAAAGATTCATGTTGCCAGAAGTTTAAGATGTTGAGGAGGAGAATTTCAACGTAACGGAGAATACATGAAACTTGTTTTTCTGTTACTGTCTACTAATCTTATTTCGTTTTCTATATAATTCTTGTATAGATTCATTCATTTTGAGTTGGTGGATTTGGGGGCCAAATAATTGCGGGGCCCTGGGCCCTGGCCCACCGGGCCCATGCCTAAAGACGCCACTGGGTTCATCTCACCGAACAGTGGAACAAGTCCTTACATCATTTTAGAGAAAGCAAGATTATTGCACTTGATATTTCAAAGACATTTGATAAAGTCTGGCATCTTGTTCTTTATTCATTCATCATTGATTTCTGCTGGTCTTGGTTTGCTTACATTTAACATCCCAAAGTTCATCTCTTATAAGGACTGCTTGAATTTTTGTTCTCCAAAAAATTTAATTTCCTACATTTAAAACAGAAATATTTGCTCTCAAGTCCATTTTAAGATTTTTCGATTTTTATTATTTATGCCACGATGCTGGGCCCATAACCTTCTAAAACTATCTTATGAAAGGATATTACCTTTAGAAATATTAATAAGACTTCTTTATAAGAACGATAATGATTAATTAATAAAAATTAAATTAATTTTTTCAAAAACACTTTATGAAAATTTCCTTAAAACAAGATTCTTAAGCAAAGTACACATAATTTAAGGTATCAAACAATCTGAAAGCGCTCTTTCAACAGGTATTAAGATGCTAAACACGTTAAAAAATTAACAAAAACCTGTGTTTAGCTTAGTAACTTATTCAAATGTAACTTACAAAGCATTTTACTAAATATTTTAAAATTTTACGCTATTATTGTTATTTAAAAATTCTTCTTTTAAACTGACACCTTTACTTTAAGTGACTCATTTCAAAGTATCATCATTTTGTAGCTATCGGATTGAACAAAGAATTTTTGCCTCAATTACGATCCATTTGAGCTTAAAAAATAATGAGTGTTAAAAATGAGTCGCCTGAAGTGAGGCTAATCCGAACACCACCGTCAATTATTAATGTGTCCTGAAATCGTTTAAGTGACAATCAACATCGACCGATAACTTGTTAGACCTGAAGGCGTACAACAAACCATCGATATAAAATGTCATATGGGTGCGACAACAATCTAAGTGCCTATAAGTATGATTTTTTGTCGATTTGATTGCCCAATGGTATCCTTTAAATTTACAATAAATTCAATTTTGATTTATTAAGAATACCAATCGAAGTAAAAAGTTGTTCATAAATTTCCTATCAAGCACCAAAAAAAAAACTTTTATCTCAAGTCAGTGCTTGAGGCCCCAAATGTACCGCCCGAGTACCTAATGGCGGTAATTACAATTTTCATTTGTTTCATTTAAAAGTTATCTAGTATGTGTGGTGTTATAGAGCGAGTGCTAGGCTGGTGGTACTGCTACCCACCCGACAAGTTGGGAAACTCTAAAGCCTCCAAGAAGTTGATCCGGTCGCTTTCCGCGTATAATATGTGTATGAGTTGATTTATTCAGTTTCTTCTTTTTTTTCCTGTAGCAGCGCAGCACAGCACAAACGACTACAGTATAAACCTACTCCTGATAATAATCAAGAAGTTGAAAGAACTGCACCCTGCGCAATCAAAATTTTCAAAATCTAAAAGACTAAAACCACCGCAGTTGGAATAGTGAACAAAATTATAGAAACTCGTTGTGCTGCGCTGTTAATATTAATTCTAAGGATTGCATAAATTCCCAAGTGACAAGTGGTAACTAAAGTGCAGACATTTGGAGATAATTTTTATATTTTTAACGAACGAACGTGGGAAAAAATATTAGTTGATATTAACCGCGCACTAAGTATTCACCTTAGAAGCTTTATCTACATCTGTCATGGGCTGGACACACTCGACACACTTGGACAGATATGGCTTAGGGGCTTAAGTTCGCAAATTCAGAGCAAGTGGTGGCGAATTGGGTGAATTATAAATAAAGCCTAACAAAACAATATTTTTCTCAATTTCAATTTACTTCGTTTTAATGATTTGTCATATAAAATGAATGATTGCAATTAAAATTAGCGACCTCAGTGCGATTATAAAAGTTGATTGTATTTATGTAGGTATGAATTTGGTTTTTGTATAAATTGTCATATTTGTTTGATTCTTTTACTTTTTTTTTGTAAAACTGATTTCCAATTTTCAGATTAAGATCGAAAATCAATTCAACCAACCAAGACGTCAAAATTAAATTGGGGAGGCTTGAAAATGAGGTGTTTGTGCTTGAGGCTAGGTTTAATTTTGAAGCCTTGTTTAGCAAGTGTGTTCGTTATTAAATGCAAATAAGAAGTGTTTTATTTTTCTGTTATAGAATGGCATGTTACATTTAAATGAATTTAATCTTTTATTTTTTGAGGGGATAAAATAAGTCCAAGTTTAAAAAAAGTTTATAAATTTCAGCTTATTTATGAGAAAGCTGATTGAAAATTGTCTATGTTTGCATTCCAAGGACGAAATTTGCTTTATGTAATAAATACATATATATTAGACCTACAATTAATAGCCGTCTTTGAATGAATACTTCAGTCTTTTATCGAGTTTTCTAATAGAGACTTGTACATAACACTACGTCATCGTCGATTCCTACCCTCGTTTTAACACTCCTTTTGTAAGCTCGATTGATAAAGCCAATTTGCTTCCAGTACATCAGATTGGTGTTAATACGAAGCTGCCAATGAGTGATGACATGACTGCTACTGTACTTGAAAGCGTAAACGATTCTATAGGACGAATCTTCTTTCGCACTCGTTCAGTTGCTAGAGTACTTAAAGACTTCTACATTCACACATCCGCTGGTCTGGATAGTATCCCTGCTATTTTTTTGAAGAGGTGTCAAAACCACTGCGTAAGCTTTTCCAGTTTTCCTATGCTACAGGTTTCTTCCTGAGTAGATGGAAAACAGAATTTGTCCTGTCTGTCCCTAAAAAAGGCGAATCCTCCTCATGCTCTAACTATCGTCCAATTGCACTTACGTCCCTTCTTTCGAAGGTCATGGAAACGCTGATTCATTTTTAGCTTAAGAAATGTCTTGAAGAACGAAGGTTGTTAATGACCGTCAGTATGGCTTTCGTTGCAATAGATCCACTGGTGATCTCATGGTTTATCTCACCGAACAGTGGAACAAATTTTAATATCGTTTTGGAAAAAGTAAGATTATTGCATTTGATACTTAAAAGAGTTTGGCATCAAGCACTCTTATCAAAAAAGCGTCATTTGGTATTGATGAATCTCTTCTTCGTTCGATTAGAAATTACCTTTCGGACCGTTTAATTCAAGTAGTATTGGACGGATTCGAATCTGATATCCACAAAATTATTGCTGTTGTGCACCAGGACTCCGTCTTGTCTCCAACACTATATTCCTTGTTTTTATTAATGATCTTTTGTCTCAAACTTCTAACCCACTTAATAAATTCGCTGATGATAACAATACCCTAAGCTTTTCATATTAGTTTTTAGATTCTAATTCTTGTTCTTTGGATGTGGATTACCAACAATAGCGTATGATGATCTCAGTTAATTCTGATCTTGACAGCATTGTTTAATGGGGAATCAAAAACTGTGTAGAATTGAATGCTTAGAAAACTCAATTCTGTCTACTGTCGCAAAAGCGTAACCCTCCTCTAGTGCCGATCTCCATGGTTATACTTGCTTTGAGGAGACTGAACAGCTTTCTGTTCTAGGTTTGTGATTCACAAACCAACCATTGTGGAGTGAGGATGTATTTGAAGTAGCCAAAAACGCTGCTAAGTCTTCCACGATGCAAGAAGTTTTTTAACCTTCTGATCTGGCTATAATTTATGAAGCCTATATGCTCCAGGGCCCTACCGCCACCTTAAGTAAGATATGCTCCAAAACTTGAGTGGAAAAAGTTGAGTCTAAATATTCGTTATTTTGGCCATTTCACGGCGGCCGGCATTCTTTAGAATTGGACATCGTTTAGACCACATTGTGGTGTATTTTACGTAAATATTTTGGTTTAAGCCCATACAAGATGAAACTGACTCAAGTAGGTATTGAAGCCGATGAACTGTTTGAAGTGAAGTACTTTATATGATTGGATACGACGATGTCAAGTCTTTATTAGAAAAACCTTTATATTTTAATATTTCAAATCAATTTTCCACTTACTGTTTAAATAGCCATAAAAAGTCTTAAAAAATAGAGATTTCCTGAGTTTTTGTTTTTACATATTTGTAATATTATGTGTCAATTGTTAACTTAATTACTTGCTTCATCCATTTTGCTGTCGATGGCGAAACGCAAGATCTGACGTAGACTTCATTGCTGTCCCTGAGAAAGAAGAATCCAAGGTAATATCGAGTCACCCACAAGATCTTGAGTTTCGCAGACTGCAAAGAACCAATGTTCAACTGACAAAGGAGTTATATGACCATACATACCGACCGACGGAACTCAAATATATCCGTTTTTTGGACACTATAGCCTGTCGGTCCAATTTAGTAAAATTCTTGAGATTTTGTTACCAAACTTTTCTCTCAAAAAGCTATATTAGCATTCGTTGTATGAAATGTTTTGCCGTCTTGTTGGAAGGATGATAATTTGCAATGACATGTGGAATACAAAATTGCGTCTCATTTGCTGTAGGGTTCACCACACGCAGTAAAGCTTATAGTGGTTTCGGATATAAAGTTAAATAGGTCGATAATACACTTCGGTATGTGAACTGCACCAAACTTTGATAACGAAAACGTGATATCAACGTAACATGATATCCGTACTTTCTCAGATAATCAGGCAGCTACCAAATTCCTGGACTCTGTCTCTACAAACTCTATAACAGTCCATAATTGTCGATCATCTCTAATGGAGATGGCACAACAGTTTAATATTTACCTTTGCTGGGTACCGGGCCATAGAGACATTCCAGGAAATTGTAAGACAAATGGATGTGCCAGAAATGGTACATTATAACCCATTTTAGCATCAATCCCTACATGTAAACTATTGCTATTGTAAGACGTTATAAAGAATTCAAATAGTAGGTGGAACAGCAACACCACGTGTCAGGTCACAAAAAAACATCTGGCCTACACTAGATTTAAAACGATCAAGTGGATTGCTATCTCTAAGCAGATCGCATATAAGGTCGATAATAGGTGTCATAACTAGGAACTGTCTAATAGGAAAGCACGCCACGTGGCTAGCCGTATTCTCAAATGATTTTTCAGAAGCTGGATGGACGAGGAAGAGGAGGAAACAGTTCTTCACCTTCTCTGTACAGTGTGCATGCCCTACGCTAACTCAAAAATGCAAGAATTAACGATCGAAATCATATTAGCATAATCAGCCTCTCACTTTTCGTAAGGGACTCAAGATTCATGTGGTATAACAACCTAACCTAACCTATTATCAGAGAAAGAACAATTAACATAAAATGTATGTGTAGTTCAAAATATTGACATTGGATTTTTCATGAAGCCTATAAGTTGAATAACATCATGGTAAATCAAGCATCAGTTTTAGACCTTTTTTTGGCAGCTTAAGTTTGTGGGTTTTGGCACAATCTTTCCAAACATGGTTTATATTAATCTAAAACTACTAGAAAATTATGTAAAATTATCCGTGTCGTCAGCAAACATTCCAATTCCAATATCGTTTCCCAGATTGGGTAAATTGGAGACAAAGATATTGAAGAGAGTTTGATCCAGTACTGTTCTTTGGGAAATTCCATATGAAATATTTTGCAAAGAAGATTTATTGTTTTGAACTTTTAGACAGTGTCGAAGGTCTTTTCAATATCTAAAAGTAGTAAGGCAGTCTACTCATTATTTTTCTTTTACGTGATTTTTTATTCCGAGAATTTGATGACTGGTGTTGTGAAATAAGGGTCTTAATCCAAATTGATAGTCAGGCAGAATATTGCTTGCAGCTAAGTGGTTATCAATATTTTCTCAGTAAGCTTACTATAGGCCTATTCATCATCCTTTAGTTTTCTAGGCTTTGCAATTGGTTAAACAATAGCAGATTTCCAGCAATCTGGAAAGCAACTTAAATTAAAACAAACATTGAAAATTTGAAGCAAGGCAAGCCTGATACAGGCACAGCCTTCAAAAGTTTATAACTTATAATTACTATCCATATGCCAGGGCATTTTTTATTTCTTAAGCCTTGAGTCAAGTATCTTTCTTTACTATTGGATTATTTAAATTTGAATCTATGAATTTGAAATTGTATTGTAATTTAAAAGTTATTGTATTTGCAACTACAGATGAAGTGTAATAATCACTGAGCTGTTGATTTTTTGAAAAATTTGAAGCTAATAAGTTTGACTTTTCTGTTATTAACAGTTTATCATCGGTTTTGAGAGGTGTAATACCTGAACCATGTTCTTTGATAATCTTTGCTACTTTCCAAAAAGTTTTAATTACTTGATTTCTAAAAAAACGAAAGAATATTATTCCAACATGAGTTTTTGTATTTATCAATTTTTTTCGCTATTTCTATGTTTGTGCTTTTGAGGAAGAAGTCGTATAACGATAGCGGAGCCATTTCTTTCTCTGAGAGTTTCTTAGTCAATTATCTATTAAAAAATGTTACTAGGAAGTCCAACCGAATAACTATCCATTACAGGACACTTAGGTATTGCAAAGTCAGCAGCGCTATTAACCAATGAAACAAAATTACTACACATTGAATCAATTTGGATTGTTTTAATCGGGGTAGTAAAAATAGTAGCAGCTTCTGTTAAAAAAAAACGGTTTGGTGAATAAAGCTCGAATTTGAGACATACATTTCCGCGCAAAGTCTTGGAATGATGATCTGCAAAAGTATATTCCAAAATAATAAAACACACTTTATTAAATTGACGACAAGTTTTAAGAAGTTATATTTCTCTAAAACAAAACACGTCTTATATTATTGCATTTCTTCAAACGAATAGAAACCGCCGCCGATAAAAATATAGTAAGCACTTCATGGAGGACCCTGCAATAACTCATTTAATAATATTTTCCCTTTTTGATAGGCTACACATGTTAGCTTTCAAATACACGACATATTCTCTCGTTTCTTTCTGAATTTTTATGGGGTCCCCTAAGGATGTATTTTAGGTCCTGTTCTGTTTATCATTTCGATTGTACGTACTATGGTTTCGGTGATCTTTTTGTTATGCCTTTTCTTATTTACTTATTTATCAAAAGTTGAATATCTGGCGTTTTGTTGAGTGATAAATTGTTTCAAATAATTCTAAAAATTCTATTATAGCCAAACAAACTTGAAGTAAGTCTCTATATATATTTTTTAAAGCAATACCATATCAATTGCTTCCCAGTCTTAATTTATTAATAACAAAAGACACTATAAAGATACATTTTGCGGTTATTCACTCGATATTATATGCAATCATAAATAAAAAAGATAATAAACTCGATCTATATTTTGTTTTTCCAATTACATAATTCTATGAATACATAATGCGGGCATGAATATTTACACCATTCACCTCAAGTGCGACAATTTATCTGGGCGAGAAAAATGATATATTATTATAGGTAATATCGAACCTACATATATTTACATTATACTCTGTTGAGATTGTCAAGCTTATTAATTCGATATACCCTCTCTGCGTGTGAACGCAAAACTAGATCAATTTACCCTTTTTTTATATGCATGATTCAAGGCATCATAAGGCGAGAGTTACAAGTAAAAATATATACCTAGGTAGGTATATTATTTCACAATTACCTCACATGTTATAGATATTATTGAAAAATGTAAGTAAACATGATTTGAAGTTTGAGATAGTGTCTATAAGAACACAGGTATATCGTACGGTGCTATCGGGGTACAGTGGAAATTGTTAGTAAGGAATGTTGTTGAAAAAGGTTTAGAGGTTAAAAAAGTTTCAACGATGGCAGAGGAACTCCTATCGTTATTGATGAAAAATTAAAGTTTACAAACTCATTTTCTATAATGACATCTTTTCAGCTTATCTAGGTGTCTTAATTTGTAAATATAATTCTGGTATCACTAAACGTATTCTCATTGGTATTTATATACCCACAAACTTAGGACAAAGACTATCTCTTGAGTTAGATAGATTTAGTGACACCATTAAGACTTTTGATTCAACAATTATAGCTGGTGACTTTAATGCTCAGCTCACTTTCAGGGGAGATTACTTTTTTACATCTTGTTCTCTTTTGCAAATCCCATATAGTATCGAGAAAAGGCTTTGCAAAATATTTCCCACGTTTTCAAACCATCACTACATAGTATAAAACAAAGTCGCTTTTTCTGTCATGTGTCATGTTGTATGTCCCTATGAACGCTTAAATCTTTAAAACTACGCAACGGATTTTGATGCGGTTTTTTTTAATAGATAGAGTAACTCATGAGGAAGGTTTTTATGTATAATATCATCCATTAAATAGTGGACAAATACTGTTATTTTTGAGGTTTCTAATGTGATGTCGCAAATAATTACATTTTTTCCGCTTACATTGCAAACGCAGGCTGAATCCTACGAGATTTATCAAAATAATAATGTACTAAGTATTGTACACAATGAAAAGGTCTACAGAAAACTCCGCGATGGTATATATAAAGATATTCTGTAATATATTAATTATTGTTGTAAAATAAATAGGTAAAAATGTAAAAAAAAGTAAAAATGTAAAAAAAAGTAAAAATGTTAAAAAATTGTAAAAATGTAAAAAAAAGTAAAAATGTAAAAAAAAGTGAAAATATTGTGTATAAAAGATATTCCAAAGATAAGGAAAGGGGAATTGTTTTAAGTACTCCAAAAACGCGTGCGGGCTACGGCCAGTAAATGAATAAATCAAATCTACTGGATTGATTTTATCATTTTTTCAGTGAGTTACATATTTTAAACCCGTGCAAAGCCGGAGCGGGCCGCTATGTTTTTTTATAAACAACGTTCACAGTTTTTCTGTAGCGTATTTAGTATATCAGCATTGCACCCGTGCGAAGCCGGGGCGGGTCGCTAGTTATGGTATAAAAAAAAGAGGCTGGGATGCGATCCACACTGATAACTTCCCATCCCATCTATCGATTTGTCTTGCTTAAAAGTTTGTCTAAATGTATCAATTCTTACCAAATTTGCGTTCTATTTTTTGGAGATTTTATTTTTTTATGAAAAAACGGACTGTTGTATTTTTATAAAAAAATTACTGAATATTAAAAACAATATTTATATTTGAGCCGAATGTAAATTTTTACCAAGTTTTAGTATTGTTTTTTTTTAGGTTTTTATTTAAATTTTATTTATTTTTTATTTATTTCAATGAATAGCTTAAACACAGTAAGATACATATCTTATAAAATAGTGCTAAGCATAAAATAAGGAAGTTAAATGAGAGCTACATGACGTTAAAACTGAAAAAAAAGTTAAAAGTATAATGAAATCTTAGATTATAAATTTACATTTTTTTATTTTACCAAATTAAATATATTTGAAGAATATTAAGGAATTCAAACGAGAAATTCAAAAATTAAGTTAATAATATTACTAGGCATACGAAGAAAAGCTTGCTTCTAAATCTTATTGAACTATCAATCCTTCTTATATCACGTGGCAAAGAATTCCACAATCGAATAGTACTAATAAAAAACTGACGTCCGGAAGTCAAACAAGAATACCGAAGAGGAATCAACTGAGCTGATCTGATTGAAGAGGTAAACCTAATTTTTTCATAAAGATATGTTGGTTGATGTGACAAGATAATGTTTGACAAGAGACTCAGAGAACGAAACTGTAGAAGACTATCGAATGACATATTATACAAATAATTGGTATAGTTAGAAATATGCGAAAAACGTCGCAGTCCAAAAACATAACGTACTATGCTGTTAAATGCGATTTGGAGTTTGCGTTTGGAGGCAAAGCTACAATTGTAAAATAATTCACAGCCAAAGGTGAGGATGGACACAGCAAGTGATTTTGCAAGAAGACATCGGGTTTTAAAGGGGGTATAGGAATGTGAGGCCCACAGAGTACGAAGTACACCATACGTCTTACCAACCGATACATTTATATGATTATCCCAGGTTAAGCTCCTGTTAAAGGTCACGCCAAGGTTCTTAACACTTTCAACATACCTAATTTTGTCGCCATTAAGAAATATGGAGGGAAAGTATGACAGATCTAATGGCTTTTTTGAAATAATAATGCAATTGGATTTTTTGGGGTTCAAAATAAGACTGCTTATGTTTGACCACCGTACAATTTCTGCAAGATCTTCATTCATACAAGAAGCCCTGTGCTCTATCAAACCCAATGGACAGGTTAAAAGTAGTTGCACATCGTCAGCATACATATTAATCGAACAGTGCTTGATAAGAGTAGGGAGCTCATTGATATATAATGAGAAGAGAAGGGGCCCTAGGATGGATCCCTGTGGAACCCCATTGGATACAGAAAGAAATTCCGATAAATTATCATTCACTGCCACTGCTTGTGTCCTATCTGTTAAGTAAGACGAAATAAGTTTAACAGTGCATGGTGAACAATTAAACAATACAGATAGCTTGTGACATAAGGATTGATGGTTCACCATATCAAATGCCTTAGAAAAGTCAAGTAAGACCAAGAAAGATACCTGTCCTTCGTCAAGAGCATTACGTATTTCTTCAGAAACACCTATTACAGCAGTAGTACAACTGTGTTTCTGCCGAAATCCAGATTGTCTAGGGGAAAGTAGGCTATATCTGGAAATATGGTGATTGATTTGCTTTTGCAAAAGCTTTTCGAAAGCCTTTGATAAAAAGGAAAGGATGGAAATTGGTCTAAACTCATTACCTTTGGAAGTTTTGGGAACAGGTATGACCCTAGCTGACTTCCACTGCGTGGGGAATATACCAATTGTAAATATCGAATTAAAGACATGAGTTATATACGGGAGAAGTACAGGTAATATTATTTTCAGGAATGAGGGATGTATTTCATCAAGTCCGACTGCCTTGGATTTTATGAAGAGAATGCTTTCAAGCACATCAAAGCAGCTAACAGAAGTTAAACAAAACATGGGGCAATGAGTAGACTGGGAATGATGACTAATTCCTTGAGGTGTTATTTGTTGGGTGTTATTATTTGACTGCGAAGATAAGAACTGTCGATTAAGCTCATCAGGGTTCACTGCATCAAGATTAAAATATTTAGCTTTTCCAATGCCAATATTACGCACGTTTTGCCACAAAAGCTTACCACTGTGGGAAGCATTGAGCTGGCTAGAAAAAGTTCTTGTTTTAGCTGCTCTTATCGCAAAAACAACTTTGTTGCGAATTGAACAATAAATTCTACGGTGTTCTTCCAAGCGGTAGCGCTTCCAACATATACATATATGCAAGGTCACGTTGTCGCATAAGCAATCGAATTTCATTAGATATCCACGGTACACCCTTGGGTAAGATAGTCTTAGTTCTAAATTGAACATGCGAATTGAAAAGTTCTAAAATTTTAGTGTTGAGAAATTGAACTTGGTCAGTGGGACAAGGAAGAAAGTACAATGTACTCCAATTGATGCTTAGGACTTGTTCTTCAAGGAGGTGGTAGTTGATGTTTTTGAAATCTCTATATGAAAATGTACGAGGTAAAGAAGTGATATCAAAATCAAAGGCAAGGTATAAGAGATCATGTCTCGAAAAGGCAGGTGTGGATAACTGATCATAAAGAAGAACTTTTCTTTTAGGGCTGGTGAGGAATAAATCCAGCAATGAAGAGGAGTTCTCAGAGAAATGAGTAGGTACAGTTGTGTTAACAGAGAATAAGTTGAGAGAACTCATTTCTACGATAAGACTGTTCTCAGCCAGGAGATCGCTGTTAAAATCTCCACTCAAAATAATATCGGGGTACGTTGAAGATATAAGTTCAAGTTCAGCAATAAATGGCAACAAGTTAACGTACTTATTAGGTCGATAAACAGTACCAACAAGAATTTTAGTATTATTGTTGGCAAGTTCGAGGAATAAGAATTCAATATCGGAGCCCGCAGGGGATACTTCCATTAATTTACAAACAATACCATCCCTAACATACATTGCAACTCCACCACCAACGCGACCAACCCTGTCACAACGAAAAACCCTATACCCACCTAAGCTACACATTGCATCACTAAATTCTTCCCTGAGCAAAGTTTCAGACACACACACCACATCAACCAAAGAATTTTCAAACAGAAAGCGGAACTCGTCAATTTTAGGAAGAAGACTTTGTGCATTAATGTGACATACATGCAGTCCAGAGCATTGTCCTCTGAGGACTTTAATCATAGTACTTAAGCATACATCCATTAGAATTATATTTATTAAAAGAAAAAATTATTGAACAATAATATTTTTACAATGAGTTGAAGCAAGGAAAAGAGCAAGGATACAAAATAAAGTAATACCTAAATGTATAAAAATGTACAAGAAAATTTTAAATATAAAACAAAAAAAAGAAAAAATTACTTAACTGAGACTAAAAATTATAAGAAAGAGAATAAAAAGAAATAATAATAAAAGAAAAGAGAGAAAAAAAAAAAACAATTTGGATAGTAATGAATTAAAAAAAAAAAGAATTTAATGTAGGCAAAATTATTTAACTTCAGTTTTTTTTTTTTTTTTTTTTTTTAAATTGTACGCGCACTCAAGGGGATATGAATACCCTTATAATGATTATACACAGTGCGAGTAATTAGGAAGGGAGGATAGGATTTGAAAGGAGATACCGATGCACATTGGTTTTGAATGCCTGCACATTGTAATGGGTGGGAAATATTGAGTCTGGTAAAGCATTCCACATTCGTGTAGTGCGACTAAAAAAAGAATCTCTGTACTTTAAAGTACGTCCGAAATTGGGCTCAAGGGTAAACTGATGAGCATTCCTAAAAGAACGAGTATTACGGTTGAATTGTTTGAGGGGAGGAATGCAACTGGCTATTTCATTAGAGCATTGCTTATGGAAGTAGCGATAAAATAATGAGAGACATGAAACCTTGCGACGGTGCTCAAGAGATACAAAAGTTTCAGTTAGACAACGGTCACCTATCATTTTTAGAGCTCTCTTTTGAATTCTGTCCAGGAGACTCAAGTGGGTTATAGGAGCACCTGCCCAAATATGGGAATTGTACTCAAGTTTTGGACGAATATAGGCTTTATAAATTATAGCCAGATCAGAAGGGGTAAAAAACTTCTTGCATCGGCGGAGAAAACCTAAACACTTAGCAGCATTTTTGGCGATGTCAAATATGTGATCACTCCACAACAAGTGGTTTGTAATGCACATACCAAGGACTGATAGCTGTTCAGTCTCCTCGATGCAAGTACCACTCATGGATAGTGGCATTGGGGGAGGGTTACGCTTTTGAGACAGTAGACAGCATTGAGTTTTCGAAGCATTAAATTCTACACGGTTTTTTATTCCCCATTGAACAATGCTGTCAAGATCAGAATTTAATGAGCTTATCATACGCTGCCGTTGATAGTCCACATCCGAAGAACAAGGATGAGAATCTAAAAACGAATACGAGAAGCTGAGGGTACTGTCATCAGCGAAACAATTAAGTGGGTTAGAAGTTTCAGACAAAAGATCATTTATAAAAATAAGGAAAAGTGTCGGAGACAAAACGGAGCCCTGGGGCACACCAGCGTTTATTTTGTGGATATCAGATTTGAACCCGTCCAATACTACTTGAATTGAACGGTTCGAAAGGTAATTTCTAACCCAACGAAGAAGGGATTCATCAATACCAAATGCACGCATTTTCGATAAGAGAGCTTGATGCCAAACTCTATCAAATGCTTTTGAAATATCAAGTGCAATAATCTTACTTTCTCCAAAACGATGTAAAGATTTGTTCCACTGTTCGGTGAGATAAACCATGAGATCACCAGTGGAATTATTGCAACGAAAGCCATACTGCCGGTCATTAAGAAGCTTCCGTTCTTCAAGATATTTCTTAAGCTGAAAATTGATCAGCGTTTCCATGACCTTGGAAAGAAGGGACGTAAGTGCAATTGGACGATAGTTAGATGGTGAGGAGGATTCGCCTTTTTTAGGGACAGGCTGGACAAATGCAGTTTTCCATCCACTCGGAAAGAGACCTGTAGAATAGGACAGATGGAAAAGCTTACGCAGTGGTTTTGCCAGCGTTGAAGAACACCTCTTCAGAACAATAGCGGGGATACTATCCGGGCCAGCGGATTTGTGAATGTCAAGATTTTTAAGTACTCTAGTAACTGAACGAGTGCGAAAGAAGATTCGTCCCATAGAATCGTTTACGCTTTCAAGTACAGGCGGAGTCATGTCACTCACTGGCAGCATCGAATTAACAGCAAACTGTGCTGCAAGCAAATTGGCTTTATCAATCGAGCTTACATAGGGAGTGTCATTGGAAACGAGCGTAGGAACTGATGATGACGTAGTGTTACGCACATTTTTTACAAATGACCAGAAATTTTTACTACCACTGGGACATTGTAGTATTTTTTGCCGTAATTTCTGCTCATGCAAAAATTTAATGCGTCGTATATGTCCGTTACAGGTCTTTCTAGCTTGTTTGAACTTATTCCGGTTTTCCTCAGTTGGGTTGGCTTTGTAATTCCGGAAACTTACATTTTTGATCCTAATAACCTCTTTACAGCTCGAATCAAACCATGAGTTTTCTTTGGGTTTGATAGATTTTACCCTATTCGGGATAAAATTTCTCATTCCACAAAGAATTAAGTTTGTAATCATATCTGCACTGGAATCCACGTCACTATCGAGGAAGCATAGTAACCAGTTAAAGTTCCTGAAGAATTCATTGAGACCGTCCCAGTTGGCTTTCTCATATTGCCAAACGGTTCTCGTAGGGGTTTTAACTTTAACTGGGGTTTTTTGGTATGAGAAATTTGCAGATATGACACAATGGTCTGATGTGCCTAGAGGCGATAATACACTGACAGTATATTTATTAGGATCAGAGGTAAGAAACAAGTCTAGAGTGTTGGCGGATTGACCTGCAACGTCAGGAATCCGAGTTGGCTCGTCAACTAACTGAGTCAGATGGTTTAACTCAGCAAAAATCTCGACATACCTTCCTTCGGATGTTGTCTGACCCGAATAGCGCAGCCACGAAGAATTGTGTACATTGAAATCGCCCGTAACAACGATCTCACTGTGCGGAAAATGGGATACAATTCTCTGGATAGAGTCGGACAGCGCATCGAATTCGTTTGAAGTCGAATTACTATCCAAACTTGGGCTGCGATAAATAAAACAAGTATGAATGATGCGCCTTTGAACAGTAAATTTGAACCATATATAATTAAAATTTGTATTAGTACATTGGCCATACTGTGGCAGAAGCTGGTAGGCAACATCATTACGGACGTAAACGGCTAGACCATGATGAGAAAAGAATAATGGCACTAAGCTATAACCAGGAAGGTTAAACTCCGTATGATCGGTGTTTTCACCAACCTGGGTTTCACTTAGTGCCAGGATAGCTGGCCTGTTTAAAACAGTATGGACGTATACAGAACACAAATTTTTTCTTAGCCCCCGAATGTTGCTATATTCGACACAAAACTTACCAGCCATCACAATACACAAAAACACAAAAAAAAACCAAAGCAAGACAGTTAACTATGCAGTAAATTTATTTTGATTAAGCTGGCAATGCTATCAAGGTCTTCGATGTTGTCGATCATTACAGCAGTTTCTACCAGTTTACGTTTGACATACACAGAGCCGTGTGAAGTATAAACAGAAGCAATGTGTTTACTTTTTTTCAGCTTCAAAGCAGCATGTAAGATTTGTTGACTGTGATGAGTTAAGCATTCCCGCAAGTGTATTGAGCCAGAGGAATTAATACCGACGTGTTGTAAACTAAGTTCTTTTTTAGTTGCTTTACAAAAAACACCTATCGATTTGAGAACATGGTTTTTATTTTTTGTAAAAAAAAACTGTCAATCCAACATTTCTCAAATTTTTTTTTACAGAATGTTGAAAACAATATTATTTATAAGATAAAATTAGTTTGAAGCCAATATCTCAAAGTTTTAAAAAGATATTTGAGCCGAAAATCAATTTTTACCAACTTTTATTAAGTTTTTTTTTAGGTTTTTATTTTTTGTAAAAAAAACAGTCAATTCGATTATTTTCAAAATTTTTCTTAATGTTGAAAACAATATTTCTTATAAGATAAAATAAGTTTGAAGCCATAATCTCAAGTTTTTGAAAAGATATTTGAGTCAAAAATCAATTTTTACCAACTTTTATTAAGTTTTTTTTTAGGTTTTTATTTTTTGTAAAAAAACTGTCAATTCGATTTTTCTCAAAATTTTATCAGATGTCAAAAACATTATTCTTCGTTGCACAAAATTGTTTTGGAGATGAAATCATATTTTAGTCGTAAAATTTTCGAAGTGACAAATTTTTTTTTTCAGTTTTTTTGATTTATAAAAAAACCGTTAATTGGATTTTTTTCCAAAAATATAATTGTTTTGTATCACGTTACAATATATAATATAAAATTTAATTCATGTCTTCAGCGTCAGTAGTTCATGAGATATTTAGGGTTAACCAAAATTTTCACCTTTTTTTTAAACTGCTATGGTAAAAAAACCACCCACGAAATTTTCTTGAGAGCCCTTTCTGCATCTTTCTGCATCTTTCTGCATTATTATCTGTATAACAAAATTTATTTGAAGTCGATATCTCTTCTGGTTCTTGAGCTATGGACGACGAAAAAAACGTCGCGAACGTACGGACGTACGGACATACGGACGTACGGACGTACGGACATACGGACGTACGGACGTACGGACGTACGGACGTACGTACACACGCACGCACAGACATCTTTCTAAAAATCTTTTATTTCGACTCTAGGGACCTTGAAACGTCGAGAAATGTCAAAATTTTCAACTTGACAAATCGGACCCATTACAATAACTTCCTATGGGAAGTTAATAAATCCGTTTCAGTTTTGAAAACACTGATTGCAATGTATCCAGAATGTAATTCCACAATAGGCTTTCGAAAGTGACCATTCCAATAGATAAAAATATTACTTATTTGGAAATTGATAACATTTTAGACAATATAAACCAAAATATAGTTTCTTGTGTTGAAAATAACTCAACTATACCAAAACACGTTAAATACAAAAATATTTCTGATCTTACTAAGAATTTCAAAAAAACTACACCTTTTCCACTCGCTTTTAAGGATATTGATAAAGTTACAGGAATTCCTTCCAGTAATAAGAATAGATATTGTCAAGGTTGTTTTGAATATCTTTGGATAGGAACTAGCCGATGTTTAGAGTAAGCTCAGTGCATTTAGGAACATGTATGCTGACGTTTTTGCAGACCGAAAACCGTCTTATAATTTACATTTAAATAATGAAGTATCTTTAAAAGTAGATGACTTTTGTAAAACACGTTTAGATAATCTTTCAACGATATTTACGTCATCAAACACAGAATGCAACCAAGTTTCTTTACTACATACCAAAAAGTCAATTTGTTTAGAATCAATTTGAATAACAAAAAGTCTTTTGGTCTTGACAAAATTTCAAACTTTGCATTTAGGAAATGCCCGAGTTCGCTTGGTCTCACACTTACTTGAATTTTAATCTGTGCATAACCAACGGGTCAAAATATTTAATGCATTTTTACATGGTATGCCATTTCGCAATTCAAATTCCGATCCTAAAGAACTTCTATGCGCAGACGATACAAAACTTTTATCTGCTGTTATTAAGCCACGCAATGCATTAGAAGAATTACAAGTGGCCTTGTTTACTCACGTATTAGAAGTCTTGGGGTTTAAAAATAAAAGCTGAAAAATGTAGAAATTCTTATGGAAAAGGACATCGAAAGGCTGTAAGAGAAAGCAAGAAGTTATCATTGAGTATTGAAGACAAGATAGTTAAAAACAGACGAAAAATATTTATGAAATTACTATCAAAATAAGTTCAAATTTAATAAAAATGCACGAAGCATATTAAATAAAGAGAAAATAGTAATTGATATTTAAAAAAAAAACTACTTTCGTCAAAACATTTATCCCAAGATAAAAAAAGAATTTAAATACAAAACTCTTATAAGATCGATAAGCTCATACAGTTTTAGAATCTGGCTCACAATTTCCCTTACGGCATGCAGCAAAAGAATTAGAAAAGTTCGAAAGAACATTTTGAAGTAGAAAGTGTCTAAGACCCAATTAAAAGTGGTTCTCGAACTGTACATTGTATAACTTAACAAAGGTAAAACCTTTAATAATTTATATGGCAACCCTTTTAAGAATCAAACTAAAATTTTCTGCTAACCATCCAAATCCGCTCGTCAAAGAGTTATGCGATTCAAATTTTTTTATAGACAAATTTGATCTTTTTGATCAATTAGGTATATTTTAGAAAACGAAGCAACAAAATTTATTCTTTTAATTAACATTTTTGTAAATTAAATTGCATAAAGTTAAAACAAAACCAAATTTGTGAATTTAAGTCTCAATAAAAAATGAAATGAAATTAATGATTAAAAAAGTCTAAACAAAACACCCGAAAATCTTACTCAAAAATAACTATTTTAAATTTTGAAAAGCAGGAGTTTGCCACCATTAGTGAATTGAGCTCATGTAAACTCTTAGAAAATAAAACTAATTATTAGAGACTCGTTTGAGGTTATTTATTTTGACATAACATCATTGCACCTTGCTTCTACTTGATGCAAAGTATGGTGAAGTTAAGTGGACAACTAAATATAATATTAAAATGTCAAAATATAAAATAGTGCTTCATTTCAGTCAACGGTCAACCAAATTATCAGCTTTCAAAATATTTGTTAGGGCTGTCAACACATCAATAAACAAAAAAGATTAAGTTCTAGACTTGAGTGTATTTTAAGACACCTTTTACTAGCTCAACAAGAGCAATAAAAGTAAGAATTTAATACTCTCAGGCTTTTTTAACTTCCATTTGAAATTTCTCGGCGATTCAAGCGTTCTAGAAATAAGAGATGGCGTTTTAAAATTATTATTATTATTTTTGACACCAAACCTACAATAAGCGTAGTGTAGCATGAGATCGAGGAGATAGAGGGATGTCATAACAGGAATGAGGTTCACAAATTTTACCAAAAGGTAAAAAAAACTTCCCATAGGTATCAGCCATGAACCGAAGCCTTTAAAGACGATCAGGATAACATCATAGTAGAACCCCAGTCTATGCTCAGACTATGGAAAGATCACTTCTTCAAATTATATAACGGGAATGACGAATCGAATTCGGCTGTAAGTGAAATAGAACCACTCAACCTAGGCGACGACGACACAGAACAATAATTCCGCCTACCCGACCTCGGCAAAGTGAAGTTAGGTATATCGGAACTGAAGTCTAACAAAGCTGCTGGAGCTGATGATATCGCTGCTGAATTATTCAAAGCAGCAGGCGATGACTTGGAAGGTAGTATGCACTTATTCATCTGCAAAATATGATCGGAAGAAAGCATACCCCATGACTGAATTTTCAGTATAGTTTTGCCAATATACAAGAAAGGAGACCCTCTGAATTGTGCCAACTACAGAGGAATCAGTCTCCTGAACATCGCATAATGGATCCTCTCTGCCGTAATATCAGAAATTCTGAAGCCGTTCGTTAACAACCTGATATGTCCTTATCCGTTTGTGTAGAATGACGATGGAGAATGCACCCTGCTCTAGCAAGGTCGGAAAAGATCTCACCGATACATTTGATGTCAAAAAAGGCTTTAGACAATGCGATGCAATGTCATGCGACTCCTTTAAACATACATAATTCTGAAAAGAATTGTGCAAAACTCAACCGTCAACACTAGAGGAACAATATTCCAAAGGTCTATCCAATTACTGCGATACGCCGCCGTTGACATTGACATAATTGGAAGATCAAAGCGTGATGTCAATGGAGCGTTTTAAAGCATTGCGACGGAAGCGGAGAAGATGGGTTTAGTGTTCAATGAGGGCTATCATCAAAAAAGGACATTGAACGTCGATGTCTCTAACAAAACGTCATCATAGACAGCTTTAACTTTGAGGTAGTTAAAGAAAGAATAACTCTTGCGATTCGCTGCTTCCTTGGACTAAGAAGGCAATTGAGTAGTTGAGTTCTCTCTCGAGCATTTAAGCCTCATTTATGGCGCTGAGGTTTGGACCCTGTCAAAGAAAGATGAGAACGTCTAAGGTTGTTTCGAGAGAGATTTTTGGTACGGTCTGCACAGATGGAGAGTGTAGGAGAAGATACAGTGACAAACTGCACGGGCTGTGCCAAATTATTATCCTTTAGCTCTTTAAGTGTTGCTGGCTTATTTACGTATACCTTTTCTTTTAAACAACCTCACAGACCCGAGTTTGCTAAAATTTTTGCACGATTTTTCCGATTATACTCACATTTGGACGATTTAATTGACCCAAAGAATCCCGAAGTGAACGATATACATTTTGATTTAAACGCTCATTTTCATTATAAGCCTGAATAACTTTAACGCATTGCTCGATTATTTATCTTTCCATGGTTCAAATTGAATTAGTCTAAAATTGAGAAATGTCAAATAAAATGCAGAAAGAAACTTGACGTTTAGGTGTGGTTCACATTCAATATCGGCCTTTAAAATGTATTCTCCCTTTAGCAATCTCATACAGCTTATTGTTTACTTGATCTAAGTTCCAGTTTTAAGGTTGCTTTGTCCTACTGTGCGAAATCTTAGGCTACCAGCGTTTTTTCATACTTTTTATTTCGTTTTAAAATAAATAAATAAATGTTTTATTGAACTTATTACAACCATCGATTGAAATCGAATAATTTATATAAATACGAGTAAAATCACTGTACCTACCTGAAAAGGTGTACGTTTTATTAATATTAATAATTTATTTTATCATAACTAATGTTACAACTTGCTAATGATAATATACGATTGAAACAGTTCGGAACTGTCTCATTAATCTGAGTGAAATCAAATAAATCATAAATTTAAGAAGCACGAAACCAGAGATGAACGATACGATATATGAAGACGACGACGATGACTACGACGATGACTTCGAAGACGATGATGCTGAAGATGGACTTGTGGACTGAATGAAAATTCCTCTATGGGTCCTAGAAAGAGTCTGAAGGCCTTACAGTCTCAGATGATTATGAACTGGACATGACTGCAATATCCACTGACCACTATCCAGATTATCAATCGGTCTGACGGCCGGCGGCGTGCGGCGGCGGAGAAAGGAAGGAAGTTTTGCTTTTATTTATTTGCTTTTTATTGTCAATAACTTGTGGTCTCTTATACAGGTCCCCATATCATATCTATAGACCTATCGCTATAATCAACATAACCACAAAGAGAAGAACGACGACAATCTTGAATGTTAGATCTGGTCTGGAATGATCGGTCTGGCCAGTTGTCACTAAATATTTTTATATATAAATCTAAAGTACTTATGGCGGCAGTGACGGCGGCGGCGGCGGCTAAGACAGCGGCGGCGGCGGCGTTAGCGTTAGCTTGTCCAATGTCCAGGCTATAAGGCAGTAATATTTCAAACAGGCCATAACTAAAGATCCAATTAAAAATGGTTGAATCGTGCGGTTCCTGATGTGATGGCATGGCTTAGGCTATATGACCAGGCTTTGGCTATAGGCTAAATGGCAAGTTGAATATTGGTCAAGTGAATAAAATAGTTTTGAAGGTTGGGTGGCACAAGTGCACCATCAGAGCTCGTATATACGTTATGTTCATTGAAATGTTTAAAAAGAGGACAGATATATTATTATTATTATACCTACTCTTAGACACCGATTTATTGGTTTAAGTGCCACTTTGAATTTTAAGGAAATGAATGAACTTCAGGTTTAGTATGGAAAGGATAGAGATAAATTGGGGTTTTTATTATTTATAACAATTAATCATTATAATACTTTGTAGGAGTTGAAAGGAAGTTGTTTTAAGTCCGTTATTTGACATAAATTTAACAGACCTAAGCAGTTAAGTACCGAAAGTATACGGAGAATAGGAATTTCTTGCTTGAGTTCATCGTTTCACAAAGGCGTCACATGGAAAAAGGTTGATTTAAGACTTTTTACTTAAGACCCCGTTTTGGACAGCATCGTGATTTCAGAACCGATTTTTCTACTCTGTGTGGGGCAGTTGGGTTTGTAATGTGTTTGATAAAATAAGTTGTCAATATTTGATGTTTTATTATTAATGTTGAATTCCGTTCCGGTTGCATTTAGTCAAAACCAATTTTATATAAGGAGAATTGAATCGGAACAAGTTATGAATTAGAATCAAATTACTTGGCGATTTGGATTGAGTCAGGTGCGTTAATTACACCAGTGTAAGTTTGATAAATAAAGACAATACCATTATAAACCTTCCTTTGAGATAGTAACCTGTCACCCTGTTGAACTTTCATGCCAGAGGCCTTGGGTTCGATCCCTGCCTATGCCATCTATATTTTTTTTCACGGGTACTGAGTCTTGCGAGGAATCGAAAAATTCTCCAAGAGTAATTCTTGTCATGAAAAGTGGTTTGTCAAATTAGCCGTTCGGATTCGTCTTAAAACTGTAGGTCCCCTCCATCCCTGACAACTTTACTCGCACACAGGAATGGTTAAGAGTTGTAAGTCACTAGGCCCTAGTTCTCAACGAACTGTCGCTCCACCCAATTTATTTTATTTATTTGCGATAGAGGCTGCATTTGAAGAAGCTTTATTCGATGTTCATAAGTTGTTGCGGACCAAATAGTTATATAGAGCGAGAGTAACTTAGGGACCCTGAAATTCTTTAAGCCAACGTTTAACAAATTTTAACACGGAGTTGGCTTTACTAACGATCGAATTAATATGCTCCGTGAAGTCGAGATTAAAATTTAAAAACCTTCAGATCTTTAAAACTATTAACGCAATGTATAGAGTGCTGTGATATTTTATAATCAATCAAGCTAAAAGTACTTTTTTTAGAGAAAGTCATTGCCTGACATTTAATAGGGTTAAGGTTTAGCCCATTCTGAGGTACATCATTGATAGCTACGATTAGGAGTAGAGGTCCTAATTGACTACCCTGGGGAACTCTTGATTTGGCAATGAAAGGGTTAGAGAAAGAATTTCTGAATTTTACTTGATATGGCATACATATTTTGAAAAAAAGATGAAATCCATGTGATAAACTGAGGAGGAAACCTCATTGCCTTATGCTCAAAAATCGAGTTCTTGACCGAGTTCTAGGGTATTCGAGCAATTATGCAAAAATGCAAGTAGATTAATAATTTTTGATTAGATATAATATTCTTGGATTTAAAATTTAAACTATCACAAACAACTTGTTCAAAAAGTTTGTGAATACAGGACAGTTTGGTCTGCAATTATCAATGTCAGACTTGTAACCCTTTTTTAAGACTCGTGTAATAAATAGCTTGTTCCGTATGGTTGGAAAATTTAAATGCGAAGAAGGGGAGATGCTACTACTGACTTACATTTTTTTGAGACAATTGGATGAATTGCATCTTGACCAGAGGAATAATCATCAGATTTTGCCTAACGTCATTTGAAAATTACTAAAGATAGTCTCTTTTCTCGTAGGTATAAAAAGAAATTCTCATCTATTTTTACAGAAGTGTCAATGAAAGATTGCTGAACAGCAAACGCGTTACAAATTTCTAGAGTAAAAACCAAGTTGTCTATATTGTAAGTAAAATTTATTGGGTAGCCATCCGTTTTATTTTGAAAAATGTTCAAAAGCTTTTGGGGTCAAGCTTAATGGAAAGAGATTTAAACTCTTCAAAGAAGGTGACTTTATACTTTATGATCTTCAGCTGACATGGTTTTTATATGATTTTTCCAAGCCTTTTTATCTTGTTTCGAAGAATTTTTAGCTCTTTCATATACCTTGGTTGACAAAAATTGGAATATTTGGATATTGAGAAACGATATCTTTTATGCAGGATTCCAATACATTGTAAAAGTATTAAACTGCAACGTCAATGTCATTTTTAAACCAGTTGATCAAATCAATATCCCAAAATCTCCATTATCATTCTATCTGAGCTTTAAATCAATGGAATTCTTCCAATCTCCATAGTACAGTTTACTTCTACGACGTAACTTAATAAAATTTCACTGAAGTGAAATCTTAAGCCAACTAACCAAAAATTGGCATTGAAAAGATCGGTTAAAGCAAATGCTTATTGATTCTTTCTATTGGAGGTTCTTCCAATATTTGCCAAACTGTAAAAAGTCTTCCAATACCATCCAATTAGGTAAAAATTGCAAAATTCTCCATTAAGTGAAAACTGTCCATTTATACAGTTGGAAAATTCAAAAATTAGAAAATTTGTTGGTAGACAATAGATGGACAATTGCCGACAATTTTTTGTCTTCCAATTTTAAATTGTCTGTTTACACGGTTTGGAGATCTCAAAAAACAAAAAATTGGTAGACTCATTGAAAGACAATTTGTTTGTTTCTAAAAACAGCATCGGGTTAAAGAACTTCCCGGAGTTCGACACATTGTCGGTCGTCAACTGGTCGAATATCTTTTATCGCACTTTGTCAAAGTTAAAACTGAAGGTTGTGCCGCACCACCCGCCCGCCAAAAACATCGTCTGGTCTCGATCTCCTGGATAAATTTTAAGGTTTGTTCATGCGGTCCGATCCTTTTCAACTTTTTGTTTCTATGACTTCTTCTTTGTTATTTTGCTGGTGACTTCTTATTTCTTTCCATTTTCTTAGTATTAAAATTCTTTCAAAATCAACAAAATTCTAACAATAAAAAATTGGATCATGTTGCTTGCAAGAACATCATCTAATATCCAATAAGTGAACAATCGTGCAATTATTTGAAAATACAAAAAATTGAGAATTTAGAAGAGTTCAAACGATTGCAAGAAGTCAGAAAATTTTTTGATAGAAAATTAGCTAACGATTAGCCAATTTTTTGTCTGTCATTTTTGACAGATGGAATTGGGTGTTTACATGGTTGATAAAAAATTGGTATACATTTTTTTCCGAAAAATCTGCCAATATTTAAAGATCTTCCAAACGTGTATACTAAGACTTAGTAGAAGTCTATTAGTTGCTGACGAGGAGAGTGTCAGTGTTTTTGACGGAAAGCTTTTCAAGCAATCTTTGAAATGATGTGAAAATGCGGTTGTGGCACAGAAAACAGTGAAACCTACTCTGGTTTTTATCATAGTTTCCAGTGAAAATTTCTTTATGTTAAAAATATTAAAAGCTTTTTTCGATGCTTGAATTTGTTTTTTTTTGTAAAACAATTTTTCGAGGAAATTATCAATTTTGTTGGTTTTTTTATAATTTAATAAATTTAATAAATGATTCGCTCAACAAAATTGAAATAGAAAACACTGAGACAACATTTTAAACAACACATTTTTAAGTATACTTAGCATTTTACCAGTGAACAATTTTTTAAATATTTAGATATTTCAAAACTTTAACCCTCACATCTGAACACGTAAACAGTGACAGTTCGTGTACAAAAAATACATGCTTATCAAATAAACCTAAATTTGAGAAACGGTCCTTTTACTCAGAAATGTCAAAAACTCAGAAATCATTTAGCAAATTACTAAAACTTAAAGTAACAATTTTGCAACTATATTCAATTAAGTAAAATCTGTAGTTAAAGTAATACCAATTTTTTTTCCCCGAAAATTCCTAAAATAATTTACTAAATCATTTAAAATCTTACGACACTGATTGACTACTGTCAGCTGTACATGTGCTAAGTTTTTTTTTACAAAAATTACCTTAAACACTATGAATTGATTTAAATTCTCAAATTAAAACTTTGTAGAGCATTTATTTTTGAGTATTTTTTGAATGACAATTTGGCACAGTTGAAAAAAAATATAATTTCAAGAAAAATTAATTACAAATACCTACTTTTAATTGAAATCTTAATATAATTCTTCAATTACTTGCAATTTAATTAAACAAATGTAATTGAAAACAAAAAGTAATGATCAAAAAACCAGTAATGGATATTTTTCACAGTTATCATTACACACATTTTGTATCAATTAGTTTTTTATGTGTGTTGCTTTAGACTAATAAATAAGTAATTAAAGCAATGCACTTGATTGTAATAGCAAGTTATTAAAGTGTATATTTTTTGAATTAAAATTACGAGTAATTGTAATGGACAAAAGTTTATTACTAGTAAATTGTAATTGAAATGAAAGTTGAAAAAAAAAATATCATTTGAATATTTAAAAGAAGAAAAATTAGAAGCGTGGGTCGTATCATTTTAACTTCTCATAGGAAGTTATTGTAAACGGTCCGATTTTCGAATTGAAAAATTTGACATTGCTCCCTAAAATATAAATACCTACTCGACTCGAATAAAATTTTATATTGTATATTGTGACGTGGTAACAAACTAATACAATTTTGAAAAAATCAATTAACGATTTTTGCATACATCAAAAACAAACTGAAAAAAATATGTGTCACCTCGAATATTAAGTCAAAAATCATACTTTGCAGAGTCCAATAAAATCTACAGTTTAGTGTTGGAGTTAATCATGTGTACATTTTGAAAAGCCGTAAATCACTATATACATACATATTTGTTTTTCAGAATAGACATACATTTGTAGGACTCTGGAATGATTGGAGTTGTTCATTTCTTTTAAAGTTCTGCTTCGAGAATTCCAGCAATAAAATTTTATTTTATTTGTTTTCTAAACCTGTAAGTTTTATATTACATTTTATGCGAATCACCCTGTTAATTTTGTTGCATAGCTTTACCTACATATGTATAAACATATTGCATGTGAAATTCTCATAAAGCCTTGAACCAGAATAAAGCATCGTTTCAAAAGCAGATGATTCTCTTGTTTTTGCTTGTTTTTACATCTTATGATTTAAGATCTTAGTTAGGGTATACCTATAGACGCATGTCTTATCGATTGTAAAATATTCTGGTTAGCTCTCATATTTCCCAACTCCATAGGATATAGCCTCATTTAAGAATGACCGCCAAGCCAAGTTCTCTATTTTGGCACGCGTAAATTGTAAAGCGTTTTTTTGTTTTTATTTTCTGTCTCAATTTTGTATGCCAACAAACATAATTGGATCGCTAACAACCGCCCGGCTACGCGCGCCCGCCGCCTCCGCCGACCGCCACCACCATCGAGCTTGACGTCAAGCTCTAATGTCTCACGCTCGCACACGCTATGTTATGTTGTCAATATCTACATTGTAGAGCATTTTGTGTGCATTTATAATGTGTAGCCAAGCTGAAGGCACAAGTTGCTGAAAGAATGAAAAACAACAACAAAAAATATGCTAATCCTCATGTTATGGTACATTGTGGGGATAAACATAGCTTCATAGCGCAGCAGCAGGTTAATTAACAATTATCGCAGATTGGGGCACGTTTGAGCAATTACGAATTAACAACACCGCGTTGCTGCCGCACAGCCACAATATTTGTATATAGACGCGATGTTGTTGCCGCTGCTGCTTCAAGTCTTCAAGTACCCATATAGCCACAGAATTTGAACATAAGTGCGCTATACAAGTTGCAAGGGTCTATTTAAAATTTAAATTGCAATCAGTGCAACACATAAATACAAATTAACAAAATTGGTTAAAACATCGGAATTTGGTATCTTCCGCATGCTCCAAACTCCATAAGAGGCTCCAACTGACTTTGACTCTGATATCTGATTCTCGGGACTGATGTCCATCGTCTTCTTTTTCTTCTTCTTTGTCGTCGCAACGGTGCAGTGCCTCGTTTTTAGGCTGTTGTCATTGCCGCCGCGCGTTGTGCCGGAGCGAGATGCGCTGGTGCCGCATCGTGTCGTGTTGCCAAATGTTTTCTTGTGTGAAACCGTTAAAATGTCAATCCATTAGCGGCTTACTTTATACATGAATCAAAGGAATTTTGTTTTGTTTTAGTCTTTCTTTTTACCTTTTTTGAATATTCTTACAGGGTGTCTCATTTTTCTTTTTGCTGAGACACGCTTTTTAAGTGTGACATATTGGCTGTGGTCAATTTAGTGTTGGATAGGCTGTCCTGGATAGGTGCATTTTTAGATAATTTATTGCACGAGTTGGGTAGATAAACTGAGATAGCTGTCAAAAATTAGAAAGAACTCCTAGCTGTTTAAAAAAAGAAGGCAAAAACTTGGATCTTTGGGTCGAAATCCATGTTAAATTAATATTGTCAATACATAATTTGAATAATTCACCACATTTTTACAAAAAGTATACAAATTTGGAATCATTTTTCAGGTTCCTTCAAATGTAATCATATGATCAGCTGTCTTATGTGACATAAAGCTTTTGATTTATTTTTTGATAGCCTAGCGAGTGTTTGAGATCATTTGTTTTTTGACATGCAAACAACTATCATAAAGGTTTCCAGATACCCTACTGTCATGCAGAAAACTAAAAAAAGCCTTAAAATAAATGAAAACTTAAAAATAAATAATTTAAGCAAATAAATCATAGAAAACAGCAGATTGTAGGACTTTCAACAGTCTCTCAAAATTTACAAAATTAAAGTTTACGAAAAAATACACCGCTTTGGCTATTTTCCGATTTTTTTTTCTATGTTTTTATAGCAAAAGTAGCTATTCTAGACAATTACCAACATTATTCCACTTCTACTACAAGTATTTTTGTATGTATGATTTTTAAAGTTGAAAAAAGAAAAAACAACTGAAAATTGTTAACACCCTGTGGATGAATTGCTTTGCATATTACTCAAAATGATTGTTTTTGACAGAAATGTCATTTTTTACAATTAAAACAAAATTCTGTTCAAATCATTTTAAAATGTGTAAATGATTTAAATTATTTTACGTACTATATTCTTGAAATGTTTTTAGATGTTTAATTTTATGTGAAATTTTTGAAATAATCAAACCCGTATGATTTAATATTTATGGTGATGAGTGAGTGTGATGCAATTGAGTTCGTTAAGATGATAAATAATGATAAAAAGAAGTCACAGACCTTATTAAAAAAACGTGTCAATCAATGGTCACATGAAATGAAAAAGGTAAGTAATAGAATCATCTAAGATTTTAATTTAGGATTTACAACAAATCTAAAAATATGTATATTTACTTAAAATCTACTAAAAGTCACAGGGTTTTATCTTTTCAAGAACTCTCTTCTTTATGTAGTCATTACCTGAGAATAGTTTAGTTGTACTCGTTATACATATATACATTATTCAATATAAAACATGAGAGTTTAGGGTTGTGCCATTTTTTGGAATTTCCAAGGGCATTACGAGTAAAATTAAATACGCAATTGCCACAGAGAAATCCCAAGTCAGCGCAAACGATGAATTCAAGTTTTACATTTTTTGTTGTTAAAAATAATAATAAATATTATTTTTTTTTAGTTTATGATGAAATTAAGTCGGTTATGCAGCCGTTATGTTGGGACTTAGTAGGCCAGTAGATATATAAAAATATCGAAAGATAATATAATAATTGTTTCTCGAACTGCTGGTCCAAAAAATCCCAACCATAACGTCAACAAAATCTGCTTTAATACAAATATTTATCACACTTTGTCACTTTTGAATTATACGCGTTAAAAAAGGTTGAGTAATATCTTCCCGTGGGTCAAAATACACCTTATTAAAATTTTATCAGCACATATAAATTCTATTTAAAGTTAATTCAGCTTTTTTATGAACACATATTAATCAATATAATACATAATCAAATTTTGCTTTAAGGTATCTTATTTTTAAAACAAAACTAAAATATATAGGTGTTTTCACTTAGGCTGCGAAGACTTGTCCGATTTATTAAATTTTCTTACATAACTTATTTCACTTGTTTTATATAATTGATTTTCTAATTTTCTTATCACTGGGCACAAAACAAAATGTTTTGTACACGTTGTTCAAAGATGTTCCTTCATAATTATTCAGTTTTCTTAGTACTTTTTAACCAAAAAATAGCAATATTTAACTTTCAAAAAGTAAATTCACAAGCCAAGAGCTGTTAAGTCAATGGTTTGAATTAATTTTCTGTATTATCTGTCTCATCTATCTTTCTCAATCCCATTGATATATTTCTTAAACTAAATAACTTGTCACCATTTCCTAAATATATTTCGTACTTTAAAATTTACCATGAATAGTCGATACAAAGGCAGACAAAAATGTTCAACAAAAAGAGATTCAAATTTATTTTTGAAACTGAAAAGTTGTAGTTTTGAAAAATATTTATGCAATTATGGAAAAATATACCGGTATAAGAATAGGCAATAAAATATTCATAAAAGTGGTACAATTATCTAGAAAAATGTATATCAAACAAAAAGTCTTGAAAAATTAGATATTCACTTTAAAAAACAAATCCGACAGAGCTGAACTTTAATAAAGAGCTTCATATATACGTATTTGAAAAAAGAGGCTGGGATGCGACCCACACTGATAACTTCTCATCCCGTCTGTCGATTTGTCTTGCTTAAAAGGTTTGCAGGTTTTCGTGTTTTGTTAAAAAAGTTATCAGTTAAATTATTCTAAAAAATTTAAAAATTACCAACAATATTTTGCATTATGATAAAAGAGTTTGAATTCCAAATTCAATTTTGGTTAACGAAATTTTTAGTCGAAAACCTATTTTTACCAATTTTAGTAGCATTTCTTTCTTATATAAACAAATACAAATTGGATGAATAAAATTAATTTGAAGTCAATATCTTCTATTGTTCACGAGATATCGAGAACCGAACATCAATTTTTACCAATTATGCGTACTACTTTTTGTAGATTTTACCAACTTTTACTCATGCTTTTTTTAGGTTTTTATTTTTTGTAAAAAAACTGTCAATTCGATTTTTCTCAAAATTTTATCGAATATTCAGAACAATTTTTTTTATAAAATAAAATAAGCTTAAAGCCAAAGTTTTGAAAAGATATTTAAGTCGGAAAACAGTTTTTTCCAACTTTTGTTAAATTTTCTTTACGTTTTTATATTATTGTAAAAAAACTGTCAATTCGATTTATCTCAAAATTTTAACAGATGTTTATTCGTTATTCTTCATTACACAAAATTGTTTTGGAGATAAAGTCCTTTTTTGTTCGTAAAATTTTCGAAGTAACAAATATTTTGTTTTCAGTTTTTTTGATTTATAAAAAAAACCGTTAATTGGATTTTTTTCCAAAAATATATTTGTTTAATATCACGTTACAACACATAATAAAAAATTTAATTCAAGCCTCTTGCGTTATTTGTTCGTGAGATATTTAGGGTTAGCTAAAATGTTCACTTTTTTTAAATTGCTATGATAAAAAAAAAACCACCCACACAATGTTTTTGAGTACTTTCTGAATCTTTCTGCATTATTATCTGTATAACGAAATTTATTTCGATATCTCTATACTGGTTCTTGAGCTATGGACGATGAAAAAAACATCGCGAACGTACGAACGTACCGTACGTTTACACACGCACGCACAGACATTTCTCTAAAAATCTTTTATTTCTACTCTAGGGACCTTGAAACGTCGAGAAATGTCAAAATTTTCAATTCGAAAAATCGGACCAATTACAATAACTTCCTATGGGAAGTTAATAATACGTCGAAAAAAATTTGTGTGATTTTATTAAAATACAACTTTTTACAACAAACAAATTTTAGTTTTCGAGTAATTCATATTTAATTGCACTAAACATTCCCTCTCACCATTCCTTTAATCTTTTCTTAATTCAAAATTTAGGAGAATTTGTAGGTAGTATTGAGACGTTAAGAAGAAGTTATTTATCAAACTTCATATGCATATGTCGAAATTTGTTAGAGTTATTACTTACCAAGAAAGTAAATTTAATTTTTGAAAACGAATTCACTAGAGTTTTATAACTAAATAATCTGACGAAAGAAAGCTGAACGATTACCGGTAACATGCCCTGCACTGCAATACCAAACATTTTGTTCAACTTATCTCGGATTAAAAAAATTTCTAATGATTGGAATCCTGAAAAAGAATTTTGAGAAAGGTTCTATGTGCCCAATAGATGAGATATGTTGATAATATTGTTGCATTTTCGACATATAGAAGGTGTTTCTTTTTTAAAGATATGTTGATGTGTAGAATAAGTGTTTCCAATCCACTGACGAATAAAGTTGACAATGTTGAACTTTTTAATATTGTTGGGGTAGTCTGGTTTACTTCTGCTGGGATTGATTGTTTGGTTGTCGATAGTGATTGAGTTTATTAACTATTAATCCCTTAAGATCTTTTCTTGTGAATGTTTCACAAAAGATTGTTGAGGAATTTGGGGCCGAATTTGCAGCTTGGTCTGCAAATCCACTATATCCACATGACCGGGTATTCACATAAGACTGTAACCCATTTGCCTCGAGTATGTGGACATTTTTTAACATCTTCGTTTATAGCATGGGCTTTAGCTGTAAATATTACAACAATGTTTGGAAGAATTCCTTTAAAGATTATCGATCCACTGTGTGATGTTACTGCAAAAGAAGAACTATCAGCATTTTTTGAACCATCATCGGTATAAATGAATTTCCATCCATTGCACCTCAAAGTTAAGGCTTAGGCTTTGGAAGACAAATACTTAATAATATTGAGCCTTGATGCTAATGATTTCTTAAGTGAGAATTCCATTTACATATATTGACAATTAAGATTAAGACATACAATTTTTAAATTAACAACATTTTAAATAACAATATTATCAAGGGATAGATAGAAGTTTTGACAATTTGTTTTACCGCAAACTTGAAGTATTTTGCATTTGTCTAAAGATTGTTTTGAAAAAGAAATGGTGGACCATTCTTTTTACTCTTTCAGTAAATTTAAAAAATGAAATTTGTATGATTGATGTCATTATGTTTAAATACATTGTGTATATTGAAATCGAGTATACACAATGATCTTAATATTTGTATTTTGAAACAAATATGCTTAGTTCTTCATAGATCCATTGAAATTCCTTGCGGGATTCCATTGTTGAGAGATACGGTTTTTGAAAAACGAATTGCCAACTGAACATTTGTAGACCAAGTCCCCAATTTATTTTCCTTAAGACCAAGTGAATAATAATGCGGTCAAAAGCTTTTTCAAAATCGAAAGCGTAGAAAGAAACATGATTTCGTGCAGATAAAGCGTTTGATATGAAAAGGTCTATATAATGTCTCTTTCGATATGTTCAGTTGATGGTTTGCAGGAGGTCCTGATGAAAAAACTATTGACTCTTTTTATTGTTCGAAGCTGTGTGAAAAATAAGTACCTTTTCAGTTTTCTGACCAAAGTTCTTGCAAATGTGTTACTTATATCATTTTCAGAGTAGACAGGGCCGTTGGGGGTTGTAATACATTTACTTATTCTTATACTTTGTCAAACTTTGCTTAGGGTGTATTTATATTAATTCGGACTGTAAATTGTTGAGAACTATTCAATTTGCTCATTTTTAGATGTTTACTAAAAATTGCATTTAATTTCTTGTATGCTATTAAAAACCCTCCAAGTTAAAAATTTAATTTTTCTAAGCCTAGAAAGTTCCGGTATTCAACAATGTACCTTTCGTTTGGGTGTGTAAGATGAATTTTGAGGTATTGAATCGTTTGCAGCACAACGCATACAATTTCTATAATCTGCCATTCTGCCCAATTTCGAGACCAATCTGAATAGAATATTTAGTTAAATGAAAACAAAAACCAACAATAGAAAGTTAAAAAATGTCAGTTAAAAGTTCATCATAATGAATGTTTGAGTGTTTTTCTTCATGATATACAAAATCAAGAAAATGGAAAAAGGATTGAAGTGTATCCGGATAACGGTTAATCGATCTTTTCTTTATTAGTGGTTCAAATTTTGTACTTGTTTTTAATGCATCATTGGGTGATTAAGGCGCCAGTTGTAGCTTGGTTTTCATCATTGAAAACATTGGAATTTTTTTGACAGGTCGTTTATAACTCTCAGTAAAAATTTCTGTCATTGAACAAAACTTCCTGATTGAAATCCACCAACAAATTTTTACTGACAGAAATCTGTCATTGGAATTTTGTGAAATCGGAACACAAACCAGTGGAACTACTCGTTTCACTTTTGAACATAAAAGTATCAGCTGTTCAGGACAACGAATTTCCCTCCGGAAAATGGAAAAATGCATTTTTAAAAGAAAATTCTTTGCGTGATTTCCGATCGATCAGTATATAATTTTCATTTGTAATCGAAGGGAAACACCGTCAAATATCGATTCAAAAATTTGTCCGGATCGATTAAAATGATAGCTATAACTGGCCCCTTAAAGAGGGTATACAATGTTTTGATACGTTTTAGCACTGGTACTTTTTCATGAAGGTTATAATTCAAATATAAAGTAAATTGGAACAAATTTTGGCTGTATCCAATATATATGTATAAGTATTTTCTATTTCGGTTCCTTGAAAATTATCTTAATGACTATACAATAGAGGCAAAGTTGGAGTCCCTAGAAAACAACAAAAACTGAAATGGAGCATCTGGGATGTCGTAGATGCTTTGGACATGTCAGAAACTAACAGCGTCTATAGGAAAGTTCAGAAATGATAAGGTAGACTTAGTAATCGAAAACGTAGTTCATACATCGAATTTCATAATAATAAAGTCTTACAAGCAATGCGAAATGTCAGTGGATAGAGTTTGTCAATACCGTGAGTGAAATTCCGAGAATTCTGTAATCGGCATGAATATATTGAATTTTAAAAGTCTCAAGTCAACTTGAACTACAGTTTATTTCTATGTTCCAACACTTCAATTCTGATTTCAATCAAAGTTATTTTTTCTTTGGGTCATGAATAAACTTTTGGGTTTTAAATAGGTACCCTTGCAACAGTCAAACACAATAAAAGAACTTGGAAAGTGTTTTAAAAATTAAGTATAGGCACCGACGCACAATTGATTTTAATTTCTGAATATCGCAGTAGTTCAGAAATATTGAGTCACGTAAAGTTTTCCACATTCGTGAAGTTCGGATAAAGAAAGAATGGATTTGACGTTAAGGTAAATTGATATATGTATATTCATAGAACAACGAGTAGTGAATATAAATGCAAGAAAATATAATATAAACTGATGAACGAATTTATATCAAAGTAAAATCATTTTTGACTTACGGAAAACAAAAAAGGCAAATGTAAACAGTTCCAAAAGAAATTCCTATACTAAATTAATATGCCTATTAAATCTAAACAAGAAAAACTTGTGAATCTTTGTGTTTTTTACTTAAATTAAAATTCAATTCCAATAATTAAACTCATAAGTTAAAACTCATTAGCACCAGGTGTGCTATGTACCTACTTAAAGACTTTACCACAATTTTCTTCTTTTTCTGTAAAAAAAAAACCAACAACTAACCAGAAGCGTTAAAGAGTTAAAATTTTTCCGCATGCATCTGAATCTGATCACGATTTGGTGCTAATTGTGATACAGTGGAGCACCCGCCAATACATCCTCTCGTTCGGTCGTCGTCGTCGCTTCACCAGCCGCTGCTGGGCTGACTGCCACAAGGTATATACAAAACTAAAAGATACAACTGTGGCGCTCCGCATGTGCTCATTTCAAAGGATGCATCGTATTCACGAGAATTTATGTAAACATGAGCTATGAATTTAAACGTTTGTTGGTTATAGATACTATGTCGTTGGTTAGGTTAAGTTAGTTGGTGGAGTGCGTGACCAAGTTTCTGTGTCATTAAAACATTGTGTGGTTTAAATGACCTGCATTAACATTATTTGGTGATATTCTTGAAAGTCCTTATCTCCTTAGGTATACATTTATACTCGATATAATTACAGTTGTTTGTCTATGACTTCTACAAGTTAACTATACATAAATATTAAATATGCAGCAACATCCGCAACAAGGTTTTTAAGTAGCATTTGAATTTTTTGAGGGCTTTCAATAGCATATTAACCACCATGGATGCTTCTTGTGGCAATGAATTACTTGCGGAATTCCGATGAAGAGTGAAACTTAAGGTTCATTATGGGCTGGGAAAAAAGGGTTTAAGGTCCAAAGAATTAATTCATAAAATGTTGTGATTGAAATCGATGATTAATGATGTTTCTTTAAGTACAACAAGAAAAAGACTATCGACAAATATTTAATATGATGCTTAGTTTATAAAACTACTCAAGGAATATAAAAAATCAAAAGAGTCTATAAAAATATATGAAGTTGGAGGCTATTTTTTAGAGGGGTATGAAAAACGGTTAAACTTTTTGCAAAATATGTACATATATGGCTCAAAATCACCAAGGTGCAAAATTGGCTTCGCTAGCAATTTAATGTCTTAAATCTTGACTTAATTATGAAAAAAAAATAATAAAATACTAAAACTAACCTGTTTTGTGTGTCTATCAAACAATATAATTTATTAATAAACTTAATTTTAAATGAAATCAATATATACGCATAGAAAATCATTTCGGGAACGCGTCCTAATCTACAATCTTCAACAATACACTTAATACACCGTATTTTTTATAAAAAATCTAGTTTTAGAAAGGATACTAATAGATTATTAATTTTTAACTGTAAAAAATGCAAAAACAGTTTGTCCGATACCGCACAAGTCATTTCAGTGAACATATCGATAATCGATCAAAAATAATTTTAAGTGAACGCAGCCATTCGGTGTGACACGTCAGTCGAGGTAGAGAACAACAGCAAAGCTGGCTGCCAGAGTATTTATCGTAAAATAAATTTTATCTAAATGGTAAGTACCTTTTTATTTATTATTCGTAGAGCGTACATCAATAGCCCGTCAATCCGTGAACGCATTTATTACATTTAATTATTGATGAAATTCTTTTCTACTACACGAAATTTCAAAGTTACCTCAAATATTTTTCTATTGACAAAGTCAGATCGCATTTAAGATGACCGCCGCCGTATAATTAAAGCGCGCTCTTATTTGAAATCGTCATTTCGGGAACGGTCATTTCGTGAACGTTCCCGGACATGATTTTTACGTATTTTGCTTGTAGAAGATTTTGTATGTATTGTTTTCATTATTGCTTATTTAATACACATACATAATATACCCATGTTATTAAACAAAGCTTAAATTATGTACTTTGTTTTGTTTTTGTTCATTTTATCAAACTTAGAAAAACGTTCCCGAATTGATGGTTTTTTGTATAATATTTAGTACTAAAAAATATTACTAAGAAATTATACAATTCTGTGCGCTGCCCTGTCAAAGTTTATTTATATACAATGTTTGCAACAGTATAAACCTTGCTTGCTTGCAATTTTTTTTGTCATAAAAATTTTTTGAAATTTGCAACCTTGGTGATTTTGAGCCATATATGTACATGTGTATTTGAAAGTTGGTTTAAATTTGTAATCACTTATTATAATTAAGAGTAGTACCCGTGGCGTGATGGTTAGTGCGTAGGACTATCATGCCAGAAATCTTGGATTAAATCCCTGCCTGTGCCATTTAATTTTTTTTTCCACAGGTACTGCTTGTCATGAAAAGTAGTTTCTCAAATTAGCCGTTAGGATTCGGCTTAAAACTGTAGGTCCCTTGCATCCTTGACACCATTACTCGCACGTAGGAATGGTTGAAAGTTGTAAGTCACAAGACTCTAGTTCTCAACGAACTGTTGCTCCACCAAATTTATTTATTTTATTATAATTAAGAAGTATTAATTTTGTTATTGGAGGTCAAAATGTTATGTTAAGGAAATTTTATTTACAAGGTTTTTGCTACACCTAAAAGTACGATCCATTCTAAAGGTAATTTTAATATCTTAATTTTATTGGTTTATATGTTTCGCACATTTAAAATAAATTGTGAAAAATTGTTTTTATAAAAGGGTACAAACTGCAGGCTTTAGCTCAAAATTTAAAGAATCAATATCGGCTTATTAATGAAAATACGCTAATTAAAGGGTTTTTGGTTTTGAATCATGAATAATTAAAGTTTTTAACCTGCTTTCAACATTATAATATTTGTGTAGAGGGTTTCTTAAATCAGTTTTACAGATCAAATCGCTAAAAAAACACCCTTTCATATAAGATATTTGTATAGACTTTTGGATTCTTATCTAATACAATAAAATTTACTTGCAAACATTTTTTCTGTTGTATACTAAAAAATGGAAGGGACCTACAATTTCATATGAGGCAACCGAGAGGCTGGGTTGAGAAAGAACTTTTCATGACAAGAATAACTCTTGGAGGATTACTAACACCAAAGGCATTTAAGGGTTTTTCGAGGGACCTTAGACACACTTCTCAGAGATAACCGCTTTTTTAATTTTCGAATAATTTACAGAACACTGGTTTAAACAGCTGACGCACGTTTTGTGTTTTGTTTCACTGTCAAACATCTTCAGTTTGGTTTATAATTTAACCATGAATCGTCTTACAAACGAACAATGCTTGCAAATTATTGAATTTTATTATCATAATGTGTGCTCTGTTAAGAAAGTTCATCGCGCGCTTCTTCCCTTTTATGGTCAGTTTAATCGACCCACTGAAGCAGATATTCGGGCTATTGTGACTAAATTTCGCACCAAATTTACATTGTTGGGCATTAAACCACCAACACGCTTACGTAGAGTGCGAACTGAAGAAAATATCGCAGCTGTATCGGCCAGTGTTAATGATGACCATCAATTATCGATTCGTCGCCGTTCGCAGCAATTGGGCCTCTGTTACTCAACAACGTGGAAAATTTTGCGGAAGGATTTAGGTGTGATACCTTTCAAAATATAGCTGATGCAAGAATTGAAGCCGAACGACCTACTGCAACGTATAAAATTTTTGGTGAATGGGCTCTTGGAAAGTTGGCCGAAGATCCACTTTTTTACCGAAAAATTGTGTTCAGCGATTAAGCTCATTTTTGTCTCCATGGGTACGTAAATAAGCAGAATTGTCGATTTTGGAGTGAATATCAGCCAGAAGCATTGCAAGAGCTACAAATGCATCCAGAAAAAGTCAATGTTTGGTGCGGTTTATGGGCTGGTGGCTTCATTGGACCGTACTTCTTCAAAGATGATGCGAATCGTAACCCAACTGTAAATGGTGAGCGCTACCGTGAGATGATATCCAACTTTTTTTTGCCAAAATGCAAAAGTTTGACTTGCTTGACATGTGGTTTCAACTAGACGGTGTCACATGCCACATAGCACGAGCAACAATGGACTTATTGAGAGGTGAGTTCGGTGAACATTTTATTTCACGTTCGGGACCAGTCAATTGGCCGCCTAGATCGTGCGATTTAACACCTTTAGACTATTTTTTGTGGGGCTATGTTAAAGGTCATGTCTATTCAGACAAGCCCGCTTCAATTGACGCATTGGAAAACAACATCGAAGCATTTATTCGTGAGATACCGTTGCACATTTATTTTAAAGTTCTGAATATCAAAATGGGAAGAAAAAAACAGAGCACATTCTCGATGTGCGGTTTAAACATTTCTATAGTTGAAAGTACATACGCCCGAAATTGAGCTCAAAAGTGAATTGAAGTTGCTTCTGGAATTGTGAGTATTTCGGCTGAATTGTTTGAGGGGTGGAATGCAACTGGTTAATTCGACAAAACATTGTTTGTAAAAATATCGATAAAACAACGAAAGGCATGAAACATTGAGGCATCAGTGCTCGAGTGATGTAAATATTTCGGTTAAAGTTCTAACGTCTATCATTTTTAAAGTTCTTATTTGAATCTTATCCAAGAGATTTAAACTTGTTTTTAGGGCTCCTGCCCAAATATGACAGTTATATTCAGGATTTGACAATATCGAATATGTGATCATTTCAAAAAAAGTGAAATGCGATACACATACCGAATACTGAAAGTTGATAAGTTTCCTGGATGCAAATGCCACTCATGGATAGTAGCATCTGGAGTGGGTTACGCTTTACCGACAGGATACAGCATTGAGTTTTAACAATTGCCCATTGGACAATGCTGTCGAGATCGGAATTCAATGAGCTTATCATACGCTGGGGGGGAAGTTCCACATCCGAAGGACAAGGATGTGGATCTAGAAACGAATATAAAAGCTGAGAAGGTACAGTCGTCAGCGAAACAGTTTTATATATTAGAAGTGGCAGACAAGAGATCGTTTATGAATATAAGGAAGAGAATCAAAACGGAGCCCTGGGGGACACCAGCGTTTATTTTATGAGTTTCAGATTTGAAACCATTCAATACAATTTGTATTCAATGGTTAGAAAGGTACTTTCTAATCCAATGGAGAAAAGATTCATCAATACCAATAGCACGCATTTTCGACAAGAGAGTTTGGTGCCAAACTATCAAATGCTTTTCAAATATCAAGTGCAATAATCTTACTTTCTTTAAAACGATGTTTTTCAGTTAGATAAACCATCAAATCACTGGCACACGAAAGCCATAATGCCGGTAATTAAGAAGCTTTCCTTCTTCGAGATATTTCTTAAGCTAATAATTAATCGGCGTTTTCAAGACCTTGGAAAGAGGGGATGTGAATGCTATTGGGTGATAGTTGGAAGGGGAGGAGGATTCACCTGTTTTATTAACAGGCTGGATAAATGCTGTTTTCCATCCGTTCGGAAAGAGACCTGTAGAATTATAGGAAAGATCGAAAAGCTTACTCAGTGGTTTTGCCAGCGTTGAAAAACACCTCTTCAGAACAATAGGGGGGATACTATCCGGGCCAGCGGATTTGTGTATGTCAAGTCGATTCTAATCAACTCATTTCATGAATAAATTATTTCCACATTGAAGTTTTATTTTAGGTATTATTTAAGCATAAGATATACATAGTTTGAAACATTTAGGAATCAACAACATTTCCGAAATGCAAAACCGCAATTAAAAAAATGTGTAGGCACCAACATTTATAGTTCTTTGATAACTTAATAAGTTTAAACTTTTAGCAACGACACAAAGAATCTTCAAAAACTGCTCTTAAAAGTCAAAAGCCTGCAACTTTGTGCGACCAATACCTGCACTTTATTCAAATTGTTTAACTTTGAAAATTGAAATCAAATTTTTATTATTAATAAGTTCTTCGTTTTTTCTTTTTTTTTTATTCTCTGAATTTTAATAACCGTGAGATTACAGATACCCGCATAAGATATCAGTGTGGCGTTTTTCTATTTTAATTGCTTCTTCTCACCTCGTTATTCCAATGGCAGTTCTGGCCATAAGAGCACCTCGCGTCCTTCCCAAGCACGCAGTTTATTTGCAAAATAATTGCAGATATAAACTGCGTGGCGAACAAATTGCTGCAACGGCTACGACAACGAAGACGACGACAACGACGACCACGACGAAGGCTTCTACTTCGATGATGACGATTTAATCCAAATGAAATTGTCAAGTCCAAGTCGAATGTCTATGATACGAGAGCGTTAAGACCAAGTACGCACACTGCAAGCTGTGCATTTTACACTGCAAACTCCATCACATAATTATTTAGCCAGCAATCTGCAAAAAGTAAAAAATAAAAAAATAAAATGAGGTAAGAAAGAAACAGGTATTATGATGGTGGTTAATTAATTTGATGAGTTATGTGCTTAAATATGTTAAATCTCATCAATATACTAACTATCCGCTCGCTGCTTCAAGCACTGCTGCTTCTACCAACCACTTGTTGGTTGATGATACTCTGTGATCTTGTGAGAAATTATGTGAGTTTAAAAATTAATCATGGGAAAATACCTAAGCGGGACAAAATTAATTTTCCAGCTTTTATAAATGGGTTTGTAATTTATTTGACATTGTGTTAAGTTTTCCGAAATTTTCTTTAAGTATTTAAAAAAACAAAAACAAAATTAATAAAACTTATTTTTATCGAATAAAACTTGTTTCAGCGAAGATAAGCTTAAATTATGACGATCAAATAATATAATTGGACCAGTTTTACATTAGCTTGACACTCTTAGCCCACAACGCACTTCCTTCGTCTCTTATTTGTGTACATATTAAATTTCTATATGGAAATTCAACTTCAAAAAGTAGAACATAAATGCGAGAGTAATAAAATATTGAAAAATATGTAGGTACATAAGTGCACGCATTCTGCGCGTTTTAGAAGATCAGGTGCGCATGGAGTTATAGAGGTATAGAGAAGTTGCGTGGATAATGAGCTTAATGATAATTTATTGGAAAATTAATGACAATAATTTTAAATTGTATTGACAAGAAATATCATTTTTATTTAAATATTTTATGAGATTTAGTCTTTGAAGCTAACAAAGTTGCAGGCGAAATTTGTTCGACTTGAAAGAAATGTTTGAGATGATCAGAAGAGTAAATTATAGAATAAATGGAACAACTCAAACTACTATATCCTATACAAAGGGAGTTTTCCCCTTTAAATTGTTGGACATTGTAGTTTTAATAGTTTTAATAGCACAATGACCTTCATAATGATCGACTTATTAAGCTTAGAGGGTTTGGTTGGGGAGTAAATTAATTTAATTTGGCAGCTTCCCTGGACACCACAAGGTGGAGTTCTATCCCCTATCCTCTGGAACCTGGTGGTAAATGAAATCCTAGCTGGTCTGAGTGCTGAGGATTTCAGAGTGATTGCCTATGCGGATGACGTTGCAATAGCGGTTATACCCTAAAAATATTGGCCACTCCGTAATTCTTAAGTTTTTAGAATAAATTTCAAAAGAAGACAGACTTCAATTCGACATTAACTTCCAGTTTTCTATACCTTCCAGATCTTTTTGGGAGGATAGGGCATTCCTGGAAGACGAGTCAATCCACTTTTACACAGATGGATCAAACATAAATGAAGGGATTGATGGAGCTCCCAATCATTGTATCGTGTTCCTGCGGGAACTTTTGACGATAAAAGAAGTCTTGTAAACGTTTATAGAAAACGTGATATCAACAACTCATATCCGTATTTTCTCAGATAGTCGGGATATCAAATCTCTGGACTCTGTCTCTACAAATTCTATAACAAAGCATATCTGTCAATCATATCTAATGGAGATGGCACAATGGTTTAATATTCACCTAACAAAGAGAGACATTCCAGGAAATTTTAAGGCAGATTAACTCTCCAGAAATGGAACAGTACAGTCCATTCTACCACATTTGGCTAATTCTGTCATACCAATTGCTACATGTAAACTTATGCTCATGCAAGACGCTATAAAGAAGGCAAACATCAGGAAAAAACAACTGCCCTACACTAGATAAAAAGAGCTCAAGGCGCTTGCTATCTCTAAGTAGATATCATACAAGTTTGGAAATCGGTGTCATTCATAACCGTGTATTATCTAAAAGGGAAAGCACGCCACGTGGATAGACGTATTCTCAAATGACCTTTGCCGAAGCTGTTTAGTCCGATTCCGATGTCTTACAAATAAATTCTTTAATGTTGACTGCAAGGGAGTCAATTGCAGTGATCTTGTTGTTATAGACATGAGCCTGAACATAGTCCTACAAAAAATAGTCTACTAGCATTAAATCTCCCTATCGAGACAGCAAAATTGAGCGGCCCCAAACGTGAAATTAACTGTTCACCGAACTCGACCCTCAGTTCGTTACGCGTGCTGTTTGGCATGGGCTACCGTCTTGTTGAAACCACATGTTATGCAAATCAAGCTCTTCTATTTTCCTCAAAAAAGAAGAATGTTATCAACCCACGTTAGCTCTCACCATTCACAGTAACTTTTGTGATTGGCATCATCTTTGAAGAAATATGGCTCAATGATTCCCTCAGCCCATAATCCGCAATAAACAGTGACTCTTTCGCAATGCATTGGTAGGCCTTTAAATGCTTCTGACTGCTCTTCACTCCAAATACGGCAGTTTTGCTTGTTCACGTATATAATTAACCAGAAATGAGCTTTGTCGCTGAACACAATATTTCGATGAAACAAGTGAATCTTCGCACAACTTTTTAAGAAGCCATTCACCAAAAATTCGGCGTTGTAGCTGGTATATCATTTGATTTCATTTCTTCCACCAGCTGTATTCTGAAAGGTTTTATATCTCAATTTTTTCCGCAAAATTTTTCAATCAGTTGAGTAGCGGTGCCAACGGCACCGAATCGATAATTCACGGTCACAACTAACACTGCTCCATGCAGCTGTGATATTTTCCTCTACATAAGCGTGTTGGTAGTTTAATGTCCAACAATGTAAATTTGAAAAATCATCCAATATAAATCAAATGGCACCTTCTATTGTTCAAAGAAAAATATGCTGCATTTTCAATATTTTGTAAGACTTTGTATCTCTGGATATGTATCATAAGTAGGACATTGTTGTATAAGTTTATTTTTTAGAAAAATTCAATTCACAATTTTTTGACTTAAGTTCTTGGGAACAGAAAATGATATTGACTTTTAACTTTATTGTCTTACAAAAAAAGGTTGTTATAAATACATATTTTGTAAAACTTTTAGAAATATCTAATTAACAGATATGCACGAATGGGAAACAGAAAATAAGTAGATATTATCGATTTTTTACCGTTAGCTTTGTCACAGTAAAAACCGTTTTTTAAATATATGGCTGTTCATAAAAATAGCAGTGCATGTCAAAGTACTAGGTAGTACCCGTAGCGTGATGGTTAGTGCGTTGGACTGTCATGCAAGGGGTCTTGGGTTCAATCCCTGCCTGTGCCACCTAACTTTTTTCACGGGTACTGCATCTTGCGAGGAATTGACAAATTCTCCAAGAGTAATTCTTGTCATGAAAAGTGCTTTCTCAAATTAGCCGTTCGGATTCGGCATATAAACTGTAGGTCCCTTCCATCTCTGACAACATTACTCGCACTCAGGAATGGTTGAGAGTAGTAAGTCACTAGGCCCTGGTTCTTAATGGACTGTTGCGCCACCTAATTTATTTATTATGTCAAAGTACTGGATCTATAACGTAAGAAGTAAGAAAAACTGTAACAAGTTATATGAAAGTATATAAATAATGTTAGCTTGTTATTAGTACTTTGTTGCATAACCATTGTTTTGTATGTCTGCTTCGCATCTACGTGGCATCGAGTCCACTAAAACCTGACACCTCTCGACTGATATTGCGTTCCACGAATCACGCACTGCTTCCCACAACTCTTTCGAATTCTTGGGTTTTGCTTTATGAACTGCGTTCTTAACATCCCCCCACAAATTTTCGATGGGGTTAAGGTCGGGGAATTAAGCGGGCCACTCCATAACGGATAGCTTCTTCTGCGCAAACAATGATTTTGCCTTTTTTGACGTATGCTTTGGGTCATTGTCTTGTTGGTATAACCAAACCTCCTCGAGAATTTTCACATACTCGGTTGCATCCATCATATCCCCGATGGGATAAATAGGCCCGACCCCGTAATATGTAAAGCAAGCCCATATCATAATTTTTCCTCCACCGTTTTGCTTCATTTTGGGGTCTTCTCCCATATTCTCGAAGACCCTTGGACCCAAAAAGGACGACTTTGCTTTCATCGCTCCACAGAACATTCCTCCATTTCTCTGTTGCCCAATCTCTATGCGCTTTGGCAAACTCCATTCTCTATGCCACATGCCTTTTCGTTAAGAATGGTACCTTGCGTGGACTTCGGGCTGGTAACTTCGCTTCTAATAGACGTCTGTGTATTGTGACTAACAGACAGTCAAAGACCATTTCTTATTTCCCTAGAGTTTATGGAAGGGTTCTGTTTTACAAACTGAACAATTTTTCTGTCAGTTTTTTCAGTAGTCATCCTTTTTGGGCCTCGCGTTTCCTATTTATTTTGTCATTTTAAGGCGTTACTGACCTTTTTTGCTGAACAGCCTATGAAGTCTTGAATATTTTGGTAGGTTTTTCCCTCCAAACTCAGTTTTCTAATAAGTTTTCGAATATCTTCGGTGCAGTGTTTTGACCGTCCCATTGTTTATTCTTGAGCTAATATTTACTAATTTTTTATATCCTAGTATGTTACAAATACTTAAAACTTAAAATAATTTGTAAAATTTCCTTTATTTAAATAATTGACAATCTAATAAAGTGTGACCAGCACTGCTATTTTTATGAACACAACTAAATTGATAAATTGATAGCAATGATACTTACAATTTTAACAACAATTTAATTTTACTTGAGTATACGAATTACTAAATTACTTTACAAATTCTACACAAATGACTTCGAATTCAAAACTTGTGCCAATTTTCAGACACCCTTAAGAAAAACCTACCGTTTTTCTTAGCTTTGTCAATATTTCAGCTAAAATTGCTCACCATTAAAAATTCATATAATATTGTTTAAGTAATTTTTCATCTCAAATGCTTTACAACTTCTTTCTCGCTAAACTGAATCAAATAAAATTTCTATAGAAAACTGTATCCTTGTTGACTTCCACGTTAAACGGTTAGTAGTCACACGTCAAAAGAATAAACTAAGGTTGTAAAAGCCAACAAACAAAATAAACGAAACTACTCCTAGTTTCCTGAATTTTTGCGAACACTCTCTGTCCAACTCGCAAGTCACAGTCATACATAATATGGACAAGACCAACCTAACCTAGAAGCAAAAGCAAGCAAGCCATGTTTTCATTTGGACATCGCAAAAACTTGTATTGTAGAATATACTCTGGACTCATGTTGTATACGCCTTGGGCTGGGGGTAAACGAAATTAATGTTCAGCAAATTCAATAATTTTTGACCACAGAGCTACACATTTTATGTACAATTTTCAACTTCAGGTCTTCGTACGAAAAAAAAAATATTCAGAATTCATGTAGGATTCAATAAATTCAGCTCTACCGGTGTTTTGTTGCCCACACAGCAAGACCAAGCGACTTAAGGTCACATCATACACTTTAAGCATTATATTACCTAAGTTATTTATTCTGTCACTCTAGAGAGAGAGAAAGAGCAAGAGCTTATAGGCTATAAATATAATACTCGCTGCCGCAACAACTGTCATATAAGAGTATCAAAGGTGAATTGTTGGCTTGACAATTTGATAGCTGCTGTTGCTGCTATACGTGATTTGTGTGGAACATCGAACTGGGCCATCTTATATGCAAATAAATATGGTTGCTTCCGGTGTCATAGCATTATTATAAGGATTAATAAAAGGTGTTCCTGAACAAACTCGGAATTTAAATTTGCATTTATGACACAAGGTGTTTCCCAAATTTAATAAAGAAAAAAACTCAATTTGACAGCTTACAGATAAAGGCTAGTGAAAACTTGTCTTTACTTTTCGTTTTTTTTGAACTGACAGGTGATATACTAAAGGGTTAGTAAACATTACTTTTCCACTTGTCATTTTGCTAAATGTTTTCGGTAAAATAAACGTACCATTTAGAGTTGCCATAGTTGAATGTAGTTAAATGTTGACAGATTTAAAAAACAAATTTGACAGCTGTCAATTAAATGGGTGATTACTTAAAAGTAAGATTTTTAATTTAAAAAATGTGTAACCAATAAGATCAGAAATTATGAAGATTTGTTTAAGATAATTTTAAACGTTATAAGGCTTGTTTCACACTATACGGTTTTGACCGTACGGACAAAATCGGACGGCGACATTTTGTTAGAGGCGTGAAGAAGAGCATATACGCTTTCATATTATACGGTCACTGCAAAATGACAGCGCCGTGCCGTGAAGCAACCGTCTACTGCCACTACATTAACCGGCAGACGGACGGTGCGATAAGCTTAGTGGCGTACGTGACGAAATGCATGTTTTCACATCATACGATTTTATTCGTGCGGCAGAGTTCGATCAGCGACTTCAAAACCTGTGAAAAAGTATACTAAGCACAGGAACCCTGCATACATCGTGTTTTACCGTACGGTTAAAACCGTATAATGTGTAATTAGCCATTGATCCGGCTTATGCCGTCCAATTTTTTGCCGTACGGTCAAAACCATATAGTGTGAAACTAGCCTAAGAAGGAGAAATCTTTTGAAACCAAATTTAAAGGCGTGAAGGCTTGTTTCACACTATACGGTTTTGACCGTACGGCAACGAACCGAACGGCGACATTTTGCTAGAAACCGTGACCGTATAATATGAAAGCGTATATGCTCTTCTTCGCGCCTCTAACAAAATTTTGCCGTCCGGTTTTTTTGCCGTACGGCAAATACGTTTTAAAAGTCACTGGCTCATATTCGTTATTTTGTTTACAATTTGTTTGTATATTTTTCATCAAGCTATTACAATTTTTCGAAAACAAACTATTAATGCTTAAGAATGCTCATAACCACACCTCTACGACTTATCTGAATGCTCATAAAATGTCGACTTTTAAAGCTTTATGGTATAACTAGGTTTATGAGGCTCTTAAATTTATTATTGCACGATAATTACTGGATTTAATGTTTTTTTTCTAAAAAAATGTTGTTATTTCAGTTAAATGTAAATAAACCTGCTATTAAATGAATTCCCTGAAGACCTGTCATTCAAAAAACCTAAAAGAAACAAAACAACACATAAACTTGATCATGCAGAAACTGGTGTAAGTAACACAATTCCTCTAATGTGTGGATGTAGGATGCACTAGCTACTGAGCTAGGCCACACGCAAGTCATCTCCCGGCAGTCATCTTAAAGACGTATTCTTGACACATGACTGCTTAGAAAACAAAACTGTTACAATAGAAGCAACAAACAAAATAAACCAATGCATAATTGAAACGATTGAAGCTGAATTTTGAATAGTTTTGTGCGCATTTTACTGCCTCGGTGCGGTAACGTGCAACTTCACTTTGTTAGCCTCCTGAAAGACCGACAACCATCAACCGAAAACGACAACGGACCGAGCAACGACGCGACGACAAGGCACGCGATTTAAATTATAATAAACTCTTGTTTTCACTTGTTGCATTGCTGCACATCGTTGTCGACAAGACGACGCGATGATGTTGCCGCAGTCAAAGTCAGATTCAGATTCAGAGTCGGAGATCACCCCAGTTAGCTCTACCTATATATAAGTTCAGAAGGAGGCTTAAAGCCACTGAATGCAGAGCACCTCATCTATGAACTGCGATGGAACATAATTACAATGCTACTCCTCCATTACACTTTTGCACAAGTGCAGAACGTTTTTGATTGGACCCGAAGCGAATCACGACGACGGTAATATGCCTCCGGGCCGCGCATGTAAGTGGGAGGCGGTACTCCAAGTAGTGGGTTTCATATAATATGATTTATGTTAATTACTAACCAGTTGAGTTACCGTGATAGACGGTCATGACAGCAGCCAGTAGCTAAAGAGATCACGATGGATTACATCTGATAGCATAAACACTTTTCCAAGAGGCACTTCTTGATGTCGGTCGGTCGCAATCGAGTCGGTCCGTTGTTGGTGATGCCCTCTTTGATTGTTTTTTTTTTGTTTTTCATTTCTTTTGCGGAAATCAGAGCTTAAATGGTGTGACGACGGACGACCGAAGAACACCACCATCAGTGATGTGATGATGGTGCGGTGTGATGTGATGGTAGCTTCATGCGTTGTGTTAAGTGTAAGTGGTAATTTAACTCTGCAGATTCTACCAACCGAAAAATTGACGTTTTACAATAAAATCTACTTTGCCAACAACCAACAGGCTGAATTCCAGCAGCAAGCAGCAGCAAATAGCAGCATCAGGCGCAGCAGCAATTAATTCAGGGTTTGTCTTGTTTTATGGAATTAGATTTTTAATTTGATGATGGCGTAAGTGTATTCCATTCCACAGAGTACTCTGTAGTCTGTATATGTTTATAAGAAGCTGCTCAAAAGTACGCTAATGCATTTGATTGGGGTGTAAATCGGGCGTGTTGCACAAGCCACTAATTGCCATTTGCTTAAATTTATAGCTACAATCACTTTGCAATGAAGGAATTACAACTATTGGACTATGGATAACCAGGACATTATACTTATGTAGTTCGCGAACCTGCCGCCGAAAGGCTTAATATTTTTGTAACCTGTCACCTACTGTGTTGTTTTATGTCAATGTCTTGAATTGAGTAAGAATGATAGTTTCGGTAGCAATTGTAAAAGTGCTATTAAGTTCTTTAAGACATTTATTTCAAGCCATTGATGTAACGAGTTTAGCACTTTCGTGAAATGTTTATGATATATATACAAAAATGTTTTCGTATTTTGATTGTTATTTGTTTATTGATGAAATTTTTGTATTAAGACCATTTTGTTGATAGATTGCCTTCGTCGTTTTATGTGAACACAAACATTCTTCCAAATGACTGACACAAAAATCTCTGTTTTTGACATTTTCCACAAGCTTTAAAACGTTGCCGAGTTTAAGGCAATATTTGAAATGAATGTTAACCTGGCACGACTAAAGAGGAAGGTTAGGTTAGATTAAAGTGGCTGTCTTGATGAAGTAGGACAGACTTAGGCCAGCTTAAGTGTAGGCCAGATGGCTTTTGTGATCTGACACGTGGTGATGTTATTCGATCTGGAGTTTGCCTTCTTCATTAGCAATAGTTTACATATAGCGATTAGCAGCATTAGCCAACGTGTTAGAAATTGTTGTACCGTACCATTTCTGGAGATTTCATCTGCTTTACAATTTCCTTTAACGTCTCTATGGCCCTTCTAGCAGTAAAGGTGAATTATATACTGTTGTGCCATCTCCATTAAAGATGCTCGACAGTTATGGACTGTTTGTAGAGACAGAGATTGGATAGCGGCCTGACTATCTGAGAAAATACGGATATGAGATGTTGATGTGACGTTTTTTTTTAAGCCAGGACAAGGCATCTTTTATCGCCAAAAGTTCCGCTTGGAACTTATTTTATTTCAAAGTACGCAAAATTTGGTAAAAATTGATACATATAGACAAACTTTTAAGCAAGACAAATAGATAGAAGGGATGGGAAGTTATCAGTGTGGGTCGCATCCCAGCCTCTTTTAGATTTTGCATCCGCATTGCACGTAGCCTGTACATTTATAGAGTAGTATCCTTTGCGGTTGACGTACTCCTCGTGGTGATAGAGCGGTTTCCTTATTCGCACATGTGTACAATCCAGAGCAACAATGGCGTAAGGAAACTCATATTTCCTGCTCCATAAGCTTTGCGCTTCTTTTTTTTCAGAAGTGTGTGGGAATATGATCCAATTAGTTGCAAGGCTTGCAAATTTTGTTGCGACTTACTGTACCACCCTAGATATCGTTGATTGAAATCCAGGATCTCCCACATAACGCAGAAAAATCCTCATTTTTTATTGATGAGTCAATGCACCACCGCTTGTTTCCAGGGTTGGGCAGCCCAAAAACTCATCTGTCAATAATTGCACACCTGTTTCACTAAATCTATACAATTTTCGAAGATCTTCACCAATTGGAAATCTTCTATTTTTATAAACACGATTTGTAAAGAAAATCATTCAGAAAATCGGCCATTTTGATAGTTGTTTATCAACTGAGTAAGACAAAACCCATCCTCAACAATTTGTGAGATCGATCTCATGCAATCGAGCGTTTACTCATCTTTTTGCATATCAAAACTAGAACTTTCTCACATAGAGCTTTCGTCGAGAGATCGATCTCAACACTTTGAGTTCGAACTCACAGCTTGAGATCGATCTCGGTCTCTGCATTTTTGTTTCCATACCACTCTAAGAAAGTTCTCATAAATTGAATAAAGAGCTTGAACTCATCTTTTTGCATATGACCCTTAATTTCAGTCGGTGAGAGAACACACCTCCACCAACCCCTTCATTTATTTTTGATCCAAATGTGTAAATGTGGATTGACTCGTCTTCAAGGTATGCCTTTTCCTACTAGAAATATCTGGAAAGTATAGAAATCTGTAAGTTTCTGTCGAATTGTTGTTTTGGGATAGTGTAGTCTATGTGCTTTGGAATTGATTCTAAATACTTAAGAATTACGGAATGGCCAATGTTGTTGTTAACATATTGCGATGAAGTTTTAAGGCGAATAGCAGAGCTTGCAGCTATTTGTTTGCTGAGCATATCAAGAGTTCTTAGGTAGGGTAGGGTATTGAGTGGCTCAGATGGGGTGAACGATAGCTTTTTTTCTAAAGCAATCCACCATACTGCCACAACGTACATTAAAATCGGTCTGAATACCTCTGACTGAAGAGGAATCAGACAGAAGAATTTACTCTGATATACTTCTTTTACGTGAAAAGTAATTGATCATAATAATAGTTTCCCATAAGATATTGAAAACACAAATTTTATTAAAATAAATCTAAAGTGCTTTGGCAACATGAACAATCATTAAATTAGATAAAAACGATGATGGGAGAATTACCAAAAATGCGTCTACCTCTTGCGTGTATAAAATTTGGCATATATTATACGATGAATAAATGTTATTAAAATTAAACCATTAATTTGTATTTTATTTTTGAAATTTGTTTTACTTCATCATATTCAATAATTTCAAGTTTGAACCTCAACTCTTTCGTTTTTAAACTCAAAAACTGTCATGTTCAAAAAATAGCTGTGCCGCTGCTCGTCCTCAATTGCATGCAATAAAACTGGTGTTTGGATTTATCATAAAAACTTCTTAAAGCTTAAAAGAAGTAAAATGGGATGAAAGTGAGTTTCGATACAAAAAAAGTCACCATGGAATTTTTGGTTTTTTCTCCTTGATTCCATTGAGACATTGTATCGTTGTAACTAATCACTACTTAATTTTATTTGGTGATATCGAAATGTATTAAAAAGCCTAAATTAAGGCTCTTAACATGAACGTTATTTTGATCTAACACGCTTATGAATAATTTAATCCAATGTACACATTCAGAGAGTAAAATATGCATTTGTACTAAATTTCAAGATGTTTGATAATTTTGATTTTATCTACGTTAATTTTATTACCTTTGGATCAATTTTTTTTTCTTTATTATTACTGGCCAATTCATTTTTTAACCAATATTAATTATATAGCTCCTCTTTTAAATATACTGGTTATTATAATTATATCAAAACGGCCTTCTGAAAATATCTAATTTGTGCAAAGCTACATGAAACTCCTTTCGGAGTTTTTGTCACGCGATTTTAATGACTCTACTCATCACCGATCCGGTGGAGCCAAGAGTCGACCATCTGCACGTACATGCATACATATAACTTCCTGCTTTATATAGTTGCTGCGATCCACAAAACCAAAGACGTCCTCAAGCATGTAGTATTTTCTGTCGCCAGTTAAGCTAGAGCCATCGTGGTCTCTCTCCTAACTTCTAATTTAATAAATTTCAAACGGCATCCATATTATGTATAAGCGATGTTTTATGCAAATCTTAGCAGCTGTTCCAGATCCATTTGATCGAAGTCTTCCTGGGCCTTATATATTATCTACTATATCTGTGTTTATGTTCATACATATATATTTTTAAAACATCACAGACTACCTATCTTATTGAGATTAGAGTTAAACATAATAATTATAACAAGCAACGGTTGGTTTTCTGATGTCCCAGCTCAGCACTGAGGCTGGTCGATGTCCCGTCCCGGGTGCAACAACGCCGACACTACAGAAAACTCATGTTAACATCGAATATGTTGTACCAACAAATTCCAAAGCTCTTCATGAAGTGGAGTATGTGGATTTATACAACATTCCAAGACAGATCGCGTATAGCAGCTTGTGTACAAACAAACAAAAAAGTCTAAACGTGCCAAACACTCTTCTAACAAAATACCCCGACGCGACGCGACCGACGCTTACCATGCACAATTTGCCAACCTCATGTCATATCAATTTGTCACGCAAACTTAAAGTTTGTAACTCACGCCGCGCTGCGCTGCTCCGCCGCGTCGGCTGCCACTACTTCCACCACCACCGCGACCGCCATCTATACCACAACACTGTTGCTGCCGACTCATATCAACAATAATTATTGTGCTTCTACATAATCGTAATTAATCCGAGAACAGATACATTCGCCCAGCTTTGGCTTTGACTTCAGTATCAGCTTCGTCGACGGCGACGGCCAAAACGTACGTATGAAGCCGAGGTTATTGTCGTGTTGTTTTAAGTTGTCAGTAGGTCGCGCAGTCGCACTGAAGTTGAATTGGTTTTGCAAGCTGAAATCTTTTCTTCCATTTGCTGCATCCGCTGCTGCCGTGCCGCCGCTGCGGATAATCTTGTCTACAGAGCGCTCTGAGAGAGAATAGAGGTGGTTTATCTATCTGCGCAGCCTCCACATCGAATTGGCCATTATATTCGTCAAGCTACACAAACAGAACTACAACAAACAAACAAACGAAAAAAAAACATCAAAATAAATTCAATTGTGGCGGCAAATTAAACGACATGACACCGTGCCGCTTTGATTTATGAACTTAGATCGCAAAGTGACAGGAAACACGTTCGGACCGTAAGCGTTTTTCAAACCAAACACGTTATATATCGGAGCAGAGGATACCTTCGAGACGACGACGATGACGATGACTATGCCGCTGCAGCCACCGCCGACGGACGACGAACGACGAACAACAACGCGACGGGCGGACATAACCCAGATGGTGAGGCTACGCGGATACACAAGGTCTATGCTCCTGGGGCCTCTGGTCGCGTGGACTAAAGACTAAACTGATGAGGTGAGGAAGTTTCCTCTATTGGGGGTGTCATGTCGGCCTTTCAAGTCCGTTGTTCAACTGTCGGCTCAGCTTCAAGCAAAAGGTATTATATATGTATGTATGTACGGTGGATATACCTTTGGATCAACATCAACTGCAACAACAAAAAACACCTAAACATTGTTTCCTTTAGATTGTAATCAGATTTTCACGGAACATTTATTTTCACTCCACATGGATTGATCTTCGTAGGGTTTTTAGGGTAAAGAGGGATCAGAGCTGTCATTTAAGAGAAAATGGGAAATAAAAGTGTTTATTATAGGAATTTGGAAAGTGATAATTATTTTCTAAATGATTCACTTTCATAAAAAGAACACAAGCGCTTAAAAGAAAACACAGATCTTGAACTGATAATTTTCGTTAAGTTTAACTTGACGAAAATCAAAATATAAATGTTCCTATTTGACAGATGTTTAACAAATTCTTTTTTTCGACAGTTTCTTGTTGATGCCAAAAGTAAGAAAACTTAATTCAACAAATTTCTCTTATATTTACTTGCTTTAAAGCCTGCCTAGTACCTGTGGCATGATGGTTAGTGCGTTGGGCTGTCATGCCAGAGGTCTTGGGTTCAATCCCAGCTTGTGCCATCTAAAGTTTTTTTCACGGGTACTGCCTCTTGCGAGGAATTGACAAATCCTCCAAGAGTAATTCTTGTCATGAAAAGTGCTTTCTCAAATTAGCCGTTCGGATTCGGCTTAAAACAGTAGGTCCCCTCCATTCCTGGTAACAGTACTCGCACACAGGAATGGCTGAGAGTTGTAGGTCACTAAGCCCCAGTTCTCAACGGACTGTTGCGCCACCTAATTATTTTACTATTTAAAACCTGCATTACGTTTGTTGATATCGTTGCATTTTAACGCAAAAAAAACTCAAAAATGTTACTTAAGTGTCAAGATAAATTTCCGAATATGATTAAGCACAAATTTGTCTCCTTAAAGCTGATCGGAGTTCATTAATACCGCAGACATTACAAATTATTAAGGACTGTGATTTAAAAAAAAAGTGTTACTTGAGTGACAAGTTAACGTTACGGATATGATCAGCTACTAATTTTTTTGTTTTAAGCTTGATTTGAGTTTTTAAATAGCGTTTTAAAGGAAATTTTTTTGAAAGGGTCTAAAAAGTGTTACTTAAATGACAACATTTATTGTAAAAGGTGTGACTGAGTTTTAATTTCACTAATTTCAACCTGATTTCAATTTTTATTAGCGTAGCAATGGAATTTCTATCGCATTGAATTCACAAAAATGATACTTAAGTGACAGTGTAATGTGACGTTAATGACCAAATATGATTTGTATCCGCAGAAAAATTCAATTGAACTACAACAAAAACATGCAGAAATCGAAGATGTTACGGTTGTGACATATGCATTTTAAACTGCAAATATGTGAACTCAACACGAGATTTTAGTGATGGTGTTAAAACCATTATAACAAGGTCTCAAGGTTGTCACTTTTATAAAATTTGCAAAATTTATAAAATTTGAAAAGAGAAAAGAAGATTCACATTGGAAATGGGCGTGGCATTGAAGAGATATTTATGAAAGCTTATAAAGGATAAAAGCTTAATTACGATAATTTTTATTAGCAAACAGGCCAAGAACAGTGAGAAGGGGGTAAGCTGCGACAAAAGAGGGGGCGAGACTTCACGAAAACATGTTAATTTGACGGTACTTAAGGTGTTGTGGAATAAAGTAAATATGATTTGTTGTAGAAGTGTGGAACAGCTAGAAAGCTATTCAAGTCTTTAAGTCGACACCAACAGAGTTCAATTCGAATTTTATTACAAACCCACACTTTAAAACTTCTAAATAATCGATTTCTCAAAAAAAAAATGTCTTTCAAATTTTAGAAGTTTCCAAAATTGCACTACTTAAGTACTAGTTTCGACAGCTCTGCAAGGGATATCCTATAAAGTCCTACAAAAAAGAGTTAGATAAAATTTATAAAACTTTTGAAGGTATACACTTATAGAAGATACAATATAAAGCAATAAGAGTCTTGATGTATTCCGCATAATGAAACATTCTCGCTAACACCGATCCTTCCAGATAAAACACTTTTATTATGGCTTCTTTTGTAATCCATGTTAATGGTGTTAAACTATTTTTCGCAAGCCACCTCTAGCCTTTGAAGATCTCCAATATGCCTCTATATACGATTACCTTACCTTTATCTCCCCAGGCCAGTCGCATACAAACTATCGTATCCTCTATCCAACTCGAGGAACGGAACTTGAACTGTATACATAATAGTACGAGTATATCCTCCAAAAGTAAATTGTAGGGTTTTCAACGATGATTAATGCTTACAAGTGTTCCACATTCCAGTTGGTTTGTTCTGTTATGTTGTGTTTAGCTTATAGCGGACTGTAAGTTGTTGGTGGTTGAGCGATTTGAATTGCAATTTTACGAAAAACGATCTGTGGTGTGTTTTTTCGGAAAGCACTGAGAACTTCCTATTTCGGTCAGGCACTCTAATTGAAAATGTCCGTAGGAACAACGCAAATAGCATCACATCCAAAAAGGACACATGGAGAAAGTTGTAATGGTGACTTTTTGTCGCCACCATCATCATGCTTCTTGGTCGCTGGTCTGATAATGGTCAGTTCTTCCGACGACACGACGACGCACGGGACGAGTTCTGTTGGTTGTGTCTCCACTCTGAAGAATTAGTAGATGCAGAACTATGCAGAACTTGCAACATAACACAGAAATTGGATAAAGTACCTTACAACCAAAAGGAGAAATAACATCCATTGGTCGCAAAGGTTAATTACAGTTCTAGGCATGTTGTGTTGCACTCCCGTGTTCGTTGTACTTAAATTTATTGCAATCGTAGACGCAGACGTAAACTTCAGTCGCCATAACACCTACATACGAGTCCGTGGTACGTATACAGACATATCGGCCATGGCCCGCTTGAAGATGATGATGATGATGGTATTTCAAATCGAATCGGGAAGCGAGGGATCGCGCAATCAGGAATGGGATCAGAATCGGGACAGGGAGGAAGCATGCTAGAGCCCATCAACAGATCTTAAACCACTTAATCGGTAGGCAATATTATATAGGAATTCTATATATGAAAAGCAGACAAAAAGGTGCACAGTATACATCTCCGATAGAGTGCAACAACTTGAAAATTGAGATGAGGCAAGAAGTCCCAACCTTATACCAACCTATTCGAAGTCATAGGAACCTATATTTTTGTTGCATATTACAGCATCATCGCATTGCATCGGAGCGTTGGCGGCCGTGGCGGTGGAAGGAATCTTTCAATTCCGTGCATCGGAGATATTATTATTATTTAATAGTAGCATGAGTATAAATCATCGAATAATGCCACATGGAAACGCTCGGATTCGGATCGTGTAATCTAGATTCGAGTTCTGTTGTGCGGTAGTTGGTGGTCATTTGAGCAATCTGATCCCGAAGAATTGAAAACTATATACCCCAAAGTTGCTGCTGCTTCCATACTGATGCTGGGCTATTGCTATTACTATTGCTCTTGTTACTTGTTACTACTGCTGCTGTTGCCTGCTGCTGATGGTTGATGCCACATCCATAGTCATGCCTCCCTCTCTCTACGTCTACATAGCGGCAGGAACTCGTCGCTTCGTCGTGGAAACTTGCCTAAGCGCAGAATATAAGTTGCGCCTGCGCTCCGGCTGCTTCATCCCGTCACCGTCGTCGTCCAGTTGCCGCTTGCTACTCTTGCTTATGCCGCTTATCTTATGAATGGTTGTTGAATCAATGGTTGGAATTCGTAATAAAATGGAAGTGGGATGGAAATACAGTGAGCGACTGAAAATTTGTAAGATCACCGTCATGTCAATCTGATTTGAAAAGAATGCTGGTAATGGAGTAATGGAAACTTTAGACACGCTATATTTCTTTATGGTAGATGATAAAACGCAAGTCTATGTATCATATGTATAGATAAATTGGAAATAAAGGGTGTTTTTTTTGTGTGTAATGTTTCTTAGGTTATAGGTAATTGAAATAAACAGAAGAAAAAATTATAATCTAAAACATCGATCATTGGTCGTAAATTTGATGCTATGCACAGCAGCACTTTTCAGTAAGACATTAAAATGGATTAAATTGAAAGACCGAATAAGTTATTTTGGAAATCCTTATTATTTATTTGAAAATATTGTGTTAACAATGACGCTTTACAAACAATTTTATGAAGACTTAAAAGCCTTCATCTAATTGAAAACTGTAATAAGTTACTCTGACTTATAAAATAAATCCAAAATCATTTGTACCACATTCAGAAAATGCTACGATATTATTGATAAAGAAATCAATGCTTATTTGATTGCCTACTCAATGATTATAGGTGTACTTTAAAATCATCTGCTTGTCATTAGAAATATATTTGTGTTAATGTGCCTTTTAATGCAATAAATTTATGTAGAAAGCGGGTGTACCTTAAGGTTCCAATCTAGGGCCCATTTTATTTTCGTGAATGTTAATCAACTCCCACACGTACGCAGACAAACGGTGAGATGTTCTTTATTTGTCATCTTGGCGTAATTAAGAATGAAGCTTTTTGTGTCAATTAAGAACTGTAGAGAGTAATAAATTGGTCTTAGTGAAATTGCAAGTATTGATACAAGACTGGCTATAACATAACGGCCTTACACACCTCAGTACGCACCATCGAATACTCCCTCTATCATAGAGAGTTCATTGTGGTTGCTTTCCTTGATATCGAAGGTGCTTTTACCAACTTAGAAACATCTGCATTAACATCTCTGAACGTAGAGGGTTCACTTGGGGAATTGATTCATTTAATGCTGACCAGCAGAATAATTAACTTAAAACTGGACAACTCTTCTGCTAGAAGATTCGTTAGGATAAGGACATCACAAGGTGGTGTACCTTGCCTATGTATAAGCAGATCGCTTCGTACGACCCAATCTTCGGAACTTGATACTCTAACTTAACACCTTTTGATATACTTAACAAAAATTTAGCTGCAAGCTCTACTAATCGCCTCAAAGCTTCGTCGCAGTTTAATAACAACAACATTTGCCAGTCTGTAATTCTTAAGTATTTAGAATCAATTCCAAAGCACATAGACTGCACCATCCCCCAAGCAACTGTCATTCGACCGAAACTTCCAGATTTCTATCAGGAAAAACATAAGGCATACATTATATTTAAAGCACTCAAGGAGCTCGCTATCTCTAAGCAGATTGCATATAAGCTCCATAGTCAGTGTCATAACTGGGTACTGTTTAATAGTAAAGCACGCCACGTTGCTAGGCGTATTCTCAAATGACTTTTTCGGAAGCTGTATAGATAAGGAAGATTAGGAAACAGGTCTTCACCTCCTCTGTACATGCCCTGCTCATGATTTCTGTAACGCCAGAATTACTTAGGAGAATTCTTCTATAACGATATAAACGATCTCAATCATATTAACCTAATCAGTCTCTCACGTTTCGTAAGGGACTCAAACTGGTTTCAAAATTCATGTGGATTGTGATATCACAATGAGTCATTAAACTGGCCTAAGTCTTTCCTACTCCTAACCTATAATCTAACAACAATACAAATGAAAAAATAAGTTTGAACGTATGGACTCATAGATTAATTAATTAATATGTCATTTTAGATACTTGTATACAGTCTAAGTTTCCTGAAAAAATAAAAAAATTTCGGACTAAAATCTTTGCAAGACACGCGGTGTAAGAATTGGGACCGATTATTATGGGACTCTTAGCCCACTAAAACCACCGTTTAATCAAGACCATGAAAGATGGGTACCTAAATGATTTTGAATTCACTTTAATGGAAATCAATAGTTATAATTATTTCCAATATCTCTTGGGCCGTCAGCTCATAAGCTTTGTTTCTTTTCTTAGTCTCCAAATATTGTCTCGTTCATTTAGGACGGTCTCGATTTCGGTATTAGAGTTGCAGTTACTTGTTGAAGGTCTTGATGTAAATCTTTTATACCAAGGGGTATTTACGATTTTTATTCCAATCCAAGAAGGACTTTGTTTCAGAACTTTGGGTTCGGTGTCTGATTTTTTTGTACAGCATCATAGTTGGACGCCATGTGTTCAAATGGGTTTAAGTATAATAATTTGTCCTAGTAACCAGTTTATTCTTCTGTACTTCAAGTAAAGATATGTTCTTAGTATTCAAGTTTTGTACCAAAGCCATTCTTAAGTATTTGGTAATATTGGACTAAGGTACTTTTTTTTTTGTGTTTTTAAGTTTAGATTCGTTAATTTTAATTTGTTAAGTTTGAAAGCCATTTTTGCTTCCAATCCTTAACTTAATCGACTGCATTTTGAAATTTTTGTGTAGTCTTCGTAACTGGTTTACCTATCACCAATATTGCAGTATCGCCAGAAAAAGTTTTTATGATAGCGTCGATATCCACTAAAATATCACTTTTATATAACAGTAACAAAGCTGGCTCTACGACACTTTCTTGAGGAACACCGGCTTTAATAATTTTTGCTTCTGAGTAATTTTGTTCACAAGTGCTAACACTTATTAAAGACTTTAGCTACATTTAAAAATATAGCGGAGCATACAAATTATGTAAGTAAATTTTCCACCACACCCTATACAATGTATGAATATTTCAGTCCCAAAATATGTCTCAATGTTATCGTGGAGAAGGTACTGATTACCTAGCCTCAGTCTCCCCACAGCATTAGTCTGTTGTCTGTCCCTAACATGGGAAATCCGGCTCGAATGACCAAAAACGTTTTATTCAAAATGAAACACAGTCTTTTAGAGTTGAATTATAATACTGTCTTTTATTTTATCAAGCAATACCCGTGGCATGATGGTTAGTGCGTTGGACTGTCTTGCCAGAGGTCCTGGATCGATCCCTGCCTATGTCATGTACATTTTTTTTTCACGGGTACTGCCTCTTGCAAGGAATTGACAAATTTTCTAAGAGTAATTCTTGTCAAGAAAAGTGCTTTCTCAAATTAGCCGTTCGGATTTGGCTTAAAACTGTAAGTTTTCTCCATCCCTGACAACAGTACTCTCACACAGGAATTGTTGAGACTTGTAAATCACTAGGGCCTAGTTCTCAAAGGACTGTTGCGCCACCCAATTTTTGTTTTTTATTTTATAGCTGCCCTCCATTTAACCTTCTTGTTTTTTTAAAAACATGCATAAATGATTTCCGATTTACTTCAAATACTTGACGAAAACGCGTTCGTCATCGATTGTGGGCGGCATCATCCAACACGATGTACGTCGTCCATCTTTAAAGTTTTTTTTTTTTTTTCTTCTTGATTTAGTTTAGTCTTTTCAATAGTAGTTCTTCGAACCTTTTGCCATGATATTGGTATAAGCGATAATGGGCTGTAACATGTTTACTTCTGTAAGTGGCTTAAATTGTTTAGGTGTAACAAAGAATCCTGTAATTTTTTGATGATGTGGTTCATATTTTAGTTTGTTCAAGCTGGTGGCATTGGCATTCCCCTTTCGGAAGCACTCTTAAACTTAAATGTATACAAAATCCTAATTCTTCTTAAATATTAAGAGAGTTTTCTCCTTATTTCTCAACTAGTTGTTTTTATTTTAACCTTTAGCTTTTGATAAAGCACTCTCTCATTAAAACTTGTTAGTCTACTCAAATTTTAGGTTAATGAGGACCTCTATTTTTTTCTCAAATAGAATATCTAATTTTCCTGCATTAAATCAAATAAGTAATGCCTCTTAACCATCTTAACCATCTTTTTAAAATAATTGACTCCGTCAAATTGACATAAACCAGATTTTGATTTCTTATTGCATCACGTTACGTCACAGTGTGACAGTTTGTGGAGTGTATTGCACTTTCTCTGTATTAAAATTCCTATTTGACAAGCTTCTCAATTCGATGCATATCATCCTGGCTAATGGTTTCGTGGTGGTCTCCTCTCCGGTCTTCAAAGCATATTTAAATAGATTATATAAATGTTGAGTAGTCTGAATATATTGTCCACATTTATTTATAACTACGTTCCATTCCAACCCAGCCATGCCCCTAGATCCACTTGAAAGGTGATGCTGTCAGTTTTTACTGTCTGGTTTAAAATCAGTGCACCCAATCTCTCCACCTTTCCTCCCTGTCCCTGTCCCATATTGTTGAATAATATAATATGCATACAAAAATGCTGATCTCAAATTTTTCGCTTCAATTGGTGATGTGTGTCCTGCTTTGTGTGTCCCTGTCCTGTCCTGTTCTGCCTTATCCTGGACCATATGGACATTGAACATGAACATAACACTTGCAAACAGCTGGAATGTTTTTCAATTGAAAATTCAAATGTAATATAGGACCACCATTCGTTGTCAACGTTTTTCCAACCGCCCGCCACAACCACACCGGTTTCCCAATCGCAACCAAAGACGACACCCGCCTACATCAGATATCCGTGCCGCCGCCGACTTCGACGCCGCCACCACTGCTGCAGCACGCCACTGGCAGACAGCTCTGTCTTCCGAGTTATAAATAAATGTTTATAGATATTTACCTTCTTTTTTGCGAGAGTGCGCCCAGAAAAGTGGACAAGCGAGGAGACACAGAAACCCATCAAAGCCAAAGCGAATTCCTGGGGCATCGGGTGGACCATGTTAAAAGTCTCATTCGCAACGTCCGACCAACCGACGACGACTCCACCAACTCCCAGTTGAGAAATTTCCAAAGTGCCCATACCGAGGCGCTTCGCTTACGGTATCTGCTCTCTGCGGCAATACCAGTAGCCGTTGACGTAGGGGACGACAACGCGGATACCGCCACCGCCAATGCCACATCTCGGTCGGAACAGCTTCTTATAGCCCCGATTATAATATATTCGCTATATAAACGGTAGGAGAATTGTGGCTATCAGCCGGCATTCACTTGGCAACTCCTTTAGCTGGCTGGCTGCGAAATGTGGAGGAAGATGAATTAAGTGCATTTTCTTTCGCATATAAACTTGTCGTCGTCGTATGTTCCTATAAGAAAGCGAGTGGTACGCGGTGGCGGTGAAATACTTTTGCGCTTGGAACTTGGAACCAAAGTCAAAAAGTGAGCCTCAGGCTTCAGCAACAGAAAACAAAAAATAAAAAATAAAAACCATAACAGAAACTGAATGAATTTCTCGAAACGACCACGACGACTCGACGCAGGCTACGAAAATGAAAACTACGACGACGACGCGACGACAACGACAGACGCAAACCACAAATAATGTCAAAGCAAGGGTCTTCGTGTTCCTTTCATGTTTAATGGACCAAAGGCCCAAGTGCAGAAGTTATTGGGTGTAACTATGGGCACCTCCTTAGCGCACCTCTCCCCATATTCGCTTTCCACTCAGAAACAGAGTTCAGTTCAATTCGGTTCGGTTCGGTTCTGTGTGGTGCGGTAAGCGGTGTAGTGTCCTCAGGCTGTTTGTTGCGACTTGCGATTGCATATTGTATGTGATGGAGAGAAAACGCTGGCGCTGCTTGTGCGCTATGCACACACAGTGTAGGTACTCCAATATTCCGGCACGATTCAAATTGGCCAAGCTCGGAGCTAGAGCTACAGCGCGGGGCTCCTCGTCGCTATACATTTATCCCATAAGAATGTAGTATACTCCATATTATAGTCCGCAATACAAGACAATAAACAGGAACAATGAAAACGCTATACGGATTCTGTTGCAATGCAAAATACCAAATTCAAAATGCAGAATGCACTCCTTAATTGCTGTCGGTATGATGGGTGGTGGTGTGTGGGTGCAGTTTTGGACGCATTGACATTTTGAAACTAACGAAATTGTTTCAGGGCATTATATTAGGTTTATACTCTCGAACCTATACAATTCGGTCAAAAGTGTCCGTAGGGATGTTTCCTTGTTGTCAAAATTGCGTATCTACTCTACATATATGTATGTTAAACGCATATATATGAGTGTACATGGGATACGTGCGTCGGGCGGCACTGTTGTCGACAAGCATGATGAAGGCTGCAAAATTTACATAATCCACGTCGTCGCCATCATCAGAGGAACAACTTTGCCTTCGGCTGATGGTTTGCTGGATGATGAGATGATATGGTGTGTTCCTTGTTCATGCTTTAACACTGGCTAATGTTAACAAGTGTTCAAAATAACTTTTAAGGATCTTAAAAGTGTTTCCCTTTTATTGAGTGATATTTCATAAAATTATTGTTATTGCAATCGTGAGGCTCATGATAGATTTATTTTTATAAATACGAAAATATTGAACTATGTTTTAGTATCAGAATTTTTTAAATTATTATGATGATAGAAATTGAGGAACCGAAGACTCAGTGATGTGAGCATTAGGAAAGGAGAGAGGGTTTGAAATGTAGTTTTGAATTCATGAACATTTCTTTAAAAGTGTAAAGTATTCTACATTCTCCAAGTACCGCAAAAGTAGTACTGATGAGCATTCCTGGAGGTGGTAGTATTACGGTTTAATTGCTTACGTGGAAGAATAAACTGGATATGTTACTAGACAAGAGCAAAATCCCTCAAAATTACTGTAAGAAAGTCTGAAATAAGAGACATTTCGACGGAGTTCAAGCGATGTGAATGAATCAACGATGTTATATTGTCACCATTATCATTTTGAACTCTCTTTTTTAAAGAGTTTTGAGTAAGTTACTGGAGCATCAGAGAAGAGAAGAAAGTTATGGTCAATATACCTAAGTTATATAAGTTTTATAGATAAAACCCCGATTAGAAGAGGAGACAAATTTCTTGTATCGTTTCAGGAAATTCAATCATCTAGAGGCTTTTTGACGACTTGGCGAAAGTGATCTTTTCATAAGATGTGGTTGCTGATACACATACCGACAATTTTGAGAATTTTTTGTTTCCTTGATGCAAGTGCTATATGGATAGCATCGAGTTTTTGGCGCTTTGAATTCCGAGCGATTTTTTATTATCAATTTAAGATTGCTATCAGGGTCAGAATAAAAAAAAAAAAATAAATTGGGTGGCGCAACAGTCCGTTGAGAACTAGGGCCTAGTGACTTACAACTCTCAACCATTCCTGTGTGCGAGTAATGTTGTCAGAGAATAGAAGGGACCTACAGTTTAAATCCGAATCCGAACGGCTAATTTGAGAAAGCACTTTTCATGACAAGAATTACTCTTGGAGGAATTGTCAATTCCTCGCAAGAGGCAGTACCCGTGAAATAAACTTTAGATGCCACAGGCAGGGATCGAACCCAAGACCTCTGGCATGACAGTTCAACGCACTAACCATCATGCTACGAGTACCACAGATTCAGATTGATTCTGCTACAAGGTCAGAATCAAATGAGCTTATTTTACATTGCTGTTAAAGTACCACATCCGATTTGCGTGCCACGTTTTAGTTGCTATATCCTTAAAAAGAACCTAAGAAAAATGTTAAATATCAAAAACATAAATTATATATCTTAATTTTATTGGTCACGAACCGAACATGTAAGGACGTTCAGGGGAACATCGTAGTAGAACCGCAGTCTATATGTTGAGAATATGGAAAAACCACTTCTTCAAATTATATAACGACGATGACGAATCGAATTCCGCTGTAAGGGAGGTAGAACCACTCAACCTAGGCGACACGACGACGTAGAACAACAATTCCGGCTGCCCGACCTCGACGAAGTGAAGATAGCTATATCTAAACTGAAGTCCAACAAATCTACTTGAGCTGACGGCATCGCTGCCGAATTTTTCAAAGCAGAAGGCGATATGGTTGGAAGAAAGCATGCCCGATGAGCGGAATCTCATTATAGTTTGATCAATACACAAGAAAAGGAGGCCCTCAAAATTGGGCCACTATAGAAGCATCAGTCTCCTGAACGTTGCATATAAGATCCTTTCTGTGGTACTATGTGAACGTCTGCAGCCGCATCAACCCGATAAGTCCTTATCAGTGCGGTTTCAGACCAGGAAAGTCCACCATTGACCAAATATTCACATTACGGCAAATCTAGGAAAAAACCCCAGGAACTTCAAATCGATACCTACCATCTCTTCATGGTCGGAAAAGATCTCACCAATGCATTTGGTGTCAAAAAAGGTTTTAGACAAGGTGATGCAATGTCATGCCACTTCTTCAGCATCGTTCTGGAAAGAATTGTGCAAAGCTCAACCGTCAGCCCTTAAGGCACAATTTTCCAAAGGTCCATCCAATAACTCGGATACGCCAATGATATTGACATTATTTTAAGATCAAAGCGTGACGTCAATAGAGCGTTTTTGAGTATTGCGACGGAAGCTAAGAAGATGGGTTTAGTGGTCAATGAGGGTAAGACCAAGTATATACTGTCATCAAAGGAGGACATTGAACGATGACGTCTTGGACAAAACAACACCATGGACAGCTATAACTTTGAGGTAGTTAAGGACTTTGTCAACCTAGGCGCCGCTATAAATTCAGACAATGACACCAGGGCTAATCGTTGGACTTAGGAGGCACCATCTCGGTTCTCATTTGTGTTGCTGAGGCTTGAGCCCTGTCAAAGAAAGATGAGGGCATCTGATGCTTCAAGAGAAAAATTCTTCGGGTGATTTTTGTTCCCGTCTGCATAGATGGAGAGTGGATGAGAGGATACAACGACGAACTGTACGAGCAGTACAGCGACGATGACTTGGTTAAAAGAATAAAAGTCCAACGTCTTAGATGACTGGGTCATGCAGAGCAAATGGACATCATAGCTCCAGCCCGGAAGGTCTTCAAATCCAATCCCGAAGCCTGCGGACGGCGCAGTAGAGTAAGACCGTGACTCAGGTGGCGCTCGCGATGGGATAGGACCTCAACCAACTTGGTGTGCGAAACTGGAGACAGCTAGCTAGGGACCGAGCAGCCTGGAGATGCATGTTGGTTGAGGCCCAGGTCCATTCTGGACTGTAGAGCCACCTTAAACAATTCAGTAAGTGTACATTCAAATTCACTAGCAAAATCCTTAAAGGACTTAAATGCCAACGACAGTTAAGATGATTAATATTCCTAATCATCATTTAATATTCTTAATGTCGGGTCATTTGCCCTATTAAGACCAGATACATAGAAACTTTAAGGCTCCGTTTTTTGAAAGAGTTTCCCCTTTTAACTATACCCGTGTTTTGTTGGCAAATCTATCCATAGTAAAGTAGGATTTTACACGAATAACAAAAACAATATCCATAGTATGAATAACACCGATAAAAGTTAGAGTAGAATCTCACTATGGATAGGTTTTTGAAATTTATACGAGTCTCGAATGGATCTTATGTGATTTTGTTCTCAAATGCTGGTACGATTGATATTGCATTTGTATCTCGACGGCTGTGTTCGTTGAGTAGTTGTGCATTTGGAATCATGTGTGTTTTCCATTGGGGAAAAAAATCTTTCTATTACTGTTGATATTATTTAGTTTTGTTAGTGAAAATGGACTAACTGGTCTTATTTTGCAAGAGAAAACAATAGAAAAGATAATTAAGTTTTGCTATGTTTCCACCAAAGGTTTATCTCAGTTTAGATAAGATAAATCTTTTTGGTGTTTCCACCACACAAGAAGATTTAAAAATGATTAAGTTTGACAGCACTTTCTTAAATGCAAATGGTGTTTCGATGTTTCTTATGAAGTGCAAGTGAGATAGTTTGATTCGTGTTAAACAATGAAAAACTGTTCAACACCATATAAGAATATGCTACCTTCTTGATGTGCATTTTTTTCTTTTTAAATTTGATTAAAACAAAACTATATTTTTTGTACACAAACATGCAAATAAACAGACCATAACGCATTATCTGTTAAACCAACTCCTTCACACAGGTTTTTTCTTCACGAATTTTGACTCGACTCCGATCCTCGACCGGAATCGAGGCGAATCAAGCTCATTTCAACTCGATTCAGGAATATAAAGAATTTAGGCGAGCTTCAAGCTCGCTTCAACACCACATGTTAATGTAGTAGTCTACGAACAAACTCCCTTCTTGAAGTTTTTATTTTATCTCAAATTGTTTGGTTAAAACTTTGAAATCGACATTACACAGACGTATTTTCTTGATTTTGATAATCAACTATAAAAAATCAGGTTACACGATTTCATCCCTGGTCTGAATTTCGCTATTTTTTTTAGAATTTTTTGATAAATTATTCTGGCAAATATTCAGTTGTATCAACTTTCAAATATAAAAACCGGACTACTGCGGATTGGCAATTTTTCACTTTACTATATATGGAATGCGAACAAAACGCACTTCAAAAGAAGACTTGCTAACATAGACTTTTGTAGAATACTTAATGCTAGGGTTATCCATAAATATAACATTTTATATTAGCTGGACCTCTTTAAATTGTTGTTTTTAGTTTTAATTTTAGTCATTAAATTATATTGGTTTTAAAAGAGCACAAAAAACATTGTTCGTCCTGAGCAAACGACCATATCTTTAAGGTGACAAACAAATTAAAAGTATGTAAATGAAATTGTGATGAGTTTATTTGGCCCAATAAAGGTAACTTCAACTTGAATTTAAATATTAAGAAATATCGACAAACGGACACGAATGGAAAGTTAACAGAGTGAGTCACATGACAACCTCTTCGTTTATTATAATTTCATGTAAGCCAGACTCTTACTACATTCTTTACTCTTGATATTAAAAGTCTTACAAGTCTATAAATTTGTCCTACAAACTATAAGAAAAAGTTAGAAAGTTACACAAGTAACTTTGTTGGTACTGACTTTATAGAAAATAGACCATAGAAACACTTAGCTCTTTGCTGTACAGACCCTAAAAGTTCTTCGACCAGCACTACGTTTTCATCTTCCATAGCCCACTGACATTCAAACCAACAAATTTCGGTTTGTATACAAAAAATTATGCAGCTGTATTTCTACACCTGATTCCTTTTAATGTGGAAACCTCTTTATAACATTAACAACAGGCGCCTTAATTTTGCAAGAGTACTAAAAGTGTCAATTTTGTTGTTGTTTTAATTATTCATTTAAAAAAAACCAACAAGTTGTGTTACAACATTTTAACTCATTTTTATCCCATAATTATTATTAATTCAAGGAGTATCAAACATCCCCCTAAGGCCCCCCCAAAACCTATGTTTCTAAAATGTCTTACAACTTCAAACTTTAAATTAATTACAAATGAATATAGTCTCGAATCGATGTAATTCGAATCAATTTTTTTTTTTGCCATGTGGCATTTCAATTTCATTAGGAATAGCGCAACTGCTTGTTGCCCGAAACCATATTAATCAACTATCGATATTTGCCCCCGATCCTTATCGTACAACAATCTGATAAATAGAAAAGTGTACACACCTTTTTTATTGCAATTTTTGTATATGTTCCACTTTAATTGAACCAAGAGAGGTTCACAATAAGACTGCAGCACAACTTGTCCGGAGGGTTAGCCAAATACTATGTAATATTTGAAGCATCCGCAATCTCGTCGTACCCTTTAAAGATGTGGGCGTTGATGCCCCATAATTGAAGGCTTAAAAATGTCTTACAAGCGACTTGGAGAGGAAAACCAACTTCAAAAAACAAACTTAACGTAAAGTTCAGATTAGGATGGAGCCATGTAGCTCTCGCCTCCCTTCCTCCTGCTCCTGCTTCTGTCATTACCCCTGGTTCAGTGTTAAGTCCGTCAGTGTCCATGCCCATTCCCATTCCCATACCACTGCTGCTGCTGCTGCTATAGCTGATGCGTGAAATAACGTACCAATAAATTACAGGTGATGCCAAACAGTTCCCATTCGCATAAATCTTTGTTTATACGTGGCGGAGGCAAGTTGTCTGTCGTGCGACGGCGGTCGTGGATGTTGAACGTTGAGTCCGTTCCGTTTGTTGGTTGTTCATTCATTTCTTTGCCTTGCTTAGCATTACCTGTACGTACCTCGCTTTGCTTTGCAATGGGTTTTCCCGCAAGGTGCATTTGATATCTGGCGATAAATTACTTGAATTGTCAAAACCGTAAGTAAAATATCACTTTGGTGCTGTTCCCCTGTCTCGCAGCGGTAAGGCGATTCCATTGCTGATCTATTACTCAAAAATTAACTATTGGACATTTTTCAGTTTGATGTAGAAAAACTAAATAAAAACCGGTACTTGCCCAAAAAAGGCAAGCCAAATATTGTAAGTGCCTACCTACATGTGTTAGAAAATTATTTTTCAACGTTTTTATTATAACTGTGGCTCGGTGCGGCCGCGGCTGGCGTCAAAGCGTTTAATAGGCGACTTTGGTGGCGGCTCGACTGACTGGGTGCGTTTCGTCTACATCGCACGCAGTATGAGATAACTTATGAAATAATTTGGGTGTTCAAAGAATATGTAATATGCCACAGTTTGAATCAATCAATTTATAATTCAATAGGAAATTTGAATAAATACAAAAGTGGTTATAAATTGAATATGTTTTTATAAAAATGTTTAAGTGCATGTTTTTTATTAAAGACGGTTTTATTCAAAATAAAAATGATATTAGTCAACAACTTGAAATGACCGTTTCAGAAATTTTAGTTTTTGTTCCGAAAGTTTTCAATTCGTAATTTTATGATATTTTATTCAAATCATACATAATTTTATATTTTTGTATTATTATTTGTTTCATATTATTTAATTTCAATTACCAACTTCTATTTGGCATTTCTTTATTTTGCGAAATAAGATCCTGCAGAAGATCGTCACCGTGGCGTGATGGTTAGTGCGTTGGACTGTCATGCCAGAGGTCTTGGGTTCGATCCCTGCCTATGCCATCTAAAGTCTTTTTCACGGGTACTGCCTCTTGCGAGGAATTGACAAATTCTCAAAGAGTAATTCTTGTCATGAATGTCATGATGTCATTATGCACTGAATAATGCATTATTATCCAGTGCATTGGAAGACCGCTGTGGTTCATCCTCTCCCGAAAAAGGGAAAGGACAACTCCAACCCGTCAAATCTTCGGTCGATAAGTCTTCTTCCGAGCATCAGCAAAGTTTTCGAAAAGATCATCAATAGGGCTCTGACTAAGTGGGCTGCGGACAACAAAATAATTCCGGATAAACAGTTCGGGTTCAAGGCGGGTCATGACACAATTCATGTTGCGTCTAAACTCGTTTCTGATATCCAATGGAATAAAACAAAACAACAATGCACAGGTGCTGTTCTGGTTGATTTGGAAAAGGCCTTTGACACCGTATGGTTAGAGGGTCTTTACCTAAAACTGAGCAGGCTTGGCATAAGCAAGCCATTGTTGTATATACTTTATGATATGCTTAACGGTAGAAAGTTTGTTGTCAAAAGTGGCAATGTAACTTCTACCACAGCATTCTTAATTAAAAATGGTCTTCAACAGGGAGCGGTGAATTCGCCGATTCTCTTCAGCATTTACACCAGCGATCTGATAGGTAGTCTTACAAAGGCAATTGCGTACGCTGACGATCTTATTGTGTACAGAACGGCCCGAAAGGTTGAGGTTATTAGAATTCTCTTGCAGCGTGATTTCGACAAGATTCAGCGATATTGCGACGACTGGAAACTGAAAATAAATGTCCAGAAGTCGGAGACAATTCTGTTCCGGACCCCGTTGGCTAGGGCCACGAGGGATACGTGCAAGAATTGGCGCAAGATGGTTATCGTTGATCTTCACGGGCAGCCATTAGCGAGCAAAAGTGTTTTGAAGTACCTCGGTATCTGGTTAGATCAGTATTTGTATTTCGACAGACATGTAAATGCTGCTCTGACCAGGGCCAGAGGAGCCTTCGCTCTGACGAAACGGCTGTTTTTTAGCAGTCGGCTTGACCCCAGAGTGAAGGTAATTTGCTACATGGCCCTCATACGGCCGATGATCGTTTATGGTTGTCCCGTGTGGTTCAACGTTGCCCCTTCCCAGATGGAGAAGTTTCGGGTGTTCGAGCGGCAGTGTTTGCGACGCTGTACCGGCTTATATCGAACAGCCGAATCTTCTTACGTACATTACTATTCCAACGAGGTCCTATACAACTGGGCTCGAATCAACAGAATTGACAATTTCGTGATAAAACTCGTTCGAGGTCACATTGCAAGAGCTATGTCTTCGACCAACAATTTAATTTTCGGGGCGTTCTATCCGAACGACGAGTATTTTGAGAGTGCACGCTTGAGCGGCTTCATTCCACCAGAAGCATTCCTCTTCTTAGATAGATGCGGTCTGATACAGGATAGATTGGCAGTTCCGTTAATCTACCACGTCAGACGACGAACCGTGGATAGGCGACTCCTGTATAATCGGGACGTCATGGCACACGACGGAGCAGACCTCCTTCGGTTCAGTAGGGCTGTGTCCGAACGGGACCGAACTGATAGGGTGAAGCAGGAGAACCAGTTTTGGTGGCTTCAATCGGCACTTGATAGTGGGTAGTCGGGATGGGGTTTAAAGCCTTGGCCGGCTTACATACTTGTTTTATAGTTTTAGGGTTTAGTTTTAAGTAGAATAGGCATGGTGGCACAAAAAAAATACAAAAAATACAAAAAAGAAAAATACAAAAAAAAAAAAAAAAAAAAAAAAATGGAATAATAAAAATAAAATAAAAAAAAAAGACAAAATATGAAAAACAAAAAACGTTAGATAGTTAGATTTGCTGCTGTGGTTGTTCTAGTTTTAAGTAGTTTATAGGTAGAATAGGTAGTTTTAGTTAGCTTTAAGTTTTATATTAAGGACCTTATTTTAAGTAGTTTTTAAGTAAAAATAAAAAAGGATATTGACATTAGTTTTTTCTAAATTTTCTTATGAATACAAAAATAAATAAAATGAATTGAAGTTAAATAGATCTTAGGGCCGAAAGGCATTAGCATTAAGTATTATTGTTTAACTTAGAGTGTCCGTATGGGACCAGTAAGTTAGTTGTAAGTTATGGTTAATTCGGCTAGTTTTATGAATTTTTGTCTAGCTTTAAGATAGATCTAAGAGTGAAGTAATAAAAATGAATTTAAAAAAAAAAAAAAAAAAGTGCGTTGGACTGTCATGCCAGAGGTCTTGGATTCGATCCATGCCTATGCCATCTAAAGTCTTTTTCACGGGTACTGCCTCTTGCGAGGAATTGACAAATTCTCAAAGAGTAATTCTTGTCATGAAAAGCGCTTTCTGAAATTAGCCGTTCGGATTCGGCTTTAAACTGTAGGTCTCCTCCGTTCCTGACAACAATACTCTTACACAGGAATGGTTGAGAGTTGTAAGTCACTAGGCCCTAGTTCTCAACGGCCTGTTGCGCCGCCTCATTCATTTATTTTTTTATTTAGATGATCGTCACCACAAATTGCGAAACGATATTACTGCGCAAAATCTTCATTTTGAATAATGACTAATGGCAAATTTCATTTCTCAACTCAAGTATAAACTATTCAAAAAGACATAAATTCGGTTTGGGAAATGGTTTTTATTTATTTATTTGAACAGAATTTGTGAAAATAATCAAAATCTTTTCACTTTTTACCATAAATATTGTCTTTAGACGGTCAAAAAACAAAGCTTCACGAATATAACTTTTCGGTATTTTAGCCCTACTTGGCCTACTACCTTCGCTTTCTTCAGGGTTTTGAGGCTGGTGTATTTATTTATTTGGACTTTGCTTTCAAAAATGGCCCAGAGAAAAAAATCTAATGGATTCGGGTATGGTGACTTCGAGAGCCATTGTTTGGTCGAAATGAAGTTCGGAACGTTATTTTTCAACCGTTCTTGGTTCACTTACGCTCTTTGAGAAGGTTCCGAGTCTTGTTAAAAAGTTCAATCTCTTCTATCGAAATGTTTGTCTGCATACGGTTTCAAAGCAGCTTCAAGAATATTTTCCAGGTGATATGTCACACCGGAGACTTAATGTAAACAATTCAATAGCGCCCATCTACAGTTACGGCGGTGCAAACCATTATTTGTGGCCAACCGATGACCCAAATTCTCACATGAACGGTTCATCAAGTAAACTCTAATATTTTTGATTTGGAAAATGTTCTCGTCAGAAAATAGGGAGTTACGGAAATTTACCGCTTTTCACGCCCTCCAGTCTTACTTCTTGCTGTTTTAGTGTAAGGAAATGCAAAATCATAATGTACGCTCGTAAACAATACTTAAAACTGTCAGTTAGCAAATTTCTAAACAGCTTCTGCCACTGTGACAAGTGAGACAACGGTCTGAAACTTTAAACACTATGAGTACCGGAACCGAACCCTGGCAATCAAATTATATAGGGTCCGCCAAATAACTTTTTTGTTTAAATGCTATAAAAACATCGAGTGTAGCTTCGGCTGTGTGGCACGTAGCACCCTCCTGTTGAAACCAAATGTTCCCAATATCCTTTTCTTAAATTTTTGTAACCAAGAATTCGTTCAACATGGCCCGATAACTCCTTGCTCATTTTCAAAGAAAAATGGCCCAATTATGCCTCTGGACCAAAATCCGCACCAAACAGTGACTCGTTTTGGGTGTATCGGCTTTTCAATGTATGCGTGCGGGTTTTCTGTGGCCCAAATGCGACAATTTTGCTTGTTTACATACCCGCCAAGATCAAAATGAGCTTAATCTGAAAAGATTATTTTTTTTTTGGCAAAATCGGCATCTTCTCTAAGCGTTGTTCCCAGGGTTGTTTAAGCGTACCTATACACAACCATATTCGTTCAGCGGAAGGATAAAACTAATTATCTGTCAAATCAGACATAAGCTTAGTGTTACCATTCACGAAATAAGCACTAGTTGAAAAAAAAACTCTAGATGGCGGACTCTATATATATATCAATTCGACTTCCAAATCAATCGATCACGTCAGGTTTTTGAAATACCATCTTTTGTAATGATGATTTTCAAATATAATCATTTACAATTTTTGTTCTTACTATTAATTTAGTCTTAAGGTTAAAACATTAAGTTTTTATAATATATTGTAAAAAATGTAAAAATTGATGAAAACAGGTATTTCTGAGTTTGAGCACTTATACCTAAAATCGAAGTTCGCATTCGCAATCAGCACAAACAATTATTCTTAAAACATATTTTGCAAAAACATTAAATAGTTACTACCAAAATTTTTCAAAACTTCAGATACCGTCAAATGAAGGCCCATTAATAATCTTTTAACTAATGAGAAATTACGAAAACATAGTGAACCTTCCTGCTCATATTAGATATTTTTTCGTACAGGATGGCTTTACAATTCGATATGTTTTCAATGCTGTACTCTCTGTATCTTGTATAGCTTTGAAAATCACCTTCCTGACCAAACGGTACTCAGGCATCTTGATGACATTTAGAAGATAATCAGCTTGCAATTTCAATGTTTTAAAGAAAAGGTTAGACAATCCTGTTTCTAACATGATAGCATAATTCGGCGTATCCGATAGTAGGCGAAATATTTTCCTGAAATTGTTTATACTTTTGCAACCCCACATTTGACAGCCATACAGTAGTAAACTTTCAGCAACCGCTTCACACACTTTGAATTTGCATCTTTTCCACAAGAAATTAATGGCAGTTTTTGCTTTTTACAGTTTTTCTGTAAATTGTTTTTCCATGCTCAAATTTCTTGAAAAGATTAGTTCAAGGTATTTGTATTCACTGACACAGTCAATAGTCTCACCGTTATACTCCCATTTTTCATTCGAGGCATTTTGACCTCCACCTTTTTTAAAAACCAAAACTTTGGACTTTTGTGCCTTAACAATTAAGTTCCATAAACTGCAGTAGTAGTATAATCTGTTAATCATGAGTTGAAAAGTTTCTGGGGAATAAGCAAACATAACAATATTATGCGTACAGATAATATTGTACAGACTTCTGCGAAATCGACGCCACAATGAAAGTAATCAATCACCATTGATGAAAAGCGAAAACAAGGTCGGGCCCAATGTACAATCCTGCCTTACTCCTGTTATTGTTGCAAGAAAGTTCCGCACCATTCCATAGTACCGACTAAGTTCGTTTGTACACCTTTTCGAGCACACCACCGAATTTAAATGATATTCCTTAACCATACAAGTTATAAAATAAAGCTAACCGATTAATGGTGTCGAAAGCGGCTTTGAAAAATACATTAAGTTTTTCTCCGCTAAACTTGTAAGAAAGAAAAATGATCAATTGTGGAGTTACCTAATCTAAAGCCAGCTTGGAATTCTTTAAAAACTTTTCTTGTTTCTTTCCAGGTTATGAGCCGCTTAAGCAGCATCGTTGTAAAAATCTTATACGTTGCGTTAAGAAAAGAATATCCACGGTAGTTCGAAGCTTCAATCATTAATCCTTTCTTGTAGATTGGGAATATAATTTTATCCTGAAATTCCTTAACTACTATATCTTCTTCCATAACTTTATTGAAAAGTGTAACAGGGCGTTCTTTAAGTGTAACAGTTTCATATTTATACAGCTCAACTGGAATACCATTCGTGCCTGCAGTTTTTCCATCTTTTAGACACCTCAACATTAGTTATAACTATTCTATTAAAGTGAATTTGGAATCTAAAACTTCACTGGAAATTCGACGCATAATTCAAATAATATCAAAAAAGTCTTTCAATTTAGAAGAAACAAAAATTGTCACGTTATTTAAATGTATGTTGATCTACGAAGAGAAATATGAGAAAGTGTAAACGTCCGAAATTTGACAGAATGGTCTTTAAGAAGATGAATATCTCTTTAACTGTAATTAAAGTTAAAATTCCTCTTTGCTTTGCATAAACCTCTCATTACTCTCATTTCCTCCTTAATCACATTTCTTGTAACGACTTTTCGATGATTAAGGTTGTAAAGACTGCAATCAAATGAATCATTATAAATGTTATTCCTTTCCAATCAAACCTGCATATATATCATTCCAAGCTTATTACACAAAATAATCGGTTTAAATCCTTGCAGAATTATACATAATAACGTTTATAGACGCTTGTCAACATCAATTTATATTTCTTTTGTTAATTGACAAACAGCTCTCTCTCTCTCTCTTCTTGCAGAGGAGACATTCAAATTGTCATACAATCATGGAAAAGCCTCAAAAAATAAAAATACAAAACTTACATAATTTCTTTTGCATGCGACAACACCCCCGCCGCCACCGTTTCTACAAAACTCCAACATTGCTTCTTCATATCATCTGTAGGACTGAGCCTAAGACCGAGACTATACTCGTAAGACTGAGACTATAGAGGAAGGAACACATTCCTTCCGTGACGAAATAATATGAAAATACTCCATCCGCATCCATCGAATGCAACGATGACTTACACTTAATTAATGGACAAAATCCTTTAATAGTATCACAGTATCATGTCTTCATAATCACATCCAACAAATCACAAGCAAATGACACGAAACCGACTCGCAAGTCGCAAAATAACTCCTGTGAGCTCATTAGGGTTAGGCAAAAAGCCGTCAACACGATTCAATTCCAATTTCCAGCCAAAAGGTAAATCTGCATAAACTCTCATCACACCAATAGCACTCGCTGCTTTAGCTTTTAACAGCAGCAGCAGCAGCCTCTCGCAAGCGTCATTGACACCCTCTCAAGAGTTTATAAGCCTCAGGAAAAGGGGTCTACATACAGATACACAGTATAGATGTGACTAAACTTTCTGATAGAAACCTAGGAACAGGAGCAGCAGAAGCCAATGCAGAAGCGGACCGCGTACACGACGTTCGTCATCTATTTCTCTGTTTCGGGTGCACACTGATGCCAAGGAAAGGAACAGGCACCCCATAGCAAGCAGCATCATGGTCTATGGTCTTGGTCGCATGGCATCAGGCATGGCATGTCGTCTATGACTCCTGCGCACTACGTCGTCGTCGTTTTCGTCGTCATCGTCGTCATCATCCTCATCGTCGTCGTTTTCGTCGTTGTTGTTGTCGATTGTCGGTCGTCCCGAAGCCGGATCTTCTACGCGGCTAATTTCAGCGACTGACAAAAACTAATTTTGTTTCTTTTGACGGTGAAGTTCGCTGCTGTTGCTTCTGGATCGATCATTAGTCAGCAGCTGAATGCGGTCATCGATTATGTTCGTCTCTGACATGGTAGATTTAGTCTTTTGACCGAGCGCAGAGCCTCCATCCAACTCCAAACGATCCTCTTTCGTTCCTTATTTCTGCTGCTTCAGTTAGCTGCTGCATAAGTGCTGCCTTCTGGATCACAAGATCCATGAGTGTGGTGTTGAAGAGTAATGATTATCTGTGTTGTGTGGAGCGACTATTGCAATTACTCCATATTAAAGATTTTGTTGTTTATTTTTCCACAAGTAGGCACTTCTCTTCTTTAGCTGCCCGCGTTACATCAAGGTATTAGGTTTCAGTTGAGGACACGCCATCAATTTATCAAGAGAGGTGAATGTACATACATATAGTTTATAGTAGAGTGTATGTATATAGAGAGAGAGGAACAATTTCAAAGTACGTTAACCGATTAAAATAATTCGACTTCCTGATTAATTGAAATCATAGGGTAACTTTAATTTGTTCTATATGAATAAGAAAACACAAAGAAGGTATTCTTCTTGTAGATATTATGAAACAATTTGTATTGGCTGATTAGTTTTTATATTTAATACGAAGAAGAAAAATATGTTAGGCATGTAAAAATAATTAAGAAATTATATTGAAAATTCTAAATTAGGTTCATCCTTCCACATAACTTATATGTTGAAGATTAATCTATGAAAGTGAATTAGCAAAGATTGTGTTTAATAGCAGCACACAGAGAGTTAAACGAATTCTACCTTGTTCATTGACAGCTATTTGAAAATTTCGTTGACAGTTCAGAAGTGTCACTTAGTGACAAATGACGAACTTTTCTTATGACTTTTTTTTCAAGCACACAAAATAATGTCAAACAAAAAAGACATTAACATTCCTAATTTATGTCTCCATCTTATATTGTCAGATTAGATCATATGACAGTTCATTTTTAAGATCATATTGCACATAAATATTGTTCAACTAGGTATGTATGCACTATGCCGTCACTTTATTCTCTCAGTGGAACCATATAAATGAGCTGGGTTATATTCAGATTATCATTAAATAAACATACGTAATGCAAGTGATTGAAGGAGCCCACCCACCTACATATGTTTGCATAATGAAGGTGTGTGGATTGCAGAAATGGGATTGTCAAGATCAATAATTTTTCTGAAAATTGGATTTGTTATTCCATATTTGTGTGTCATTAACATCAGATATTATAGAATCAGATTCCAAAAGAGTTTATAAACTTTACGTTTAGTGTTTGATTATGGTTCTTCGAAATACATGTATAGATAATTAAATAAAGGCACTTGGGCAGTGGTCATCCGTCTATAATCCTCTTGCTGAGTTTTTACTTAAAAAAGGGAAAAAAGGTTATTTTTATTTCATTTCGAAATTATAAGCTCCACGAATTAATATAAAATGTAAGCATTAAGAAATTATGCTTCAAGCTAAAATAAACAACAGCTTGGCATGAAATTTTTAAAACAAAAGAATTGCCTTTACATTTTGAATGAAGCTTATTTTTGTCTCGAAAACTAACCAAGTTCGAAAACAACCAAATAATGAGTGATTTTTGTTGTTATTTTATTTTTGGAAACACTGGTTTTGACAGCTCACAAATGTTTCGTTTTTAATTTGAATAAAAAAAACCAAAAATTGTTTTTGACATCAAAAAATAAGCTTTCTGCATCATTACTTTTAATTTTTGGGTGGAAAAACTGTCACAAAATGAGTTTGAAAATGTTCACTTTTTGACTTTTTGCTCGTTGTAGTCATACCTTTAGAGTCGAGTCAAATTTGTGAATCTGTCAGCTAAAGGAGGTGGCGAAGTGAGGAAAAAGTGGAAAAATCACAGATTTAATGATCTATTTGAGGCTTGAGATTCAAAAAATGGATTCAAAATCTCAGATTTCTTGATCTATTTGAGGCTTGAGATTCAGAAAATGTATTCGAGATTAAAAAATCTGAATCTCGATTTTTATCAAAATTCACACATAGGTACAAGCACACGCACTTTCAAACACACTTCTCTGTTTGACATTTGTCTGAACATTTCTTATTGCTTTATTAAAAAAAAGTTTAGTTCATATGAAGAGATTTCGTAAACAATTAAAAAACTAGATTTCATCTACTATTTGCCAGGAAAAATCTGAGACTTTTACACAAAAATTTCAAAAGCAATTAGAAAACAACATACATAAGTTAAATATCTATTTTTTAAGTTTTTCTGACCACAAAACTAACAACAATGATGCAGAAAGCTAAATTTTTGGTTTAAAAAACAATTTTTGTATTTTTTTTTTTAAACAAATGGTGCTAGAAAAACAAAACATTTTTGTAATTTTGTAAATTTACCACTTCTTGCCAAAAGTGGCCGTTGTAGTTGAATAAAATTAAGTAAAGGTTATTTATACAAATTTTGACAGTTAACGCGGATCCATGAGTACCCCTATTGTCAAAATTAAACTTTAAAATTCTTCCACATTTCACATACGAGTTTCAGTTTCGATCTTTCGACCCTGCATTATAAATGGGCCACCAATAAGAACTTTAATTTCATGAACGACGACTGACCAAATCTACGAACATACCCCAATATGTCAAAAACTTATCCGAAAGCAAAACCAAAATAACGAATCAAACTTTGAACAAATGCAGAAGATGTAGTACAAATGGGCAATCAGGAAAAAAGGTAAACTAGCATTTATTTAAAATTATAAATTAGGTACATAATAAAATTCTCTCTTAAGATTATGTAGCACTAAGAAAAAAACCTGGACAAATTAGAAGACGGAGGCCTTGCTGGACTTCTACGCTTGTTTTGTTTTATTATCTCACAGCTAGACAAGTCTATCAACTTAAAAATAAAATAAAACAGCTGCGGATGGGCAACTGCGGATACGTTTTTTTGGGAAATCGAATTTGGCTTCAGATAGCGATGCCAAAAAAACACGCCTATTATCTAAATGCGTGCTCTGTTAAAAAAGTTTATAGCACGCTTCTTCCATCTTGTGGTCAGTTTAATCGACCTATATTTAGGCGGTATTAGGGCTACTGTGACTTTATTTCGCAGCTTAAACTACAAACACGCTTACGTGGAGTGGGAACTGAAGAAAATATTGCAGGTGCAGCTGTATCGGCCAATGTTAGTGATAACCGTTAATTATCGTTTCTGCGCTGCGCCGTTTATATGCAATTGTGCATCTGTAACTCCGTTACGTTGAAAATTTGGCAGAAGAATTTAGATGTGAAGTTTTTCAAACTACAGCTGGTGTAAGAATTGAAGACGAACGGTCTACCACAACGCCGAATTTTTGCTTAATTGACCCTTGAAAAGTTGGCCGAATATACTATTTTTTTTTATCAAAAAACTGTGTTCAGCGACAAAGCTCATTTTTGGTAGAAAGGATACGTGAAAAAGCAAAACTGTAGTTTTTGGAGTGGAGACTAGTTTTAAGCATTGCAAGAGCTACCAATGCGTGCAGAAGAAGTAGCTTTTTGATGCGAATTATGGGCTGACGGAATCATTGGGCCGTATTTCTATAAAAATGATCAGAATCGCAATGTTACTGTGAATGATGAATGCTAACGCTATTGTGCGCCGATAAAAAACATTGTTTATAGATCAAAATGGAAGAGCATTACTAGCATGAGCATGACATGTGGGTTTTAACACACAAGACAGTTCCTCATCCTCATACCACACAGTACGCTCGTAACAATGGCCCAGATGAGAAACGAGTTCGGTGAACACTTAAATTTACTTTTGGGGCCGGGTCGGCTGGCGCCATTTATTATTATTATTAAACACCTGTAGACTATTTTTTTTGTGACTATATTTCTAAAGCAACAGGCCTGTTTTGATCGGCATACTGGACTCCAATATTGAAGTATTATTCGTGAGATAGAGCCGAAATGTTAGAAAGATTATGCAAAGATTTCTGCTCTTTTTTAATTTGCAATAGTTCTTAAAAAATCACTAATAAGTTATTTTGAAAAGATGCGTGAAAGAATTGTCAAATACATTTCTTGGTAAACTTTGAGACAAACGAAGTCTTTTTAATATCTGTTCGTCTATCTAAAATAGCACTGAATTCAAATGGTAGTTTTAAATATATTTTTTTGAAGTGTTTGTATTTAATATTTCCAAAGCTGTTTAAAATAAAAGTTTCGATGGTCAAAACAGTTGGTGTATGGAAGTTCTGTAAATATTGTTCAAATTTTTTGTAAAAAAACTCAGAATTTTTACATTGGGATTTTAAAACATTTTCTATAAGTATTTAACTTTTAGTTTAATTCCTTAATTTGAAGTTATTGTAAAAGGTTTGATTTGACGAATTGGAAATTTTAAAATTTCACAATCCTTCAATGTCTCTAGAAACTAATTTGTTGGAGAGATGTCAGTGTTTCCATAGTTCTGATACATCCTATTTTGCCCTCCATATTTCAAGAATTAACAAAGATATGGAATGTAAATACATATTTTTTCACGGATAATAACTTCAAAACGTTCACCGCATATATCTTTTGATCTATTAAAGGTATTGACTTTAATAAAATTTTACTATGCACATTTATGTCGTACACAGTTCGTATGGATTTAAAATAAATTCAATTAGGTAACAATGTTTTAATAAATCAAAAGAATATACATACTTGTCAACTTGAATATTTTACAAATAAAAACATATGATATTAGAATATGACATGTAGTGACTTTTTTGTAGACAAATTCAAGAGAGTTTTCCTAGCAAAAATATAAACTAAAACAAAAAATACTGAAAACTGTTCAACATTAATTTTCACTCAAAAATCTTAAAAAAGAAGAAAGATATTGATTTCAAAATTATTTCACCTTTTAAAACAAAATCGCTGTTAACTTATGGTAATTTTGTATGATATTGTCAAACGCTCTGTGATAACATCTTAGAAGTACTTCCATTTGGTGACGGCAACTATGTATTTTATTGACAACTTTACATATATCGGTACAAATTTCTTGTTAATATAACATATGTATGTACATATGTAAGAGCAAGAGGAGAATTGTTATCATTGAACAACAAAAAGAAAAATATATTTAATTTCATTGCCAGATGTCTAATTCTAACAAAAATTCGGTAACAAATATGGCAACAAAATTTAGCTATTTTAAATGGGAAAAATTGGAAAATAGCATAAATTACAAATATTTAAACGAAAATATTTATTTAGCAAAGCTTTCATCTGGCTGACGGCTCATCTGCCCATGCCTTTATTTATGTCAATTAAACATATGGCTCCAAATTTTAAACAACTTATAACAATTTTAAACAATTTGCAAAATATTTATTAATTTACTAAAGGAGTCCTAAATTTTAAATCATTCTTTTCGTTTTGCTAACTAGTAAGTAGATAATTGCCTTTTATTTTAAAAAAACGAGCATCTAAAAAGTGAGATAGTTTGTGAAAATAAAGAAAGTAAATAAGCTTAAACGGACCTATTAATTGGGATTTCCAACTGTCGACTAAACCATTCCATCCACTGCTCTTATAAGGGCCCCGCAGACTATCCAACAGCCGGCCGACTATTTTCTACAATCAACAATTGTGATTTGGGCGACGCCATATTTAAAATACACGCACACGACGCCAAATCACAGAGCGAACTGAACATGAACTATCGGCCGACTAAACAATCGTCATGTATGCGCAGGCGTGTATGCGCCAATACTGATTAAACAGTCGGCCGACAGATTAGTTTGAATGTAATCGGGTAGCCCATCAAACTTTTGTATCGGCCGATACTGAATCGCTGTAGTGTGCGCATATGCATTCCTCTCCATACTGATTAAGAAGCCGACCAAGCTATCGGCCGATAAAAAGTCTGCAGTCTGCGGGGGCCCTAAGAATAATTGTACATAATGTCAAAAGGATTTAGCAAATTGATCGAAGTAAAAGTAGCCACTTCCGTGATTTTTACTTTAACAAATTATTAAGAGATAGTAGGTAAGATGTTAAAATCGTTTAAAATTAAGTTAATCATCTTTAACATTTTACTAAATCGTTTAAAATTTTGGGCCAATTATTTTCGTAATTGTTATTTTTAACTTCAATTTTAATGTTGAAAAACTTTGTGACAAGGACCAATTTTTTAGTGGCATGACCACGATCTATTGTAACGAGTGCAGGTGGTCAGAAACTTCAAAACCCCATTTTAAGTTTGAAATTAAAATACTCAAAACTAGAAAACGTCAAGAAAAGATTTAATTATAATATTTCAATTTAATTGCATATATTGGTGCAACATTGTTGCACCCAATTTATAAACATTAATTATTTTAAATTGCATTTTGGCTTTATTTTTATACATCTTGCAAACCAAATCAAGTTTAATTTATTTTTGTTTTATTAAAATCCATATTTTAAAGCAACAAGTTAGCAACACCCATAACGCATATAAATATCTACAAAAGTATCAGAAGTATAGAGGAGTGTGTTTCAACTTTTGCGTCAACGCCGCGCCGATTCCTCGTTCAGTGTCTATAGCTTAGCAATAAATTAAATGAATAAAAATCAACTTTTTTATAGATTGATAAAAACAAAAATTGTTATAAATTTCATTAAGTTAAGTTTCTCAGTTACACACCGCATCGAGCAGTTCATAATTTTAATTTTAACTGACACTTCACAGAAAAAAGTATGCATGTCATGTCTTCAACGTCGTTTTAGACGTCGTCGTCGCATTATTCGTCCTGATGTTCAAACATATAGAAAAAAATTACATCCAAAACAACAACAACAACAACTGACATCATCAAACATCGATTACATTTGTTAGTTGGTCTTGTAACATGGCATTTCAATCATAAATATACTTTTGCTACCCTTTATGGTCATGTAAGGCATTTAGGTTTTATGAGTGAATTACTCATTGATATTGATTTTTAGGCCGATCTCGATCTCGATCGCTGCCCGCTGGCTGCTGTCGCTATTGCTGTCGCTGTTGCTGCCGTTGTTTAACCCCACTTGCGTTTACTAGATGTGACTATACGATCGTTGCAACTCCACAAAAGTGTCCCCCTGTTTCTGCTGCTGCTGCTTCGCAATTCATTACGCGCCAATTGTCCATTAATCAAATTACCACAACTGCTTACCCTGGGCATCTTATATTATGTATTGCATCAAATTGACATCAACTCAAAGTGAAACAGGCGCAATCGATCGTTGAATGTGGATCGATGGCTTTTGCTTCCAATCAGCGTTGTCGACGACGACGACGGACGATGATGACGAGGACGACGAAGACTATAACGCAAACGCAGACGCAGACGCTTAATATTGCCTAGGCGCGTATGTATATAATAACTATAGGTATATGTTCGTTTCAGTTTTAGTGATTGAGCGACACTGTCATTGCGTAGACGGCAAGCAATTAACCATGGGCCATGTTCGTTTTTATGACAACGACACACAAGAGGCGCTCAAAAGCAACTGTAACGAGGTCCATTTATGGCCATTATTAGGTATAGGGTCCTTAAAATTGTTCAATTCGAATCGAAAAAACAAAAAAGAGGCTGGGATGCGACCCACACTGATAACTTCCCATCCCGTCTGTCGATTTGTCTTTCTTAAAAGTTTGTCTATATGTATCAATTTTTACCAAATTTGAGTACTATTTTTTTTTTAGATTTTATTTTTTATGAAAAAAACGAAAAGTTGGATTTTTACAAAAAAAATACTGAATATCGAAAACAATATTTTCTGTGGAATAAAATAAGTTTGAAGCCAATATTTGTAATTTTTGAAAAGCTATTTGAGTCGAAAGTAAATTTTTACCAAGTTTTAGTATTGTTTTTTTTTAGGTTTTTATTTTTTGTAAAAAAAATGTCAATTCGATTTTTCTCAAAATTTTATCGAATGTTATAAACAATATTTCTTATAAGATAAAATTAGTTTGTAGCCAATGTCTCAAAGTTTTGAAAAGATATTTACGTCGAAAAACAATTTTTACCAACTTTTATACATTTTTTTTAGGGTTTTATTTTTTGTAAAAAAACTGTCAATTCGATTTTTCTCAAGATTTGCTCTAATGTTAAAAACAATATTTTTTATAAGATAAAATTAGTTAGAAGCCATTATCTCCAATTTTTGAAAAGATATTTGAGTCGAAAATCAATTTTTACCAACTTTTGTTAAATTTTTTTTTAGGTTTTTAATTTTTTGTTAAAAAACTGTCAATTCGATTTTTTTCAAAATTTTACTCAATATTAAAAACAATATTTTTTGAAAGATAAAAGTAAATTAAAGCCAATATCTCAATGTTTTGAAAAGATATTTGAGTCAAAAATCAATTTTTACCAACTTTTATTAATTTTTTTTTTAGGTTTTTATTTTTTGTAAAAAAACTGTCAATTAGATTTTTCTCAAAATTTTATCAGATGTCAAAAACATTATTCTTCGTTGCACAAAATTATTTTAGAGATGAAATCATATTTAAGTCGTAAAATTTTCGAGGTGACAAATTTTTTTTTTCAGTTTTTTTGATTTATAAAAAAAACCGTTAATTGGATTTTTTCCAAAAATATACTTGTTTTGTATCACGTTGCAATATACAATATAAAATTTAATTCAAGTCTCTAGCGTCGATGGTTCATGAGATATTAAGGGTTAACCAAAATTTTCACCTTTTTTTTAAACTGCTATGGTAAAAAAACCACCCACGCAATTTTCTTGAGAGCCCCTTCTGCATCTTTCTGCCTTATTGTCTGCATAACAAAATTTATTTGAAGTCGATATCTCTTCTGGTTCTTGAGCTATGGACGTACGGACGTACGGACGTACGGACGTACAGACGTACGGACGTACGTACACACGCACGCACAGACATCTTTCTAAAAATCTTTTATTTCGACTCTAAGGACCTTGAAACGTCGAGAAATGTCAAAATTTTCAATTTGACAAATCGGACCCATTACAATAACTTCCTATGGGAAGTTAATAAAATATGAACAACAATTATATTTAGGTACTTGGGGTTATAATGTATATTTACCGATTGTTGTACTTAGGAATGCTTTGAGAAAGAGAAAGATTTAAAATAAAGGATCATAAGCTATATTTGCGAACATTTTTTGAATAAAGGGTGTTTTTTAGAATTAACTTTTATGGCCCAATTTTTGACCACTTTTTGCAGCAATTGGGGCGCATGTCAGCAATAACGCATCAAATATTCTTTTCCAAGATGTTTGTTTTTGTCCCGCAAACTGAATAATTGTTTTAATAGATCCATTCATTTGCAGGGTTTGCAACGTTGTTAAGGAGTAAGACTATTAATTTTGAAATGGAAAAATGATATGAGTATAAATCAAGTAACAACTGTCAAGAAGACTAACTCCGAAAAAAATTATTGCCAAATTGAAAACCACACGTCTTTAAAAATTACGCTTCATTTAGTAAAGTTTCAAACCCATTTTAGTGAGCTGTCAAGTTTTAAAGACGATTTTGTAATTTGTATCGTCGTTTTTAATTGGCAATCTGGAAGTGAAAAAAAGCATTCTGAATGCGTTCAATTGGGCAAAAGTGACAGTTATGATTCTGAAAAGTAGAGAATTTCCCTTCTGGTTTTAAAAACAAAATCAGAAGCAGAATCACTCACACATTCATAAATTTTAAATGTCACTTCCTCCATGTTTGCTGCACAAAAACAAAATGAAATTTAGCGCGAATACACATATATGTGACACATGTCATACTCAACCAATACATTCTTCGGAATAAAAAAAAACTGTTCAATTGGGATTCCGAATCGAAGAACAATTCCAGATTGCCAATTGAAAACGACGTAAGTATATTAAAACCTCTTAGGCCCCTTTCACACCAAACGAATCCGAATTAATCAGAATCACTCCGAATCAAGTTGAATCTGATTCGTCATCTCCACTCTTTCACACCAGCTGAATCAACCTGAATCTATAAAAATCCTTTCATCTTCTTTTTGTTTTTCTTCTTTTAGTTGCTCTCTCTCTCGTATGGTTGTTGATTCAAGACTGACCGGACGAGGAATCTGACAAGTTGAATCAAGTGCGACCTCGAATCAAACCTGATTGAACCAGATTCGTCCGGTCTGAAGGCGGGAAAAGAATCCCTTCACATTTAAACGGAGCGCTCGAAGCCGAATCTTGGTCAATCAGATTCAACTTGATTCGGAGTGATTCTGATTGATTCGGATTCGAAAGGGGCCTTAAAATTTACTAATACATCATGACTGTCAATCTAGTGAAAAGACATTAATTTTGACAACTTTGATTTTGTCATTCTATGTTTTTACTTGCTAATTTAAAGGATCTGTCTTGAATATTGTACTGGCTCATAATTATAATTGTCCGTTATCAGCTTTGAATAAGTTTTGACAATTTTAATTTATTTTCTATTTTATTTTCGTCCACTAAACTCATTTATGCCTACAAAAACATCTACAAACTAATTGTATTGAATAATTTATTTCTTACTAGCTTTTTACCCGCGGCTTCGCCCGCAGTGGAGAAATTAAATAAGTATGAGACATAAAGGGTAAGGGAATAATAAAAGAAATGAGTCAATATAATAACTAAAATTTATTGCTTGGCTGAGATCAACAATTTTTAAAAATTACTACAGACAATGAAGTTTCAACACCTTAATATATGCTTATTGAAATGCAACAACAAATGTTAAAATATATTTCACCGTAACAAAAATAAATAATTCTGAATTCAACAATTTAAAAAAATAAAATACAAAGTATTAATTTAAGATATTTTTATAGACAATGTTATAAGTTTTCCCGTCGGGTGCAAATATGTTTAAATTCCGGGCATTAGATACACGTGAAGAGGCTACATAAAGTTGACCATGAGAGGAGCATGGGTTTTCTAAATGCACTCCTGCTACCTGTAATGTTTGTCCTTGTACCTTGTTTATAGTAACAGCAAAGCTAAGCTTGACGGGAAACTGAACCCTTTTAAATTGGAATGGAAGGTCAGTGGGAATAATTGGTATCCGAGTATTATAACACTATTTCCCTTACCGACACCTGTTAAAATAGTAGCACCAAGTATGTTCTGTCCCAATTTTGTTATCCGAAGCTTTGTTCCATTACATAGCCGAGGAGCATCTAGATTTCGCATAAGCATTACTGGTACATTTAGTTTCAATTGAAGTTTATGTGACGGTACACCCGATAGTTCAAGTGAATTTAAAAACTCCACAGGATATGAAGTACTTAGTTCCGTATCCATAATTGTATCCATTGAAAAATATTCCTTCATTTCTCCTTGAACCTCGTTTAAAATGTCAGTGTTGATCCTATTTACAATTTCATTTCTTGGTGCTAATATTGCTCTTGCACACAACCACTGATCATTACACAAATTTTGTTGCAATTCCGGAAAAACATTAGCAATGAGATCCACATTACTTTCTACTAAATTACAAAATTCTCTTGACAGTGATATGTAGCCTTCAGCGTCAACGTCTAAACAACCATCACCAATTTTCAACAACATTTCTGCGTAAAGTCCTGAATCCACGTCATTATGAAGATGCACTCTCATATTCGTTTTCAGGCGGAGTTTTTCAACTGTCGGCCATAAGCTTGATGATTTAATGCACGCTTGAATTTCATCTGCTGGTGTCCCCCTTTGAATCACTGGGAGGGTTTGACGGAAATCACCAGCCAATAAAACTACCATGCCTCCCATTATATCTGTACTATCTCGCAAGTCCTGGAGGGTTCGGTTTAAAGCTTCTATAGCCTTCTTGTGAGACATTGTACTTTCATCCCACACTAAAAGCTTGCATTCTCGCAGCATCCTACCTCGTGAACTATTTTTACTAAAATTACAGATGGGCGAATCTTCCTGTGCCAAATTCAATGGTAATTTTAAAACGGAATGTGCCGTACGACCGCCCTTTAATAGCGTCGCGGCAATACCTGACAAAGCTACAGCAACTGCTATTTTTTGGTCTTTTCTGACGGACATTAATAATAAGTTAAGCAAAAACATTTACTTTGCACATACACTCTTGAAGGTATTAGAAGTAACATACATAGGATACTTTGTATTAAAAAAAAAATAAATTGTTTTTACGAAAAATAAGAAAATTGTTTGTCAAAATATCGTCAAATTTAGCTACAAACAATTTTCTTATTTTTCGTTAAATTTTTTTATTTTTTTAATAAAAAGTATCCTATGTTACTTCTAATACCTTCAAGAGTTTATGTGCAAAGTTTCATGATGATCGGTTAAGTAGTTTTTGCGTGAAAGCGTAACAAACAAACTTACATTCGCATTTATAATATTATAGTATAGTATAGATTAATTGTTTCTTAATCAAGAGTTAGTTTGTTGTGACAACGTCCAATTTTTTTGCAGCTTTGAGAGAGCGCTTTGCTAGGCTTATGAGTTTAGTGAACGAAAAAATCGAAAATTAATTCAAATTTTCAAAACTTGTTTTAACTAAAAACTTACTCATCCTTGAATATAGAAAACATTGTCAAAAAGAAAACATGAAATTGTAGTAACTAATTAAGAGCAAATTATTCAACTTTATGTTGATTTAATAAGTTGGCCCTTAAGTTAAAATTGCAAAATCAATCCCTACGATTTCTGACATTTCCTTAGTTCAAAAACTGTCAGTTCTAGACGTGTTCAAATGCATCTTTTCTAATAAAACGGGAATAAGTATTTTACCAGAAATTACAGTTTTAGAATAGCTAGAGAAAAGTGAAGCTGTAACAAATCGGCTATTTATTTTTCTCCAATGGCTTCAAAAATAAGGTTAACAATGCCTTATTACCCGCAGAGAGTTAATAAATGAAGTAAAATTATTACCTTATAAGAAAACTAAGCTGAATTATAGGCTTGTGTTTTTAGTTTTTTATTTTAGTTTAAATGGCGTTTTTTTTAAATGTACAACATTTCCGATAAGGATAACTGTCAAATTAGAATGTCATACTAGTACAGTGTGTTTGACATTTTTGTAAGTTTACTTTGGCAAATAACCATATGCAGCTCTTACACTAAACCAACTTTTAAACATTGTGGACATTTATTTCCATTTCGTCCACATTTTTATTATCAAATCATATTCATCCTTGAGGTACAAGGGATAGGTTTGTAAAATAACATAATGTGAGACTCCAAACGTTTGGTACGGTTGGCATGGCACATTCGTCATTCGCCTAGTTGACTTCGTTCGTGTAATTTGACACATTTGAACTACTTTTAATATGGTATACATAATGTGGAAACCAGCATTGGAATCGCAATAGTTGAAATAAGACCAATTAAGCTCGAAAAAGTAGTTTCCGTTATATGGTGACTGTCATGCAAGAGGTCTTAGGTTCAATTCCTGACTGTACCACCTAAAAGTTTTTTTCACGGGTAATACCTTTTACGAGTAATTGAAAAGTCCTCTTAGTCCTCCTGCCATGAAAAGTGCTTTCACAAATTAGCCGTTCGGACTCGGCATTTAAAACTGCAGGTCCTCTTTATTTCTAGCATGACTCACACAGAGTTGTAAGTCAGTAGGCAATGATTTTCTACGGGCTGGTGTGCCACTTAATTTATTTTATTAAGCTCGAAAAAGTATTGCATAATTGGACCAACAGGATCGCGGGTATGAAAAAATACATCTTCCTTTTATTTTATTTTAAATAAACTGCAGACTGATGGTAGATTAGCACGATGAGGAATAAAGTTGAGGTTCAAGACTTTTACTCGTGCTCTTAATATAAGGCTTATAGCTTTGGTCGACAATTCATTATTGAAACAGTTTGCTTTTTTTTTTATAATAAGCGCACACTCAAGGGGATATTACTACCCTTATTATGTAAAGACACAGTGTAAGCACTAGGAAAAGGAGAGAGGGGTTGAAGGAGGAATCGGTGCATACTGGTTTTAAATTCCTGAATATTGCAATGGCTGGCAAAGACAGAGTGTGTTAAGGAATTCCACATTCGCGTAGTACGGCTAAAGAACGAATCTCTGTATTTGACAGTACGGCCGAAGATGGACTCGAGGGTATACTGATGAGCATTCATAGAAGCACGAGTATTACTGTTGAACTATTTTAGGGGAGGAATTCAGCTGGCTATTTCACTAGAGCATTAACCGTTAAAATAACGGTAAAAGAGAGTGCGAAAAAAAACTTTCCGACGATCGGGCGACGTAAATGATCCTATGATGGTATTATCAACAATCAATCTAAATGCTCTACGTTCAATACTGTTCAAGTGGCTTAAATAAGTTGCAGGAGCACCAGCCCAGATATGGGAGTTATACTCAAGCTTTGGACGTATATAAGTCTTGTAGATAACAGCCAGATCAGAGAGGGAGAAAAACTTCTTGCATCGCCTTAGAAAATCCAAACATCTTGCGGCATTTTTGGCGACATCGTTTATGTGTTCCACAAGAGGTGGTTGATGGTACACATACCGAGGATATCGATATGTTCAGTCTCCTCGATGCAAGTACCATTCATGGATAATGGCAAGGGGGGTATATCCCGCTTTAACGATAAAAGACAGCATTGGGTTTTCGAAGCATTAAATTCCACGCGGTTTCTTATTCCCCATTGTACAATGCTGTTAAGATCGGAATTTAATGAGCTTATCATATTTTGTCATTGCAGTTCCACATCCGAAGAAGAGGGATGTGACTCTGAAAACGAAAATGAAAAGCTGACAGTACTCCCGTCAGCGGAACAAAGTATTGGATTAGAAGTTGCAGACAGGAGATCATTAATAAAAATGAGAAAGAGTGTTGCGAGATAGAACAGAGACCTGGAATACACCAGCATTTATTTTGTGGTTTTCAGACTTGAACCCATCCAATACTACTTGTATTGAACGATTCGATAGGTAATTACTAATATAATGAAGGACGGATTCATGAAAATCTGTTGATTGAGGTACCTATAGGTTTTTCTGGATGTTGTTAATGTAGCTCTGGAAAGATGCTGATTAAAATTTCTTTTGTCAATTTTAGCAGTAACATTGGAAAGCAAAAGATGTCATTCATCTAAATTAGACTCCATTAAGTTAAGTTAGTATCATGGGAGATAGCTAGCTGATTCCATTTCTTAAAAGGACTTCTTCTTTCTTCTCCTTTCATCACTCTTATTATGTAGTTGTAGTTAAATTTGAGGTTGTGAGTATACTATATTGGCGTTATGACAGACTCTATGTGGACAGCATAATTCTATTTTGAGTTGGTAATTTAAAAAAGCGTTTGAAAAAATACACAAGCATTTTTTAACAGTCGCTTGAAACACACAGTATTAGGACACTAGATCAATGATTGGATTTTCAAAAAAACATTAACCACATCAAACTTTAGATAATTTAGCTTTGACGTGCTTCGAAAAGTTTAAATTATGCGTTAACTTATGCGAGATATTTCAACGACCAATTCTCTTCGGAAAGTTTTCTTCTTTGACGTGCTTCAAAAATCATTATTTTAGTTTTGTTTGTAATTATGTACATGCAAGCCCCTTGTCTCCCAAAAGGGATTTAATTTGTTGATTTGGAGTTGCAAAGTGAACGGATTGTCAGCTAGTAAAACTAAATCGTCCGCGTAGGGCAAACCTTTCGCTTGGATTTCAGCGAAGAGTATTGTTTCTGGAAATACATCACATATTTCTTCAAAAAGCAAAGCAAACATTATTAGGCTTAAAATGCAGCCCTAAGGAACATCAGCTTTACTTTCAAACCAGTCTGAAAACTCCGATCCATCCCAAACCTAGGCGCTAAATGACTCCAGAAATTTGAAATACATTAACAAACATTTCCGGGAGATTCCTAGCGATGAAAGCTTATACATAAGAGCCTGTCTGTTAACCTTGTCAAAAGCTGCTTTGAAGTCTACAAAACAAGCGTATAAGTATTATTTTTGTAAATAGACTTCCTAGCAATATAGTGATGCAAGAATTTAGGAATCTTTTTTAATAATTAAGTGTTCTTAACGCAACTAAGGGCAAATATCTATCCCTCTTCAAGGTTGTGGTTTATCCTGCTTGACATCAAAATAGTGTTTCAGGCTTTGCCGAACTTTTGGAATGTAATAATTGTTGATCAATTTGTTAAAAAATCGTTAAATCAAGTACTTAATTATTATTAATTCAAAAACTTCATAAAGTACACCTTTCAAATAAGACGTTCGTTCTTTCTTCCTTCTGATGTCTCATATACGTATAGTATATACAAGTCCTCAATGGCAACAAAAAAGTACTTATAGAAACAGCTTCTATTATACAACTTACATACAAAGAAAATAAACATAAACAAAAAGACCATACACTTATTTTACAGTCACAACAGGGAATCAGGAGGCTTCGCTTTTGCAATTGGATCAAATTGTCTCGTTAGGCATTTGGCATGTCTAATGCCTTACCATATTAGTCAACAAAATTTATTGCCTACACGTTTAAAGAAACAGACAGACGATAGACGGCAATTGACCACGCACCACGAAACAGTCAAACAGTCAAACAGCTACAGCAACAGAAACACTGGAAGACTCTTCTCGACTGATGTTGGAAGCGCGCGGAGCTTGTTTCCATGCTAAGCAGAGTCAATTTGAAAATTGCATTTCTTCTTCAACTATATCCAGTACTGTGCTGATGCATATACAAGTCGAGAATATTGTACTTTACCTATTTTATTCTTTTATTTTGTATTTTATAAACTTTGTAATGTAAAGGTTTTTTTTTTTGAAAATGCTACATTTGGTTTCCTTATAAAACATTCAACCGCGATGGGTTGACAATCTTCTTGTGTGGCTGTTGTGGCACGAGAACAAGACCCACCAAACAGCAAACATAGAAACATAGCAAACAGCTGAACACGAACTGAAGAGAAGACTGAAGCACTGAAGACTGGAACGCTCTATATGTCTAAACTCTAAAGTCTAATCGAAATCAATGCACCAATTGCATGCGCCAATTGAGAGCATTTCTAGTGTAATTTATGGTCATGGTTAACAGTGGGAATTCTGAATTAGAAAATCAATGGATAAGGGGGCATAGTAATGTACGTAACGTACCTACATCAGTACAAGTACACAATATACTTAACCTATCTTTTATAGAGCACGTATGAACTGATATTGATACGAGCACAATTCATGATTCAACTTCAACTTCAACCGGAAGAAGCATTTTTACAAGGCGCAGTTAATAAGAGAAGCAATTTTTAGTCCTATGTACTGTACAAGTCGCTCGTACCATCAAGAATTTTATTTTATTTTCTATAAAAAGATACGAGGACGCGACGTACGAGTACGAGAAGGTACTAAGGCAATAAATTATTTATGATATTGTTTTTCATAGCAAATATGAAAGCAGCAAGATTGGAATGTCATTATTGTTTGGAATCTATTTTATAGGAGCTCACGAATTTAGGAAAAAAAAAACAATTTCCGAAGATTGAGAGGCTTGAGGGGGGAAGAAATATTAATTTGAAGAAATTTATATAGACTTAAAGGAATATCAAGAGGCGAAGAAGAGAGGTACACCGCATGTTATCAACTATAACAACTAACTATAGAGGGATTTTTAATAAGGTCAGAGGTTTGTAGATGTTAAAATAAATTTGAAGAATCTTTTTATTTGATATAAAATAAATTCTTATGTACATACATATGTATAGCTTTCCAGATTCATGTCATGTATTCCATTAATGTACATTTAAAATATGAAATTATTCAAATCGTGTCAATATAAATTGAGTTCAGAAAAAATTGTTTAATTTTCAACTATATCTTTCGAGTAAGCCAAATTTTAAGCGAAAGATATTCCATTTAAACCTATAAAAACAAAACCAGATGTTGTTCCTCATTTTACATCGTCGACACTCAACACGCAACTTTTAAAAAAAGAAATATTGATCCCATCAATTTTAGGCAACTGTTTAACGAACTGTACAATAAACTATCTAAACTTCAATATAAATTCCTTTATACCGACGCGAAGGCTCAGTAAATAATAACAAAATTGCTTTTACGGTAGTTGATTCAAACTTCAAAACTGTACATTCAAGCAGCCTTAATGAAAAGCGCAACATTCTTACGGCTGAATCAGCAGCTATTAAAGGTGCTATAGAAGGCGTGGAAAAAAGGAAATGCAAATTGTGCATTTTCTATGACAGCCTCTTATCTCTAAACGCAATACTCAATTTCAACTGTAACTTCATTCCAATCGTCAGAATTCGTAACAAACTTTGACAAATTAGTTCTTAAATTAAACAAGCTTGGATTCCTGGGCATGTTAACATCAAAGCTAACGAAGCGGTAGATTGCAAAAATATTAATAATTACTATACGAATTTTATTAATCTGTTCCGTATTCCAGTTCAATTAAAAGCAACTTTTATTCGGCTTTTAAGGTTTATTTATGTTACGGAATCAGAAGAATTTGTTACACACCTTAAAATTGCTTGTCTCCAAGCTGATGTTGTTGCAGTTTTTAACCTTCTTCATGTTTTTTTCGAACGAATCGTTATTAAATAGTTTTGTATATACTTATAAGAAGAAAAGACATCAAGACTTTAGTAAATTTTATCAGCTATTAGTCTCGTTATGAGTTACTCTCTGATCGAATCAATTTTAGAATTTTATACACAGCTAAGTTTATGAATGTCCAATGTCCATATTGAGATCTAGGTACTATTTTTTTTTTAATTTAAGATCAAGAAAATACTAACGACCTATTTCTTGAGAAAGTTCTAAAATAAATTAAAAACTAGATCTAGTAATTCTCGGTTTATCTTTGGAACTTTATTTTAAAAATATTTTGAACTCGAGCATTTCTCCGCATCTAATCTAATAATATATGTTCAACTCGGTTTAAAATCATTTTTGAGTTCTGTTTATTTTAGATCTCAGTTGAATTGAACTGAGTTCTAACGTGTTTTTAGCTATTTTTTAGCATCCCGTGGAAAAAATTAAAAACATCTATCAGTTTTCGTTGAAGCAGTCATTTATTTTAGGATTAAGTTTTGATATAGTCCCTTTTTATAATGATAATGACCTTCCGTGTCTGAAACTCCAAAGAACTGAAGAGAACAGAGACGTACTCAGGACAGTGCAAATAGAAGAAGAATTGAAGATCCGAAGGAAAAAGTGGAGGCGGTGGGAGCTGCTTTCCAGCAAGTGTACAAGGTGAATGTTATCATTTGCCCCAACCACGACCTGGAAAACAGAGCCTTACTTAATCACTTTACCTTCGAAATGATATGACACAATAGCGATCTGAGTCAATAAAATAATGCCGGATAAACAGTTCGGGTTCAAGGCGGGTCATGACACAATTCATGCTGCGTCTAAACTCGTTTCTGATATCCAATGGAATAAAACAAAACAACAATGCACAGGTGCTGTTCTGGTTGATTTGGAAAAGGCCTTTGACACCATATGGTTAGAGGGTCTTTACCTAAAACTGAACAGGCTTGGCATAAGCAAACCAAACCATTGTTGTATATACATTATGATATGCTTAACGGTAGAAAGTTTATTTTCAAAATTGGCAACGTAACTTCTACCACAACTTTCCTAATCAAAAATGGTCTTCAACAGGAAGCTGTGAAATCGCCAATTCTCTTCAGCATTACACCAGCGATCTGATAGGTAGTCTTACAAAGGCAATTGCATACGCCGACGATCTTATTGCCCAAATAACGGCCCGAAGGGTTGAGGTTATTAAAATTCTCTTGCAGCGTGATTTCGACAAGATTCAACGATATTGCGACTACTGGAAACTGACCAGGGCCAGAGGAGCCTTCGCTCTGACGAAACGTCTGTTTTACAGCAGTCGGCTTGACCGCAGAGTGAAGGTAATTTGTTACATGGCCCTCATACGGCCGATGATCGTTTATGGTTTTCCTGTGGGGTTCAACGTTGCCCCTTCCCAGATGGAGAAGTTTCGGGTGTTCGAACGGCAGTGTTTACAACGCTGTACCGGCTTATATCGAACAGCCGAATCTTCTTACGTGCATTACTATTCCAACGAGGCCCTATACAACGGGGCTCGAATCAACAGAATTGACAACTTCGTGATAAAACTCGTTCTAGGTCACATTGCAAGAGCTATGTCTTCGACCAACAATTTAATTTTCGGGGCGTTCTATCCGAACGGCGAGTATTTTGAGAGTGCACGCTTGAGCGGCTTCATTCCACCAGAGGCATTCCTCTTTTTAGATAGATGCGGTCTGATACAGGATAGATTGGCAGTTCCACTAATCTACCACGTCAGACGACGAACCGTGGATAGGCGACTCCTGTACAATCGGAACGTCATGGCACAAGACGGAGCAGAGCTCCTTCGGTTCAGTAGAGCTGTGTCCGAACGGGACCGAACTGATAGGGTGAAGCATGAGTCGGGATGGGGTTTTAAGCCTTAACCGGCTTACATATTTCTTTTATAGTTTAAGGGTTTAGTTTTAAGTAGAATAGGCATGGTGGCACAAAAAAAAATATAAAAAATACAAAAAACTAAAAAAAAATATGAAAAAAAATTTAAAAAAAAAAACATGGAATAAGAAAAAAAAAGAGCAAATGACAACAAAGTATAACAAACAAAAAATGTTAGAGACATACATAGTTAGATTTGCTGATGTGGTTGTTCTAGTTTTAAGTAGTTTATAGGTAGAATAGGTGGTTTAAGTTCGTTTAAGTTTCATTTTAAGGACCTTGTTTTAAGTAGTTTTTAAGTAAAATGAAAAAAGATATTGATATTAGTTTTTTTTCAAATTTTCTAATAAATACAAAATTAAATAAAATTTAATTGAAGTAAAATAGATCTTAGGGTCGAAAGGCATTAGCATTAAGTGTTATAGTTTAACTTACAGTGTCCGTATGGGACCATTAAGTTAGTTGTAAGTTATGGTTAATTAGGCTAGTTTTATGAATTTTTGTCTAGCTTTAAGATAAGTTTAGGATTGAAGTAATAAAAATGAATTTAAAAAAAAGTGTGTAGGGCTGTCTGTGCCTGTGCCACCTTAATTTAAAAAAAATAAGTTTTTCACGGGTACTGCCTCTTGCGAGGAAGTGACAAATTTTCCAAGAGCAATTCTTGTCATGAAAAGTGCTTTCTCAAATTAGCCGTTAGGATTCTTAAGAACTGTAGGTCCCCTCCATCCCTGACAATAGTACTCGCACACAATAATGGTTGAGATTTGTAAGTCACTAGACCCTAGTTCTCAATCGACTGTTGCGCCACCTAAAATAAATAACAAAATTTTCACTTTTTTGAAATAAAAATTGTGTTTTCGTGTTTAAATAGTTTTCGTTTAAGATTTGTGTTTTTTGAAATTTTCTTTTATGGTAAATATACAAATAAGGTAAGGCGTATGTAACTTACACTTTATGAAAATGTCAGCGTCCAAAACATTTTACATTATACATCTAATATTTATGACTTTTTGGCAAACCCTCCAAGTTAATATATTTCCTAAAAAATATTTTTTTATTGCACATCAAAATCCTTGTGGTCTGAAATTTAATCCAAAACCGGAATGAATCTAAATATTAGGTCTTTAGAAGAAGTAAAAATATTGCTGAACAGTTTTCTAATATCCTATACCCCCAAATTTGAGGGTCTATTAAATCGAAGTTCTGTCTCAGACTGATATTTAAATCATGAAGAAATGAATTATAACTCAATCGATTTCTAGTTTATCAATAAACCGAGTTTAAGAGACTACAATTTGGTAAAAAAATTGGCTGTAAAATTACTAATTTAAACTGAAAACGCTGATAAACATCGAAGAATATTCAATTGATTCAAACACTTTTTCCAATGGCCCAAAGAAAATCTGGGGATTTTATATTGAATAGTTATGTATATCTTTAAAAATTTGGCTGCGTATCCAATTATAAAATAGTCGAACATTGTATCAGCTTTTTTGTATTATTAAAACGATTTTTCTTTTCCAGCTTTACTTATGTACTTAGACCAATTTGAATTGGAAATTTGTATCACCTTGAATTTTGAAATACAGAATTTCGACAAACAATATTTTGTGCATACAGGATTATTTAAATGCAGTATTTTAACATATAGTATTATGACCCATACAGTATTTCAATAAACTTGTTAAAAATAAGTGGGATGAAATTGAATATTATTTTTGGTAAAGTGCAAATTTTTCGAACTTTCGGATTTTCCTTAAATAAAATGAGAACATATTTGCACATTAAGTTTTAAGTGGCAAATATTTAGGGCATGAAAATAGGATGCCTGTTGGAAGATACCATAATTTTGATGTTAAAAACTATAAAAAAAAAACAAATTTGAATGCAAAAATCCTTAGCTTCATTAAATGCAACAAAGAAATCCAATCGTCCTTATATACGAATAAAAAAAGAATTCTGATTTAAAAAAGTGTGAAGTTAAAAAGGAATTTTCGAAATTCGAAATTATTGATTTGTTCAAAAATCCAAAATCCTTTTGACTCAAGGGTCTAAAAGTAAGAGAAGTTCTATTTCATTCATTCAAAGCAGAAAGGCATTGAAAGTGTAGATTGATTTATATTTGTATACTTTATCTGGCCCAGAGAGAGGGAACACTTCGTCTTACGTATGTTTTAACAATTCTAACAAACGCCTGGTATCCCTTGAGGTGAAATAAAATTGATGTTGTCCCCAAGTTCTGCATGCATTCTGACGTTTTGGTGATTCTATATTATTTTTGATGCAACTTTGTGGAATAATTTTCCCATTTCAGGAAATCGTTCGTTTGATAGATGGACGCTGTACTCGGCTTCATGCGAATAACGAAAACCTTTTATTTATTTTTTGTTTTTGTTTAAACTTTGAATGCAAAATGGTAGAATTATTGTGGTCATGCTTCATGGCGACACCTTAATATCACAGAATTTAAATTCATTTATGCTGCATTTTGTTGCGCACTTGATCGTGGTCCTGCGGTCGTCACACCATTTCCACCTGACATATCCAACAAACCATCCGCTCCGTATAAGTTCCAAGATCCAAACCAAGAAGAGGCAAAGAGTGAGCTATTGCGCGCGCATTCCAAAAGATTCTTGTGTCGAATTGGTCACTGAGAATTGAGAATGGGAATTGTGGCAAAAGTACCAGAACTCTATACGGAACAGATGATGATCGAGTATGTATCTTTATGTAGTGAACGGAGGACGGACGGATAGACTCAAGACTGCCAGTGATCTGTTGTGATGTGAAAGATGTGACCAGACCATTGGTCGTAGATGTATGTGCGAGGTGTCAGAGCGGCGGCGTTTTTCTTTCAAATTTTCTCGCGGTCGCGTCGCATCGCACCGTTTCACTTAACTGTCGCAGAGCATCCCATATAAACATTATTCTTCTTTTTATTGCATCGAAGACGACAACAAGAACGACATCGACGCTACGCGACGACGCAAAGATCTGTGGAACTTCAGATCGTGCGAGAAAATCTATGTTTCCTAAGATGTCAATCGCTTGGTGATGGCGATCGGGATCGCGATCGCGACGGCAATGGTGTTGGGGATCGAGGAGGTGGTGATGTTGATGGTGGTTGTTCAACTGCCTTACAATGCTCATCGCTGGTGACACTCAAAGCGAACGCAATGTGGTGGCGGATGCGTTGCCACACCACACCACGATACACCGACCGCCATTGGCAACTGCCAATGCCCGCCAAACGCCATTCCAACCACTTCGCGGTCTGATGTCAATATTTGATCACTTTGGTTGTTAATTGTCAATCATAAATCAAATCGACGGCTTCTTTCTTTGGTGACTAAATCGAGCCGCTTGCTGCGATTTTCTCTCACAGTCACAAGCACAATTGGTTTGCCGCGATATTGACGATTGGTAGGCATCAGAGGCACCTCGATCCGAAGCGGCAAGGTTTCGATTGGAATATAGTTGGCGTTTCGCGTTAGCGGCCCAGTCGCTGTAGCAGTTGCAGTCGAAGCCAAAGCCCCTGATGATGCTGATGCGCGGTGTGGCAGTGGAAGTGGCAGCTTATTGCATTATGGGCAAGGCGAGTTTAATTGGTCAATGGAATCATAGTTATCTGACATGATGATTCTTTTAGTGCGCGGCGGACGCACGGCGGCGGTGGTGCAGCGCGGCGGCGGCGGCGTGCGGTTGTAAGCAAAGCACAAAGCAAACCAAAGATGATTTGATTTTGTATTTTATTTTATATAAAATTTTTATTTTTCTTGTGTTTGGTCATTATTGCTCTATAATAATTGGTCTCGTTGGGTTTGCTTGGTGATTCAAGTATTTTTACTGCCGATTAAGATATGTATACCTTTGCTGATTTGGAATTGGTAAGATCTTGCAATTGCAATACCTATAAAGTATTAAGTTGTAGGTAATTTGCTTGGATTTTTCCACTTTTTCAGTTTTTATTTTTTCAAATACCACGCCTATAAGGGAATAAAAATATTCCAATCTTGGAAAGAAAATATTATATTTTCTTCGATTGGTATTTTCTACATAATAGTATAAAGCTGGTTGCGTCCCGTCCAAGCATCCGTGCGTTCGTCGTTGTCAGTCGGGTGTATAAAGGATGGCTTGGTTATTGAGACTTTGTTATAAAGTGATTACATGCTGTGAGATGCCATTGGATGTGTCTTTTAGATGCGCTATTTGTCAAAAGTAATCATCATATAATATAAAATTTTACAACTGGATTTAGAAAATGGGTATCATATGAGTTTATATAAATTGCCAATAAAAATTAAGTAGAGCCATTTTGATATAATTATAACCTTTTTTATGAATTTCATAACGATTGGTAGTAGGTACCTATTCAACCTAAATGGAAGTTGAAGGTATAACAAATGTTACGATTTTATATCTGAACAAATGTGTTTTTAAAAATGGTATCGAAAGTCATTTTGCTTTGACTGACATTAATTTGCTTTATCGAAGAAAGCTATTTTCCCTATTTTGAGCTTGAACAAAAGAACCCAAAATAGCACTAAATTGTTGTTCTCCGAAAATTATCAAATTTTTGATTTCTTGACGTAATATTTACGGCTACGGTTAGGGACATTAAAACTTAAAAAAAATTGTATTTGAAATAAACGGAACATGAAAAAGACGATGTTAAGTTCATATAAACATTAGAATATCAAAGGTAAAAGGTTGAAAAAAAATATTTTACCTTTTGTTTTTTTAAATATAAAATCTTCAAAGTTTATTTTCATTTATTTTGCTATTATTTCATAATGAAATTTTTATTCGTAAAATTTTCGATTTAAAAATATTTTTTGTCAGTTTATTTGATTTCCAAAAAAATGTGTACAAAGTAACCAACAATATCTTGTAAGGCATAGAATATGTTTTAAGTTTTTTTACTTAAGAATCATATTTTCAGTAAAAAAACCGTCAATTCGATTTGTCTTAAAATTACATTAGATGTCGTGAAGGTTATATTTTGTAACACACAATTATTTTGGAGAAATTATCCTCTATTACAGAATTTGGCGAATTCAAGTGACAGTTTCAAACTTTTGATATTACCAAATCCGACAAAAGAGAGTTCAACCCTGCTCCACCGACATTTTGCTAGTCTCAGTCTCGTCTCGTTTCGTCTCGTCTCATATCGTTTGCAGTACAAAATATACGGGCTCGGAAAATATGTCTTCACGGAATCTCCAAAAGTAGTATTATCTCGACTCGGTTCCACGAGAACGAGACGATACTACTTTTGCAGCTTTTGTAAGGTCCATAGAAAATATTCAAAGATATTTAATATTTGGAATATGAATACCCCTATAACCATTTGGCGTATCGTTATTCGTGAGTCTTCCTCGTAATACAATTAAATATCTATCTGATCCGATGGGACCTTTTGCATTAAGAACCATTCAACAATGTTTACAATGCAATGTGGGTATAAGATTTGTCGATTTTGACGAAACTAAAAGGAGATAAGCAAAAGCCTCGTCGGTTCTCGTGGCCATCCTGTTTCCAATATGTGAATTCGAAAAGTAAATTTTTTGTACCATTGACTGATTTTAAACTGGCATAAAACCTTCAAAGTAGTAGTAGTAGTAGTACCCCTGGCCTGATGGTTAGTGCGTTGGACTGTCATGCCAGAGGTCTTGGGTTCGATCCCTGCCTATGCCATCTAAAGTTTTTTTCACGGGTACTGCCTCTTGCGGGGATTTGACAATTCCTCCAAGAGTAATTCTTGTCATGGAAAGTGCTTTCTCAAATTTGCCGTTCGGATTCGGCTTAAAACTGTAGGTCCCTTCCATCCCTGACAACAGTACTCGCACACAGGAATGGTTGAGAGTTGTAAGTCACTAGGTCCTAGTTCTCAACGGACTGTTGCGCCACCCAATTTATTTATTTTTTATAAAACCTTCAAATACGATATCATTTGCATTACTTCATGAATGTAAAACTGATAAGAACTCAAAAACGTCTTGTTCCAAACAAAACGAAAAGACGCTCGAATGCGACCCACACTGATAACTTCCCATCATGTCCGTCGATTTGTCTTGCTTAAAACTTTAACAAAATATTAATAATTTTGTGTGAGATAAATAATTCGAAGTCAATATCTTCCATTGTTCTCCTAATACTTGAGTCGAAAACCAATTCTTATCAGTTTTATGTTGTTTTTGTAGGTTTTCGTGTTTCATTCAAAAGTTGTCAGTACAATTTTTCTAAAAATTAAACTAACTTAAAATTACCAACAATATTTTGCTATAATGAAATTGTTGGATTTCAAAATCTATTTCTGTTAACGAGATTTTTAGTCGAAAATCAATTTTTGAAAGTTATTATTTCTTATATAAACAAATACAGTTTGTGGTAAGAAAATTAAGCACAAAATGAATTGAACAGCAATTTTTAAAAATTTGTTGTAGTTTTTTTTTTGTAGATACCTACTAATTTTTATGATAAAACTGACTATTGGATTTTTATAGAAATTTTACTGTATGTATGTCGAAAATTAGTTTGAAACCAATGTACTCGTATTTAATTTTAAAAATGACATTTAAGTCGAAAATCAATTTTTACCAACTCTTAGTAATGCTTTTTGTTGGTTTTTATTTTTTGTAAAAAAAACTGTCCATTCGATTTTTATAAAAAATTTACCAGATGTCAGAAACTTTGCATTGATTTATTTTTGAGATGAAATTATTTTTTAATATTCGAGGTGACAATAAATTTGTTTCAGTTTTTTTGATTTAAGCCTAGTACGCAGCTGAAGTGAAACGAATTTTTTCGGCGGTCTCCAAGTGCAGAGCGAAATGAAAACGAAAACCACAGCGGAAAAATATTTGTGGAGAGTTCTGACAGTCAGCTGCTGTTAACAAAACAAAAAGTTTTGTTCGAGTTCGAATTTATTAAATTGTTTATTATTAAAAATGAATTTTCAACTGGAATAAACAAAAAGTTAAATACGGAATTCTATTTATTAACATTTTATTGAGCAGTTAGTACCTATGGTTTTTTCATTTCTGCAGCTATATTGCTCTAGAGGCTCGCAACGGCTGAATTATTTTTGTGAAGCCTATGCTCCAACTGCCAAATGGCTTCACTGGCTTCGACCAACGAAGCCAGTTTCTTTTTTTCCTCCGAAGAGAAATCAATTTTTTTTTCTTTGTTTCATTTTTTGGAAGTTGAAGTTCACTGCTTGTTTTCACTTCTTCCACATCAACAATACATTCTTCAACATCCTGAGTTTCCGATTTAGAAATGTATTGCTGGAAAAATTCAGAAAAATCCATTTTTTTTAAATTTTAAATCAAAACTATATCAAAATGAAAAACACCGAAATTCACGATCACGAGTAAACAATTTTTTTTCAATAAAAAAATTAAACGTCAAAATTTCGCAAGCAATTAAAATACCCGGCAATTAAATTGAGAACGAAAAGAGTGGAGAATTGTACTAAGAAATCCAGTACAGCTATCCACTAAAATGACACATTTCGTCGTTCAGCAGCGTACTGAAAAACGAAAAGCCCAGCGAAATTTTTCGTTTATGATTTCGTCATGTCATTTTTGTATGGGAAATTTCGTTTCGCATCAGCATCGTACTAGGCTTTATAAAAAAAAATTGTTTATTAATTTTTTTTTCGAAATTATATTAGTATATTATGAAGCCACATTATATAATATAGAATTTAATTCAAGTCACCAAATTGGTCCCTTTTTTTTAAATTGCTATAAAAAAACCACAAACTAAATATTTTTGAAATTCCTTTCTGCATCTTTCTGTGTTATCATCTGTATAAAACAATTTATTTAAAATCGATATCTTTACTGGTTCTTGAGATATGGGCGACGAAGGAAGCTTTCCGAACGCACGTACACACGCACACACAGGCATGTCTATATAAAAAATCTCTTATTTACATTCTAGGGATCTTGAAACTTCGAGAAATGTCAAAATTTTCAATTTGAGAAATCGGACCGATTACAATAACTTAGTATGGGAAGTTAAAAATTCCGTTCCAAATCAATTTTTTTTACCGCGATCGTGGTCTCGAGACCACGTTAAATCACGACGTAGCTTCTAGAATTAAGTTATGTATGTACATATATGTATGTTTTTAATAAATTTGTCAAATATTAATTTGTCTCAAAGTTAAGATAAATGCTCTGCAAATTTAAACAAAATTTAATATTTAAATCGCATAACTTTAAAAAGTAAAGCATAGTTCCAAGAAACTTTTTAATTCGCCGGGATTTTCTTATTCTAAACACTCAAAACGATCTTTCGTAAATGTGTCTTTTCCAATTTAAATATTACCCACAAATTAATTTATTTATTTTATAAGGAAATTTGTTTCTAAACTTTTTCGAATACCACATTCGATGCTATTAGCTACTGTTCATGTTTGCTAAGATTGAGCTGCACCTTCAAATAAATCAGCTCAAGCCATCATACTGTTACTAGGATTGTGGTTTGTTAGTTGTAAGTTATGGTTAATTAGGCTAGTTTTATGAATTTTTGTCTAGCTTTAAGATAGTCTTAAGAATGAATTAATAAAAAATGAAAAAAAAAAAAAAAAAAAAAAAAAAAAGGATTGTGGTTTGTCTTTCACATTTAAATATCTATCAATAAATCTTTGTAATCAACAAGCATTGGTACATATATTTCTAACCCGTCTCAATTTGTATGTTTCAAAGCCTAGCTCTAAGCATAAATTTCCTTCAATGAATTTCCAGGTGTCCAACTGTCTATTATTACTAACGCATATCTACATTCTTTGAAACTTAGGCGTATAAAATTCAAAAATTGCAAAAATAAAACAACTTCCATCCTCTTCCAATTTATTTTCTTCAGAAATAAGTAAAATGCAATATTGATAGGCATGCACGGCACTTTATATCTTAAAATCATAAATCAATTGAGGTATATCTTATCCACCCACGATCTGACAACAAGTAAAGGTTGAGAGGTATCTTTTTATACCTTTGGCAACACGCGCCAAAACCAACCATATTATGCATACCTTATTCTCGATACGAGAGCCATCTATACGTACATAAATACATATTTGCATATATAGTTACCTACTTTAGGAAAAGTTGGTTCTTTAGGACATCCGATGCATGTCTCATACTTTATGAGAGATGCCTAGAAAATTGAAAACCTCAGAGGTACGAGTAGGTATATGCAGATGAACCACGCGTCTTTAATCAGATCAACATAAATAAATTGTTATATCAAGATTCATGATTCTTTTGCATACATTTTTAAATAAAAGACCTGATTACAATCAGAACAAATAGGTCTCAATCAATTTGCGTCAAAAGAGGCAAAAAAGAATCAGAACTTCTCTAATAAATTTATATAACCTCTAAAAGCCATACCTAGATAGAGAGAGCCTCTGGTGAGATAATTTAGTTAAATCACATTCATATAGTCACGCGGTAGAAATGGCATATTGTAGCCAATATGATCCTTAATCAAAGGCTTTATGAAAGGCTACTTCCCCCACAGCAATGCAATTCGTTAGGTAAGTGGGTAATAAATAAACATCGAAAAAGTATTCATATTGTTAAACACTTTAAGGCATTTTTATTTGAGCCTTTATTAGATTTAAATCAAAGCAAACGAATAGCACTGGATTTCCGCAAAAGACTGTGGATGGTAGAGTACCACAGAAACCAACTTGATCAGCAGGTCCAGAATCCAACTGACTTGAATTCTGGATAGTATGGTATTTGATGAAAAATTCAACCCATGCGGTTTCCAGAAAGAAAAGAAATCAAATACCTACTTTTACAAATAAATCTTCTTAGGCGGCATAAAAGCCACACAACCTTCTTGCACAGCCTTGTGTGCCTGAATTCCCACTCCGCACCAAGAGCGACGACGACCGAGGAACGTAGTCCACACAAAACTACCAGGTTTTGGATACCAGTGGTTGGAATACCGATAGCGATACCAAGAACGAGACGACAAGAACGGGAACAGGAACGGGCGTTCCGGTCCCCATCGCATCATTATCATCATCATCGTCATCATTCCATAGGGGAATCAGCATAATCCATGCAGATGTTTTATTAATGTCAAGCTTCATTAATAAAACATACACCAGAAAATAGAGTCAACTATGATGTGTTGTTGTTGTTGTTGTTGGTATTGTGGGGTTTTGTTGCGCAAAAATGCTTCAAAATCGGAAGGATTGTATATACCTTCTGTCCACGATCAAGTTCCAGTTCCAGCTGTCATCATCATCAGCAGAAGCAACAGCATCAGAATCGACCGTGGTCGTTTGTTGCGCCCCGGTGGGAATTCAGGTGTCTGTGGCTGTTAAATCCTTTTCCAATCGTCTGCGTCCGAGACCGTCTTCGTTTTGTTCGTTATTCCAATATCAAATGTGAAGAGATTCATTGCGATTGCGTAGTGTACTCGAATTCGTACTCTCTTGACGTCTCGTATAGATTTTCAGCTTCAACATGCAACCGCACAAAACATCAATTGTACATTAATAAACTGGATACGCACTTTAGTAAGGTTTATATATAAATACATATATGTTTGTATCTATGTATAAAGCTTGCTGAATCAGTCTTCAGTGGTCAGGCCGCAACAGTCTTCATTGCATAGGTATATACAACTTTTTTATGAATCACTCGACGCATCTGGTATGCTTTATGCATTTTCACATTGCAATGTTGCAAACGCATTCAACGCATAATCAAAGAAATTCCTCAAGCAGTCTCACACGATTAAATATGTGTTTCATTAGAAGAAATGCTGGGGCTGCTGCTGGTCTGGGTCTGGAACTGCGCGGCTAACTGCTTTCAAAATAGCGATGGGAAATCCAAAATAAGGATGTTTTATGAAGATAGCTTGAGAAATTAAGTTGCAATTTTGGTAACGACTTTATCGCTGTAATTGAAGATCATAAAATTTTCAAAAAATGTGTAAAAATATTTAGCAGGGTGTTTCAGTATTTATTTTAAATAACTTTAACAATTTTTAAAGTGCCTGTGGAGGCCTGTCTTGCATATTTAACATGGGGAGCTGTTAAAAACTACAGAACTTTTCAGTCAAGAGTTCGAAGTGTATACAGAAATGATCGTCATGTTGGTAATGCAAGGGATTTAGGTGAAAATGTTTTCATAGCGGTAAAAAATAGATGTTTTTCTTCGTCTGTATTTTTTCCATTTCAACTATCAATTGATCTGGTCTGTGAAAAGATAATGGTATAGACTAAGGCTATTTTCATTCTAAACGTTTACATTCCTTCAAAAAGTTCAGAGTCTGTTTAGAGCGAACTCTCCTTGGAATTAGACTTTATTTTAAATTTGTCCTGCTCTGACACCAATATTTTTCTTTTAGGTGATTTTAATTTACCACACATTCAGATTCCATTTAAAGACGAATTCTGTCTTGTAGCCTCTTTCTCTTCTTCGCAAAATTGGAGCTATCTTTTCTCCAAAAAATCTTTCTTACTGGCTTACAGCAAACAAGCTGTATTGAGATATCAAAATATGGAATTCTCGATTTAGTATTTTCTTCTGGTGCTATTAGTACCCTTGTTCTAGAATTTCGATCTGGAATTAATAATGCTGATAAATATCAACCCCCAATTGGAAATTTCTCTTGACATAAGTAATCTAATCACCTTACTGACCACAGTTATTCCTTTGATTGCTTATATAATTTTAATTTCAGAAGAGCTTATTTTAAGTTGTTGTCTGAAGAACTAACCATTTCTGGAATTGCTGATACATTAACATTTTTTAGTATTGACGAAGCAGTTTCAAATTTTTAGAAGATTGTTTGGAAAAAATCTAAGGAAATCAAGAAATACAAACCACCACAAATATGCCACCCTTGGTACACTGCGTACCAAAAGTAATAAGGCATGGAAAACTTAACTCAACACTCTGTCTCCAATCAACTTCTCTTTTTATTTTGAACTTTTTAATGGATTTAAGTCACTTTCTAACTTTGTATATTCTAGTTATTTTACTGACATGGACACCTCTTTGAAAAAGATTTCAAAAAAATATTGGAAACTTGTCGACTTAAAGAAAAAATAAGATGTTTTCCAGTTAACTTCATTTATAAGAACTTTTCATTTGATAAAACTGTAGATATCTAACGTAACGTTTTCACAACCAATTTCCGCGAGTCATTTGTAATATCCCCAAAGTAGTTGATAAAGTATATTTTCATAATCTTAACTCCTTTTCGCAAACTAGCTTGATCTTCTATCCGTGTTGAATGATGACTGCTCAGCTTGTGCCGATGGTATTCCCCCAATTGTTTTACAAAAGTTTAGAAGTGCTTTAATTGAACCCTTTGAGTTTATATTCAAATTTTCCCTAAAAACAGACAAATTTCCAAGTATTTTCAAGAAAGGTAACAAGGCGTGTATAACAAATTACAGGCCCATTGCAAGACTTTCTTGCATTCGTAAACTTTTTAAACAAGTCGTTTTTGAGATTTGAGATTTTAAGTAAAAATCTCATTTGCGAACAGCAACATGGTTGTGTGAAAAAAAGATCAACCGTTACAAATCTTCTTACATTCTCAAACATATGGAACGCTTTAGAACAAGGTTATGAACTTTTCTATTACGGAATTATTTTATTTAAACTAAAAGCTCTTGGTTTAACAGCCGATTGAGACACCCACACAGAAAAATTAAAAACTTTTGATTTTACTCGTCCGACACCGAAAATCGGAAAACGAAGAAACTGACAAAATTTACTTAGAATTCCTCAAAAGTTAAAATGATTTTAGTTTTCAAAAAAGAAAACAAAATAACAGTCTTAGACCTTTTAATCAGGATGTTCTAGAATTTAGCTCTTTTTTTTTAAAGATAAGGGTTTGCCATTATGATATGAAAATGATTTCCGGCAAGTAGTAGCCCCTGCTCAAATAAATTCTAGCCGAGGAGCCCAATTTTCGACCACTTTTTGCAGCAAGTAGGATAGTATGTCAGTAGTAAAATGCCGAATATTCTCTTTTAAATCGTCAATTTTCACGTGCTTATTTGCGTAGGCAAGCACCTTAGCATGACCCCACAGAAAATAGTCCAAAGGTGTTAAATCGCAGGATCATGGATGCCACCCACCAAAAGTTTCCTTCAATAAATTGATGGTTTCGGTGCATCGCACGAAATGAACCATTATTTTGGTAATAAGATTAAGTCTATTTATTTTATAATGACAAACCAAACAAATCATAAATCAAGTAACAGCTGTCAAAAAGACTACCTCCGAAAATAAGTTTAACACCTGTTATGGTCCTATTTCTAATAATATTTCCCAATAGTTAAAGTTCAAATAATTTCAAACATTACCTCCCAAACTATAAGTTTTTCTTAAATGATTTCATTTGAAATAACTTTCATATTTTTCATTGTTTAAATTTTTACTTTAGCATAGCAATGCTTTTGAAATTCATTAATATCTAGATTAATAAAGGAATGTTTTAATGAAATTTCGACATCATCAATATCATTAAATATTCTGAGAATTATGTTTAATATTTAATTATTGGATTCTTCTATGATCAGATTAAATCAAAATATTACTGTTCATAACATAATTATGTGTGAACTGTTCCAATATGTTTGCTTTATGGAGCACTAAACAAGTACTTGCTATAGGTTTTGTAGGGAAATATTTTTTAACAAATACTATTTTTTAATCAAATGCGTCAATCCCGCCTAACATGAACCTTTTTAAGCTTCAATCACAACTTCTTTATGTCAGTGATGTCTATAGCTTCTATTGACAACTGCCTACTCTGAGGTATATCTCATCTATTCCCTTGTGACAGCACAAAGGAGAGAATATCCCAACTCTATAACATCATTTTGAGTCAAAATGATTCCTCTTATACCATAGAGCTTACCGCCACCGCTGGAGCTGATGCTGATGCTGGTAGCTATGGTATCCAGATTTCTTCAATTTAGTTGCACCTCCAGGCAATTCAATTTGATATTGTGAATTATTCTTCCTCGCAGCAGCACGCACTTTATAGAAAGACTATATAGGATTTGGTTGTAGAGGTAGACGCCACTGCAATGCATCAGTACACCCTGCCACACGGTGAAACGTTGCGCTGCATGTTTTAAATTCGTTAGATCATATCATATGGTAAGTCGTCATCGTCATTGCAATGACGACCATATCGTCGATTCAAGTGGATGCAATGCAGATATACCTGCCTACCTTATGGCTTTAAGCATGAAGACAGCGATCAACTTTTAAGTTGAACTTGTTTTCAAAAAATTGAATTGCGCTTGAGGTGCTACCATATTTGATAGATAGATAGAAGAGGTAGCTATAGAGATATTTACGGTGGCTTAGAGATCGTAAATTGAAAATTTTGTCACTGCTCTCTTATTAAAAACTCAATTTGTAATATTGAATTGATTGACAAGACGTGCTGTCATGAAATATATGTCAATTAAGGCAACATTTTAGTGCTCAAATTACGAAGCTAAAGATTTCAATTTACATTGTAAGTATACATTTTAAATAAACTGGTATAATATCTAACATGTTCTTTAGGAACACATATCGCCTTGCTTTAAGAAATATAGAGAAAACTATACTTAATAGAAATAATCAATCTCATGAATAATCATTTTCAAGACAAAAAATTAAAATTAGGCCAAGGTATGACGTAATCCCAAAACTTAAGACTTTTAAAGAACTATATCAAAATTGTAAGAATATTTAGTTTTGGATACAAATTTTAGTTCGTTCGATGACAGAGGTACTGTCTTGATAAAAGTTTGAATCATTCTTTTAAAAAACAGCACACAAATTATTTACATACATAAAAATAATGAAAGAATTGTCCGAAATTATAAAGAAACACTCCCAAGAAAATATTAATAGGTTAAAACCATTTAGAAAGATTAAGCTAGCAATCATATCCGATGAACTTTAATGTTTGAATAACTAAAAATGTATGTGCATTAAAGAGGACACAAGCATCAACAGGTTTTTCTCAAAACCCACCTCTGTCTATCAACTCAACGGTGAACTACTTAGGGAACACCTTATAGCGCGTCTACGACATATTCGGTGCTCAGGCCTATAAGGAGCGGTTATGCTGGCTCTTGCGCTTGGAGTTAAATCAAGGAATTGGTCCTTCAGGTTGGAAATCGTGCGTCAGGTGACTTCCTGACCACGTAAAGAAAAACTAGTTGCGAAGCACCAAAAAGCCTCGCATACGGACGGATTTACTGTTGACAACCCACACAAACGATTTAAGGACAACGAATTTCGGATATGCACGTGGTATGTTAGGTCCCTTAATAGACCACGTGCAGCCGAATATTTAGCGGAGGCCCTAGACTGCTATAAAGCAGATATCACCGCCATCCAAAAAATGCGATGGGATAGACCGGGCAAAAAGAAGATGAAAAACTGCGATGTTTACTATATGCTGACTGCTACCGGGAAAACCAACAACGCTTATTTGGATGCGGCTTTGTCATTGGAGCCAGTCTAAGGCAGCAAGTTTTGAGCCTCATGACCATTCGCATCAAGGATAAATTCGGCAATATTAGCCTTATATGTGTACACGCACCCACAAGAAAAGGATGACAACACCAAGGGTATGTGCTTCAAGCTCTTGAACAAAGCTTATGAGCAGTGTCCTAGTTACGATTACGATATTAAAATTGTCCTGGGTGATTTTAATGTTAAGCTAGAAAGGGGAGACATCTTTAGTGAAATAATCGCGAAAAACAGCCTGCACGACAACACTTCCGGTAATGGATTCAGACTCATCGATATGTTGCTGAGGGGCGAAACGTCATGTTAGCCAGTTCGAGCTTTGCACATCTCAACATCCACAAAGGAATTTGGAGTTCTCCAAATCAATCTACCGTCAACCAGATTGATCAAACCTCTCTCGATGTTCTCTGCCGCCAACACAACAATGTATCGAGAACCAGTGGCACTCTGATGTGCTGGGTTTCAAGCAGAAACCAACAAAGAACCCCTATTTTGATGAGGAATGTCGGTAGGCAAACGCAGCTAAATAACAGACAAGCAAAGCAACGCTGCAAAGAAGGACGAGAGCTGCTCTCGAGCTCTATGAGCAGAAGAGGCGAGAGGAACACCGACTTCTCAGATGGGAAAAGAGAGAACATGAGAAGCGTGCAGTCGAAGATGTTGAGAGGTTTAAGAGCAGAAATGAAATTCTAAAGTTTTATGAGCAGGTGAAACGAAATTTACAAGTACATAAACCTCGAACCGAAGGCTGCAAAGACGAAATGGGAAACATCATAGTGGAACCGCAATCAATGCTAAGGATATGGAAGGACCACTTTTATAGACAGTATAACGGGGACGACGAACCGAATTCCGCTGTCAGGCAGGATGATCCATTCAATATAGACGACGAAAGCCAACAATCCCGTTTGCCGACTTAGACGAAGTAAAGATTGTTATATCCAGGCTGAAGTCTAACAAAGCCGCTGAATTAGAATTCGGAACTTTTCAAAGCAGCATGAGATAAATTGGTTAGGAGCATGCACCAACTTATCTGTAAAATATGGTAGTAAGAAAGTATTCCCGATGAAAAAAAGGAGACCCTCTTAACTGCACGAACTGTAGAGGAATCGGTCTCGGTCAAAACGTCTTAATTGATTTTGTCTACCTAGGCTCCGCTATGAACACAGAAAACAACACCAGCGCTGAGGTCACACGAAGAATAACTCTTGCTAACCTGTTGTTTTCTTTGGGCTAACGAAGCCCTCTCTCGACCAACCCAAGTGTAGCTATATAAGACCCTCATCTCCTCGTTCTACTATACGGTGCAGAAGCATGGATTTTGACAAAAGCGGATGAAATCACCTATGGTGCCGAATGCATGGAAGGTGAGTATAAGGGAAGATGGAACGCCGAACTATACGGGCTGCACAGCGAAGTCCAACGACTGAGATGGGTGCGTCACGCAGAGTGCATGGAATCCAAAGCTTCGTCCCGGGAAGTCTTCTAAAGTGAGCAAGTAGGGACATCTAGCTAGAAACCAAACTAGATTGAGAAATTTGTGGGTGAGGCCCTAGTTCACACAGGACTTTAGCGCCACCTTAACTTTAACTATTGGTTGATAGTTGAAAATGTGAAATTGTGTTGACATTTCTATTCAGCAAGGCTTATACCAACACCATGAACAGTTTTACGCCAGAACAATGCTTCTGAAAATGTGGAAATTTACATTGAAAATATAAATCTGCTCGTAAAGTTCATGAAATACTTTGTCCGAAGAAATGTGTTTAGTGACTAAACTCATTTCTGATTAAAACAAGCACTGATAACTTATCATTGGAACCCTATGTAATAATTATTTTATTGCAAGAAGCCAAAGTGTCATTTACAAAACTTCTAAAGTATGTTATCAATCAGTCAATCAGTAGTTTTTGGTAAGTGTATATAGATTTTTGTTTAATTTGAAAGGAAGTTAACAAATACATTTCTTGCATTCGTTTTCAAGACATTTGGGCGGAATTTTGTTGAAGAAAACTGTGAATTCGACCTTTTTCAAAACTAAACAGGAGTCATAAACGTTTTTCTTCGCTGGATACAAATTTTATTCAATTGGCTAATGAAATAATTCCGGTTAACCTAGAAACAATTTATATACATAATTTTTCGAAAATCCTTTTTGTATGTATGTACATATGTATGTATTACAAAAATAAAATTAAAATAAATTAAATTCTTATTTGAAATTATATTTCTGTGGGTTCTTGAAATAATTAGGTTTTCTAAGAAAGGTATCCCGAACGGACAGACCAAGACCAAGTTGATGTAGGAAGTTGAAATGTGACAATTCCAATACTAAAAGAAAAAGAAAACTTCAGCTTTATAAAACTAATTTCCAAGTTACGACCAGAAAATTATATCATTAGCATGAGTAGCCTCCTAATCCGAACATCAAGTTATTTGATTATATGTATGTACCTACTTTAAAGACTTGACCATTAAAATAAAATATACAAAATTCTTTATGTTTTTCTTCATCACAGTCCTGCCTTTATGTACCTACTCCAATAAAAATAATTATGTCAACATCCAGTAGATAGTAACCTATAATAATTGTATACATACTTCTTATAGTCCATCGAACCCTGATTCACATAATATAACAGTTTTTGTGATTCTCAATCTTAATGGACTTGCCAAACTCAATGCCTGCATAACTATAATCCCCATCATCGAAACGATATCTTATCTTCAATAAATGCAAGAACTCAATTTGTAGATCTTGAGCTTGAACACAAAACAAGCAGTCAAGCAGTCAACCCTGTATCCCTGACGTGCAATGCCCTAGACTTCGTCGTATAGCCTTCGTCGTCGTTGAAGCCGTCGTCGTTGTCATGGACGTCCTCATCTGCATCGCCGTCGTCGTAGCTATCAGGAATAAAAAAAAACCGACATAACAGCAGAAGCAGGTACAATTTACATAATAAGATGATAATTACTTAATGATATCTTCAAATCTCAGCAAATTATATTCCTTATTTCTGTGCTTTAGTTGTTTTTCCTTTTCTTCCTTTTTTACTCCTATTTCTGTGTACTGTGTGCCACTTTGCCATTTAAATGCCAACTATAGCGCCATTAAAGCGTGTGTAGCTGTAAGCACCTCCTGCTCTAATTTATCCATCGTGAAGTAGGATTCTTGTATGCCTCTAGTTGCTATGTCTACCTAACCTAACCTACCTAGTTTAAAAAATTGCGCATGAAAAAGAAGAAATATTGATTAAGATGCAAGGGCTTGAACGTTGTTGGCTCCGCGCAAATCAACAGGTTTTCATTTTTCTTCTTTTTCATATAAAATATAAGAGAGGTTATTGACGGAGGAAATCGTACCGGTTGAGGTTGGAACTTTTAACATTGAAAAAAAGTTTAAAAAATAAAATGAAAACTAAAACAGATGGCTTTGACTATAACATCAGACTATTATAAGAGAGGTGTGTGATATAACTATTTACATATTAATCCTTTTTGAGTCAGAGCATCGCTGTCATGGGTTCCGTTGAAAACCTGGTGCCTATAGCATGTTTTTTGCAAGGTCTATATACCTACTCTAGATTTTATAGATTTTACGGTGAGTGTACTTTTTCACTTGAATTAATGAATGGATATTTTTATTTTGGTAACATTTCTTATCCATTTTATGATGAATTCTATAGAAAATACAAGTTTTGTTTAATTTTAATTAAAAGTCTTTCAATTTGTTTAAGTCTAAGAAGGTTTAAAATATTAATAGGCAAAATGACGTGTATAGAAAGTAATAAAGTTGTCTGGAGGACTTTAAAAGCTGTAGAACTAGTTTGTACTAAGTTAATCCCTTTAAAATTCGAAATAAAACTGTGAGTTTGTAAAGTATTTCATAAGTAAAGAAGTTTAGTTTTTAGTCAACTGAATAGGTACAACGACAATTTAATCGTTGTTCATGAGCGTTTTCAAGTACTGGATAGTTTAAATCAACAATTTTAGTGTTTTAAGTAAAATTCAATTTTTGATCTTAAATTTTAAGACCAATGAGTAGATCTACATGCCTTAACAGTGTTTCAAAGCCTAAAATTGACTTTATTAGACACCAAGACCTAACCGGACGTGCAGCTGCTGATAATATTATGGCCGAGTTCTTAATGGCTTTTTTCTTACTTAAAAAATAAAGATTCGTAGAGATAAAACATAAAGGGAGATAGAAAGAACTACAAAAATAGCAACTTGAAGACGATCAATTTTAAGCTGTGCACCTGATTCTTGTAATTCTGAATGAAACAACAAATTGGCGTAAACGCAAGTCATTCAACAACCGCTATTATTTGACGAACAACAAAAAGTTATGCGATTAGAGTTTTTCAAAAATTAAGATAATCTGGAAAAAAGAATGGTATCACGTGGTTTTTTCAGACGATAAAACTATTTTATTTCGGTGGACCTGATGGGTCAACCTTTTATTTTCAGGTCTTGAGAAATCGAAAAGTTGTTAAAAGCTTCATCACAACTGTGAAGGAGGTGTTGTTATATTGAAAGCTGTTAGTCATTTTGGAACAGTTAGGGTTGAGGTCATTACATCAAATATTATAGCAGCTGCAGCTGGGTACAAGGGAATCTTGGAATTAGATTTTCCTAAGTGCCTGGTTACACAAGCGCAAAAAAGAATTAATTCACGAAAGAGAACGGATGATTTTTAGAAAGAAGGAAAGGGATGGAGAAAAATGCCAAGTTTCGTCTTTTTCCTCATTTTCAGATATGAGTTTTGCGTTAAAAATCATGTTTCTTTCTCAAAACGTTCTCCTTTTTTCAGACATTTTCATTTCTATTTGCAGGCGAAGTAGAATGTATACAACAAATTTCCTTTTGTTTTGCTCGTGCTGTACCTGCGGCTGAGTATCCAACGAAGTTTTTTGTGTTTTAATTTCCGACTGTTCCTCTATTTCTTGCATGCCCACTTTATTTTCTTTTCTGTGTGTATCCCCAAAAGTAATTCTTTTTTGCGCTCGTGTAACCAGGCACTAAGTAATGTAACATATTTGAACCCATAAACTTGGCCTACGAACATGCGTGCGCATACTAAAAGGTTGGACAGACAAGCAACATGTTGCACTTTCTTTAATAACTGCCGTACTCGTCTGATGTTAACATTATAAAATATACTTAAGAATGGTTAGTACCCACAGTTAATGAGGTTGGTCGTCAGTTTGAAGACAAAGAATCCTTAATGTCTGTAATAAAGTTAACGATTAGCGAAATTTCGTTGAACTATATCAAAAGGCTGCATGATTTATACCAGAACTAATTTTTAAAGGTGGAATTATCTACTACCAAACTTAACAAAAACTGGGTTTAGCCCAATTTTAATTTGTGTACCTATTCAGTTGACTCAAAAAAATACTCAATTTTTGCTAGAAGAAAGCGAAATTTGCAGAATGGGCGCAAGAAAAACTGGTATTTGTTTTTGAACAATTCTTTTGAAAATCTTTTCTTAACATCTTAAGGGAGTAGTTAGCACAAGCAGATGTCACAAAAATCAGAGTGTATATATGAATTCAAATTTAGAACTCATCGTTTCATCAAAAATAAAATATAATTTTTACAGGATTTTGTAACGAAGAACAAATAGGACTTATAAAAATTAGCGATAAAATTAAAAAAAAACTATATTTTTAATGAACAATATTGTGCTAAAGTAAGAATCTGTATTTGAAGTGACATAGTAAAAGTTGTAGTTCTGACTGTTTAGTGTGAAGTTCATTTTATGATAGGTACCTGAAAACTTTCATAATTCACCTTAAAAACCTCAAATTATTATCGAAAAACTATTCAATGAATGAAACTTAATAAAACATATTATTAAATAAATAATTTTAAATTTGGATTTTATGATATAGGGGATAGGGCTTGTGACATTTATTTTGGACATTATGACGATTATGGTTTCTATCGTTTCTTATGTCTTACCACTCAACGACATATAACCCAAATCATAAAAAAGACAAAAAGCCCAAAAAAAGATAGATTGTACAAAACATCACTAAGAAAACATCACAAAGTCCAAATAAAAAGTCATATCACTCAAACCAATTTTCAATGTCGTGACGCCCAAATTTAGAAAAGTCAAAACGCCCAAAATTTTTATCAAGCAAACATTTTGGGTGGTTGGGCTTTGAGGCTCTATAAACAGTGGGGAATGTAAGGTGGGCAAGCTGACTTCTCGCAACCCCACTTTTTGGGCTCTTTATAGGATTTGGGGTAGGTGCGAAGTTGCATGTGCAAAGTTTCTTTGCATTTAAAGAATCTAGTTTCTGAGAAGCTTTCTTAAATTGAAATAAAACCAATCATATTTGTTACGTTTTCTTGACGTTCTAAGTTTTTGGGCTTCTTTTTATTTGGAATGTCATAAAACCCAACAAATTTTTAACGTCCAAAGGTTCGGTAATATTGTTCAAATCGTACAACAACAAAATGTTAACGAAATTATTTTGGATGATATGGTTTTGGGCGAAAAGGCCTGATGCCAATAAAATTAACAAATAACATTCTCTCAAAATAAAATCCACCGATAATTTATATACCCTTTTAAATTGTAATAGCTTATGGAATGACGGACATCAAATACAAAATTCTCATACATTCTGCGTTGACAGTTTTGACAATTGTTGTCATATTATGTTCTCGACATTTTTGTATACATTTGAATTCGAGAAATTTTGGGTGAGGTCATCTGTCACACAACACAAATATAAATACTGTTAATACAAAAATATTAAATTCTAGATTAAACTTGCAGTGAAAATTAATTTGTTAATGCGAAATTAAAAAAGGTATACGAATCAAAAATGACCTATAAAATATAACTTACAGAATATTTCCACACCTATGAAATAGACAAACAAATGTTTATAAAAATCCGTTGAGCAGTTTCTGAGAAGAACGATCGCAAACCACCTTAGCACGAGATATTTATAAATATATTTTTACGAAGATTATTTTATATTTTTAAGACCGATTGCAGAATTTTTTACCATTCAAAACAAAAATGTAATTTAGTTTTGAAAACTATATCAACTTTTTTAAAATAGTTTCAATCAAAAGTTAATATTAAAAAAATTCAGAAATTCTTCTTTTCAAAACATTTACGGCTTATTTCTTGACAAAGTTCCGGTATTTAAAACTCGGCTTAGTGATAAATTAAAACTCAATATAGTTCTTACTAATTTCTTCATCAAGTTCTTAAGCGTTAAAACTGTGATTTATTAGACCCTCATAATTAGGGATCTAGGATGTTAGAATTCAGATTAACAATGTTTTTACTTCTTCCAAAGGCCTAGTTTTTAGATTCATTTCGGTTTTGTATTAAAATTTCAGACCACAAAGATTTTTAAGTGCAATAATAAAATATTTTTAGAAAATATATAAACATAAACGGTTTGCTAAAAAGTCATAAATGGGAGATGCAAAGTGTAAAATGTCGTGAACGCTGACAGTTTCATAAAGCGTAAAAATACATATGCATTTAAGCCCATTAAACTATCAACTTTACATGCGCTTTATTTTAGTTGTACATATATTTCACATCAATGGGTGAGAGGATACATATTAAAGTTTATAATGGGTGATTTTTTTGAGGTTAGGATTTTCATGCATTAGTATTTGACAGATCACGCGGGATTTCAGACATGGTGTCAAAGAGAAAGATGCTCAGTATGCTTTGACATTTCATCATGAATAGACTTACTAACGAGCAACGCTTGCAAATCATTGAATTTTATTACCAAAATCAGTGTTCGGTTCGAAATGTGTTTATCGACAAATTTTGTTCAGCGATGAGGCTCATTTCTGGTTGAATGGCTACGTAAATAAGCAAAATTGCCGCATTTGGAGTGAAGAACAACCAGAAGCCGTTCAAGAACTGCCCATGCATCCCGAAAAATGCACTGTTTGGTGTGGTTTGTACGCTGGTGGAATCATTGGACCGTATTTTTTCAAAGATGCTGTTGGACGCAACGTTACGGTGAATGGCGATCGCTATCGTTCAATGCTAACAAACTTTTTGTTGCCAAAAATGGAAGAACTGAACTTGGTTGACATGTGGTTTCAACAAGATGGCGCTACATGCCACACAGCTCGCGATTCTATGGCCATTTTGAGGGAAAACTTCGGAGAACAATTCATCTCAAGGAATGGACCGGTAAGTTGGCCACCAAGATCATGCGATTTGACGCCTTTAGACTATTTTTTGTGGGGCTACGTCAAGTCTAAAGTCTACACAAATAAGCCAGCAACTATTCCAGCTTTGGAAGACAACATTTCCGAAGAAATTCGGGCTATTCCGGCCGAAATGCTCGAAAAAGTTACCCAAAATTGGACTTTCCGAATGGACCACCTAAGACGCAGCCGCGGTCAACATTTAAATGAAATTATCTTCAAAAAGTAAATGTCATGGACCAATCTAACGTTTCAAATAAAGAATCGATGAGATTTTGCAAATTTTATGCGTTTTTTTTTTTTTAAAAAGTTCTCAAGCTCTTAAAAAATCACCCGATATAATGACCACAATTATTGAGCCTGCACAGATAGACATGAGAACTGCTTAAATTATGCCGAGAAATAACATCCAATTTAAAATTACATCCAATATAAAATATAAAAATCCATGGACAACATGAAAAAATAAAAGTGTTTATAGATAACAATACACCCGTTTTGACATTATGTGAATCTAAAGAAATATTTAAAAATATTAAAATTTTATCAATATTTTTGCATTTTTCATTTCGGCAATAATCTTTTGGCTGAATCTACTGAATACATGATTTCTTGAAACTTTTCAATATAATACTTTCTATCATTTCAATTTCACTGATGGACACTAATTTCTTTTGTGCTTCATTCAAATGAGATGTTCAGTGCAACACACATATATGTACCTATTTAAATGTGTACATTTTTTCAAAAAAACAATAATTTAATATACCACGAATCGTAAACATACTAGAACACAAAAACACAATTTTAATTTCGAAAAAACTAAGAATATCAAAACCAAATCGTAAAATAAATGCCTGCTCGAACGAAAACTGACAGATTTGTTTCAATTTTGTTCGTAAAATGTCAGAATGTTGAGTCAGAATTATCTAAAACGTTCTACAAAAATATCAAAATTACGTTAGAACTTAGTTCTATTCAACCGAGATCTAAAATTCCTAGAACTCGAAAATTATTTTAAACTGAGTTCTACAGATTTGATTAGATGTGAAGAAATGCTCGAGTTCTCAATATTTTCAAAATGAAGTTCCATAGATAAACCTAGAAATATTAGATCGAGTTTTTATTTTATTTTAGAACTTCACTCTATAATCTAAATGGGTCCACAGTACAAAATGACTGATTTGTTAAAATACTAATAAGTGATTAAAAACATTACACCAAACCAGAAGCATTTTGTCTATTTTTTATTTTTCTTAGCTACCGAAATTTTGAAAGCCTTTTGCGCACATTTGTTATTTTCTTTGAAAATAAATTTGATGAAGTCGAAATCTTCTTCGATTCTAGTACAAAATTAACAAGATGATTTTTTCAGATAAATTTCGACTTCAGACTTAAATATCTGTTGCTAAGGAAAAACAAAATGATCACAATATTTTTGTGTAAGCTTCTCTAATGTACAGAATTAAATGTCCAATAAGACCATAATTCAGTCTATGATGAGGTTCATATTTCAAAGCAACCAATTACTTTAAAAGTGCAGTGCATAAACAACTTTTAAAATAAACTTAACCATTTTTCCCTTTTAAGACTTCTTAAGTCCCTGATAACTTTATATGTACTTCAGAGCTTCAATGATAGTTGTTTAAAAACTAACTTCACTACCTTTTAACAGCTTTCTAGCAGTGTAAAATATTTATTTTAACGGTTTTCTGGTTTAACATTATAAAGCAGGTACAATGCAATTTTATAGTTTTTTTTTTTTGTCATTTAATTTTGATAACTATGCTAATTGAGTACAGTTAACCTAAAATAAAATCTAGTTTCAATCAAAATAGTTGTCATATTTAGCTGACAGGTTAATCGAAAAATTCATATATGTACATATGCATAATAACATGTATGTATTTTGTAAGGAATAACTATGTTTGTTTTTTGAAATGTAGCTCATATATATTTTATATAAAACACCTTTTTATAAGTATGATGGATTGGGGCATTTACCTATATAGTAACAAGTTCTTTTAATTAATTTTGACTTGAATGAAATCAATTATCTTACAAAATCTTATAGGCTTAGCTAAGTTACTACGTATACGTTTATATATAAACTTACATATAAATGTACATATAACGCGGCCACTAAAGAAGTTGATATACAGGTTGATCTTAAATTAAACGCCTTCGTTGAATTTTACAATGTTTGAGATAGGCAGTTACTGTAATATGAGTATTTTGCTTTAATACTTTGTAAACTGAAGGTTTTAGTAGAAATTTAGCTACATATTATTTCCTGAGGTTAGAGTATTTAAAAACAAACTAGACTTCTTTAGTAGATTGGATTTTGTATGAAATTACTTTAATTTCTATTTGTCCGTCACATCAATTCCTTAAAATCACATCCTCGTTTGCGGTTATTTTTATAGACTTTTTAGTATTTTTTATTCTAATGGTAGGTAAAATGCTTTCATTAATTTTAGGGAACCTATCATAAAATTTAAAAACAAATACTTTTTCTAAGTCAAAAACTCACACTGTAAGTGAGTAGATATTAAATTTAGTCAACTTTGCCTAGTCTTTTATCGTAAAAGAAACAGTTTAATTTAAAGGCACAATTAACTTAAGTTATGAAATTGATGTTTTGGAAAGTCATGTATTTCTATATTTACTATTTTGGCAAATCAATATAAAAAGGAGTTTGGATATTAGATTGTTTGGCAATTTAAGCAATTTTATAATACCTTTAAACACAACAAATTAAGTGAGAAATAGTTTTTAAATTCCGTTCACGATTATAACCAAATCTGGAAATAGCTGTTTGTTGAGCATATTTTAACATTAAATTAATATTCCTTCAAAAAAACACTACAAAATTATATAAATTTATTTCATAGAACATTATATCAGTTTTCGAAAAACAAAATGTTTCTTTCCCAAAACTATAGGAAATTGTGTAAATGAATTAAGTGGTATATGTGAAAAATACCAACTAATGAGGATTTTTCGAAAATTTTACATAAGATACTACAAATAAAAAAACTAAATATTAAAGATACGGGTTAAAGACAGCGTTGCCTATTTAATTAAAATGGCCCGGTGGCCCTAAAAAATTGAAAATGGCCCTCTAAAAAGTATTTGAAGCAAATACAGAACATGTATTCATAAACACTAAGATTTCAATCTTTCACTGACGATGACGAGTTCGATTTATTTATTTTTCACTTAGGATGTTACCCAGATTCATAAATCATCGCAAAATGTTTGTAGGTTTAATTAATTTAAGTGATTTTTACTTTTCATGAACTAAACTGTGTTAAACTTTACTTTGATTCATTAAATGAATGTGGTTTATTTTTAGTAAATGTAATATTTACTTATTTATGTTTGTTGTTTTTATGAATTTTATTATTTATGTTTTGTAACAGTTATTTTTATAAATAAATTGTGCCTAAAAAATGAATTTAAAAAGATACAGTAGTGCATCTCCTTCATTTCTGTTTTTGGCACCGAAACGACGAAAACGGCAAGATTTATTTTTAAAAGTGGCCCGATTTCAAACAAAAATCGGCAACGCTGGTTAAAGATCTGGAATATCATCAAGAATTCTAATAAATAAAAATTTAGTTCATGAATTTACATATCCTCGAAAATTCCTTTTTTTCGAATTTTAAAAGCTTATACATTTCTTAAGAATCCGACATGATAGAGTTGTTTTGGAGTTGAATTCAAATTGAGGTTTTTAACTTTAAAGCATTAAAAATAAATATGTGCTCGTATATCTTAATAGTTTTTCACGTGCTTTAGGAATATTTTTGCTTTCCCATAGTAAGTTATTGTAATCGGTCTGATTTCTCAAATTGAAAATGTTGACATTTCTCGACGTTTCAAGGTCCCTAGAATCTAAATAAAAGATTTTTAGAGAGATGGCTGTGTGTGCGTGTGTACCAATGTTTGTACGTTCGGGAAGCTTTTTTCCTACTCCATATCTCAAGAACCAGTGGAGGTATCGACTTCAAATTAATTTTTGTAATACAGATAATAATGCATAAAGATGCGAAAAGATGTAAATATGTTGGTTAACAAAAAATATCTTACGAACCAATATCGTTAGTGACTTGAATAAAATTATATAGTACATTTAAAAATAAAGTAATTGTCACCTCGAATACTTTACGAAAAAAATTGTTTTATCTTCAAGATCATTTTATGCAACGAATATAAACGTTTTTGACATCTGGTAAAATTTTGAGAAAAATCGAATTGATAGTTTTTTTTACAAAAAAAATTAAAACACATATAAAACATTACAAAAACATGGTAAAAATTTAATTTGACATTGGCTTCAAACTAATTTCATCTTATAGAAAATATTGTTTTCTACATTCAGTAAAATTTTAATAAAAATTCAACAGTCAGTTTTTTTCATAAAAAACAAAAAAATGGTAGGAAAAATTTTAAAAAATTAATATTCGATTCTTGATATCTCGTGAATAAATGAATGTATTAACTTGAGATTGTTTCCATTCTGTGCCAAATTTTTTTTTTATAGAAAAATCCAATCTGAATTATTTTATGTAAGAAACTAGCAAAACGGGCCACGCGATGCTGTTTCTAACGTTTTTTTTTTTTTTTCATATTTCATTGTTGTAAGCTATCAGACATGGGCACTACCATGCTTTTTTTTAACTTGATGCCTTAGGGCGGATAGTTTAAAATCTTCTATTAATAATTTATATTATTTCGAATTACAAATACTTTTAATTTCAATTTAATTTAGCGCTAATTGGTGTACAATATTTTTGGTTAACCTGTCTTTAACTAACACAAATACTTTCGAAACTTTACCTACACGTGAAAATGTAACATATGTTCCATGAGAAAAACATGGATTTTCCAGATCTAAACCAAAAATAGATATTGTTTGGCCTTGAGACTTATTCATAGACATGAACATGACATAGCTGAACGAATTGGAAATTGTAACCTTCTGAAGGGTATGGTTGGTTCTGATGATATTATTGGAATACGTGGCAACTGGAATTACCGTTGCAGATTTGAGGTGGATTCAAATTCAAAAATGTTTGGAAGTCATCAATTAAATATTTACTTAGTCCAGTCAACAGATGTCGACATTTATTAGAATCGAAAAAACAGATAATTTTGGCTGTCAAATAATAGACAAATAATTTGTAATAAAATAATAGGTATTCCGTACCCGTGGCATGATGGTTAGTGCGTTGGACTGTCATGCGAGAGGTCTTGGGTTCGATCCCTGCCTGTGCCACCTTAATTTAAAAAAAAAAAAAAAAAAACGGGTACTGCCTCTTGCGAGGAATTGACAAATTCTCCAAGAGTAATGCTTGTCATGAAAAAGTGCTTTCTCAAAATTAGCCGTTCGGATCCGGCAATAAACTGTAGGTCCCCTCCATCCCTGACAACAGTACTCGCACACAGGAATGGTTGAGAGTTGTAAGTCACTAGGCCCTGGTTCTCTAAGGACTGTTGCGCCACCTAATTTATTTATTTTATTCCGATCTTAAATTGAGATCAAGTTGGATCAAACTGCCCACGGTGTACAAATTTGATTGAAATCAATTAAGTAGTTAAGTAGTCCATCGCGGACAAACAATGTGACACGTAATTTATGTATATTAAGATATTAAAAAGATAAAAACTTAGAAGAAATGCTACTAAAGTTGGTAAAAATTGGTTTCCGATTAAAAATCTCGTTAACATAAATAGATTTTGAAATCAAAATGTTCTATCTAATGCAAAATTAAAATAGTTTTTGCTGTGAATATTGTTAACTATACATTTTCTTATTTTTAGTTAAAAATAATAATTTTGTTTATTTGCTTGCTTTCAAACTTATAATGGTTTTAAGAAATTTGGTCATCTTTCAATAGTGGCTCCAACTTTTTAACTTCACATAGGAATTTATTGTAATGGGTCCGATTTGTCAAATTGAAAATTTTGACATTTCTCGAAGTTTCAAGAGTTTTCCTAGAGTCGAAATAAAAGATTTTTAGAAAGATGTCTGTGCGTCCGTGTGTACGTACGTTTGTACGTCCGTACGTCCGTACGTTCGCGACGTTTTTTTCGTTGTCCATAGCTCAAGAACCAGAAGAGATATCGACTTCAAATAAACTTTGTTATACACATAATAAGGCAGAAAGATGCAGAAAGGGCTCTCAAGAAAATTGCGTTGGTGGTTTTTTTACCATAACAGTTTAAAAAAAAGGTGAACATTTTGGTTAAACATAAATATAAAAATGACGCTAGAGACTTGAATTAAATTTTATATTATATATATAATTATATTTTTAGAAAAAAAAAAAAAACAAATTAACGGATTTTTTTGCAAATCAAAAAAACTGAAAAAAAAGTTTGTCACCTCGAAAATTTTACGACTTAAATATGATTTCATCTCCAAAACAATTTTGTGCAACAAAGAATAAAATTTTTGACATCTGATAAAATTTTGAGAAAAATCGAATTGACAGTTTTCTTAAAAAAAAAATAAAATATAAAAGTTGGTAAAAATTGATTTTCGACTCAAATATCTTTTCAAAACTTTGAGATATTGGCTTTAAACTACTTTTATCTTTCAAAAAATATTGTTGTCAACATTCAGTAAAATTTTGAAAAAAATCGAATTGACAGTTTTTTTACAAAAAATTAAAAACCAACAAAAAATTTAACAAAAGTTGGTAAAAATTGATTTTCGACTCAATTACCTTTTCAAAAATTTGATATAATAGCTTCTAACTACTTTAAACTTATAAGAAATATCGTTTTCAACATTAGGAAACATTTTGAGAAAAATCGAATTGACAATTTTTTTACAAAAAATAAAAACCTAAAAAAAAAATTTATAAAAGTTGGTAAAAATTGATTTTCGACTCAAATATCTTTTCAAAACTTTAAGATATTCGATTTAAACTACTTTTATATTTCAAAAAAATATTGTTGTCAACATTCAATAAAATTTTGGAAAAAATCGAATTGGCGGTTTTTTTACAAAAAATTAAAAACCGAAAAAAAAATTAACAAAAGTTGTTAAAAATTGATTTTCGACTCAAATATCTTTTCAAAAATTTGAGATTATGGCTTTTAACTAATTTTAACTTAAAAGAAATATTGTTTTCAACATAAGGACAAATTTTGAGAAAAATGGAATCTACAGTTTTCTTACAAACAATAAAAACCTAAAAAAAACAATACTAAAACTTGGTAAAAATTTCCTTTTGACTCAAATAGCTTTTCAAAAATTGAAAATATTGGCTTCAAACTTATTTAATTTCACAGAAAATATTGTTTTCGAAATTCAGTAATTTTTTTTATAAAAATCCAACAGTCCGTTTTTTCATAAAAAAATAAAATCTACAAGAAATAGTACGCAAAATTGGTAAAAATTGATACATAAAGACAAACTTTTAAGCAAGACAAATCGACAGACGGGATGGGAAGTTATCAATGTGGGTCGCATCCCAGCCTCTTTTTTAAATTTGAAACTAACTCTAAATTTTTGTTTTATTCTATTTGAACAAAAACTTTCAAATATGTTTCTATGCAGATGTTGATGTCCTTCTATTCAATGTCAAATTCATTTGTTTGCATTTTTAAAACATTATATTTTCAGGCGTTATCAAGTTAATTACGATTGTACAATTTGTTTAATAAAATCTCAGTAAAATAAATGGGACCAAATCTTAGTTATGGAAACTAAACACTGGATCAGATTTTGAAATGATTTTTCAAAAAATGGCTCAGAAAAAGAAGTCGTATATATTGTATGCGTAACTATCATTCCTCTAGATATAGAACTGGTAGCCTATATGCAACGATGAAAGAAAAATACCATTTGTTTCATTTGTTTCATTTTTTAAACTTTTTATTTCATTTGTATTGTCTAACAAAATAAAAATTTACTCTTTGTATTTCTATAACTGAAATAATTTGATTTTTTGTACACACATACATATATGCTTAGCTATATTTCAAAATTGGTTCTAAAAAGTCTCTTCAAATTTACAAAAAATTAGCAACTCTTTGGTTAGTAAATATTTTTAATAAATTCATGAACAGTAAACTTTTAAATAAATAATCCAAACCTGAATTATAAGAATGGAATAGATTCCTACAAAAATTCCAAGGTTTTCACATAAATAAGATACAATATGTATAAAAAAGACGTCAAAATCCATTACTTTACCTCAAAGATCTTACAAACTAAAAATGATAGTGCCTTTAGAATAATTTTATGAACCGAAGAATAACGTTTTTGACGTCATGTGCATTTTTTTTTGAGAAATAAAAGACGGTTTGTTTATGCACAAAAATGAAAACCTAAAAATCGGAAACCTTTTTTTTCTGACTTTAATAATCTTGAACAAAGACATTGACCTTAAACGTTTTTAAGCTTACAGAAAATATTGTTCTTAAATTCGGTACAATCTAAAAAAAACTTCATTTTTTTTACAGAAAAGTTAAATCCTACCAAGAATGCCACCCCTAATAATTTTAACATTCTGAATATCTCAAACAAAAAACTGCCTAAACCACAATTAATAATTACACACTTTCACATGTTACCTAAATTATAGTTTAGCATATTCCACATAAATAATTATTTAAGAAAACACTTATGAGAAATTATCAGCGAAGGTTATATCCAGCCTCCTTTTTTCTATAGTCATGAAAATGTGGATATCAAATAATCCATCCCTATAATCAATGCTATAACATAAAGAAGAAATGTTGAGAGTTAGCTGCAAGGTCTTGAATCTATATGACCTGATGTTGTGCCACTGAATGTGATAAATTCGTATTGTAAAAACAAAAATTCTGGAAACTTATTTTTCAGAAATTAATATTGAAAAAAGGTCTTAAAAATTATCACTGAATTTAATAATAATATTAACTGGGTGACGTTCGTACTCTAGGAAAAAAAGGAAGTATTGTTCTACAATTTTAAGTCTAACTCGCGCTATTCCAAAGTTTGTAAAGTTTGTACCTATTAAGAGAAAAAATTCCTGGATGCAAAAAAGAATATTTTATTCATCCGAAGAAAAAAAACATGTGGATGGCTTCAAATTTTCACTTCAAAACTTTTAATATCCAAAAAAGTTCTAAGATGCAAAAATTATTAGAAATTCTTTTTCGTCATTAATAAGTATCAGAGAGAGCTAAAATAAATCTCATGTTACTAAAATACTACAAAGTTGCCATTTTTGAGTCTTGTTTTGAAATTGACTTAAATCAATTGTTTATTATACTATCAATGCTTAAGGATCGATAATAGGTACTTTTAAAACAACAATACAAAAACTGAAGAAAAAAAAAACATAATCTTGTGAATTGTTTGTCATGTAAAAATAATAGAAGAAATAAAAAATGTACAACTTACCTTTTATTGTGAAATCCTTTCGCAACTCCTGTAAACTACTTTTTCTCAAATTAATTAGAATTCAGCTATTAAAATGAAAACAAACACAAAATACTATTTCAATTCAAATGCACAAAGTAAAACACACTCTTGTTGCATCTTTGCATCCTTCAAACACTCAATATCTTCACACATTTTTATCTCGCACTTCACTTAAATAAAAAAAACCAATTATCCGAAATTATGTTCGAGTACTCGCTTAATTTATATTCTTAGTATTTTTTTTTTCAAATCCTTTAAACAAATTGATCCAGTTTAGTAAATGAGCCAAGAAAATAAAAGTATTATATAAATAGCTAATTTAAAGCTAAGACTCATTAGATACAAATAAAATTGCGAGTTAAATAATTCCCGATCTTTACCCATCAAACGTTAGAGGCCCACTAAAGACAGCATCGTGCTATGTATCATTAAACTCGATCGGATCGGCTTATTGCAATGACTCTAGACTCTATAGAGCTAGGAGTACACTGAGGCTGGCTTCCACCAGTACCACCAATAATAGTGGTGGCACCCGACAACTATACTATAGGTACCTCGTATAAGTTGGAGACGGCAGCAGCAGCCGCAACATTGGAAGCAGCAACACCACCACCAACAATAACAACAACAACAACAACGACGAGAATCGCCCAAATAGTGTGCATGTGTATCAAAAGTAGTCTAGGCTAGAAAAAATATCTTATAATCTGGAGTAAAGTATCCACAAGACGAGCGAGCGAGCGACTTGCATGTGCTCACGCTGGCTGTAAGCACCTACCTATCTTAGGACGTACGGATGGATGGACGCTTGAAATGGCTTGGATGGACGCAGACGGGTGGGGTCGGAGCAGAAACTCTATGCAATGTACAGAAACAGGGATGAATGGCTCAATGGTCACCTGGGTTGGTCTTGATTGTGGCCTTTCTTCTTGCCACAAAGTTAGTTGTGTGGCTCTAGCTCTGACTCTGAAAACATATGCTGCTGCTTCGGGCGTATAGTTGTTATACTTTGGCTCACTCTGGACTGGACCAAACGAAGAAGAGTAATGGTCCATTGCGCACGAATGATTGCTCGCTTGTGGCTTTAACTGGCAATTGAAGTTCGCACTGCTTCGCTCTGGGATCTTATCGGTTGACGGCATGTGGCAAGCTCTAAACTCCACCACAACCAACTTTTGATTTTCTCTTAAAAATAATAGAAATCCGCTCTTTCTTCAAGACCCCAAGCTCTAATAGATAAGAAGAAAAAGAGATTTGGGCTACAAAGCTAAATTGAGCTACAAGAATCTAAGAGAAGTTGATAATTTTGCATGCTGCATGATGCAGATGCATTAGGGAACCACTCTGCATCTCGTCCAGAGATCCAGTCCAGAGTCTAAAGCAAACAAGAACAAACAAAATTAACATGGAATTTGTGTCGAAGATTAAATTGGAAGAAGGAATAGAATTTGTAAATTGTAAGTATCGGTATGTGGCTACAACTCCTCATTGTCAATCGGCGCTGCGCTGGGTTGTAGCTGCCGATACTTCTGCTGCTGCTGTTGGTGAATTTGAATTTATTGTGGGATGCAGTCAATAGGTTTGGTTTGGATTTGGATTTCGATTTGGAGTTGGATTTGGGTGCTCCGCAATTTAGACATCGCCATCGATTCGATCGTTTTGGTTAGCAGTTGTTACTTTTTCTTGTTGTCTGTTTTCTAGTTTTATTTGTTATGTTTTTGTTTTTGCTTTTGTTCCTGAAGCAAAAGCATTTCGATTTCGTGTTTTTAATTTTGTAATTTGCTGCAATTAGAGTGGTAACGTTCATGTTTTCAAGGTGTAAGGGTATAGTGACAAGTTCGATTGTCACCACTTAGATTTATCTAACATAATTTGATAGTGTATATTTTCTCCAACATACGAATGTATACAATTTATACAAGTTAACTGTTAAGTTAATGTAATGAAAAATGTACTAGATACATAAAAACATGCTTTTGACATTTTGACCTGATCATTGTTTTATTTGTAACAGGCTAGAGTTAAATTTAAACAAACAAAAACAGACAATTTAATTTTAAAATACGGATAATTGTAACATGATGTTATTGTTTCTATAAAACCGATAAAAATATTTGTGAGCAAGAATTTCTTTTGACTTTTGACTTGAAAGCGAAAGTTAAATTCCGACAAGAGTGAAGATCAGTTGAATTTTCGAATTGTAGTTATGTATTTTCCTGCCGATCTCACAATCATTGTATTTTGAATTTTTACTAGCTCATAAACTGAGAAATAATACCTCGGATACTTTTGAATTCAATAAACATATAATTTTTACAAATCATACAGGTAAATATTAAATCTATCCATGAGACTAGAAACTAGAAATATTGAAAGATTCATAGCCATTAGGGAAATCTTCATTAATCTTCAGATCAGAGGGGGTGTAAAATTAATGGTGTTTAGGTCGGAATTCAATGAGGAGCTTATCATATTTTGTCGTTGCTGTTCTATATCCGAAGAAGCGGGATGTGAGTCTGAAAACGAATATGAAAAGCTAAGAGTACTATCGTCAACTAAACAATGTATTCGATTAGAAGTTGCAGAGAGGCGATCAATAATAAAAATGAGAAAGAGTGTTAGAGATAGAACAGATAGCCAGCATTTATTGTGTGGTTTTTAGATTTGAACCTTTCCAATACTTTTTGTATTTGAACGATCCGAAATTTAGTTACTAATCCAATGAAGAAGGGATTCATAAAACCAAAAGCTCGCATTTTCGAGGAGCCTGATGCCAAACTCTGTCAAATGCTTTTGAAATATCAAATGCAAAAATATTACTTTCTCCAAAACGATGTGGAGATTTGCTCCACTTTTGGACATTAAGAAGCTTTCGATGTTCGAGATATTTCTTGAGCTAAAAATTAATCATCTTTTCCATGACCTTGAAAAGGAAGGATGCAAGTGTAATCGGTCGATAAATAAGAAGGGGAGGAGGATTTTTTTTTTATATTGCGTGCGCACTAAAGGGGTTATGAATACCCTTATAATGATTAAACACAGTGCGAGCAATTAGTAAAGGAGGATAGGATTAGAAAGGAGAAACCGATGCACATTGGTTTTGAATGTCTGCACATTGTAATGAGTGAGAAATATTGAGCCTGGTAAAGCATTCCACATTCGTGTAGTGCGGCTAAAGAAAGAATCTCTGTACTTAATAGTACGTCCAAAATTGGGCTCAAGGGTAAACTGATGGGCATTCCTAGCAGACGGGTATTACGATTGAATTCTTTAAGGGGAGGAATGAAACCGACTTTTTCACTAGAGCAACGATAAAACGATGACAGGCATGATACCTTGCGGCGGTGTTCAAGAGAAGCAAATGTCTCGGTAAGAGAACGATCTCCTCGCATTCTTAGAGCTCTATTTTCAATTCTATCCAGAAGACTCAAGTACGTTATTGGGGCAACAGCCCAAATATGAGAGTTATACTAAAGTTTAGGACGAATAAAAGCTTTGTAAATTATAGCCAGATCAGAAGGGGTAAACAACTTCTTGCATCGTTGGAGAAAACCTAAACACTTAGCAGCATTTTTGGCGATGTCAAATATATGATCACTCCACAACAAGTGGTTTGTAATGCACTGATAGTTGTTCAGTCTCCTCGATGCAAGTATCACTCATGGAAAGTGGCATTGGGGGAGGGTTACGCTTTGCGACAGTAGACAGGATTGAGTTTTCGAAGCATTAAATTCTACACGGTTTTTGATTCCCCATTGGACAATGCTGTTAAGATCAGAATTCAATGAGCTTATCATATGCTGCCGTTGGTAGTCCATATCCGAAGAAAAAGAATGAGAATCTAAAAACGAATATGAAAAGCTGAGGGTACTGTCATCAGTGAAACAATTTAGTGGGTTAGAAGTTACAGACAAAACATCATTTATATAAATAAGGAAGAGCGTCGGAGCGAAAAACGTAGCCCTGGGGCACACCAGCGTTTATTTTGTGGATATCAGATCTGAACCCGTCCAATACTACTTCAATTGAACGGTCCGAAAGGTAATATCTAACCCAAGAAAGAAGAGATTCATCGCTACCAAAAGCACGCATTTTCGATAAGAGAGCTTGATGCCAAACTCTTTCAAATGCCTTAGAAATATCAAGTGCAATAATCTTACTTTCTCTAAAATGATGTAAAGATTTGTTCCACTGTTCGGTGAGATAAACCATGAGATCACCAGTAGATCTATTGCAACGATAGCCATACTGCCGGTCATTAGAGCTTTCGTTCTTCAAGACATTTCTCAAGCTGAAAATTTATCAGCGTTTCCATGACCTTGGAAAGAAGGGACGTAAGTGCAATTATTGGATTCGCCTTTTTTAGGGACAGGCTGGACAAATGCAGTTTTCCATCCACTCGGAAAGAGACCAGTGGAATAGGACAGATGAAAATACATACGCAGTGGTTTTGTCAGCGTTGAAGAACACCTTTTCAAAACAATAGCAGGGATACCATCCCGACCAGCGGATATATGTGTGTTATGATCTTTATGGACTCTTGCCACAGCACGAGTGCTAAAAAGGATTGGTCCTGCTCAATTGCAGGCGGAGTCATAACACTCACTGGAAGCGTTGAATTGGCGTCGAATTGCCTAGCAAAGAGATTAGCTTTCTCTGAAGAGCAAACAAATAGAGTAAAAATGACAATGAGCGTAGGAACTGAGAAAAAGGTAAAATTCCTCATGTTTTTTAGAAATGACCAAAATTTTTGACTGCCTTTGAGATATTGCAGTATTTGTTGACGTGATTTTTGGTAATGTATAAATTTGGGCTGTCAAATATGGGTGTAGCAGCCCTTCCTGGCTGGCATGAACTTTTTCCAACTTTTACCGGCACATTTTCATTTTAAAGTTTTCTTTAATGTTTTATATTTATGTTTTTTTTTTTAAAGAACAATAAAATTTTAAAATTTGGTCATGATGGTTTTTTCCTGAAAATAACAGTTTTTGCTTTGCAGCACATACACAGCTGTTTAAAATAATAGGGAAAGCAAGAAACCACTAAATAATAGGGTCTGTTAGAACTAAGACGTTAGGCAAAAACAATTTAAGTCATTATTTGGTCGTATAGACTTAATGGACTTAAGACGTTAATATCAAACCAAATGTTAATTTTTCCGTCTTATTATCTAAAGATTTAATTAATATGATTTTAAGCACTTGTTCTACTTTCAGTATCTTACTATCCCTTAACATTTTATTAAAGTTAAAATTACAAAACATAGTAAATTTTAAAATCCGTAATGACTACTGTTTAGTAAATTTCACAGGTACAAGTCATGATGCACTTTTTTTTGTTAAAAATGATATCAGTGTTTTACTTTTGTTACTACAGAATATAATAATTTTGGAATAGCAAATATTATAAAAGAGATGTCCTTGTAGGTAGACTCTACCAAATACACATTTGTGCCAAACTGTCAAAAGTATAGGGTTACCAAATCAAAAAAGGTCAAAAAATATTATGAGACATAATTTGGAAAAATTTTGCTTATGGTACCTAAAAAAATGATTTTTCATCTAAACCTGGCACAGAATATAGCCACTTTATCTTCTTGAATTTTAAAAATAAAGGGTGTCTAGGAGGACATTCAGCATATTGTTATGAAAAAGAGGAGAGGGCTTCCCCACTTAAAGGAAAATGCCTGTTGCTGTTTGTGAATAACATTACGAATAACATTACGATAGACTGTGTATTCTCCTACACTATGCAAAATTTATCAGAGAAATTGACATTGTTTTCTTTTATGTATCTACATACGTTTATGTTGGTTTTCTTGATTCTGTTGATAAAATGTGGAAGGGAATAGACTTTCAAACCTTAACATTTTAGCGGTTTCCAAAATTAGTAAATAGCTCATTCTCATAATTATTTTTTTTTAAATAAAACTCGACACTTTTCGTACATAAGTCCTTCATACCTTCACCATTATACAGATGTCTTCTTATATTTAAAAAAAAATTGAATTCCATTTGATCACTATAAATTGGTGTCAAAGACTTCGTTGCCATGGCAGGCGAGTCTCTATTAAATCAACACTATAGACATGACAATAAACCTAAATGAATAAAGGAGATCAACAGAAGTCTTACATCTATAAACGAACAAAAGTAACTTCTCTTTAACTGTTACTAAACTGAATCAGCAATGCAGATGCAAAAGACCTTCATAAACCACAAAAGACAATAACATACACGACAATATACCAAAGTTTAACCGAGCCTCAATTGCCTTGACCAAAAGGCTCACATAAAGCCTGTTGATGGAACCACACTTCATGCACCTAGCGCTCATATATCACATCCCGATCCCTCATTCACATTTTTATTTTATTTTTTTATAAGAAAAGACAAAACAAAATCATATAAATTAAATCACACATAGAGCACAAAAATACAATTCCCTGTCCGATGATAGATTACTTCAACTTCAACTGCAACAGCAAAATGTTACATTACTCCTGGCTGCCTAAGCAGCAATGCAGCAGCAACCAGCAGCAACACAATATATTTGTATATATATTTATTTACCTTAGACCGCCTCCTCGATTGAAGTTGCAAACATTTTAACTGAGCTGTGTTGTGTGTGTCGTTGGGGCTTTTGGCTTGTGCAACCGCGCCTGCAATGTTTTTCCTGAATAAATCTGATGTTACCAAATGTTGAAAGACGTTGAGATGCTAAGATGGCCTAAATAAAGAATCCAAGCGTTCGTTGGATAGTCCGTGTCTGGTTTAAAGACCGAAGCTGAAGCTGAAGCTGAAGCTAAAGCTAAAGCCGGAGCCTATGCCTGTTGCCTATATTGCCAGTTGCCTGATGATGTTGATGATGCAGACTTCTGGACCGCCATACAAATTACATCAAATAGGTACATAGAACATTGAAACATTACAGCAAAATGTTTGTTAAATGCAACCGGAGCGGAGGATCGTGTCTTCGATGACGCGAAGAGCGACGACCAAAGACCAACGATCAACGCGACCAACGACCGATGGCGACGGACGTCCTAAAACAACGTTCCATTCGTTTCGGAGGCCCCTTTGACTAGAATTTGTATATAGGTAAATAAGTCTATGCAGCAGTAACTTGAAAGACTTACAACAGTTTAGCTGAATTGCGTGCAACCATAATATATCAGATTAGTGAAACTCCCATATTAATTAATCGCTTTTCGTTTTCAGCAGATCGAAGGAATTCACTGTAATTCCGTAGCAGCTATCAGCTGTAGCTGTATACACAAACAGGTGTTTCGTTTTGACAGAATGGAATTTAGATATTTTTAACTAATTTTTTCAAAATATACAAGTTGTATTTGATTTTAAGATAAATTGTTGTTGTTTTATTTTTAGTTGGATATCAGTTTTCCAAATTGAGTAGCTCTTGCTATGTTACTTTTTTAATTTATTAACCTAACTATTTAGTAGATGATGTCAGTGTTTGAATAATTCTTGTCGGTTGGAGTTAACTGATTTTGAATATTCAACTATAAATATTGAAATATCAGTTTGGACAGTTCGAACGCATATGAGAGTACAACAACTCACAGGAGATCCGAAATGAGAGATACACTCATAGATCATGTTAACAACCTGGAAGGAAAATGTATGTACATACTTTAGTCTTTAGCAACGGTGGCGGTATCCAAAATTAAGCATCTGACAAACCTGACATACCAATTAAAAGACGTAAGACTAGGAAACAGCTTTTACAGGGTGGTTTTTATTTATTTATTTATTACGCCTAATGCACGTTTCTAGCGTCACAGCGTCATATAGGGAGTACACCTGGTACAAAGAAGAAAAACTAATTGCTATTATGAAAGCAACATACAATGGATCCAAGTGGTAGGTTGTCAGATGATTTTGAAATCCGTAGCGGAGTCAGACAGGGCTGTATTCTGTCGCCAATATTGTTTTTGCTGGTGATAAGCGATGTACTGCGTGCAGATTTGTCAGGTAGGCGTGGCACTTGGATTATGCGGACCATGTTTGGACAACATCCCAGCATTGCAGGCCAAGCAATGCAGTGGAATCTATTTACACAAGAAGGAAGAAGAGCTGGATGACCGAGAAGCACATGAAGGAGGAAAGTCGAGGAGGTATCAGCGTCCCTAGGCAAGAGTTAGAGGGAGCTGAAATACATCTCCAGAAACCGCACACGATGGTGCGTAGGCGTAGTAAAGGCCCTATATTCCTTAAGGGGTCCCCAACGGACTTAACAGGTCTGAGGACCTAAGTAAAGTAAGTAAGTAAGGGTACCTGCTAAAAGCTGGTGTAGAAAGCGAATTTTAACGACTTCGCAGCGCTTTTGGAGGGTTTGCAGATTAATAAGTTTAAACCGATCTTCATTAAGTGGTAAGAATAGATTGTCAACTCAAGGAAGACCGCGGAACGCAAATCGAAGAAATCTGCGTTGCACAAATTCAATTCTTTCAGAGTGATAGTTCTGATGGGGAGACCAGACTTGACTATGTATAGGGATTTAGTGACATAGAGGTTAGCGAATTCCTTAGACCTACGTTTGATGAAACCAAGAGATGAGTTGGCCTTGTTAATAATATAATAAAAATGGGCTCGAAAATTTAACTGAGTGTCGCAAAAAACACTTAGGTTGCGAATAGAACAGCCAGAATGAATGGTGACATCGTGCAGACTTTAAAATCGGTATAGGGAAGATGTTATCGCTCTCGGGTGAATGTTATGAATAATGAATATGAATATTTGTTATTTTCATGTCGCCAGCGGAAAAAGAGACAGTTGAATGACAGTTTCAATGACATTAATAACGTCGTTGACAGTTAACACATAAAACAAAGGACCCACGTGGCTCCCTTAAAGGAATCCTGCGCTTGCATAAACGAGATCGAATATTGAGAACCAGAAATCAAAGGCTTTAAGTTTAAGACAAATGACTGATTTTATTAAAGGCTTTACTAAAGTCTGTAATTGTAACGTCCACTTCGTTCCCTTTCTCTAATTCGTTTAGAGTTTTGAACACAAATTCAGTAAGATTGTTCGTAGTTGAGAAGAAAAAATAGGTCTTCAATGAAAATAGAGGGTCGCAGACAATGTTTTCGAAGAGCTTGGGAATTGAAAAAAGCTTGGCTTTGGGCCTGTAGTTTATAACATCATTTTTGCTCCTAATTTTACAGGTAAAATTAAGGAATCTTTCCAAAGCTTTGTGAAGATAGCTTGAGGAATGGAAAGACAAAACAGTACAGTAAGAGGTTTACATTGGGATGTATCACACTTTTTCAATAAAATTGCAGGCAAAGCATCCGGGCCAGGAGCGAAGTCTTATTTAAGTGGAATTTATTTGTTTTCAAGAATATCATCACTTATTTCGGTTTGGGTAAGGGAGGTGCATGAGGTACCATTTAAGTAATCAAAAAAACTATAGTCAGGTTCTTCAAGACGATTACTGTACGACTGGCTGAAGAATAAGGCAAATAGGTTTGTAATAGTAGCTAAAGGTAGGTAAATGTCATATCGTAAAATTTCAATGTTGAAGAGAAGGCATCAGATTAACGTCTATAATGTTAACAAATTGGCAGAAGCTTCTGGGATCCGTAATCAAGCCGTACAAATGATTTAATATCAAATTATCTATCTCATACATATATCATTGTTTTTTTATTTGCTCTATTAATAAGGCAGATAAGTAAAAGATACTTTTACCTTACAAAGCCTTACATGTTACGTACTTGGAATCAAAAATTGACAAAAAAAATGGGGTTTAAACTCTAAACTCTTTTGTTAAAAATATTTGTTAGAACACTAATCCTCCATCTGCGAAATTAATACAATAAAAGGTTCAATATTGCTTTTAAAAATGTTCTGTTTATTATGAACGATCACGAAAATCCGTTCACTTTTGAGACAGTTCTTAAGATTTCGGTTTTTACAAGTCTATAAAAGTGATGTCTTTTTGGATTTTGGTATTATTACTACTTTTTTAAGTTCTTAATTGTTTGTTTGATAAAACATTGTAATTTAAATACAAATTTTACTAAATAGAAAGTAGTTAACGAGCTGTTAATTCGGAAAAATGTTACTTCTTCTTAGAACTCTGTGGTGGATGTAGGCAAGGTCTCCTAGATTTTTAAAGAATAATGATCGATGATGGTGATAATAATTTGGCCAACTGTTTTTGGAAATTTGGTCAAAATAGTTACGGGTATTTTCTAAAAATGGTTTTGGACAGTTTTTTTTCAATTTTCTCTCCAAACTTTAATTTTTGTTTTCAAAAATATTTTTTCGCACAAAAATCATTTCTTTCACAATGTTTTTGGCAATATAGTTTTCTAAGATATAAAATTCGTTTATATTTGTTTTTTATTTTATATTTTCTTTCTTTTAGTGTAAAAAGTTCTTTTAAGAACTAAAATAATATTATATGTAAAGAGATCCTTGAACTCAATTATCAAAATATTTTATATAACTCTTTTTATTAAAAAAAAAAACACTGTTTTCTATCGTGACTGCACGTATCCTAAGCGAAGCGACGAATTCGCTTAATTGGGTAGGTCCTCGGAAAAAGTGAATTAAAATCCCTGAGACCCACGGTATTTCTTATTAAAAGAAGAATTATTTACAGTAGCACTTTTATATATTTGAAATATCAAACATAACTTTTCAAAAAAAATAAATATTTCTATACATTTTCCAGCGTTCTGAAACGAAAAAGAAATTTTGCATACACCCAACCTTCCATCGACTGTAAATGATATATTTTACTCTGCTTTTTGTTTCTGATAATCACAAAAAGTGACAAAAAAACCAGAGCGGTTTTCTTCATATTGAATATTCAGGTTATATAGTAGGAAACTTCGTTCTTCTTGATTCTCATTAATTGGTGCCATCGTTACTATGGAAAATAAAATACGTACATACAAGGACGTAAGACAAGGACGCATGGTAGGTACTGCTCACACCATCCGCAAATCAAAAACAAATCATCACTAAAAATTAATTAAACTTCAAATGTTAGTCTCAGATATTATATTTAAAGCAGAACCCCTTCTGTGCTCGCAAATTATTATCAATGTCATAGCTCCATTCCTCAAATTGTACAAAATAACCAAAATTAACTTTGAGGTTATAAAAAACAACATAAAATCCGTACATTGCTTTTGATTTAGTATTGAAACGTCGGGTTTTTGTGATTTGCGACTTTGTGATGCGGAATTTGTAACCCATCTATTTATATTGAGAAAGGATATGGGATACAATTTGATACGAATTTTGCCAAAATCGAAGACCAAAATGTTCCAAAACTTTAAAATTTATATAAAACAAACATTTTTAATTTCCTTACTTGTAAGTATTTTTATACAAAACAATCATTGGATTTAAAAAAATTCTAGTTAGGTTTTGAAAGAGTCATATTTTGTCATCTTTTCATTCTACGATATTATTGAAGCCTGACTTACTAAATTGGTTTAAACATTTAACTAAACCGATTGAAATTTTACTATAAAAACTTCTAAAGGGAGGGTATAAAGGGCCAAATGACTTTTAAAACTATAAGGCTGAAAATTAATTACCTCTTAATATAAAAAAAAAAAAATATACAAAAAAACATAGACAAATATTTGTTACTTCATTAAGAAAATTAAGTGATAAGTTTAGAATTCTGTTTAAATAAGTTAGTTCAAAAACGAATTGATCTTTCTGAAATTTAATACAAATATTTTCAGTCATATTTCATTTATCTTAATCTTAAAAATTGAATTACTTTTCTTGCAGACATTTACAAACAGTCCGGAAGGAATGGTTCCCCATTTCTACGGAGACCGTTTTATTCCAAGAAGATATGCACTCAAACACAAAGACACCAATGAAATATTTCTCTTTATGGGTGAAAAAGAGGATTTCTTAAACTCGGTAAGTTAGAAGATTTCTTAAATAATTCCAATCAGCTGATAAAATGTTCTCAAGAAACTGTTAACAATATTAAGAGACACAAAGAAATAGAAATTTACATTTTTTGAAAATTTAATAAGACCATTAAGCAATAATTTAACTTATTTTACTTTCAAATAACAAATATGCTGTGTTTCTTCCATCACAAACCTATTTATTTTCTAAATCACCCTGTGAACCATAAATACATAATTATTTTATTATTTTCAGAAGCTTTCTTCTAATTACTTACGATACAAAGGACTCAAAGTGGCCATCAACAGTTCTTTCGGAGTTAAACAAAGACGAATGCTTGAGTTTGCTGATTTATCAGCAAAAAGTTCCTTTCTTTCAGATCACAATGTCCTTCCATCAGTGCCAAATTATGAATTTATTTATGGCAATTTGAATGGATTCGATTGGCCATGTGCACCACGAAAAAAGTTCTTAGCTTGTGCAGACACAACTCATGATTTACCTAATTTCGATATGTTTACTGGTAAGTTTCACTTGGAATAAGTTATGCTATAGTTTCCAAATCCACCAGCTCTTCACCCAAAAATTTCCTTCCAAAAGATCCTTTTAAATATATACCAATTCATAAATGTAGGTGTTTCACCATCAGATACAAATCTTATTGACTGGTCTGTGGATGGGCAAATTGCTGCTTCATTTGGAGAGGAGCTGGTTCTCTGGTCTCCATCTTTAGACCTGACACTAATTTATAAAATGTCAGATTCCAGTTCAATAGCTTATTGTCCAAGGGGTAAATATTTGGCTATTGCTAGTAAGAAATTCGAATATCCAGGTAAAATCAAACATACATAAAATAATTATTTATGTTTAATTAATGACTAATCATTTGCTATTCTTTCAGTAATTGAACTCTGGGATGTAAAAAACAAAACTGAATTGGTAATTTCCAATGGATATTACTTTTGTAAGCGACAAAATTGTATGGCCTTGTGCATAGAATGGGCTCAAAATGGAAAAGTTGTTGTGTGTGGTACAAATTTAGGCTGGGTTTATGTTTTCAGTGTTCCCGACTTGGATGCCATCAGGGTTTTCAAGAACCATCAGCAATCGGTGTATATGATTAAGTTTTCTCCTAATATGCGGTATATAGCCACTTCGGATATCGAAGGAAACACTTATATTTATAATTGGCCATCTTGTGATATACACGTGGTGCTCAGGTCGAAACGGAAGCTGAGAGTTGTGATAGACTGGCATCCGTGGAATGGAACAGATTTAGCGATTTGTAAGTGACCTTATAGCAAAAATAAAATCAATTCAATATTTGATTGTACAGCATTTGTGTAGGTATTGGCAACCCCTTAATAAACAATTTGACAGCTGACAGTTAGGGTTACCATGTTTAATGATTTGTAAAATATTGATTGAACATGTAATTGTCCTCTTGTCTCAAATGCCAAAATTTGTCAGCTCTTAAATTGTTGTAAATTTGTTTAATTTCTAGGGTTGTCAAACCTTTATTTTACTTTTTTGATTTGGGTAAACCATTTAACTTAAAAATGACGTTACTTACGGCATTTTTATTTTAGCTGAAGATTCTCCTGCTTCAATTGTGATACTGCATGTGCCTTCGAGGGAAATAGTGGCGTATTACCAACGCAAGGATAGAAGGGTTGAAATTGATTTCATCACTTTTAATAAACTAACAGCTGAGCTACTTGTCAGTTTTTCAAAAAAAGGTATAGTTAACAATCTTAAACATTTTCCAGTTCAAAAATGTGTTCAAGTTAATTCGGATTAGATGAACTCTCGAAAAGGATACATTCGAAATTTGACGTTTATAAAATTATTCAATTTATTCAAGTTTGTTTCTTCTTAAATTTCAGATGATGATGGCTGCGTTACTTCTGAAATTCTAGTTATGTCTTCGTTAGATCGTGTTGTCGATGTTTTACGTGTTACAGATAGTTCTGTTCGTTTTATGATGTGGAGTCCAACTGGAATGCAACTCGCAACAGCTGGAAATGATGAGACTCTAACAATATGGAATTTTTTACCAAATCGTAATGAAAATAGTTTAGGTCGACCAGTTGTTGAAAAAATGCGCAAAATATTTCCAGCAGTAAGAAAGTCTAAATGTGCTTTTGATTTAAGTTATGGAAGTGAATTTAACAAGTGGGCTCAAATGAAATGAATGTTAAAATTTGTGTATAAGTTCTTAATGTTATGTATAATTTATTTTTGTATTTAATTTATTTGTTGTTATCATTTTTATCTGTGACTAGTAAAGTTTTAAAATAAATTGGACAACTTTGAACTTTAACTGTTAACGTACCCTTAAAAATAAAAAGTAAACGAAAACATTTTCATTATATTTACTTACAATCTAAAATAGCGTTTAAAAATTGTTAAAATTTATTATGAAAATTTGAAGCCCAATGATGGCAACTCAAGAAAAAATTTAAAGTAAACAGCTTCAACTTCGTCAACAAAAAGGCACGGATCTTGTATGACAAGGAATTAAATTTAGAGAGATCTTTTGCAGCAAATTAAGACAATCAAAGAACCCCGACAATGTCACATCATAAAATTCAGTTTGTCAGCATTCAGAGAAAGGTTATAAGGGTCATTCTAGCCGGAGCCCCGCAAGGAGGAGCGGAGCGGCGTCTTCACTTTGGTTTTGATTAGAGGGACCAGACTTAAGAGGCTTATTTTGGAGAAGAGTTTTAACGAATGTTTTATAAGGGGACTTGGTGGAAGCGTAATTTTCCTAATAAGATTGTTGAATGATCAGCTTACTCACTTATTTTCTTAAGGAGGCGCTACAGCCCGAGACCAGAGAGAAAAGAACTAATAGAGAGAACCACCTTCGACGGTTGCTCTCTTTTTGCCTACAAGCTGTGATTTGCTCACCAACTTGCATATGTATTAACTCCATATAAAAAAAATGTGGGGAACAAATACTTATGCAAGTTGGTGTGCATTGAATACTCACCACCAGAGAGAAAAAACTAATTAGTTCTTTTCTCTCTACTCACCACCTTTGAAAAATGGCGACCACCTTTGAAAAATGGCGGATGTAGTCAGCTGTTCAGAGGTATTCAAAGAAAATTCAAAATTGTGGATGAACAACTTTTTGGTAATCTCAATGTGTTCGTTTGGGAGTAATATCATTCGAATATGAAGTGAAATTAATTAATCTTGTTAGGTGCCAGAACAATGAAGATTTAGAAACAATTCTAAATTACGCATTTAGAGAAATATTAGTTAGTTATTTGAAGCCAGTTTTAATCATTAAGTAAGTAAAATAAATTGGGTGGTGCAACAGACCAATGGGAATTAGGACCTAGAAACATAAAACTCTGAGAGCACTACAACTATTATTTGTTTATTATTAGCTGCGTTTAGTTTTTTCTCTCTGCCCGAGACGAACTTGTGCCTCACCCAACATGCGTCTATCTCTATACTCTAATACTCTATAGCCAGATCGGTCTCTAGCTAGCTTTCTCCAGTTTCGCACGCCAAGTTGGTTGAGGTTGAGGAATCAGCTTAAATAAATAAATTATGTGGCGCAACAGTCCATGAAGAACCAGGGCCTAGTGACTTACAACTCTCAACCATTTATGTGTGCGAGTAATGTTGTCAGAGATGGAAGGGACCTACAGTTTATATGTCGAATCCAAACGGCTAATTTGAGAAAGCACTTTTCATGACAAGAATTACTCTTGAAGGATTTGTCAATTCCTCGCAAGAGGCAGTACCGGTGAAAAAAGTTAGGTGGCACAGGCAGGGATTGAACCCAAGACCCCTTGCATGACAGTCCAACGCACTAACCATCAAGCTACGGTACTACGAGGAATCAGCTTACCATCGTTATAAAATCAGAATAAAGGTAAGGGACCCAAGTGGCTTCCCTGAGATACTCCAGGTAAAGCAAAAGTATGCTTGGAATTAATCGCTCTGAGAAGTTGTTGATATACTGACGGTCAGCTAGATATGAGAAGAATGATATCAATAAGTCGGCAGAAGTTCAAAGACGCATCACCAGATGAGTATAGTGGTCGATTCTGTCAATATGTTTTGGTGAATCAGTGAACCAACCGTTGTGGAAATATGTATCAGTTTTTTGCTTCTATTAACTTTAACACATTTTTGTCAACGGACACTTAGAACTAAGGTATAGACTTTTTACTCATAATTCTTTAAGGTCTGTTAAAGTTAAAGTATTAACTTTTTAAACTTGATGAGTTAACATAGTTCTTATTTAATTTTATCTCCATATCCATGAACTAATTTTCAATAGAATTGCGTTTAGTATTTCTGTCACGAAGTTCTTGAAATCAGTACAGGTTCCCTTTACAAACGAGTACCTGCATAACTTGTAAGATTTTATTTTTATATTTTCATTAAAGTTTGTATCTATTTTATCCACGCGGGCGTGACGATATGATAATTTTGCGTATCTCTTTGCAAACCTTGAGCCTACGCTCTAAAAAGGCCTTACCGACATAGCAGCACAGGCATAAAGTCATCCGGTCCATCGCGTTTTCACGTTATTCTCGTCCCATCGTCCTCTCGCTAATCCTCCATTAGATTATGTGAACTTAATACTTGTGAACAGTTTTATGGATGCGCATCTTTCTATAACCATAGATTGTTGTCTGATGCAGGGTTAATTTCTACTATTTATTCAATTCGCCTCATTTCATTCATATCTTGCCTTATAAACTTATAAAGCTTATCGGGGTATTTTTGAATTTATGCTTAGCTCGGTTTATGCAAATATAGGTGATATGATAACGGCAGATAGTACCAGCTGACTTCCCCTTCCTTAGCGACAACGAACGAAAAAACGGGCTCGGCACGCCAATGTCTTACTATGATGCTATTAAGGTTTAAATAGTACGTGCTTAAGGATGATGCTAAAACTAAAAAACAAAATAATATAACTTAAAATCGATCTTGAATATGGGATGGGTGCAGCGGCAGCCACCGTAGTGCAGCAGTGCAGTGCTGATGCTGATATTGCTGCCGCGCGCTGTGTAGTTTGTTGTGGAACAATTGCTGCACATATGTGGAACATGGCTTACTGATGGCGGTTGAGCTGGCTTCTGCTGCCGCGACTAGGCTGCCGCTGTTGCTACTGCTGTTTAGGAGGGATAAATTTAATGCATTTTAATATGCACGCTCTGATTTTATGCGCCCCCATTTAGCTCTTTGTGCATCAAGGAATTCAGATCCTCCCCACGGAGACCTACCGAGATCGAAGCGACGACGACGGCGACGGACGGCCAGCCATTTGGCCACCGTTTATCGACGATATCTTAATTTTTATTATATTCAAATTAGTTTCAGTGTATGCAGATAAATTCGCCCGTATGACTTTTATAATCCGCCTTAAAGCTGATTTTTGTTTTTTTTATTTCTGTACCACGGAGATTCTCTTCGAGATCGTTGTTGCTGTTGTTATGTTTGTATCTTTTAGTTTTAGTGCATCCAAACTCAAGCTCTTATGGAGGACAAGTCTTAGTTAATAACACTGCTCGATGTCTATAGGGAGAAGTTCGAATGAGGTCGTGTTGGCATTTTTTCTTTTCGATCAGATAACCAGGAATATTTTCCGGAATCAAAGTTGAACGCGCCATCCGCGTCTATGTCCGCGGCCTCCAAAGCCATACCAATATTTAGCTGGAGCCGTAGATCGCCATCGCAGCATGTGGTGATAGATCAACCACTGGACAATATTTTCAACGGAATTCGTCATCTTTTGCGGATAGCTGGAATCTTGGAATAAAATAGACAAATCACTTTATTACCATCTGTACTGTATATGAGGGAACAAAACACTCCTTTGGTGCAGATAGGTTTTGGTATATACGAGTCTAACAAAAGGAGTGGCCCTGGTGGCCTGGCCTGGCTATGTCTTGTTTTAAGTTAAAGTTAAAGTTAAGACAAGCTGTATCTTTGGCAACTTTATATTCGCTGACTTGTATGTTATAATAGGACTGCTTCAAATGCAACAAATTGAATGGAATGCAATTCACCGCGTCAAACACTTAACACCCTACTGATGCCTGATGGGTGGTGTTTGTCTCTTGTTGTTTGTCTTTTGCTGTTTTTTTTTAGCTTCCATAGCTATAAGTACACGTTTCGTTCAAGCCTTGAAGCTCTCTGTGTATATCGAAAGCAGTTTGTTAACAATATCTCGAGTCCCGCGTAAAACTTCACAAGAGTAACGTGTAGTGAGTGTGTCGCTATGTCGAGTCATTTGGAACGCAGCACGCCACACAAAAGACACACACCATTCGCGTCACTGTCACCTAAGCTGTTGGAGATTGTGTCGAATGTCATTTTGACATCGATATTCAAATTGCACAAGATAGCTATCATTTGTCCAGTCAGCATCGGTTTGGTTCGGTATCAAATCGAATCGACTACGACTTTGGTTTTCGGATTCAGTTCACTACCGTACATATAGAATGTCATATGGGGATGTTTGAAGTCGTTGTTGTTGTTGTTGTTTTTGTATTATATACCTAACTTATAGTTGATCGAAGAGAATTGATATTCAAACCGATAACTAGCGAGGAAATATTTGTCCTATAGATTCAGATTCGTTGAAAAGTGGAACGCACAAAGTATAGGTAAATATATAAGTTCGATATAAGGTGATTTATCATTGCAACGCTGTTGCTGCTGCTGCTGCACACAACACAATTTTAAGACAAAGTTATAGTAATTTGGAGCGATATTGTATCTTTCTATCTATCTATCTATCTATCTATGTATGTATATGGCTTGTCTCTATATTATGCCTTTCTACATACATATATATTGAAATGAACAACTGGAATAGTAGGTGGTTAAATTGATATACCTGTTGTAAGATTTGATATGTTGCACCTGATGACATAGTAAAATAAGTCAAAACTCCAGCTGCTGCAGCAAACAGTTCAAACTGATCTTAGATAGAGATATTAATTTTTGGTTGATAAGTTTTGTCACATAAAATGTGTTTGAAATAAGTTTCAAGGTATATCTGATTACAGATAAAATCAAGAAGGTAATATGACAATATTTCATTGCTAATTTTAACCTGATATAAATCGAACAAGAGATTGTTAAGCATGATACATTTTTGGTGGTTGCTTTGTTGAAAGGATTTAGTGAAATAAAGTGAAGGTACTACACGATGATAGGAACCACAAGATCCATACGATTAAGTTGGTGGTCTACAAATGGACAAATGCGGTCTCCCTCTACTGCGCTGTCCTGTGGTCGTGGTCTAGAAGACTTTCCTGGCTGGAGCATTGGTTTCCATGCGCTCTACGGGACCAAGCCTCTCAGTCGTTTTGACAATTACCCTTGTGGCTAAGTTTACATCGCTGTACAGTACAGCCCGAACAGCTAGTCGTTCCATTTTCTCCTTTACTCACCTTCTATGCATACGGGACCGTAGATCACGCGAAGAACTTTTCTATCGAAACGACTCAAGGTGCTTTCATTCGCTTTAGTTATAGTCCATGCTTCAGCAACATACATCAGGACGGCTATGATAAAAGAGAGAGCTTTGTTACTTAATTTTTAGCCTAGAGAAACAACGGTTAGCAGGAGCAATTCTTCGTTTGATCTCGGAGCTGGTGTTGTTTTCTGTGTTTAAAGCGGAGCCTAGGTAGACAAAGTGGTTAACTACCCCAAGGTTACGTTTATCGATAGTGACGTTTTCACCGAGACGTCGAGTCGGTATTGTAGGTCCTTCCTTGATGACAACGTGTACTTTGTTTTGCCCTCGTAAACCGCTAAGCACATTTGTGCCGATTCTGCTTCAATACTCACAAAAGCCTCATTGACATCACGCTAAGTTCTTGAGATTTTGTCAACTTTTGAATAATAGTGCCTCTAGTGTTGACGTCGGAGCTCTGCACTATTCTGTCAAGTACGATGTTAAAAAGTCACATGACAACGAATCACCTTGTCTAAAACCTTTTTTGACATCGAAAGGTTCTGTTAAGTTGTTTCCAACTTTTATGGAACAGAACAAATTCTAAATATGGTAATCCTGCACAAACTGACGAGTTTGGCAGGGATACGAAAACTGGACATGTCTCTATACAGTTCGTCCCTATAGATGCTGTCATTTGCGGCCTTGAAACCAATGAGAGATGGTGGGTGTCGTTTTGATGTTTTGGGGTTTTTCCAGGATCTGCCGTACTGTGAATATTTGATCGACTGGGGACTTTCCTGGTCTAAAACCACACTGATAAGGACCTATCAGGTTGTTGACGATGGGCTTTAGAAGTTTACATATTACGACAGAGAGGATTTTGTAAGCGATGTTAAGGAGACTGATTCCTCTGTAGTTGGTGCAGTGTATAGAGTCTTCTTTTTTCAGTACCGGGAAATAAATACTAAGGTTCCATTCATCCGGCATGCTTGCTTCCGACCAAATCTTACAGATAAGTTCGTGCATGCTCCTAACCAAATTATCTCTACACAGAAAAAAAGTTGTCTTATTAACAATCATCAATAGTCAACTTGCAATTTGGCCAAATTGACGCATTGACTTCCAAAATAGTCAATATGACCTTATGTCAAAAAATTGACTACTGGATGGATAGTCAATAGAACAATTTTCTATTGTCAATTTTGGGAAGTCAATATGACAAAAAAAGTAGTCAATAGAACAACTTCGGTTGTCAATATGACAATTTGGTTGTCATATTTACAACCAAAATTGACTATAGAGGATTGTTGTATTGACTACCCAGTAGTCAAATTAGATTCAGAAAAAATTGTCATATTGACTACTGCCGTTGTTGTATTGACTACCATGGTTGTCATATTGACTATCGAGAATTGTTATATTGACAATCAGGTAGTCAAACTAGATTTCGGTTTTCAGACAAAATTGTAATAGTGACTACCGCAGTTGTCGTATTCACTACCTACCGCAGTTGTCATATTGACAACCGCAATTACATACATTACATACTACTCAGCACATAAATGTTCAGAGTAGACACACATCACATTGAGCGATTGTAGACTATGATAAAAACACAAGATATTAATACAAGACAGAACGACAGAGGAGAAAGAACAACAGACAGAAAGAACACATGAAAACAGCACTCCATCTGTCTACTAAGCGTGCTCACTGATGCTTGGTTTCGGTGATCGATGGGAACCGAAGCTTTATCAGTGACTAGGCCGTTGCCCGACAACCGCAATTGTCGTATTGACTACCGCAGTTGTCATATTCACTACCGCAGTTGTCGTATTGACTACCGCAGTTGTTATATTGACAATCACTGTTGTCATATTGACTACCGTAGTTGCCATATTGACTACCGCAGTTGTCATATTGACTAGAGCAGTTGCCATATTGACTTCCGCAGTTGTTATATTGACTACCGCAGTTGCCATATTGACTACCGCAGTTGTCATATTGACTACCGCGGTTTCCATATTGAGTACCGCAGTTGTCGTATTGACTACCGGAGTTGTTATATTGACAGTCGCTGTTGTCATATTGACTACCGCAGTTGTCGTATTGACTACCGCAGTTGTCGTATTGACTACCGCAGTTGTCATGTTCACTACCGTAGTTGCCATATTGACTACCAAATTAGTCAGTATGACAACCGTAGTTTCAATTTCCTTCAACCGAAGTTGTCTTAGACTGCGTTTAATCTCGTGTTAAATAGGGTATCTTGGATAGGTGGATTTTTAGATACCTTGTTGAATGAGTTGGATAGCTGTATTGAGATAGCTGTCAAAACATCAAAAACAACTTTCAGCTGTTGGTCATCTACAAAACGAGAACAAAATAAGTCAATTTTGAAGTTTGAAAAATAGATCATAATAACCTTCTAAAATTCGGAGGCAAATAGCTTCTTCATCGTCTACTATATGTACAGAACATCCTCAAATACAACTTCAACTAACATTTTGTATCTTTTTGTTTACCAACAAATACAAAAAGCTGAAATCAATTTTCAAGTTTCTTGAAATTCAACCATATGTTGAATCAGCTGTTCTGTCAGATACCTACATACCCCGGAAATTCTTGGATACCTTTGGATTCCTTTTTTGACATCTCAGCTGTTTTGGATCAGCTGTTATTTTACACGTAAAACACTAACAAAAAGGTATCCGGATACCCTATCTGTCTGAGATTGAACGCAGCCATATTGACTACTACAGTTGTCATATTGACTACCAAATTGTAAAAAAATTTCGGATCCCAAAATTGACAACCGAAAATTGTTCTATTGACTATCGCTGTTATCGGCTTTCACTACCAAAAAATGACTTTTTTCGTTCTGTGTAGCCATCTGCTCCAGAGGCTTTGTTAGACTTCAGCTTAGATATTGCAATATTTACTTCTTCTAAGTCGGAAAAGACGGGATTGTTGGCTTTCGTCTTCTATATTGAATGGATCAACCTGCCTGATAGTGGAATTCGGTGCGTTGAACAGTCTGTGGAAGTAGTCCTTCCATGTTCTCTTGCGAATTTCGTTTCTCCTGCTCAAACAACTTTCGAACTTCATTTCTGCTTTTGGACCATAACATCTTTCGTCTCGAATATATTAATATTATTGTAAACTTTTGGTGAAATGTATGTACAATTGTACATATATACAAATTTAAATTACTGTTTCTTACTAAACAGTTAAATAACACAGAAAATTCCACATTGAATTGCTTGCTGTCAAAAAGTACGTTTCATATTTTCTATTCTTTGGCTTTTAACTGAAATATAATATTTACTTTATTACTAGGTACGTAAAAAAGCTAGAAGTTCGGTTAAATTGACATCTACTTCAAATGACATTGAAATTAGCACTGTTCGATTTAAATGAGCTCGCGATATTGAAACGTCAAAAATATGATGGATGCTCCGTCAACAGTTTCATCTGCATCAATTCATTACATTAAATGTACGTTTATTCAATATTTTGACAGCTATTGCGGCTGCATCTCCAGTTGCAGTGATGCCTTCATTGTTCTTTATCAATCAATCAAAACAAAACACATGATACGATACGAGTACAACCTTTAGCTGTTAAATTCATTGAAATAATTATATGTAGGTCAAATCTGCTAATTCTGTTTGTGTCTTTTATACAGTTTTTATAATATTGAAGCAAAATTATTTATTTAATGACGTAAAAGCATGTATTTTCTTTCAGACGTCACATCCTGAGGTTGTTAATAAATTTTGATGTACATTTTCTAAAATTCAATCATTCCATTTGTAATCTAAGAATTAATCATGTTTTCCATTTGTTAACTGGATTTATTTGACAACTTGCTAAATATGTATCGTTAGTCCAAAATAAACTTGTCACCCGACATCAACTGTCATTAAAACAAAAAAAAAAAACACACTCATGACATCGTTATTGACTCACTAGATACATCATGCTCTCTCATAAATTTTGTCTAATGGGATTGTCAAAATTTTCATTGAACCTAATATTTTAAGAAAAACGCTGAAAGGTTTTTCAACCTATATGCGCAATATGAAATCAATGTAATGCCTATTGGTAAATTTTAAAATTTAACAAATTTAAATATCGATCATTCAGTAATTAATTATGGTTATAGAACTCGATCAACAGGCTTTTACAATCACTTAGTCTTAATAAAACTTTTGGTATAAATGTATTTACATATATACTTATTACGGATGCTGAAGTCTTTTACTTCTTAAAAAGGCTCTAACTTGAGATAGATATTGCAGTGAGACAAATTTTCTAACAGACCAAAATTCAAGTAATTGAATTCTTTTTTGCATTCCATTTGCATCCCCTAGCCTATATCTATAGATAGGTATAACGCACTTCCACTTGGCTTCCTTGGCTACTTCTGCAGGTAGCACGCAAGCCCCCCAACTGCTAGAAAGATCGAACATTCGATTTGAATTGGTGTCATAATTTGCTTTTGCCCGGCCGGCCAGCAGCCGGTGTGGCGTGGCAGACCAACATGCAACACCTCCAGTTGTGAGGCTTGAATTGCGTAATTCAACCTGTGTGGAGAGTACAGTTTAGGATATAGGATGGACAGCATTAAAATTGAAGGCATAACAAGGTTTGACGTATCTGCATGATTAAAAAACTTGAAAAAACTATAACACTGACAGGTATTGATAAAGCATTTGGAAATACAGGTACCGTAATTAAAATAAGGTTTGGAGGTTTTATCAGACAGTACCCGTGATACAAAACTTTAGATAGGATTTTAACCCAAGACCTCTGTCATGACCTTTCTATGCACTAGCCATTACGCCCAGGGTACTTTAACACTTAAATCCTAGAAATTTAGAAAACTTAAGGTTTCCAAAGATTAAAGTTTGTATATACATCCTTAAAGTTCGCCTGTTTTAAGTTCGATTAAAGTTATGATTTTTTTATGAATCTTTAAGAAACCTTTGAAATTTTCTAAAATTAATAGAAAGAAAAATAAAAGAAAATCCGGACTAACAGACATCTCAGAGCAGATCGACTGGAAAGAAATTAATTTCGTCGCTAGCTGGTGAAATCAAATCGTTTATAAATTGAACACGATATCAATTTCACAGCATCAGCATTTCAGCATCTATGCGCCATCGATCGCCCGTTTTATGCTTAAAAAGCAGCTATATGCCTATAACTAGGTGCAGAAACAATTTTCAGTGCACATCCAGAGCATGGATCTGTTTTTTTTTGTTTTGTTTTTCAAGGAGATAGGCCTTTGGTATATTGCATCCGTCGGCGTAGTCGTCGTCGTCAGTCGCGTCCGTCCGCACGTCAATTCCTTCTAGATTTTGCCCACCACGGGCGATTTGAAATTTCGCATTGAACCCTGGCTTGACCTAAAAAATTCTTATAACGTTGTCGGCCTTTTGGTGGATACTTTTAATAACGAAATTATGTTTTTGCTGGTAACATGCTAATAAACCATCCGGGTTTTATAAGCTCCACAAGTGGTGTGTTAGTGTTTGAGCGAATTTTGTAATTCTTATTTTTTTTTTGTTAAAAGTGCTTTGCTGCTATGTGCAGTGCATGGTGCCTATACAATATAAGTGCACAAGTTAACGCTGCTCAAGCTCTATACCTAAGCTAGTTCAGTATCATATCAGGATTAGAGGATCGTTGGGGCATCAGACTAGGAGTTCTCTACGTGTGAAATTTATTTATCATGTTCGCGGGTATCAGTTTTCCTTAACGATAAATCCACTTATCTTGTTCGAGAATTTTATTTTTCTGCTTCATATAAAAATATATATACAGCCATGCATCTCACTGACTTAAGGTTCCTATGGATACTTGGTTATACCTTACTTACCTCTCTTAAGATCAACAACATTGGTGATGCTGCAGATTATGCAATTTTTATTTTTATTTATTTTATTTTAGTTTTTCTTTTTAATTTTTAACTCCATCCGAAATCGCTTTTGGGCACCTTACTAAATGTTGATATAACAAATAGATGGAATGGAAGAGAATTTAAGGAGAGATTTTTAAGGTTTACGTGAGTTTATAATCTTAAACGTTTGATGAACACAAAAGATACAAATGGGTGTGATCGGCTTGTATTTCCATATGGAAAAGATTATTATATACTTCTGGAGGTAAAAAAACCGTTAGGAAAGCAAGTTTTCACTCGAAATGTTTAACTTTGTTGCTTAATGAGTCGATGATGAGAGTATAGCTTTTAGGTCAAAAGTAAAGTTAACCTTATCTCTGCTGCAGCATTCGTACAATATATGTCGTTGCTAGACGATATACTTCAGCATCAATCTCTTAAGAGACAATTTCTTGAGCTATCGTAAATAATTTAGGTCATAATAATTACAGAGGTCAAAGCAATATTTACACTTTACTAAAACAAAAAAATTAAGTTCAAATAAAACCATAACCAAAACTTTCAAAATTACCAAAAATATGTAACGAAAAAAAAGTTCTTGCCTTTTTGTAATCAAACATTAAGACTGATGACCAAGATTAAAATGTTTCAATAACCGTTTCGCAAATAACGTCTTTATTATCCACGATTATATCATATCTGAAGATAATATGGTTGAAGAATATATATAAGAAGAAAAATTCGTATATACTTAACTCTTATTTATAGATCTGGTCCTGAGAAAATTGTTGAACGTTATAGGCCTGTGTACCTAAGTGGTGTTTTTTTTTACAGAACTGTAACTTTAAGTTGATGTTCAAATAGAAGACATGTGCATTCCAGAGGACACAAGCGTCTACTTACTCTTACTCCTGCTCTCACCTCACCTCAACGGGAGATTGGGTTTCAACCCCAGTTGAAAGTTGTTGGGGTTAGTAAAAGAGAGAGGGGACGACGTGTTTCCACTAAGGCATCTCTCTTTTCATCCAGACGGCAGCGGAATAATTCCCAAGATGGAATGAACGATGGGCATCTACAGTTCCAGTATGGTTGAACTACTAATTGAACACCTTATAGGGCTTCTACGACATATTCGGAGCCCAGGCCTGTAAGGAGCGGTTATGCTGGCTCTTGCCATTGGAGTAAAATCAAGGACCTGGTCTTTAAGGTTGACGGTCGTGCGTCAGGGTGACTTCCTGACCACGAAAAAAAAACAGTTGCGAAGCACCAACAAGCCTTGAATTCGGATGGATTTACTGTTGACAACATTAGCAAACGAATTAAAGCCTACAAACTTCGGATATACACGTGGCATGTTAGGTCCCTTAATAGACCACGTACATCTGAAGAATTAGCTAAAGCCCTAGATTTCTCTAAAGCAGGTATCACCCCCATCGAGGAGATGCGATGGGATATGGGCCGGGCAAAACGTGGATGAAAAACTGCTACACTTACTACGCTGCTTTGTCATTGGAGCCATACTTAGGCAAGAAGTCTTGAAGCTATAATTACATCAACGAGTACCTCATGACCATCTGCATCAAAGCTTAATTCGGCAACATTAGCCTAATATGCGCACACGCCCCAACAGAAAAGAAGGTTGACAACACCAAGGATATGTTCTTTGAGCTCTTGGACAAAGCACATAAGCAATGTTCTAGCTACGGTATTAAATTTGTTTGAAGCAACCACCAACAAGGAACCCCTGGTTTAATGGTTTAATGGTCGGCAGGCAAATGTAGCAAAACAACAGTCACGCAAAGCGGTGCTGCATAGAAGGATGAGAGCTTCTCACAAGCCTTATGAGCAAAAGAAGAGAGAGGAACACTGAATTCTGAGAAGGAAAAGTGCGCTGTCGAAGATGTTGAGAGGTTCGAAAGCAGGTGAAACTAAGATCCTATTGAAACCAATGTCCGTCCCGGAAATTCTTCGAATCCACTCTCAGTGCCGTACAGGAAGACCGCGGATCAGTTGGTGCGCACAAGTGGAAAGTGACCTCACCTAACTTGAATTGCGCAACTGGAGACATCTAGCTAGGGACCGAGCTAGAGAGATAAGTTTGTTGGGTGAGGCCCTAGTTCACACAAGACTGTGGCGCCGCCTTAAGTAAGTTAGAAGTTTAAGTTGGCAAATGGCAAAACTATTTTAACTGGTAATTATTTTGTCCGTCGATTTGTATTAAGTTTGGTTTGGCATTTCAACATGATTAAAATGGCTCTTGAACAACACTTTCAAATTGTGGAAATTCATTTTGAGAATCATTGTTCATGTTAGGTTAATAAAGAAAACTGCTTTATTTGGAATGATGATAGTCCTTAAGTGTATGTTGATGACTGTGTGGTGTGCTTTATAGGTTGGTGTAATAATTGGTCCGTACTTCTTTAAAACGATGACCACAACGGTAAAGCCAGTGGCGACCTCTATAAAACCATGATTACTAACTTTTTCGATCATCAATTGAACAAGCATGAAGTGCAGGAGCTTTGGTTTACAAAAGAAAGTAGGTACTAAAAAATACCCTTTATTTCTTAACTGAAATTAATTCTTTCGAAATTATGTATCGGAATAACAGCATTAATTTATTTAGGGGCGGTAAACTAAATCGAAAATAAATGTAAAACTCATGTTGATTTTGTCGATTTTTCTAGAGCTTTTGATTGAGTATTCCTATGCTTAAAAAAGAACTAAACCTACTGCGATTTTATTCTACTCTCTTTAAATGGATTAGCGGAAGCTTAGAGAATTGTTTTCAATTTCTAAAAATTGGACTACTATTTTGGTTTTCCGCAAGGAAGTCATTTAGGCCCGCTGTTGTTTCTCCTTTTCAAAAATGAACTTTCTTCGATATTTATTATATGTAATTTTCTTATGATTGTGGACGATGTTAAATTGTTTCAGTCATCTCTAAAAAACATTAATTAAACTGACAATTTTCTTATAAAGGGTGTTTAAATTTTAGGAGCCGATGTTGATTTTGAATTAAACACAAACAATTTAGGAAATTACTGTCATATCTTTTTAATGTGATAATATTGGTATGGTTTAATTATGTACAACGTCACACCTAAATCCAAAGGTTCAAATTTGCGATAACGCTGAGGCGTAATTTAGGTTCTATGTCGTTAATGTGCCGAATTATCTCATCCTTTAGCTCTTGAATGTTGCTGACTTTTAGAAGTACACCTTTTCTTATAACCCCAAAGAAAGAGGTCCAACGGTGTCAAATCACATGATCTTGGCGGCCAATTGGCATCGCCACCACGTGTAATAACACAGCCGTTGATTTTGTCGTCCTGTTGAAACCACATATCGTCCACATACAAATCTTCCAATTTGGGCCATAAAAAGTTCGTTATCGTCTCACGAGATCGAACACCATTCACAGTTACTGCCTGACCGGCCTAATTTTAGAAAAAAGAGGCTGGGATGCGACCCACACTGATAACTTCCCATCCTGTCTGTCGATTTGTCTTGCTTAGAAGTTTGTCTATATGTATCAATTTTTACCAAATTTGAGTACAATTTTTTGTAGATTTTATTTTTTTATGAAAAAACGGACTGTTGGATTTTTATAAAAAAAATTACTGAATATTGAAAACAATATTTTCTTTGAAATTAAATAAGTTTGAAGCCAATATTTTTAATTTTTAAAAAGCTATTTGAGTCGAAAGTAAATTTTTACCAAGTTTTAGTATTGTTTTTTTTTAGGTTTTTATTTTTTGTAAAAAAAACTGTCAATTCGATTTTTCCCAAAATTTTATCGAATGTTAAAAACAATATTTCTTATAAGTTACAATTAGTTAGAAGCCGTTATCTCAAATTTTTGAAAAGATAATTGAGTCGAAAATCAATTTTTACCAACTTTTGTTAATTTTTTTTTCGGTTTTTAATTTTTTGTAAAAAAAAACTGTCAATTTGATTTTTTTTCAAAATTTTACTAAATGTTGAAAACAATATTTTTTGAAAGATTAAAATAGTTTAAAGCCAATATCTCCAAGTTTTGAAAAGATATTTGAGTCGAAAATCAATTTTTACCAACTTTTGTTAAATTTTTTTTAGGTTTTTATTTTTTCTTTAAAAAACGTCGATTTGACATTTCTCAACACTTTTCAGAATGTTAAAAACAATATTTCTTATAAGATAAAAAAGTTTTAAGCCTAAATCTCAAGTTTTTGAAAAGATATTTGAGTCGAAATTCAATTGGATTTTTCTCAAAATTTTATCAGATGCCAAAAATTGTTTTGTTTTGGAGATGAAATCATATTTTAGTCGTAAAATTTTCGGGGTGACAAATCTTTTTTCAGTTTTTTTGATTTATAAAAAAAAGCGTTAATTGCATTTTTTTTCCAAAAATATAATTGTTTTGTATCACGTTACAATATATAATATAAAATTTAATTTAAGTCTCTAGCGTCATTGGTTCATAAGATATTTAGGTTTAACCAAAATTTTCACCTTTTTTTTAAACTGCAATTTTCTTGAGAGCCCTTCTTGCATCTTTTTGCCTTATTATTTCTATAACATAATTTATTTGAAGTCGATATCTCTTCTGGTTCTTGAGCTATGGAGGACGAAAAAAAACGTCGCGAACGTACAGACGTACGGACGTACGGATTACAATAACTTCCTATGGGAAGTTAAAAATTTGGCCCGATGATGCCTCCAGCGGACAAACCGCACCAAACAGACAACCACTCTTGAAATATCATTCGCCCAAATGCGGCAATTCTGCTTATTGACGAATCCACTGAGGTGAAAATGTGCTTTAGCACTGAAAATGGTTTTCTTCAAAAATTTACCATCCAGTACTGCTATTTCTTGCCACTATTCTGATGACGCTTGAAATGGTCAAGAGCCTTTAATTCTTGAGTCAATTGCACTTTGTAACAATGTAAATGCAAGTCTTTATTCATAATGTTCGTCAACGACGAGCGTGAGAGGTGCAATTGTTGGGCACGACGACGAGTTGAGATCGACGGCTCTTCAGCCACAAAATATTTTGACAGCACGAGCTGTTCGAGAATGCACTAGTTATTTTTACATCTCTTAACGACTCGGTTTGTATAATCTTTTGGACGATTTTTCTGATTGATCGCAAGTTGGGAAGAATTAATTAACATTTTGATTTGAACGCCTATTTTCATAATAAGCCTAAATAACTTTAACGCTTTGCTCAATTGTGTATCTGATGATTCAAATTGAATAAGTCTGAAATCGAATAAGTCTGAAATTGAGAAATGTCAAATGAAATGCAGGACAAAACTTGACGGTCTGATTCACATTCAACATCGGCCCATAAAATTTAACCACCCTACCCTTTATGTGTAGGTAAAAACAAAAACATAAGTATATAAAGAAAATATTTTTTCATTTAATCTGTTTTGTCATCTATTCGAAAAATAACTGTCAAAATCCCAAGATTCAGTTTTGTTACAATATTCAATGTTTTAAACAAAATTGTCTAAAATGTCTTGCAATAGTGTAAACCTGCGATTTCATCTGACAATATTGTCAGAAACGTCATTTTAAGTGATTGTCAGACAACATTTGAAACTGTCAGATGTCATTGCTTTTAAAACGTCTTAACGATTTTCTCATTGTCATATGTTATACATTTTCTGCTCAGGGCCAAAATCAAATCGGTAAGCCGTCTGATGATGAAATTTCAAATTCCAAGTCCAACTTTACGAAAAAATATCTGCCAACAGCAATTTGTCATTTGACCTATTTGGCTATTATCAGCTTATTGATAGTTATTTCCGTTGCACTGACTTTCCTGAAAATGTTGTCAAATCTGTCAATCCACTGAACTTAGCTTAACACTTTTCTGTCATCCCTGTTTTTAGCACCCTAAAAAAGTGTAAAGTAAGTAACATTTATAAGCATGCAACATGTATAGGAATGTTGCTATCTATTAACTTCAAAGCAATTGCTAACTAAAGTAGGAACATATCAATGTCATTAAAAAGCAAACAATATTCTCGTGCGCTATAACATTTCATTACGCAACATCTTTCTATGGCTGTGGATAATAAATAATCCAAAATACCTTGAAGATGGTTTGAAATTTCAGCTACATTCCGATTACCCCATGTAAACACCACACTGATGCATATAAAGATTGTCAATCAATACCACAACCAGCGATGCAGGCTGGATCAATTGAGGCAGCAGACCACATTATTTTGTATTAAAACATTTTATCACCGATATCTCTACCACCAATTTTTGTTGTTATTTGAATACTGCCACTCGACTCGCTCGCAGATTCCAAATTCCGGTCACAAAACTATGCACAAAAATGGTCCATTTGTTGATGCTGTTTCTTTCTTTTTTTTTTAGTTTGAAGCCATGTGGAGGATGTGGTTTATGATTCATTGAGCCAATCTTGAATTACAATCAGTGATCGACTCTCGTTTCGGTGAGTTGTACACTTAGTCTTTTTGAACTATGTAAGTGCATGTAACCCGCTTCAAACCTCTATGGCAAAGGTGCTGCATTTGACTGTCGAAAAGATTTATAGTGTGATACGGTATTGCACCGAACTGACTGTAAGTCATATCGATTACAATTTTATTGATGCTAAATAACAATGCCTACACAATGACTGCGCGCTTGCCGCGGCCGCCACTGCCGCCGCCATTGCCCCTCCAACTTCATATCCGTCATGGTGCGCCATGGTTTGGCCGAATTTTGTTAGCCTTTGATGCAAGCAAAATATCTGCATCTGCATCCGTTAAGGTTTCGCAACATCAAATCGCAAGGATAGGTTGGCTCATGCGTATGACCAACTGACGACGCGACGTGTATTCCGCGTCCAACTTTGACTGTGGCTCCAATGTGTGCAGTGTAGTGCGGTGTGGTGTTGTGCAGTTATTGGCGGCATAGAAAAGTCTGCGCTAGAATTCTATATCTCTCTCACCACGCCATATGGATCCTAAAAGAACAATCCATAAAGGTGTAATATCCATAATGCTCACAGCAGGAAAATTAATTTCCTTGGAAACGTGTTAACGATATTTCATTCTGTTCGGATTCTAGTGGATTTCTGTTATTGCTGCAACCGTAACTTAGACGGACGTAGCGTCGCTTTCCGTTCGTTTCACGTCGCGTCGCTCTATGGAAATATAGAATTTTGTTTCTTTTTGTTTTGTTTTTATGAAAAGACAGACAATCGCAATGAAATATTGACCATTGAACAATTTCTGGGTTAAGGGACGAAATTACAGCGGTTTTCAGCAAATGGACTTATGGCAGCTGGGAAGATAAATGGAAGTTGCTGGCGTTTTGAGACCGCCCGGAAGGGGCATAATGTTTATTTTTTGTATTCATTCTGGATTTCTGAATATTTTATATTCTGATCAATCGTTAAAATATTTTTGTTTGGCTGTGTTGAATTTTTGTTAACTTAATTTTTGCATTGTTCCATAAAAGATCAGTGCAGTGCATTGTGCCTTTGACGACAGTCCTCCGGAACATACCCAAAAGGTATTGTATAAGAGGCATAAATGAGACTAGACAAAGTTGTCTAATAATTTGTATGTTAATTTCTTACCTAGAAAATTTTTAGTATAATAAATTATTTTGTTTTAAGATAATAATTTTGTTATGTTTATAGCTGCCAAAAAGGTTTTGGATCAACGATCAGTTAACGTTATTATTGTATTCATTTTTCCATGTGGGTGTTTGCTTTCAGTGAGAAGGTTTTTATAGAAACATTAAATGTTTCTTGAGTTATCTGCATAATGAGTTATCTAGAATGCCTTGAGTTATCTGGATCACTTCCAAAAAATACAGGTCTAATTCAGGTTTTCAGCTTTGAAAAATGGTATTTTTCTTATAAAGTTGTCACAAAATAAATAAAAGTCTTGAATTTGGCGCCATTTGAGGTAAAAAAGATTTGGCAATCCTTAAACAAATAGTTTGACAGTCTATGATTATTGAAAATCGGGCATAAGAAAACAGAAATTTAAGGTCGAGAGCAATACTAACTAAAAAAAAGCCTGGGGGATGTGACTCACGCTCATAACTTCCGGTTGTCTTAATAATGTTTTAACTGCAGTAAGCCAAATTGTCACATAAGGAACTGCAGAAGAATTTATTTTTTTCTTCAAATATTCTGGATGTTAAATCAAAAAAATTCCATGGTTTTTTTTTTTTTTGTATTTTACCAAAAGTTAATATTTAACAATTTTTTTTATAAGATAAAATAATTTTGAAGTTTGATTCGAAAATCAGTTTTTACATGTTTAGTAGTAAATTGTTATTTTTTATAAGAAAGCTTCTATTTGTATTTCTAAAAATTTAATCAAACCTTAAAAACCTTTGAAGTAAATGCCTTTTATTTTTTCGACTCGAATAATCCATTTGTACCAATTTTTTGATTTTTTGAATTTGTTAAAAAAAAACTGTTATTTCGATTTTTCTTAAAATTACACTAGATGTCAAAAAAGATGTTCGTTGATAAATCTGTCTGTTTTTGGGATATGGCCGACAATACAGATGAAAGTGCGAATGTACTGACTCGAAGGCATTTCTCTAAGTACCATGGATTTATTCGTCAATTGTATTGATCAAATAAACTTTGATCAAATATGTTTTGAAATACGTTCTCTATGTTCAAGCTGTCCAAAAATTGATGAAGAATTGGCGCATTTTGTGTTGTAGGGTATTCAAAACCTTAAAAAAAGACTTATTATTTAACAGCTGACATTGAAAGGTTAATACAAAAAAAAAATCTCGTATGGAGTTTTTCAAAAACGCTTCAACAGATTTATTTGAAAAAAATAACGTCGACTTTCAATTTGATATGGTCCACGGAAGAAGTACCTGAAAGTTTGAAGAAAAGTGTATTGCTGCCAATTTTATAAAAAGGAGATCCAAAAAATCCCAGTAATTATAGAGGTGTATCGATATTAAATACTATTACGGAAATCAGGGGTCTTAGTACAACGTTTAACCCAATGTATAAACGAAAATGACGTATTAAGTTTCAAGTTTCAACCTGGATTTCACGAGGGATACTCAACAGTAGATAATATCTTTTCCCAGATAAGTATTCCTCGTACAATTTAGGATAAGGGAAAAAATTTTACACATACTTTGTACACTCCAAGGCGGCTTTCGATTGCATAGACAGAGAATCTTTATTTTTCAAATTAAGCAACCTTGGAATTTCAAAAAAATGTTAAGGATCTTCCAGAAACTATACGAACAAAGTCGGCAATTTGAGATGAAAATATTTTTTCAAAGTGAACCAACAACTGGTGTAAAGCAGGGATATGTCTTGAGTACACTCCTCTTCTCAATTTATTTAGCCCATACAAATAATGTTCTACGCCGATGACATTGTTATATTTTATTTTCAGAATCGCCCAACATGTTCCAAATTATGATAACTTCAACTTCAACTTTACTCCAAGCTGTTGAACTTACAAATAAATACATTTAAATCTAAAATAATGGTGTTTCGAAACGGGGCTGGGTCGTCTTGTAAGGAATGAAAATTGAACCTGCGAAAATGAAAAACTGGAAATTGTAAAAGAATATAAGTATCTCAATATTTTACTTACTCAAACGCTATCATTAACAAGTATTTACAAGAAAAGCTTAAACAATCCAAACGCTCGATAAATTGTAATTGGAAAACTGTCCTCTGCGCCCGAAATAAAGCACCAAGTACAAAAAACAGAATTTTTGATGCAGTCGTTAGGTCAATTTATGTATGTGTTATGCGACAAGTCTGGGGTATTCTCGAGTTTAAAGAAGTAGAAAAACTCTTACGATTTTTCTTAAAAAGAATATTCAGATTGCCAGAAACACCAACGGAGACTGCCTATTTTTTCCGGAATGGCGAACACCAAGTCCTAAACACGAAGTACCACTCAAACAAAGGCAATCGAAAATCTTTAAAAATAAACCCTCAAACACTTTAAGGGAAAATTGAAAAGTTTGCAAGAAAAGCTTTCAACGCAAAGTCCAACAAGAAACACTTATTTTATTAAATCATTTTTGGACTTCTTTTGGACTTCGAATTCAAAATGGAACGCGTGCGAGTGACACCTCGGGTAATTTCACATTTATTGGAGGCCAAGGATCATCGTTGATTGATTATGCAATCCTAGGTGAAGAAGGATCTAGAAGTAAAAGAATTTCCGTATTCTGATCACCTTCCGCATTGTTGTAACATTCCAACGGCGGCGCTTGCAACCAAATTATGATGAAATTATAAGCCCGCAATCACTGCCCAGACTTAAATTGAAGTTATCGCAAGCCTCACCATACAGACAACAACTGGATGGTAGACTACAAGCACATCAAAGACCTCGCGGAAAAGGATGGAATTCAGGAAATTAGCCTTGGTTTGATCTTGAATGCCGAAAAGCTAGGAAGATTTCTTTTGCATGGTTGAAACATTTTCGGAGTTCCTCATTTAGGATTAACTACTTAGAGGCCAATACAAAATTTAAAGAGCTATGCAAAGCCAAAAAGTTGAAATATGTATGAAGAAAAACAAGCTTGCAGATTGCTGTCTTGTAAAAACGCTAGGGACTTTTGGAAACTGGCTTGGGAATTAAATGGAAAACAACCAGTAATACACAAAAAACTGTGTGCAAATTCACTTTTCCTTCACTTCAAAGATCTACTAAATCCCGAAACAACATTGACAAACTGGCATTATGCAGTTCCTCGATTTGAGAACGAAATTTTAGACCCAGAATTTAGTATGCATGAACTTGAACAAACTTTATGGACACTTAAAGATGGGAAAGCGGCAGGTTCAAATGGTATTCCAGTAGAGTTCTACAAATACGGAAGCGTCACACTGAAAGAACATCTGGTAACATTATTTAATAATGTTTTTGAGGGGAATCTTCCGGTAGATAAATTCAGGAATGCTGTAATATTCCCGATACACAAAAAAGGATCCTTGTTGGATGCAGCGAACTATCGAGGAACCTCTTTTCTAAATGCAACATATAAGATCTTCACAACAATGTTACAGAAACGACTTACAAGATGGATTACAACGCAAAATGTGCTAAACGAGTTTCAAGCTGGTTTTAGATCCGGATGCTCTACAATCGACAGTATCTTTGTCCTCAGGAGCCTTGCTGAAAGCTTTTGCATGCAGGGTAAAAAATTGTATGTATTTTTCATTGATTTCAAAGCAGCTTTTTACACGATCAACAGAAGTGCCTTATTTTACAAATTGTACAATCTGGGATTTTCGTTGAAGTTCGGCTTAATACTCGAAGAGTACATGCCTATAAATGCCTATAAATATAAAAATCAAATCTTATGTTCTTATCACACTTAATTAACAAATTTTGACATTTTCAACAACAATAAAAAACATCGAAATTTACACAAAATTTTAGTTTGGGAAACCTTTATTTAATTTGTCCTCTGATAATTTGTATTGAAAAATTTTAAATAAGGAAAGTTTAATATCAATACCTATAAAAGCAATGTGTGAGATTGTCGGTGAAATCTACTAAACATAATACCTTTTCACACTATGGCCACTTAAAATTTGTTTCTGAAATACAGTGATGTTCCAAAAATTTTGGTCAAACATTTTATTACCCTTTTCGGGATCAGTTCTTGGAATTTAGGAACGCTACAAGTTTTTTTGCACTAGTTAGCAACATGTCATTCAAACACTGTATAAAAGTTGATGTTATTATCAATAAGAGCTGCTTGTTGTAGTAGTCCAATACCAACCGAAGTGATTTCGTGGAAAAAATGGGAAAAATCAGTTCCCAGTGGAAGATCGTTTTTGGTGTTGTACAGCATCGGTTCAGGAATTCGGTGGACCTTAAAAACGATATGTGTCGAGCTACAGGCAAAGTAATTTTATTAAGCTCAGTGAGAAAAAGGCTCGTGAAAGCGGGACTTAAAGCACTCAAGCCGCTATTAAAGCCGGATTTTCCAAAAGAAAGTCAAAGAAAAACTATTGCTCTAGGCTCAGAAGTACCTAAATGTCAATGTCATCTCTTCGGACAAATAAAAATTCAAGCTCCATGTTGGAGATGGGAGGATCCTTACGCGAAGAGAACCAAAAGGAAGACTAAGCTCTGATTGTATTTTGCGGATGCCCCCCAACACTTAATTTTTGATGGTGTGAGGATGCTTCTCTAGAGATGAAAAAGGTAAATTGAGCTTTTAAGAATCCAAAGCCAATGCAAAAGTCTACCTTCGAGTCCTGGAAAACCTATTGGAGCACAGGGTGCTAAATCTTTTTGGGGACACTTGCAGTTTCATTTTTCAATAGAACAATGCTCCTTATAATACAGCCAAAATTGTAAGTATGAACTTGTTTTTAATTTTACCATGACTGACTAATATTAAGCTTTAAAAAAAAGCAAAAACTTTTATGACTACAAATAATATTTGGATTTTGTTTTTTAATTTCTAAGGTTAAAAAGTACTTCTAAGAAAATAATTGAGAATATTTTTGATCTATAATAAAACTTGAGGTCGCGAAGAAGTGCCCAGAGTTAGTTGATGAATTAAAAAAACTACTTAACCGGACCTGGAACACGATACCTGCATCCACATGGAAAAACCTATCTCATTCAATGTCAAGCCGATGCGCAGACGTATAAAAGCAAGAGGAGGTCCAACAAAGTATTAATTAGATACAACATGTTTCTGAGAAGCAATAAAAAAAAAAAACTGCACCAATAAAGCATTTTTATTTAATTTTTAAAAATTAAAAACTCATTTTTCAGTATAATCACTTTTTGCTCCCGTTGCCATTTTAGAAAAATCTCCAAATTGTATCATAAAACGATTTGAATCGCATAATAAAACAAAACCTCATTTAAAAATATGTTGTTATTTCAACACATTGACCAAATTCCAAAAAAAAAATCGTTTGACTAAAATTTTTCAAACGGCACTGTTTTGTTCAACTATGAAGAAACTTTGCTATGTTATATAACACGTTTTTATTAAAACCCAAAACTGTTATCAGTTTTCAATATTTGTATTTTTTACTTGCGACATATAGGAACTATATGGCAAGTTTTGCATTCGTGCAAAATTTCGAACTCGAGATTTTAATCAAACATGATATTACGATGGTAGAGAAGTCAAAAAAAGTGGGTCCCGCGATTCCGTCCGGTCTGTTTTGTCTGTCTGTCCACGCTCCTACAGCCTAAACCATTGGGTCGATTGAGTTCAAACTTGGAAGTTAAGGTTTTGAGCAGATTTTCGTTAGGCGTTTTTTTTCATTTTTTTTTTAAGATCAAAACTAACAGTGGCCCCCATACAATTTTTTTGGTCAAAAAACGAAAATTCGAATTTTCTCAAAAACAAACCGATAGATTTTTTTAAAATTTTCTCTAAAATTTTATTTTTTAACTTGGCTTCTTTTAGTAAGAAAATCATATTTTTGTATTGCTCAGGAAAGGTACCGCTCATAGAACCGTTATTTTGTTTTTTAATTTTCTCAGCAACTTATGAACTGATTTCAATAATTTTTTTTGTGAATAAGCTCTTATATTGCTTTAACAATATTTGATTATCCAAAGTGAAATTTTTTATTGTTTGGATTTTTAAAAAAATATTGAATTCTTTTTTTTTCAAAATTCTATATCTCAAAAACGGGTGAACATTTTTTTACGAAATTCAAATGTAGAGCGTATATTTACAATCACTAAACAACTGCATACCAAAAATGTTTTTAGAACAAAATTCAAAAATTTTATATATACAAAATTAATTTAAAAAAAAAACCGCTCTAACGATTTTCAAAACAAAAATTTGGAAAATCAAGGATTTTTTGATTTATAAAATGGAATTTAAATTTTTAAATACAAACTTATTTTTCAGGTAAAAATCTGAATCTTAAACATTTTTTTTCAAATTATTTTATTTTATTTTTAATTATTTTAATTATTTATTTTTTTAATAATTTTAAATATTTTTCAACTAGTTGAATACACAAACAATTGTTTTCGTTGAGTATGCTTATAAGTATTTTTCATTTCCGGGATGAATTGTCATAGGATGAGTTGTGTCTTGGGTGAATCACAAGTTTGTTGACAAATGAAATGGAATTTATATCTTTGAAGACGAACTTATTTTACAGGTATATTTTTAAATCTTATATAGGTACATTTTTAAATAGACTCTCTGCATAAAGGAGCAAGTTCGTGCGACCCAGTCGTGCATTTTATTTCTATTTAAAGTAATCTTAAACTGTCAACTGTGAAACTAATCTTGTTGTTGTTTATTTTTGGACACCCTTTATTTTCATATGATGATAAACTTGGTTGATAAACCTATGCCTCAAAAGCCTATATTGAATTTCATAAATCTTAAAGTGTTTCTTTTCGCACAAGCATCAGTAAATCATGTGATCTTTAAAAGATTCCGTTTCGGTGCGAGTGAAATAATATTCCCAAGGGTACCCAAGTTATACCAAAGCGTATCTCTGTCAACTGGAAATAATATGACGTACTACTATATGGTTGACCACCTTTCAAGTCTTGAGTTGCGTTCAAGTGATGACCACGACCGACGACGAAGATGACGCGGACGCAACGTAGACGACACGGCAAGAGTAACGTCAATGTCAATGATGGCGATCAATCGCGCTTCACCCACCTGTTAAAGTGAACAATTTTTCCCTGGAGAAAACTGCACGTCAAGAGCTTAATCGTAGATTGACAAGAGATATCCTTGTTTAGACCCAAAAGATAATTATGTTGCCTCACCGAATGAGATTTCAATTTCGATAACATTCTCCTTTCGAATCGAGATGATATATGGTATAGTCCTGCATCACTCCACATTCAATATATATGATTCCATAATAACAATAGCTCACGCGTACGCGTAATGCCTTGGGGATCCCTATGCTAGAGAGCGAACACGTTCAGTGCCTCCGTGCGTCTTTTCAATTCGAACTAACTGCGACTAAAATAATGAAGATTATTTTTCTTGTTCAATATTGAGAAAATTGTGGTCAGTAACTCACTGATTTCAAATATTGATACAATATGTCCAAACATGTGGTGCTTCCACATTATCGCGTGAGGCTTGAATTAAAGTTCAATACCTACCTAACCGATCTATACTTTAAGTTGATTGATTTAATTGAAAGACGTGTTCGACAAACAAAAAACCATCCAAGATTCATACATAAATGGTAGCTAAATGGAATTCTGCCGCAAGAGTTCTTTTAGTGGTTTGTTTGTTTCCAAAATCTATTTGAACATTGTTCAAAGCCAAATCAAGAGTAGCTACATTTATATTGCCAATCAGGATGGCAGTATAAGTTTTTCATGCAAGAAGAAGAAGTGCGCCAGGCACAAACCTATAAACACATATTATTTATTGTATGAGGGTAAAAAGTCTTATAGCAGTCTTTCTGAGTCTGATGCGAGCTGCAATGCCTCCACACGACGACAATGACGGAAGACAAGCGACGGACGTTCGATGTCGTTGAGCATGAGCTTGCTGCAAATTGACCAATGATGCTGAACTTATATGGTCTGACGGATAACAAACGAACATGGATGAACCCACACCTAATTCAGGCACAAGTGAGGAGGCTGCTTTAGCTGTGGATGGTGATAATCATGATTGGTTTTTAGTAGATGTTCAAAGTTTATGCAACAAAAGTCAATCTAAACAATCCTGTTGTTTTCTATGGGTTTATTTTTGGTATAATCAAAAATGATAAAAACAATCAGTAAAGTATAAAATATTTGGGCGAGGACCGGACGGTGTCTTAAATTATGACCATGAGCGGAGGGGGAATTTGTATGGCAGTCTAAAAATCTTAATATTAAAATCATGTGAAATAATATATATAAAATATATTATTGCTTCCGATCGAAATTTTTAAAGAGAGGGACTCAGTTAAAATATTTATTTAGTTAAAAAGAATATATTTTTTTAAATAGGAGTATTTGAAATTCAACTAATTTAAAAAATTTAATTTAAATAAATTTTTTGAAAAAATTGTTACTATTTTTTGAAATTATGTCGAGAACGTGAAATGTTCAAAGCAGTTAAAAATGTTTCACGAATTTCTGAGAAGTATATGGAAGTTAAGATTTAATAAACATTTGTTTTTAAAACGGGTGTTTTTAACGTGTGGTTTTGAGTCTGGCACTTTTTTTTTCGAGTAGTATCCAAACAAAAATCGAGGTTACCTTAGAACTTGTATTTCAGCAAAAAAACACTTTGAAGCTTTATTGTGTCCCAATTTTAGCATCCTTGATCTGACAGTTGTCAGATTAAAAACAAAAATACGACTGGACTACTGTTGGCGTCTTGATATTCCGCCTACATATGACCGATAATCACCGCCCGAGGAGGTGAGTATCCTGGTAAGTAAAGCGAAGTCACTAAGGACTTACCACCTGACTGGATGTGATGCGAACGCACGGCAATCTATCGGAGGTAGTTCGGAGATAAACAATCTAGGTAAGTCTCTTTATAACTTCCCATAGGAAGTTATTGTAATGGGTCCGATTTGACAAATTGAAAATTTTGACATTTCTCGACGTTTAAGGTCCCTAGAGTCGAAATAAAAGATTTTTAGAGAGATGTCTGTGCGTGCGTGTGTACGTACGTTCGTACGTTCGCGACGTTTTTTTCGTCGTCCATAGCTCAAGAACCAGAAGAGATATCGACTTCAAATAAATTTTGTTATACAGATAATAAGGCAGAAAGATGCAGAAATAGCTCTCAAGAAAATTGCGTGGGTGGTTTTTCTACTATAGCAGTTTAAAAAAAGGTGAACATTTTGGTTAAAACTAAATATCTCATGAACCAATGACGCTAGAGACTTGAATTAAATTTTATATTATATATTGTAACGTAATACAAAACAAGTATATTTTTGGAAAAAAAATCAATTAACGGTTTTTTTATAAATCAAAAAAACTGAAAAAAAAATTTGTCACCTCGAAAATTTTACGACCAAAATATGATTTTATCTCCAAAACAATTTTGTGCAATGAAGAATAATGTTTTTGACATCTAATAAAATTTTGAGAAAAATCTAATTGACAGTTTTTTTTATAAAAAATAAAAACCTAAAAAATAACATTACTCAAAGTTGGTAAAAATTGAATTTCGACTCAAATATCTTTTCAAAAACTTGAGAATAAGGCTTCAAACTTATTTTATCTTATAAGAAATATTGTTTTCAACATTTAATAAAATTTTGAAAAAAAATCTTATTGACAGTTTTTTTTACAAAAAATAAAAACCTAAAAAATAAAAATTATAAAAGTTGGTAAAAATTGATTTTCGACTCAAATATCTTTTCAAAAATCGGAGATATTGGCTTTAAACTACTTTAATCTTTCAAAAAATATTGTTCTCAACATTCAGTAAAATTTTGAAAAAAATCTTATTGACAGTTTTTCTTACAAAAAATTTAAAACCAAAAAAAATTTAACAAAAGTTGGTAAAAATTGATTTTCGACTCAAATATCTTTTCAAAAATTTGAGATAATGGCTTCTAACTCATTTTAACTTATAAGAAATATTGTTTTCAACATTAGGAAAAACTTTGAGAAAAATCGAATTGATAGTTTTTTTTACAAAAAATAAAAACCTAAAAAAAAATGTATAAAAGGTGGTAAAAATTGATTTTCGACTTAAATACCTTTTCGAAAATTTTAGATTATGGCTTCCAATTAATTTTAACTTATAAGAAATATTGTTTTCAACATTCGATAAAATTTTGATAAAAATCGAATTGACAGTTTTTTTACAAAAAATAAAAACCAAAAAAAACAATACTAAAACTTGGTAAAAATGTACTTTCGACTCAAATAGTTTTTCAAAAATTAGAAATATTGGCTTCAAACTTATCTTATTTCACAGAAAATATTGTTTTTAATATTCAGTAATTTTTTTTATAAAAATCCAACAGTCCATTTTTTTATTAAAAAAATAAAATCTACAAAAAATAGTAAAAAATAGGTAAAAATTGATACATATAGACAAACTTTTAAGCAAGGCAAATCTACAGATGGGATGGGAAGTTATCAGTGTGGGTCACATCCCAGCCTCTTTTTGATTTTAGTATCAATAATATTCTAATTGACTGTTAGGTCCATCCATCTTTCCGAATTCGGAACATAATTAAGTTTGGAGGAATGTACTTGATATTAATGTTACTAACAACCGTAATCTATTGGTGAAAAATTGGAAAGTCTCCTCTGTGAATTCTTTTTCGGATTACAAATGGCTTCCCTTTAATATGAGTTTTGAGTCTAAAACTCCTCCCCCTTTCAGAAATCCTAAACGTACTGACTGGAAAAAAATTGGTCAAATAGTTAAGTGCAAACTAGAAAAAAATTCCAAATCGTAGCTTAGAATCCAGGGTTAAAATTTTTAAAGCATCAGTTAAAACTGCTTTTAAGATTTCATGTTCAGTAAAGTACACCAACCATATTAACACTTCCTTAAAGCTTATAAGCGAGCTAGAAACTGACTGAATATTGTCAATCGATTGAAGACATAAAAGATTCTGAAAGACTTAGTAAGTCCTTATAGAAGGAACGTTGCATTCCATTTTTTCTGAAGAAATCTGATGGATTGTGGACAGCCTATCCAGCTGAGTCGTTGGGAGTACTGATCGCGACCCATTTTCCGGGCTGCGGGAATTAAGACCCAGAAACGCATAGAACTCCAAACAAAAATCTAGTTTATGTAGAACAAATTGATTCTGTTATTACAACAGAAAGCATTTAGTGGGCTATTAATACTTTCTCTACCTTCAAATCTCCAGGTTTGGATGGTATACTACTAATAATGCTCCAAAAACTGCAAAACAAAGCAGCAAAATGGCTGGAGCCCATCTTCAAAGGATGCCTTTATCTCAATCATGTTTACATGGAGACAGGTTAAAGCAGTTTTTATCCCGAAAGTTGATAGGCGTGGAATACGCGAATGATTTTCGACCAATTAGCTTGACCTCTTTAACCATATCAGGGACATTCTAGACGAAAGTCCGCTAGAAGAATCTCAGCACGCATATCCCAAAGGCAAGTCTACTGAGGCGGCCCTGCTGGTAGTGGGTACTATTGAGAAGACAAAATTCTTTATAAAGAATTTTCTCTTGCTACCTTCGTAGACGTAGTAGGTGCTTTCAATCACGTCCTTACTGAATCGTATCACAAATCACTTACTCACTTCGGGGTAGAGGTTTTTATGCTAGAGTACGTAATTTCTATGCTAAGAAGGATTCAAGCTTCATTGGGTAACACAATCTCTTCCAAACATGTGAGTAGAGGAACACCCCACGACGGTGTTAAAAAGTTGTGGGGTGAAGGCAGTATAGTATACCTAAAATGCTGATGATTTAGTTTTACTGGGGTCGGGAAAGTTCGTTGCCGTGATTAGCTTAATCACGGACATAGCTCTGGAGAAAGTTAGCAACTGGACCACGACCAGTGGACTAAGTGTTAATCCAGAAAAACTGAACTGATGCTCTAATGAATAATGATGAAGGTTCAAAGATCCTGCCCAGCAGATGCCTTCAATTTTATTCTGCACCTCACATTAAATATTTAGTATCGTACAACGCGCTAAGGCTTAAGGAATCAAACTGTTAGTTTTCCAGACGCTATGGGCATGGCAACACTTACGAGCGGGTATTTTTGCGACAGACACCGACTACCGCACCCCTGCCTTGATCCTCAGTAAAGATTTCAAAGTCATCTTTCCTGCCAGAAAGGATTTGTATGATAGCATGGTTACGAAAGACTTGGATACCACTTTCTTTACTGACGGTTCAAAGATGGGATGTGGAGTTGGGTCGGGAATTTTCTCTGAGTCCTTAAATGTCTTTAAGTCTTTTTAGCTACCTGATTTTCCCAGTGTATTTTAAGCTGAATTTACTAGCAATCAAAGAAGCATGCAAAATACCAAAATCAAACTTAAACGAAAATAGACATTTGGTCCAACAATCAACCTACCTGTCACTCTTATTTGGATTCCAGGTCAAAGTGTCATCGATGGAAATGAAAGGGCTGATGAGTTGGCCCGAGAAGGCAAAATGTTCTCAATTTTTCTGATAGGATCCAACCGCAGGTGGAACAGTCTAATGGGCTGTATTATATCCATTAAGATATGGCCTACTATAACACAAACTGCCGTTCGTTGTAGTGACAAGACAACCTAGTTTAATAACAAAAAAACATTTCATATAGCCATAGAAATGTTTCATTTACCGTATGAGCCATTTCCTACCGTGTAATCGGCCGTTTTTAAGATCAGAATTGGTCATCCAAATCTTCTTATATTTAACGATTGCTTAAATTTTTTAAATTGTCAGACTTTTGCTTCAGGGTATAATTCAACAAAATTCTAAAGGCTTTCTTTAAAAATTATTAAATTGAACCGTTTTCTCAGAAATTCTATGGTTCATAGTTTTGTCTAAATCCTATAAGTTACAACTTCTTGGCCAAGTTCTTGGGATCCAGTCATACATTTGATTCCTCACACTCACAATTTGCAAAATAACCGTTTTATGGAGTAACCATATTTAAGTTAAATTCTAATCAAGTTATTAAAATATTGGTCAAAGTTAAAGTCAACTGGGGTTCTTCATTCTTCTTGCATGAAACTTCATTATTATTTTACTACGCTCATGCATTTACATAGATTAAATGAATTTTCTTAATTCTGCAGAATGTAATGTGATTATAAAATTTTCTCATTACTTAATCGTACATGTTACATTAAATTTGTTAGATGACGCATAATGTGAATAGAAATACTCAGAGACATATTTTAGAAACAATATGGCTCCGTTTTCTGTACTCCACCATCATCGGGTGGCGGAGCGAAGAAGGCTAAAACCGGCATATAATCACATCACATAAATCATGTTTGAGTTGAGGCAAAGAGGTTCATTAAAATGCTCTTATATCCTTCCACTTCAAACGCATGTCAAGTTTGTTCAACTTGTATATTACGTATTCGGTCTATTACTGCATCATCCACTCGAATGCACTTTTACTGACACTCGACACAACATACCCAACACGACACGACATTACTGTACCTATGGCATATGGTCTATTGGAGTGTTCCATGGTTTTCGTTCGACTTTTTTAAAGGACCTGCTACTCTATAACCACCAGAGAGTTGTTGGAATTTTGTTCGCTTTGTTTCTTGCAGAGAAAAATGTTAACACACAAAAAGCAAAGAAGAAGAAGTCGTCTTTTGACAGACACACGGCAATGAAAGAAGAAACGAATAAAAGTTCAATGTCAATGTCATACGTGTTTGTTGGCAATGATAACATGATCCGCGTAGTAAAAAAGCAAAGTCGCATATACTAAACTCCGTATAACGCGTTCTGCATCCGTCATCAACCATCAACGAACAACGAGAACGATTGACGTCGCGTCGCCAAACGCAACGATTGTTGGATTGTTGGGCGTTGGATGAGATCTTTGGAAAAGAAAATCCCTTCTTTTCAGTTCTTTTGATGACGGAAATTGTGAAACAGTTAACAGAAAAACTGAAGGTTTCAGATTCTTACATCATGTTTCTCTGATTAGTTTTCTGTCTGATGTATCAAACAAGGTGTCTTGTGTTTTTTAGCGCATAAGATTTGTGGAAGAAGTGAAGAAAAAGCAGGAACAAAATAGTCATCGTATCTCCTGGGAATGGTCATTAAAGCTGGGAAGCTCCTCTGTACTTTGTGTTTTTTTTTCATATTGGAATTTCATTATCGATTCATATAACAATAAAGAAAGATTTTGTAGGGAATCAACGAGAATTTTGAAAAACTACGATTTAGAAAGACTAAGGGTTTGAGAAAAATTAAGAATCCAAAGGTTCAACACCGAAATCAAGCAAAAGTATTGTTTTATGTAAGACTGGTGAAAATATCGAACAATTGTGTATTAATGTTAGCTTTTTTTGTAAAGATATTTTATTTATTGTAAGTTATATACCTCCAAAGAGTGCAACAGATATATATGAAAGTCATATTTATAGCATAGAAAATATCATAGGCAATTTATTGGAAAATCAATACCCATTTATTGTTGGGGATTTTAATTTAGGTGATATTATATGGAATTATTCAAATGAAGATAAGTGTCTTATTCCATTTAACATGAAAAAAGATTATGAATATAATTTTATTGATTCTATGTATTCTATGAATATTTCTCAAGTTAATCATATTTATAATTCACTTAATAGATTGTTAGATTTAGTTTTTGTAGATAATATTAATATTGAAATTATTCAAGTTCAATTTCCACTTTTGAAAAATTCAATTCATCATGTTGCAATATGTTCTATTTTAAAATTTGAAAACTGTGTTAAAAACTCTGTACTTTTGTCTAATGATGATTTTTTTGATTTCAACAAAGGAGATTTCGTTGCACTCAACAATTACCTTCAGTCCATTGACTGGACGCATGATCTTTCCGGTTTATCACTTCAAGGTGCGTTTGAAAAGTTTAAAGATATTTTTTCGGTTGGCTTAAGGCAATATATTCCAAAAAGGAAATGTTTGAAATCATTTAAAACACCTTGGTCTAATAAACGATTAGTTAATTTGAAAAATGTTAAAAATAAAGCTTTTAACAAATTTAGAAAATCAAATTCCGAAGCTGACAGAAAGCTTTTCTGCCAATTTCGTAAAGAATATGATTTTTTAAACAAGTATTTACACAAGCAATACATATTGAACATCCAAAGCCGTATTTCTTCGGATTCCAAAGCCTTTTGGACTTTTTTAAATGGAAAGAAACGTTTCTTTAGCTCTTCAAGAAAACATGGAATTTGATGGTAGTATTTCTTCTGATTTGCAGAGTTCATGTGAACTTTTCTCAAAATTTTTTAAGTCGGTTTATGTTCAACATTCCCAATTAAACCTTCATCAAACAGAAAATGTATGCATTAACAATGCTAATATCTCAAAACTTCATCTCTTTGAGTCTGACATTCTTAATGGTATCTCAAAATTAAAATCTAGCTCAAATCCTGGTCCAGATGGAATTCCATCTCTGGTTCTGAAGCAATGTCAATTCACATTAGTTTTTCCTCTACTAATAATTTTTAATAAATCTCTCTGTACTGGCGAATTTCTTGATGAGTGGAAGTTCTCCTATATAAGTCCTATTTACAAAGCTGGTTCAAAAAATCTTGTAACAAATTACCGCGCTATAACTAAGCTCTCTGCAATACCTAAATTATTTGAGCTTATAGTAAAAGATCGTTTGTATTTTAGTATAAAAGAGCATATTTGGCTCAAAATCACCAAGGTGCAGAATTGGCTTCAAGCCCAAAATACAATTGAAAGATGTAAGGTATTCAACCCCGGTCATCACTTAATACACCGTATTTTTTATACAGAATCTAGTTTTAGAAACGGTACTAATAGATTATTTATTTTTAACTGTAAAAAATGCAAAAACAGTTTGTCCGATACCGCACAAGTCATTTCAGTGAACATATCGATAATCGATCAAAAATAATTTTAAGTAAATGCAGCCATTCAGTGGAAAACGTCAGTCGAGGAAGGGAACAATTACAAAGCCGGCTGCCAGAGTATTTATCGTAAAATAAATTGTATTTAAATGTTAAGTACCTTTTTATTCATTATTCGTTGAGCGTACATCAATAGACGGTCAACCCGTGAACGCATTTATTACATTTAATTATTGATGAATTTCTTTTTTACGACACGAAATAACAAAGTAACCTCAAATATTTTCCTATTGACAAAGTCAGATCGCATTTAAGATGACCGCTGTATAATTAAAGCGCGCTCTTATTTGAAATCGTCATTTCGGGAACGGTCATTTCGGGAACGTTCCCGGACATGATTTTTACGTATTTTGCTTGTAGAAGATTTTGTATGTATTGTTTTCATTATTGTTTATTTAATACACATACATAATATACCCATGTTCTTAAACAAAGCTTAAATTTTGTACTTTGTTTTGTTTTTGTTGATTTTATCAAACTTTGAAAAACGTTCCCGAATTGATGGTTTTTTGTATGATATTTAGTACTAAAAAATTTTACTAAGAAAGTATACAATTCTGTGCGCTGCCGTGTCAAAGTTTATTTATATACAATTTTTGCAACAGTATGAACTAAAATTCATCATTATAGCTTGCAATTTTTTTTTTCATAAAAAAATTTTGAAATTTGCAACCTTGGTGATTTTGAGCCATTTGCGTTGAACAACATGGGTTTATGTCAGGCAAGTCTACTTCAACAAATCTCATGCTTTATTGTAAATATGTCGTCGATTCATTAGAATCTGGTTATCAGGTAGATACTATCTACACAGACTTTATAAAAGCATTTGATTCTATTTGTCATGAAATTCTTCTAGCTAAACTTCGAGCTTTTGGCATTCACGGATTGCTTCTGAAATGGATTTCCAGCTACCTTTATAAAAGAACACAATGTGTGAAATTGGGGAAATTCTTTTCTAATATCATACAACCTTCATCAGGAGTTCCTCAAGGTAGCCATCTGGGACCACTTCTTTTCAATATATTTGTTAATGATATCCCCTCTCTTCTTAAAAATGCCTCTTGTTTGATGTATGCTGATGACATGAAAATTTTTCTTTGTATCAAAAATAGAATTGATCAGCAAAATCTTCAAAATGATTTAAATGTTTTATCTGATTGGTGTGATAGGAATATCCTTCCATTAAATATCAAAAAATGTAATGTGTTTACGGCACATCGTATTTTAGTTCCAATGATCCACAACTACCATATGTTTAACCAGATTCTTGATCGCAAATCTGAGATTCGTGATCTTGGAGTCATTTTTGATCCGAAGTTGTCTTTTTCGTTACATATAGATTATGTAATTGCAAGGGCTAATTCAATGCTTGGTTTCGTCAAGCGAAACTGCAACGAGTTTTCTAACCCTTATGCTCTAAAATCAGTGTACATGTCATTAGTTCGTCCGATCCTTGAGTATTGTTCAATTGTTTGGTGTCCTTCTACTTCCATTGGAATAGCTCGTATTGAAAGAGTTCAAAAGGCTTTCACAAGATTTGTTGTTAAGCAACTGAAATGGAGAATTGATACTCCTTCATATCCGTCAAGATGTGCTTTGATTGGACTTGATTCTTTACAAAAAAGGCGTTCTGTTCAATGTGTACTGTTTGTCCATGATGTATTTTCATACCGTATCAAATGCCCACAAATCATCTATAATTTTGAAATCTATATTCCGGAGAGAAGATTGCGTCTTCGTCATTTCTTTAACAATCCTAAACATAGATATAATTATGGTTGCAACGAACCATTTTCTAGATGCATAAAATTTTTCAACACTATATGTAATGAACTTGATCTTTCTACAAACAGATGTGAATTTAAAATCCAATTGCAATGCATATTATAAATTAGCTTTAAGTATTTAATTATATTTTTATATCAAAATTGTTAGTAATCTGTAAGATTTATATCCGTAGATGAATAAATAAATAAATAAAATGAAATCAAATCTCTCCAACCTTCGTCTTATCGAACCTTTGGCTGTTTGGAACATTTGCTTTTTCGATAATTTGTCCTTCTAAACATTGTTGTTTTTGATACTTGTAGGGAACCTAAACCTTTTTCATTATGGCATCAAGTCTGAGCGTACATTCCATTAGTTTAATCAACAAACCCAGACATCTGATGCATAAGAATAGAAAAGAACCTACCTTCAATATTACTTCAAAAAACTATACATTTTATTATAAATAAATCAAGTTCAATGTGATCATATCATATTATTGTTGAAATGCATTCCTGTATAGCACTTAGATTTATTAACTTTAAGTCTCTTAGGGACAATAAATTGCACAAACAAAAAACAAAGGATCATCGACCAAAATCGAAATTATAAATCACGCCAGAAGAAAAAGCAATAACCCAAGCTTCAACCTCAGCCTCATAGCCTGATAGCAGACAGTCAGTGATGCCAGTGACACGAAAAATTACTGCAACCGACACTGCTGCTGCCGTGTCGTCGCGTTTCGTCGTCATTGCCATCGTCTCATATCAAAGGTCACCTCACGAATCCAATGGTTCCTTCAACGCTATAAGTAAACGATTTTAAATCAATCGAACAAAATAAAAATAAAAACAACAACAATTGAAACACAGGTAGACTGTCTGTCCATTCAATCGAACTTTTACATGTTTTTTCGTTGTCACAACAAATCACTCCGCCAGATGCTATCGTCAATGCTCGATGCTTGACTGTTGTCCGATTTTAATGTAATGTGTTGTACATGTATCTACTGCATGATGACTCCAGGAAAGTTGTTGTCCTGAGATATCATAAGAAACAGATGAACAAAAAACACAACTTACCCACAATGATTTTAAAAGTTTTTAAAGAATTTATTTGTATCGAAGGTAAGTAAAATAGACGTAGACGTGCCTTGAAACATAGTAAGGATTCTCAAGAACTGCTGATGCTAGTTTCTGATTCAAGATCTTCTAAGACCTAATCAGGTGTTTAGAGTGCAATTTTGGATAAGACTAAAAAATTATTGATTGAAGAAAACAAAAATATGAGAATGAAGACGAAGTTGATCGTAGTATTATAGTTTAAACATTACACAGGGTTATCCATTCTGACGCTGACAGTCGTTCCATCGTCGTTTTCGCAGAAGTAAGGTCCAATCACACTTCCGGACCAAAGATCCCACCAAACAGTGACTTTTTGTGGATGTATTGGCCTCTCTTCAATTACTTTCGGATTCTCAGAACCCCAAATATGACAATTTTGTTTATTAAAACACCCACCGAGTGAGAAATGTGCTTCGTCGCTGAAGAAAATTTTGTTTGAAAAATCGCCATCCACCGACTGTTGTTCAAGCGCCCGTTCAACATATCTATACGACGTTTTGAATGGTCAGCTGGCTTCAGTTGTTGTGTGAGCTGGACTTTATATAGATGTAGGTGTAGATCCAAACGCAAAATACGCCATAATGTGCCGTAAGACAGTCCTTATTCCTGAAAACGACCAGGAATCGACACATGCATTGGGGTCTTCGGCAACACTTGCGAAACGATGATGCACGGGCCTTACAATATCTGTAACTAATCCAGTCACTTCTTATTTCTTCACAATGTTGCTAATTGCATTAGTAGTTGAACTATTATGTAAATCATAATCTCCTTTTAAAGCACGATATGTGGCTGTGGCAGAAACACCATTTTTGTTGTTGTTTTTAACAATTTGTATGCGTTGTGCGATAGTTAAGCGATGCATTTTCGTAAATTTCAGACTTTAAACTGAAAATAAAATTGGTTTAACAACTAAGTTTGACAGAAGTCAAATTCCAGCCCTTTACTTTTGAAACTGGAAAATGTATAACCCGTTACAATAGTGTTAACTGAAATAAATATTTTTGAAGAAGAAAACTAATTTCTTCATATTGAAGGTTTTAATATCGAATGTATGCATAGAAACGGTTCTGAATTACATAGGTGGAATTGATGTATATAAAACAAATGTTATCTATGAACGACTCTTCGGAAACGATAAACTTTGGCAGCCTACATATAAAAATGGTAGATAGCTAGATGTTGAAATAAAAACATGTATGCAATTTATAGAGCAATATGGCGGAATAAAAATACACTAATTTCTGAATTTGATGACATAACTTGCACGAATTGGATCTGGTTTTAATGGTTTTAGACTTTAATACACAAAATATTGGGTAGAAATAAAGCGTCTGTGGATGAAATTATACAACACAATATTTGTAGAACGTCTTAAGTTGCTGACATCATTGAAGAACTTGCTTTTTCTCAACATAAGCAACGAAGATTGCTTCAGCTTTGTCAGCAACTTTTTCAATCAATATATGAAGAAGAAGCTAATGAAATCGAAATTAATAATATACTTCAAAATCTGAATCTGAAATGACGGAATAAGGGGATGCGATGTTAAACTCAATGCTAACCTATACTAACACCATTGATTTAACAAATTGTGAACAGAAGTTTGAAAAGGAAAAGGAGGAAAAAATAGTTAAATTCACAATTATAGGCCAATTTCAATCTTTCCCGATGTTGAAAATTGTTGTAAGACGACTGAACAAATTTATCGAAAAATACTGCTTATAGCAATCCAATCAATATGGCTTTCAAAAAGGTTAAAGTATGGGAAGACTTATTGGTGAATTTTGTAATGTTGTTAACATGGGTCTCAATAAAACCATCACGTATTGGTCATGGACTTTAGCATGTGACACGTTGAGTCACGATAAACTTTTGGATGTCCTCTACAGAATTATCCCTACGGGAACTCTTTTGAAATGCATGGAGAGCTATCTCATAGGAAGAACATTTAAAGTTTAAGTTGGAAGTTTATAGAGAAAGTGAAGAAGCTGCACACATGGTGTACCACAAGGGTCGAAACTGGATCCTGTCGTATTTATACTTTTTACGAATGCACTTCTACGGGTTTTCAAGGAAAGCACAGCTTTTGCATATGCAAACGATATTGCTAATGCTGTTAGACACATGGGTCTTGAAACCTCCTCGATTTCTACGATGGAACAGGAGTTTGATGAAGTCACTCGATGGTACTACAACGACAATTATACACATTCCGGTACCAAACAAACAAGAAGAGTCAATTCATATTTTTTTTTTTAAAATCTTGAATGTCCGACTTCAAGAAAAAGTGATACCATTGAATTAGTTAAACAAATCAACACTTGAGTCACAATAGATGAACACTTTCTGTGGCACGAGGATAATACTAACGTGAGGCTAAGTATGAGGAGTGCTTTTATCTGGAAAGATATTCAACAAAAGATGTTCAAAAAGAGGTTTACTATTCACTTGTTGAATCACGATTAAGATATGGAGTATTAGCTTGGGAAAATGCTTCCAAAACGCACACAGATAAACTTGTTAATCTACAGAGGAAAATTATTAATAAAAACCATTTGCATTTGAAGTTCTTGAATGTGGAAAACATATTAAGTATGACAGAAGTTCTTAAATACTACGAGGATTTAAAATTCCAGCAACCTATTTCACAAAGTCAAAGCACTTGAAGACAAGCGCAAGGTCTGCTTGGAATACCGATGATGTACAACTACGGAAAACGACAACTTATAACTATACCATACCATCAATTATAAACCAACTTCCTACAAACCTTAATAATATTCATTACAAAACGTTAACAAAATTAAATTTTTTCTTTTTAAATATAATTTAAAAAAAAACAAAACATATTAAAATCCAAATCTAAATTGATTACACTGGTCAACAAAATTATATTTTTTTTCTGTTGCACAACCAAAAGAATACTTTTTTGAAGGATTAAGATGTCCTTAATCCGAATCTCACATTTTTTACTTGCGACATATAGGAACTATGTACAAATACAAGTTTTGCATTCGTGCAAAATTTCGAACTCGAGATTTTAATCAAACATGATATTACGATGGTAGAGAAGTCGAAAAAAGGGGTCCCGCGATTTCGTGCGGTCTGTTTTGTCTGTCTGCCCACGCTCCTACAGCCTAAACATTTGGGTCGATTGAGTTTAAACTTGGAAGTTAAGGTTTTGAGCAGATTCGCGTTAGGCGTTTTTTTCATTTTTTTTTAAGATCAAAACTAACAGTGGCCCCCATAAAATTTTTTTGGTCAAAAGACGAAAATTCAAATTTCTCAAAAACAAACCGATAGATTTTTTTTTAATTTTCTCTAAAATTTTATTTTTTAACGTGGCTTCTTTTAATAAGAAAAACATATTTTTGTATTGCTCAGGAAAGGCTCATAGAACAGTTTTTTGTTTTTTAATTTTCTCAGCAACTTATGAACTGATTTCAATAATTTTTTTTCTGAATAAGCTCTTATATTGCCTCAACAATATTTGATTATCAAAAGTGCAATTTTTTATTGTTTGGATTTTTAAAAAAAATATTGAATTCTTTTTTTTCAAAATTCTATATCTCAAAAACAGGTCATTATTTTTTTACGAAATTGAAATGTTGAGCGTATATTTACAATCACTAAACAACAGCATACCAAAATTATTTTTAGAACAAAACTGAAAAATTTTATATATAAAAAATTAATTTAAAAAAAAACCGCTCCAACAATTTTCAAAAAAAAAATTCGAAAAATCAAGGATTTTTTGATTTATAAAATGGAATTTAAATTTTTAAAGACAAACTTATTTTTCAGGTAAAATTTTGAATCTTAAATTTTTTTTTTAAATTATTTTAATTATTTTATTTTTAATTATTTTAATTATTTATTTCTTTAATAATATTAAATATTTTTAACTAGTTTAATGCACAAACAATTGTTTTCTTTAAGTATGCTTACAAGTATTTTTCATTTCCGGGATAAGTTGAGTCTTGGGATGAATCACAAGTTTTTTGACAAATCAAATAGCATTTATATCTTTGAAGACGAACTTATTTTACAGGTATATTTTAAAATCTTATATAGGTACATTTTTAAACAGACTCTTTGCATACAGGAGCGAGTTCGTGCGACCCAGTCGTGCATTTTATTTCTATCACGTCAGGTTTTCTTTAAAAATGATAAAAACAATCAAAAACGAGGTTCTAAGCCTAAGTTATAGCTCAAAATATCTCTTAACAATCCATTGTATTATGATTTTGAAAAGTACAATAATTCTTTCTCTTTTAGATACAATTTGAAATATTTTAGTATCTTACTTAATACCTCGGAAGTATTGTATCAGCAAATGGTGGTACGGATCTGGACGTAAAAAGCAGAATAAATAAAGCTCGCGTTGCCTTTGGTGCTCTGTCCCAAATTTGGAAATCCAGTCAAGTCTCCTTACGCACTAAACTGAGATTCTTCGAATCCAATGTGAAATCCGTGCTATTATATGCTTGTGAAATATGGAAAGTCTCGGCCACCATCTCGAGAAAATCGCAGGTTTTTGTGAATCGCTAAACAACATGGAAATCTACAGTGCTTTCGGAAGCTAACTCCCAGAGAAAGACGTGGCCACAGTTAAGGTATCTAGCTGCAGATAGAGAAGGATGTAGACGTTTTGTTGACGCCCTATGCCCGTACGGAGTTAGAGGACCTGATGATGATGATGACTTAACTTCTGAAAATAATCATTAGTTATGAGTCTGTATTTAAATCCATATGAAATTTCGAGAAAAACTTGAATTTGATACTTTAATAGTTTTGGAAAATACCTTTTGGACTTTATTTTTAGTGCTGATTTCAAATCCAAACTCTTAATCTAACTATTTCCTCAAGTTTTAAAAATATCCGTTTTCAACGTTATTTTTATATTGTTTAATATATTTCAAAAACATGGGCCATGTATTATTTAAACAACAGATTCGTTACAAGAACCAAACTAACTTTCAAACCGTTTTGCCTTTTTCTTATAAAAACAATTTTAGCAAAAATGGTTTAGCATTTTTTTTTTTTTTTTTGTATAACAAGTGAAATCTAACAACTTTTGAAGTTTTTTCGAATATTATATGAACAAATATAAATATTTCAACTGAATATTGAAGAGAAGGATTATAGATTTGGAAAAACATCACGGATATTATTGAAAAGAAGCTACTTCATAAATTTAGATAGCCTCAAAAAGCCTTATATACGTGTTTTTATCGAATTTTAAAAAGTGTTATCTCAAAAACTTGCCGTGATATATTAATTTTGAAGTCGGATTTGAATTAAGGCTGTCAAAACCCATTGGAAAAGTACAATTTAATTGCAAGTAAGAAAACCTTGTCCATCAGTTTTATTCTATCGAAATTGAAAAGTTCGGAATGGAAGTCAAATAAGATGGAAATTTTATCGTAAAGTTACTCTGACCATTCATCAGCTTTGAAAAGAAAGATCTAACAGAGAAGGTAGAGAAAGAAAGATTCTGGACATTCCAAATTTTCACTAAGCTCAACTTAATGAAGAGCGCAAAGAATTTAAAAAGTTCAACCATGTTTAAGCCAAAAACACTCTATATGAATATACAATCTTTTGTATCACCTATTTGTTTATATTGTTGCATTTTTAGTGTCGGTGAAAAGATTTGACTTCCAATTACAATTTTTGGTGGATTCTTATGAATACATTTAATTAACACTCTAGTCTAAGACGCATGCATAAAATCAAATCCTAAACCAGCTGTTTAGTTAGCTCCTGTGGATAATATGATGGCTACCGAGGATTGATGTCTTTATATAGAGTGTTTTTTGGGTTAAAGCTGTCGTATATGTGTAGATATGGTTGTTAAAGGAGGTTAAGACCGAATCGTTTTGGTAAATTCTTAAGTAAATATTTCAATTTATTTTCCACACAACAACAAAAATATGCACCATTTATTCAGTTAAACCATCACTAAGCACCCCACAAAAACTCAATGGTCTAACTTTAATTAGAATAAACTGATACATGGTCAAAATAAACATATTTAAGGCTTAATTAATCTAACTCTGGAATTAAAGTACACAAAGTTGAACATTTTTAGCTAGCTTATTTTTGTATTTAACAATTTATTACTCTTAAAACTTTTATCTGGACTATACTGCCAAACCCTGTAAAACCCGATCAATAAAACTACACCACCCAGAAGTCAATTTCCAGTTGAATCGAATCGCATTTTAAGGAAAGTAAGTATCCAAAACCCAATCATTCCAATTAACTTATTTAATTGTTGGTTTTAAATCGACCATCAATTGTTGTTGTTTTTATTTTAAAGTATGTGCAATGTATACGAGTTGGTACATCTAGCAAATTGGCTGGCTGTCTCTTTATTCTAAAATCGATTTAGTTATTTTGTATCCAAGGCTCTATGTGTATCGACCTTAACGATTGAATATAGGATGGAATTAGATAGTGATGATTTCACGATCTATATGGAACCACTTGCAACATCAGCAGCTGATTGCACGGTTTTTCTTGTGAAATATATATACGAGTATCTACGTACCGTGCAACTTAACCACCAAATCAAATGGGAAAGTATATCTATCGGCAAGTCCAGGTGTACCGTAATGGGTTCTTATAAATAATTTTCCAGAAAACCAATCCACTCGCCATCGCCACTTCCAAGAGTGCACTTAATCTCAAAATATACTCTAAGACAACGACTACGACGACGACGAAGACGATGCGGTGGTTGTGCCAGTCCTATAGTCCCAGCCCCAGCCCAGTATTAGCTTGCCATAGACTGGTACCTATACAATGAGCTAGGCTTGAGCTCTGCGTTGTGTTGTAAGTGGCCTGGCCCTATGCCATATCTAGGCGAACGAAATCGTGTGCTACTCCGTCTCTGCCGTTTTGTTGCTTCCAAGTTCCAAAGGTAATATCACAATATCGCTCAATTGATCGGGCGCGTGCTTGAGTTCGTGATCATTTTATGAAGATGGAAACTCATCCGAAATATAGCTCCAAAGAACGCTATATACATATGTACCTGAGACTATATATAAGATGGAGCTAGTTTGGGGAGCCTTGCGGGTTCCGGTAACGGTTGGGGGTGGTTTAACCCGGTCGATATTTCGATATCCTCGTTTATATTTTACGATGGCTATTAGTTGTAGTCTGCTATATTGTTTCTACTCCGGCGATACGATACGGTATACAGAAAACAGCATACGGCTTGTTGTTGCATTGCATGAGCTCCTAAAATGAACTGGATTATCATGGGCTTCGTTATGGGTTCTTCGATTCCCTACAATGGCTTGGCATAGCCATCACCATTGCCATGGATATTCCGCATTCCGCAGTTGGATCTTCAATTTAACATTATTATTTCTCAAATTACGTTAAATCGTTGTAAGTTATATGAAAACATAACCGGTGTTGATATTGATGCAGTTCGGTTTTGCAGTGTTGCACTGCAACTAGAGACAGACAGACAGATGGTTTTGATGGTACAGCTTCTATATGCCTTATACCTAGAGCCTTATTTCTCTGTTGTGGCTGTAAGCTGTAAGTAAGTTGTGGTGTTTGATTGCATGCCAAAACAATCTTGCCTCAGGGCGAATGCGCGGGGGTTTGCACTCATTCATTTTCTGGCTAGAGTTTGCGGATTTTATTTCAGTGCAGTGCAGTGCAGTGGTGGTTTACCGCATAAACTTTGGCTTCTGCAGGTGTTATTAAAGCAATCAGTTTGCAATCGTACATTTAATTTATGAGCTTCTTATTTGACATAAATAATAATTCATTCACTCCACATCGTCATAAGTAGCGTGTTTTACATTATTTTTAAATTTAAATACTTGTACTTATGATTTTTTGAAGAAATTGAAGTATGATCGAGATGAGGTGCAAAACAAAGATCCCAAACTTTGTTTGAATGTATCCGAACAACAATGGCTGAGCATATGTAGAAGCAGTAATTGTAATTATAATTGTAATTGTAATTGTAATTGTAATTGTAATTGTAATTGTAATTGTAATTGTAATTGTAATTGTAATTGTAATTGTAATTGTAATTGTAATTGTAATTGTAATTGTAATTGTAATTGTAATTGTAATTGTAATTGTAATTGTAATTGTAATTGTAATTGTAATTGTAATTGTAATTGTAATTGTAATTGTAATTGTAATTGTAATTGTAATTGTAATTGTAATTGTAATTGTAATTGTAATTGTAATTGTAATTGTAATTGTAATTGTAATTGTAATTGTAATTGTAATTGTAATTGTAATTGTAATTGTAATTGTAATTGTAATTGTAATTGTAATTGTAATTGTAATTGTAATTGTAATTGTAATTGTAATTGTAATTGTAATTGTAATTGTAATTGTAATTGTAATTGTAATTGTAATTGTAATTGTAATTGTAATTGTAATTGTAATTGTAATTGTAATTGTAATTGTAATTGTAATTGTAATTGTAATTGTAATTGTAATTGTAATTGTAATTGTAATTGTAATTGTAATTGTAATTGTAATTGTAATTGTAATTGTAATTGTAATTGTAATTGTAATTGTAATTGTAATTGTAATTGTAATTGTAATTGTAATTGTAATTGTAATTGTAATTGTAATTGTAATTGTAATTGTAATTGTAATTGTAATTGTAATTGTAATTGTAATTGTAATTGTTTTATTTAATCTTCCAAGCACGCAGGGATTTTCTTATAGCCCTTATATTTCCTTAAGTCTTCCAAATGCCTTTTTTATAAGCTTAGGCCGTTTTTTAGGCTTTCTTTTTGAGGCCTTTCATAAGCCTTTTTGTTTTTAGGCTTTTTTCCCAGAAGAAGTTTACCCTTATTTAACTTATTGGTGCAGGAAGTTGAAGAATATTGTCCTAATATGTATTCTACCTTACTTATATTATTTCCGAAATCTTTGCACAACAGTTATTTGAACTTCGTTCACGTGTTTTACTTATGACAACAAAACAATTTAAATCTTTATATGTAAGTGCTATTTGTCCGTACCTTCCATTTGCGTTGCTAGAGAACCCAAGAATATTCAAACCAAAATCTAAAGCTATTAATTTTATGGAAATATGTTGCAAACACAAATTGAATTATGCATATAATGTTACTTGCCGCATATACTCGTACCATAGCAACTTCATATAGAAACAATTCAATAGGCGAAACTAAAGACGTAGTACTTCTAAAACGAGCCTCCGACATTTTCAATTCAATTTGGATCTCGTCCAGGATTATATCTTATCTGCCAACATATTTCCTTTCGGACAGACAGCAGCGAGCGTATAAATCTATCCATTCCATATCCGCGCGCATACCGCATCGAATGCAACCAAAATATGGATATCATCTATAGGTAGGTTACCAATGTCCTAACTATGTATATGAAGCTATACCTTACCTTACAATCTTACATACCTTGAGTTGAGCTGATTTAGGCTCGGTGTGTCGGTGGATGGGTGGAATACCTTATGCCTAGATAGATTTGTGGCCCATGGAATTTCTTTAAATTCACAAGTTTTGAATTCAATTAAAGATAAGAATTGGCAGTTTTAATTAAAACGAAGATTTAAATCCCCGCCATCACCGCCATCCGGACTAAAATAAAAGTGGGTGTGTGTATATATGGGTCTGATGTGATGCAGCTGTTCAGTTCAGTTACGGAAGGAGGAGGTCGGACATGGAATTGAATCGTGGTTTTTATGAAAATTGAGAATCATGATATTGGGAAACTCCTGTAGCCTTGTTAAAAGGCAAGTTAAAAGGGTTTCGCAAGGAAATACACTTTAAGGGTGTTTTTTTTTTTAAGTGACATTGATTCATTTAGCTTGGCAGATGAACAGTTTGTCGTGTATGTTTTCGAAGTGACCTTTTTCAAAACATTCACATTGTCCAATGTAAGGAAAATTAGGTTAATATTTTTGATACAGCTAAAAACTTTGTCGAATTCGAACTTTTGAATTCGGATAAAGTGATTTATTAATTCGGATCTTTCAAACATTTTGCAAGTAAATCTTTTGTCTTACTTAAAATTTAGTTTCAATCATAGAGAAATGTTACATCAATCTATAAGACCCCCTTTACAACAAAAGTAACGTTTGACAGCTACATAGGTCACCGGATGTTCATTCTTATGAAGTTCGGATGAATTCTCATATAATTGACAGTTAAGCTAAAAATTTTAAACTCACTTTAAAATATAAATTCGTATGCAAACTCAAATTATGACCCAATGAAGCTTGTTAAGCTAATGTACCGCCTCTTTGTTATAGTAAGTCGCGTCGTCGTCGATCGGTCGGTAGTCGCTCGTCGTTCTTACCTGCTGAGTATAGGTACTTTGCCTATATGAATTTGCTTTTCTTCACCAAGCATAAAGTAGCAAATGATTATGTGAAATAATGGAGCTAATTTTATGCCGACAGTTAGCCCCAACATAGTGAACAATCTTGACTGCCTGCCTGCTCTGCGCTGCGCTGCGCCTGAGACTTGCCATCAGAAGAGATAGACTAACTTGGCTCTGGCTTCGCTTCGCTACCAACTTGATGGACAAATGAAAAGAACCGAAAAACAGATTGCACCGAATGACGGCCGTATCGCACGGCAATATGTTGGATGTTGTTGGTTATGTGCGCGGTGTGCGCTTGCGCTGCGCTGTGCTGCGCATGCGCACCGTCAGCAAATCATTAGGGCTTGTTTGAGTGCGCTTGCAAAGGCGAGAGTAATTTATCACTCGTGGTCAAACTGGTCCTTTTCGTGGGGGGGCCTCTCTTGACGGCTTGCGAAGTTGCGTTCGTCGTACGAGTATAAAGCGCAAGGAGATTGCGAAGCCAGCCAAGCCGTAGCACGGCAGCAACAAGACACTTCTGATTTCCGTACCCGTACCGTAGATGTAAAGCCTTATAAAAAATGAGGTTCAACGGGATTATCGCACACAAAACACACATATCGCGAGTGTATGTTAAATTCAAGCACCTCTGGCCATATAGTCGCTCTATCGCTGGCCTGCTATGTAGCTATAGCTGCCGAACTATGGCCAGGCCAGGCAAAGGCTTTGGGCGCTGAGGCTCATGCTGAAGCTGACAGACAGTTCCTTTGCGCTTTCTGGCTGCCTTCTTCGATATGAGCATTAATGGCCAAGTCAATGGAATCAGTGATCTGTGGTTGTTGTATAGCCTTTTTTTCAGACAGAGGGGCAGTTGTTGGATTTTGAACCTAATGAATGGTCAAATTGACAAGTATATTGCGTTTTAGCTGTTTTATTGTGGGAAATGTATAGCGTGCGAGATTCGGTAGCGAAAAAGCCAGTCAGCTCAGTGTCGTGATTTTGATAAAGTCAAGTCCAAATGTGGGTGGGCAAGAATGACAGTATGCAAATTGGTTACACTTTGGAACATTTTTGTATGTTTTTTCTTTCTTACCTCTTGCTCCTTTTATAGGGCACATTTTGGTTAGCGTAGATATAAAATAAAATATATATAATACGCGGGACTATGAACAAGTAAGAGATTTTTATCGAAGTTTGAATAAATAGCTTACGTGACAAAAGACTTGTACTAATATTGCTTTTGTGTACTATTGGATTGTGTTTATATGGACGAGATAAGTGGATTGAGATAAAATGAAAAAATGTTAAAGAGTTTTTGAGAAAGATCAAAACGTTTAAAATAATTGAATGTTCTATTGATGGCTGGGGGAAATTGGGGAATGACTTAAGTCCACTTATGTACATAAATCGATTTTGAAAAGGAAATGAATATTTATAAGGGTATGTATGTATGTATGTAGGTATTTATCTGTCAAATTGGGGCATACAATAATACAACAAAGACAGCAGCAAGGCAGCGACAGGAGTCGAATTGAAAAAATATTGCCACTTTTTTTCTAAAATGTCAATTTTTCCTGAATATGTAATTATATAAAAACACCAATGAAATACAATACCAGAAAAATACTTGGAGTAGAGATTTCAGATCCGAAAAGTTTTTGAATTAAGTTTGAAAATTGCTACTGGGACTCCATTTTAATAGAAAACCATTAAAACGTTCCAAACAGTGCAGTTGAAAAAGTTCTCACGGGTCTAGAAATAGAACAATCCAGTATAAACTGAATCATGTGTATGCTAAAGCATAGACACTAGACAGATAAATAGCAAACTAGATCAATAGAGATCAAAGTATCAACATCCAGAGGAAAACCTCAAGATGTACTTCCACCACTCCTCTGGATTCTGGTTATGATCGAATTTCTAACCAAATTTGATTACAGTGTTTTCAAAGTACGATAATAACTTAGCCTTACTGACGACAAGAAAATTCCTAAACAATATAATTGAACAACTGAACCAAGCCTTATCCAGAATTTATACATGAGCAAGAAACTGTGGCTTGACAATTAACCCCCTCAAAACAGATGTAGTACTCCTTAGAAATAAGAGGAAAATACCAGATTATATAATTCCTAGTAAAGGAGGAACCCTACTAAAATTATTAAATTAAGCGATATACCTAGGAGTAATCTAAGATAAAAAGCTGAACTGGGATCCAATTACATTTGAGAGACCCAAAAAAGCTCAGATCGCATTCTGAAACACACTTGCCATCTCTTTCAGGCTCCCTGATCAAAGCAGTGTCTTCCTAGCCGAGGTATCGGCAGTGACAATAGCTGCAAAACAGGTTTCAATGATCATCATTTTCATTGATAGCCAAGAATCAATAAAATCGATTTCTGACACAGTAATCAAATCGAAGCTTGTGATTTACTGTCGCCAAGAGCTAACGGTTCTTAGCTCACAGCATAACATAATTCTGATGATGGGTACCATACCAGGTCACAGTGATGTAATTGTGAAACGAGTGAGCTGATGACCTGGCGAGGACCCGTAAAACTCTGGAGCAATCCCATATAGTAATTACCTTTCGGATCGTTTAATACAAGTAGTATTGGATGGATTCAAGTCTGAAAACCATAAAATAAATGCTGGTGTGCCCCAGGGCTCTGTTCTATCTCCAACACTCTTTCTCATTTTCATTAATGATTTCCTGTCTGCAACATCTAATCCAATATATTGTTTCGCTGACGATAGTACTCTTAGCTTTTCATATTCGTTTTCAGACTCAAATCCCTCTTCTCCGGATGTGGAACTGCAACGACAAAATATGATAAGCTCATTAAATTCCGACCTAAACAGCATTGTTCAGTGGGGATTAAACAAACGCGTGGAATTTAATACTTCGAAAACGCAATGCTGTCATGTATCGTTAAAGCGATATATACCCCCATTGCCATTATCCATGGGTGGCACTTCCATCAATGAGACTGAACACCTCAATATTCTCGGTATGTGTGTCACCAACCACCTCTTGTGGAATATTCACATACGCGATGTCGCCAAAAATGCAGCAAGGTGTTTGGGTTTCCTTAGGCGATGCAAGAAATATTTCACCCCTTCTGATGTGGTTGTTATCTACAAGACTTACATACGTCCACGTCCAAAGCTTGAGTATAACTCCCATCTCAGGGCTGGTGCTCCTGCAACTTACTTAAGCCTCTTGGATAGTATTGAACGTAGAGCATTTAAATTGATAGATGATAATATCATCATAAGTCCATTTACTTCGCTTGAACATCGTAGTAAGGTCTCTTGTCTGACCCTTTTTTACCGTTATTTTACCGGCTTATGCTCAAGGGAAATAGCCAGGCCATAGCATTCCTCCCTTTAAACAGTTCAACCGTAATACTCGCGCTTCTAGGAATGCTCATCAGTATACCCTCGAGCCCAACTTCGGCGTACTGTTAAATACAGAGATTCGTTCCTTAGCCATACTACGCGAATGTGGAATGCCTTACCAAACTCTGTCTTTCCTAGTCATTGCAATATTCAGGTATTCAAAACCAATGTGCACCGACACTCCTTTCAACCCCTCTCTCCCTTTCCTAGTGCTCACACTGTGGCTACATAATAAGGGTAGTATTATCCCCTTGAGTGTGCGCTTATTATAAAAAAAAAATGAAGATTGGGCTTCAAACCCTAGTGGAAAGCTGTTGGTGGTAGCACAAGTCAGAGGGAAAAGGTGTTTTCACTAAGGCTTACTTACTTACTTACTTAAGGTGGCGCTACAGTCCTGTGTGAACTAGGGTCTCACACAACAAATTTTTTCATCTATCTTGGTCCCTAGCTAGATGCCTCCAGTTGCGCACTCCGTATTGGGTGCGGTCACTTTCCACTTGTGCGCGCCACATGATCCACGGCCTTCCTCTACTGCGCTGTCCTTTGGGTGTGGAATCGAAGACTTTCTGGGCCGAAGAATTCGTTTCCTTGCGCTTTACGAGACCTTGCCATCTCATTCGTTACACTTTTATCATTCTGGCTAATTCCATGTCGCCGTACAGCTCGTCATTCCATCATCTCCTCCACTCACCTTGGCATATGGGACGATCGCGCAAAGAACTTCTCTCGAAACGACACAAAGTGATTTCATCCGCTTTTGTCGTAGTCCAAGCTTCTGCAACGTATAGCAGGACGGGGATGATAAGGATCTTATGTAACTACACTTTAGACGCTCGAGAGAGAGCTTAACTACTTAGTTGCTTTCTTAGCTCAAAGAAACAGCGGTTAGCAATTACAATTCTTCGTTTGATCTCTGGTTATGTTTTCTGTGTTCATAGAGAAGTCTAGGTAGACAGAGTCATCAACTACCTCAAAGTAACGTCTCTCAATGGTCACGTTTTGATGTTCTTGTATTTTTCAGGATCTGCCGTAATGTGAATATTTGATCCAATGTGAACTTTCCTGGTCAAAAAACCATACTGATAAGGACTTATCTGGTTGTTTGCTATGGGCTTAAGACGTTCACATTCACATATAACTGATGCAGAGAAAAATTTGTAGGCGATATTGATTAGACTTATTCATCTATAGTTGGTGCAGTTTAGAGGGTCTCCTTTTTTCAGAATCGGGCAAACAATACTGAGGTTCCACTCATCGAGCATGCTTTCTTCCGAACACACTTTTCAGATAAGTTGGTGCATGCTCTTAACCAAATTATCTCCAGTTGCTTTGAAGAGCTCGACATTCAAGCCATCTGCTTCAGCGGCTTTGTTAGACTTCAGCTTAGATATGGTAATCTTTACTTTGTGTAATTGGGGAAGACGGGATTGTTGGCTTTCGTCGTCTATATTGAATGGATAATCCTGCCTGACAGCGGAATTTGGTTCGCCGACGCCGTTATACAGTCTGCAGAAGTGAGCTCAGGCCTGTAAGAAGCAATTATGCCATCTCAAGCCCTTGGAGTTCAAATCAAGAATCTGGTCTTTCAGGTTGAAGGTCGTGCGCCTGGGTGACTTCCTGACCACATAAAGAAAAATAGGTTTTAATACACCGCAACAAACCTCGGACACGGACGGATTTATTGTTTACAAACCACCCAAATGATTTAAGGACAACGATGTTTGGATATGCACGTGGAATATTAGGTTCCTTAATCGATCACGTGCAGCCGAACAAATAGCGGATGCCATAGAGTACTGTAAAACAGATATTGCTGCCATCTATACTATGGTGACAGAAAAAACCAATAACGACTATTTGGATGTGCCTTTGTCATTGGAGCCAGTCTTAGGCAACATGTCTTGAGCTACCAACGAACACCTTATGACTATTCACATCAAAGCTAAATTCAGCAAAATAAGCTATACAAAAGTAAAGGATACCAATACCAAAGATATGTTTTAATAACTCTTTGACAAAGCATATGGGCATTGTCTTAGCTACGATATAAAATTGGCTTGGGAGATTTTAATATCAAGTAGGAAGGGGAGACTTTTTTTTTTTTTAGCAGTACCCGTGGCATGATGGTTAGTGCGTTGGACTGTCATGCCAGAGGTCTTGGGTTCGATCCCTGCCTATGCCATCTAAAGTTTTTTTCACGGGTACTGCCTCTTGAGAGGAATTGACAAATTCTCCAAGAATAATTCTTGTCATGAAAAGTGCTTTCTAAAATTGGCCGTTCGGATTCGGCTTAAAACTGTAGGTCCCCTCCATCCCTGACAACAGTACTCGCACACAGGAATGGTTGAGAGTTGTAAGACACTAGGCCCTAGTTCTCAACGCTGTTGCGCCACCCAATTTATTTATTTATAGGAAGGGGAGACATCTTTCATGAAATAAACGGGAAAAACAGTAGGTGCGACACCATTTCTCATAGCGGTTTTATAGCTCTTCGATTTTTCTGCTTGGCAAAACGTCGTGGTAGCCGCTTTTAGCATACCTCAATATTTACAAAGGAACTAAGAGTTCTCCACATCAATCTACCGTCAACCAGATTGACCATATTGCAATCAGCGCTACACACTAAATGACCGAACTTTCCGACGAGCTTACATCGACTCGGACCACCAAATTTGGGTTTCCAGACCTAGAGCAAAACAGAAAGATGTTGGGAGAACGACTAGAATCGCAAGCGATCGGCAAATCTTTATCTCCGATCGAGGACGTTGAGAGGTTCAGAAGCAGAATTGAAGTCCGAAAGGTCTTCAAAGCAGCTGGAGTAAATTTTGTTAGGAGAATGCACCAACTTATCTGTAAATTATGATCGGAAGTAAGAATGTTCTATGAATGGAACCTCCATAGGAGACCCTCTAAACATCACCAACTATAAGGTACAGGATTCTAATTCTTGAATGAAAGAATTTCAGAACGTCTTTCCGTGACAAAGTTGAGACGTGCGTCACATAAGGTGTCTCAAAAATGTATTAGTGTTGTCTTTCTACTACATGTCCCCAACGCATAATGTTTTACACGTCATGTCATTAGAAAACACTTAATTTAATAAATCACTCAATTAATTTATGGAGATCACTTAACAGTTATTCAATGCCTTTAAGTGATTGCAGCAATCATAAAATTGTATTTATATTATTTTTTTTTTAACAGTCCTTATAAAACTTCCATTCTTCCGGTATCCTCAATTAGATGGTAAAAGTGGCATCTAAATGCACGAACGTGTCTGATTGGTCTGATTGTAGGCGAGTAGGTTTATATCTAATGCTTGAAAAGGCGATTTAAAATTTGCCTCGACCATAAATTCCATCTTGTGTTCCTCTGAGTATAGGTTAGGTATACCTAACCTAACCTAACCCAACCACAACAAGAATTATGTGTGTAAAGTGTCCATTGTCAAAGTCACAATGTCCACTTTGGATATGCAATCAAATGAGGGTCTCTTGACTTGCTTCAGCTGATTGCTGAAATGTATCTCTTACACGTTGTTGTTGTTGTTTTTGTTGAATTATTATGCCTCACAGAGATGGAGAAGTCCTATATAGCCTTTTTTTTTTAAATATACAAGAGTATCTACTTGGAGCTTGTAACTGATGTTGGACTAACATCTTACTGCTCTAGAAAATAAAAACAAAATAAAAGAAATTCCATATAGCTACTCTGAACTGTCTTTTGAACAAAAGCAAAGAGGAGAAAGCATCGCACATACCTATAGCTATACATTATAGACCTAGGTACTATTTCATCGCTTCATCTCGAGCTTCAGTTTATGGCGGACTGGACTCTTAACTCTCTATACAACGAGAGTAGCTATATACCGAAAACTGAATTCCGACGAGGAGGTGCCTCCTAATGAACAAGTCACGATCCGCATTTATAATTTATTTTGGTGAAAAGATACTCCCGCTGAATTTACCTACTTTGGGTGTGGGTCTAATTGCATTTTACCGTTTTTATAAGGCTGTTACCTAACTGACCACTTTATGCGATTAGTGGCAGTTTATCATTGCACAGGTTGTTCAGGTGGTCGATGAATGCATTTGATACAATATTTTCATTTTCGGCATTCAGCTAAAACCTATCCTGGTCTGGGCTAGCCTGGCCTGGCCAGTTTGTGGCTATGGCTGTCGAGTCTGTGTCTGATGGTGACTTTGGGCCTCTCTGCTGTGAAGTGCCATAGGCTTTGACTCATTTACGGCACGAATTATATATCTTTTTTTTCAACAAAACATAAGCACACTCTTGAGCCTCATTCAATTGAAAATGATTGTCCCCAAAGAGTGTGCGACTTTTTTAACCCAATGATGAAAAAAAAGGTCTTAACTGGGTGCTGGGTGCTGCTTGGGATGGAGTGTTGCATGCTGCTGAACCTACCGAATGTCTGGTGGCCTGACGGCTGCCTTACCGTTTGATACCTATTTTCCTACATACAACAGGATGGTGTTCTTATTTGGAAATATTTTTCAAGTGAATTAGCTCATAATTTACCATTGGAATAGTGCGCGCTCCTCCCACTCTCTGGACTGGCTGGACGGACAAGCCTATAACAGTGCGGTTGGTGTTGGTGGTTTTCGGATAGAATAAGAAACGTGTCTTTTATAATATCATGCAATGTGCAACGCTGAATGCGCTCATTGAAACAAGTGAGCTCGAGGTGCTTTTTTTGTATCTCTCGTTTTTCTGGGCTGCTGATGCTGATACCATAAAGCTGGAGCTGTACTTGATATGCTGGCTTGAGACTGGGATGGAGTTTTGCGGCTCCTTGGAATTATTTGTGGTTGAAATTAATTATGCCGCTTAGGGAAAACACTTGACTTAAAATGTGGACTAGCGTTAAATCATTTTGACGTTGTACTTGTGTTCAGCTTGTAGAGCAAGATTTAATTTTTCAATTCAAAAGTCTGGTATATTCCGGGCTTAAGAAGGCGAGCGAATTATTAGGCACAGGTGTTTTTTCTATTTAGAAGAAAATAAAAGTAAATATGAATATAAAATATTATTTTAAGGTGCCGCATTTACATATATATCTGCGGGTTGAAGAAGAGTTATGGGTAAACGGAATAACATTAAAACTCAAAATCAAAACATGCCTCCTCAGCGACTGAAGGCGTTACGGAATTCTGAACGCATGTCTAATTTACTAATAAATTGGTTATGTTTGCTTGTTGTTGTTTTGAAATTTGTGGGACTTACATACATATATAATATGCATAATACATTGTATGTGATCCTTTCATGAATCTAATGGAACAAGGTGTTGAAAGATCTCTAAAGACAGAAGCGAAATATAAAGCTTGTATTGCGTGGGTTAAGTGTTGAGAAAATAATATATAAATGACACTTATGAACATTTTTTAATGGAAAATAAATTCGTGTGGAGTGATGGAAAAATTGAAATGTAAGATCTTAGAAACCAGGTGTATAGTTTTTGAAATAAGTAGCAGAAAACGATTTTTATAGGTGATGGAATTATTTACTGGAGGTGTATTATCTAAGGACTTTAGGAAGTTGTCATTAATCAGACTTTTATACAAAATGTGTTTTTGCATTCCGAAACAAAAATGTAGTCAAGCCACCAGCTTGTCAATGGGGAAATTAGGAAACGACTTACTTGGTTTTATGTAACCAACTTGTGCAGATATGTTATGATATTAAATTCCTGCTGTTTTTCAATAGATTGCTGGATTTTGAAATATCCGCAATATAAATGATTCAGTATAATGCACTTTTTGTTGATGGAATATTTAGATTCATAAAATTGGAAACACCAAAATCGAATTTCGAAATTCTATTGCGGCAGAAATTTAGCTCTTTAATCCCAACTTGGTTCTAAAATCCCTTCTGCCACCTGGAAACACCACACCACACCTTAAGGGTTCAAAATCTTAAAAAACTTATGCTAGAGTAAGTGCTCTTTAGCTCTATAGGAACTTCGAAATTATAGAGTGCGGTGTTTCCAGCTTTACAAGAATCAAAAGCAAGGAACTTACGTTAATTATGAGTTTAATCCACGTGACTAGTGCTCTAGCGGAAAATAAAGATTTGTTTACTTAATCTCATCCCGATAAATGATAAAAAATGGATTTATTTCAGCAGACAAAAGAAAAAAAGTCATGAGGACTGCCCAGTCAAGCCTCAACTTTGATGGTTTGACAGAATATTCACACTGGTATTTAGTAGAAGTAGATTTGGAGATATTTGTTAGTGGAAGCCTTAAACTGCTGCAAGGCAGATATAACAGCCATCCAAGAAGTGCGATGGGTTGAACAGGGCAAACACAAATTAAAAGACTGCGATTTATTCTACGGCGATTGCTATGGAGAACAAAAGCAGCGACTATTTGGGGCATGCCTCAACAGCGGAGAAAGATGGAGACACCAAAGACATATTCTTCGAGCTCTTCAACAAGAAATATGAGCGGTGCCCTGGCTGTGACATTCAAATTGTCTTAGGAGATTTTAACGCCAAGCCATCTCTGGTGGCACAGTCGGGAGATAGAGCCTGCACGACACCACCTTCGACAACGGATTCAAGCTAACGTAGAACAACAATTCCGCCAACTCGACCTCGACGAAGTGAAGATAGCTATATTGAAACTGAAGTCCAACAAGCTGCTGGAGGTGACGGCATCGCTGCCAAATTATTCAAAGCAGCAGGTAATGACTTGTGGAATCTCAGTATAGTGTGTCAAATATTCAAGAAAGGCGGCTCTGTGAATTGCGCCAACTGCAGCGACATCAGTCTCCTTAATATCGCGTATAAGATCCTTTCTGTCATATTATGTGAACGTCTGAAGCCAATCTTCAACAACCTAATAAATCCATATCAGTATTTCTTCAGACCAGGAAAGTCCACATCGACCAAATATTACCATTATGGCAGATTTTGGAATAAAGCCAGAAACTTCAAATCATTACCCACCATCTCTTAATCGATTTTAAAGCCACATATGACAGCATCTTTAGGGAAGAGCTTTAAAGAGCCATGTTTAATTTTAGCATCCCTGTCAAACTTATCCGTTTGTGCAGAATGACGATGGAGAATACACGCTGCTATATCAAGGTCGAAAAATATCTAACCAAAGCATTTGATGTCAAAAAAGGTTTTAAAAAAGAGGCTGGGATGCGACCCCATCGATCCCATCCCGTCTGTCGATTTGTCTTGCTTAAAAATGTGTCTATATGTATCAATTTTTACTAAATTTGCGTACTATTTTTTGTAGATTTTTAAAAAATTACTGAATATCGAAAACAATATTTTCTGTGAAATAAAATAAGTTTGAAGCCAATATTTTTAATTTTTGAAAAGATTTTTGAGTCGAAAGTAAATTTTTACAGATTTTAGTATTGTTGTTTTTTTTTAGGTTTTTATTTTTTGTAAAAAAAACTGTCGATTGGAGTTTTCTCAAAATTTTATAAAATTTTTAAAACAACATTTCTCATAAGAAAAAATTAGTTTGAAGCCATTATCTCAAATTTTTGAAAAGATATTTCAGTCGAAAATCAATTTTTAACAACTTTTGTTAAATTTTTTTTTCGGTTTTTATTTTTTGTAAAAAAAACTGTCTATTCGATTTTTTTCAAAATTTTACTGAAAGTTGACAACAATATTTTTTGAAAGACAAAAGTAGTTGAAAGCCAATATCTCAAAGTCTTAAAAAGATATTTGAGTCGAAAATCAATTTTTACCAACTTTTATACATTTTTTTTTAGGTTTTTATTTTTTGTAAAAAAAACTGTCAATTCGATTTTTCTCCAAATGTTTCTTTATGTTGAAAACAATATTTTTTATAAGTTTAAAGTAATAAGTAGCTATTATCTCAGTTTTTTGAAAAGATATTTGAGTCGAAAATCGATTTTTACCAACTTTTGTTAAATTTTTTTTCGGTTTTTAATTTTTTGTAAAAAAACTGTCAATTAGATTTTTCTCAAAATTTAACTGAATGTTGACAACAATGTTTTTTGAAAGATCCAAGTAGTTTAAAGCCAATATCTCAATGTTTTGAAAAGATATTTGAGTCGAAAATCAATATTTACCAACTTTTATTAATTTTTTTTTGGGATTTATTTTTGTAAGAAAACTATTAATTTGATTTTTCTCAACATTTTTCAGAATGTTGAAAACAATATTTCTTATAAGATAAAATAAGTTTGAAGCCTTAATCTTAAGTTTTTGAAAAGATATTTGAGTCGAAATTCAATTTTTACCAACTATGAGTAATGTTTTTTTTAGGATTTTTTTTTAATAAAAAAAACTGTCAATTCTTCGTTGCACGAAATTGTTTTGGAGATGAAATCATATTTTAGTCGTAAAATTTTCGAGGTGACAAATTTATTTTTCAGTTTTTTTGATTTATAAAAAAAACCGTTAATTGGATTTTTTTTCAAAAATATAATTGTTTTGTATTACAATTTATAATATAAAATTTAATTCAAATCTCTAGCGTCATTGGTTCATGAGATATTTAGGGTTAACCAAAATTTTCACCTTTTTTTTAAACTGCTATGGTAAAAAAACCACCCACGCAATTTTCTTGAGAGCCCTTTCTGCATCTTTCTGCCTTATTATCTGTATAACAAAATTTATTTTAAGTCGATATCTCTTCTGGTTCTTGAGCTATGGACGACGAAAAAAACGTCGCGAACGTACGGACGTACGAACGTACATACACACGCACGCACAGACATCTTTCTAAAAATCTTTTATTTCGACTCTAGGGGCCTTGAAACGTCGAGAAATGTCAAAATTTTCAATTTGACAAATCGGACCCATTACAATAACTTCCTATGGGAAGTTAACAAGGTTATGCCCTGTCATGTAACTTCTTCAACATTGTTCTGGAAAGAATTTTGCAAAACTGAACCGTACACACTAGAGGCACAATTTTCCAAAGGTCCATGCAATTACTCGGATAAGCCGATGATATTGACATAATTGGAAGATGAAAGCTTGATGTGGAAGTGGAGAAGATGGGTTTAGTTGTCATCAAAAATGCACATTAAACGATGACGTCTTGGACAAAACGTCACCATGGACAGCTAAAACTTTGAGGTAGTTAAGGACTTTGTCTACCTAGGCACTCTATAAAATCAGACAACGACACCAGCTCTGAAATCAAACGAAGAATAATTCTTGCAAATCGCTGCTTCTTTGGACTTAGAAGGTAATTGAATAGTAAAGTCCTCTCTCGAGCATTTAAAATCAACATCTTTAATACACTCATCATCTTGGTACCCAGTTATGGCACTGAGGCCTGGACGAGAGCGTCTTAGGGTGCTTCGAGAGCAAAAATTCTTCGGGTGATTTCTGATCCCATCTGCATAGAATGGAGAGTGGAAGCGAAGATACAACGACGAACTGTACGGGCTGTACAGCGACACTGACCTGGTTAAAAGAATAAAAGTCCAACGACTTAGATAGCTTTGTCATGTAGAGGGAATAGACATCAACGCTCCAGTCCGGAAGGTCTTCGAATCCAATCCCGAGGGACGGCCGGCGTAGTAGAGGAAGACTGTGACTCAAGTGGTGCACGCAGGTGGGTGAAGACCTCCACCAACTTAGCGTGTGATATACTGGAGACACGTAAAACTAGGGACCGAGATAGCCTAAAATATTTCCTAGTGACGTAATATTCTCGTTTTTGCAAAGTCAATAGCCACAAAGATCGTGTGATTTGACACCTTAGCTTTAGACACACTTAACAAAAACATTACTCGATTTAAGGCCGATACCGCTCGAATTTTTAAATTTTGTTCAGACTTAAAGTCCAAACTTTATACTGAAATTAAATATATATGCACACTTTCGTTATTTTTCTTCCATGCTCCATTTTAATAACCCCAAACTGTCAGCTGTTTTTTTTTTCTTTCTTCTTTTCTTTTTTCTTAAGGTTTTCACAGTTTTACTGTAAAAAAGAGATAAGTCCAAACCTTGCTCTCATTTTAGGACACCCTAAGATAAAATATCTTATCAAAGCTAGCAATCAACTAGAGCATACCTAACCATGTGTATAGACCGAATTATTGGTCTAGACATAGCCTTAAGCTCTTTTTTATATTGTATTTTGTCATTAAATTCATTATCACACATTAGATCAAAAGATTTATTGTTTATTAACTTTTGCCAACTTCCTAAAGTTATCAGCATATCTACAAATATTTTTATCCTAAGCCTTTTTGAGAGTGGCATAATATTTCTTAGAGACAAAAGTCAATAGAAATACTCGAATGTCAGTTATTGATTATGATCACATAACGAATTCATACAATTTTATAATCATATTTTTTAAAGTCAACGTCTATTCAACCAATGTGACAGAGCCTCTGGTCTTTTTGTCACCAAAGTTTTCAATGTAATTTATTGATTTTATCAGTTTTATCGATATTCCAGAGAGGCTCAATAGTAACTACAAATAAATGCATTCAGCTCTGTACAGTCTACAAAAATGACAACAAAACAAATCGAACATTTTTTTCCAACACAACAAAATTGCTGCCTAGACTTTTGCCTTTGGCTATGATGTTGGCTATATGTAACTTTGTGACACTGCGCGCTGACTATAAAGATTACGTCTCCAAATTGGATTGATCACTTGAAGATTGATCACAGCAATTGGATTGGATTTTATCGACTCAATAGCACACAAAGGCATGAGTCAATCTAAATTTATACACCTAGAGATAAACGACTATACCTAAAGCTATGTGCTACCTAAACCCCAAAGAGTTTGTAACAAAAGACCAAAACACACCATCAGCTTCATCAGGGGGAGCCAGCCATAAGATAGACAACTTCTATATGTACCTACTTCTATTCAGATTTACTCTGCATTGAACTGGATGAAGATTCCAAGTGACCACAGTGGGACAGTGTTTTGTCCATACACGTTTGTATTTCTTTGTGCGCAAATGACTGGAACAAATTACCATGCCATGCCAGCTATGCCACGCCACGCCACCATCTGAAGAAGTGATGGCTTTTTCTTGAAATCTGTTTGCACTATTCTACAGCTAATCCACGTCGAAAATCTTGTCAGCCATAGTATCCTGCCATTTGGAAGAAAAAGGGTCCACCTAGAATATAAGATAGAGATACCCCCACTTACCTTACTTCCACCTAAGTGACTGTGTATAGCTGACTTCCCTTTTGTCCTCTCATTCGACAAAGACGACGCGACGCGACGGACGTCGACAACGACAACGACGATCACTCAAAAAGAGGAACTAGCTTCTGTGTGTGACAAACCCGATTTCTCAGCTTAATCTTGGTGTTCGCATGTCCAGAGGCACTATAGTGCGAGGATTTTTATCTGACAGATGGTCTTTGGTATCTCTATCGCAACTCGTGCAAGTCGTCCTTCATCTTATATACAATACTCCTACGATATACTTTTCTTATACTCAAGTGGCGGCATCTGTACATATTACAAAATGCATGTACAAACATCTAGACATGTGAATATAATGATATTGTAGGCGAAAGGCGATTGAAAAGGTGATTTGGAACCTACTATGACCATTAATATATTTTTTTAGTTTTGTTAGGTTGTTACCTTTTCCTTGGGGAAGGTATTGGATTGGTGGAGGAAAACGGGAGCATTCTTACAAAATATAAAATTAGTGTTATGTAATAGCTGAATTTACAGACTTTTCCTTGCCTTTTGATGCATTTACACGAACTTCTTGAAAAATCAATAAAATAAAAAAGTGCGTATACGCCCTTGTGTACCTTTTTAATGTTCATTTTGTTTGTTTTATTCTTGAATAAGCTAAATTTGGTGATTGTTTTCTTATTCTCTGACTTTTTAAGCAAAACGTTTGTGGCCCAACTTTGACCAAACTTGCTTAAGCACATTGAAAAAAATATCAAAACTTTTTAAGCTCTCAAATGTTTTGGTATTTATAGCAAACTTTACGTGTTTTGAATTAAGTGTTATAGCAAAAAGATCAATTCTTAATAAATACAATTTTGAAGCAAACACTTACGACTTAGCTATGAGTCTAATAGAGTTTCAATGCACAAATGAGTTTGATGGCTAGAGTGGTCATTGTCAACCATGTCCACCTTTTGTATGCAGATGTTTTGACTTCATTTAGCTGCTTGGAGTTTATTCGCATATAAAAGCTGAAGTTTGTTCCTGTGCAATTTTGTCTATCTTAACTTAAGAACACATCATAAATTACAAACTTTAGAAAGGAAGAAAGATTTTCTTTAATGTAACATTAACATACATTCTGAAACAAAATGAATATAAGTTAATAAATTTAAATCTTATTTTGATGAGAAAATATTTAAAATGCATTTTATCTTGTGAATTTAAAAATAATATATTATTTTGCGTTTACTTCTTTTTAACTTATCATAGTGATTAGAAGAACTTACTACTGGTTTTCCAATAAGAGGTTTCAATTTTATAGATATGTATATAATATCATTGAGGAGAAACCAATGAGTGTTTGTTTCATTTTATAGAAGAAGGCAAAGCTTTAACAATGAAAAACGATGTCAACCAAATAATTCGCAAATGTGCTGCTCTCTATACCATCAATAAACTCAAATAATCCATTTTAAAGTCCTTTACGAGAAAGCCATGGCCAAACGTTTTCAATTATGTTAAAGTGCGGTGAATATAGAGGCCATGGCAAAAGTTCCACGTCGTCTGATTGAATTCAACATCTAACAACCCTCGAAGTGCCTTTTTGGAAAATCCAAAGTGAATCTTCTTTTTCTCCCGAAAAAACAACGCGTTTCTAGTCACTGCTCCAAGTATCATGCTCTCTTGCAAAATTCATCCGATGCTCCCTGTGTATACTTGCCTGAAAACAGGTTTATTTTTTAGTTTATTTTTCGGTTATTCTGGCTGATACTCAGCTTTTGGCCCTTCGTTTAGTCGCTGGTAGAGTAGAATTTTAGAAAAGCTTTCTTTATTATGTTGTTGTTTCTGTCTATGCACCCTTTTTGATTTTTTTCATATTTTGTGGATCAGCAGTATCATTGCTTACCACTCTTTTGCTTCTGTTAAGTCTCCTTGTTAGTTTACGTCCTGAGATTCTTCAAACATTGAAAGCATCTGTTTTTGCTCTTTCTGTAGCTGTCAAAGTCTATCCAGAGCCCATGTGTATTTCAAACTAAATTAAAACAGTTGTTTTCAATCACTCTTTTTATACAAAAGTTTTTAAAAGATCGCGCTTGAAAATTCCAGCACGAAAATAATCCCAATGGCCTCATCATCCAAGAAACATCCAAACGAAGCACCCTTTTAAACGCTTTTTAGTAGTTTATGATATTGAGAAATTCCAATGCACGTTTCCAATTTGCCCTGTGGTGAAATAATACAAAACCTATTAATAGGTAGTAAACGTTTCCGGGTACAACATTTATTAATTAATGATGTAGTTTCACTCGTCAAATCTCAAAAGTTGACAAAAGTCAGAAAACCCTTAATTTCTACTGATATTAATATAAATTTAAAATATTATAAATAATATTCAGAACAGAAATAAATACATACATTCCTGGAATAATTTTACTCTTTAATTAATTAATTACTGAAAGTTCTTAAAAGATTGAGTGTGAAATACTTTAAATAGAAAATTAAGTAATTAGGATGGTACAAAATTGAATTCATTATTCAAGCTTTGAGTTAAAACTTAAAAACATATAGTGATAAATTTATTATTTTTTAACAGGCATAGTATTTTTAATTTCTACAATAGCACACTATATTATCGACAGTTTTAGATTTTTCGAATATCTTAGACATACACCATGTACTAAAAGTTGTATTATCAAATTCAACAACCACATTTGTTTGCTATAAGAATTATTTTTCCTATAAAATAATTTTAATGTTACTATAAATCTTTACTTGAGTCATTTGAATAACCACAAAAAGGGTACTTTATTCTTTTTCATTTGATATGCTCAATTTCAATTTCACTTTTCTTTTAAATAAATAACAATAGAATACTAAATAATTTTTATAATAATTATTATTAATATTATTTTTGTTATTATTATTATCATCTCAAAGTTTTTGAAAAAAATGACCCTTAACAAATTCCAAAAAGTAAAAGAAGACTAAAGAATGTGTTTTGAATTTAAAAAAAATATTTATTAATGTTAAAAATTTATGTATTGCAAATAACTTTTATGTTGCAGTATGGATGTAAGAATTAGCATTAGAAATTCTTAAAATTTTGTTAATACAAATTTAAAATACATAATTTCTTACTCGGTTGTTGCCTTGACAAATAATGTAGTACTTATTTCCCAAAGAAAGTTATTGTAATCGGTCCGATTTGACGAATCGAAAATTTTGACATATCATGACGTTTCAAGGTCCTTAGAATCGAAATAAGAGATTTGCGGGCAGAAAGGGCTCTCAGAAAAAATTTGGTGGGTGTTTTTTTTTTAACATAAACCCAAAATATTTCACAAACCAATTACTCTAGAGACTTGAATTTTATTTTGTATTATATCATGTGACGTGATATCAAACTAATATAATTTTGAAAAAAAAATAACGTTTTTAAAACTGACAAAAAAATAAATTTCACCTTGAATATTTTACGAAAAAAAAATGGATTCATCTCTAAAATAATTCTATACAACGAAGAACAAAGTTTTTGAATTCTAAAAAAAATTGAGAAAAGACTAATTGAAAAACTAACAAAAAATAAAAACCTAAAAGAAAATTAGGCTGGGATGCGACCCACACTGATAACTTCCCATCCCGTCTGTCGTCTTGCTTAAAAGTTTGTAGGTTTTCGTGTTGGGTTAAAAAAGCTGTTAGTTGAATTATTCTTACAAATTTTAAAATTACCAACAATATTTTTCATATAAAGAAATAGTTTAGTTTGAAAATCTAGTTTTATTAAATAGATTTTTAGTCGAAAACAAATTTTTACCAATTTAAGTAGCATTTCTTAAATTTTTACAAATTGGATGAATGAAATTCATTTGAGGGATATCGAGAACCGAACATCGATTTTTACCAAATTTGCGTACTATTTTTTGTAGATTTTATTTTTTTATGAAAAAACGGACTGTTAGATTTTTATAAAAAACTGCTGAATATCGAAAACAATATTTTCTGTGAAATAAAAAGAGTTTGAAGAAAATATTTTTAATTTTTGAAAAGCTATTTGAGTCGTCAGTAAATTTTTACCAAGTTTTAGTATTGTTTTTTTATAAGGTTTTTATTTTTTGTAAAAAACCTGTCAATTAGATTTTTTTCAAAATTTTACTGAATATTGATAACAATATTTTTTAAAAGATAAAAGTAGTTTAAAGCCAATATCTCAGGGTTTTGAAAAGATATTTGAGCCGTAAATCAATTTTTACCAACTTTTAATAATTTATTTGTTTAGGTTTTTATTTTTTGTAAGAAAACTGTTAATTTGATTTTTCTCAAAATTTTTACGAATGTTGAAAACAATATTTCTTATAAGGTAAAATAAGTTGGAAGCTATAATCTCAAATTTTTGAAAAGATATTTGAATTGAAATTCAATTTTTACCAAATTTGAGTTATGTTTTTTTTAAGTTTTTATTTTTTATAAAAAAAATGTCAAATCAATTTTTCTCAGATGTTGAAAACGTTATTTTTCCTTGCACAAAATTGTTTTGTTGATAAAATCATTATGTAGTCATAAAATTTTCGAGGTGACAAATTTTTCTTTTCAGTTTTTTCGATTTATAAAAAATTCATTAATTGGATTTTTTTCAAAAAATATACTTGCTTGGTATCACGTTACAATATATTATATAAAATTTAATTCAAACCTCTAGCATTTTTGGTTCGTAACATATTTAGGGTTAACCAAAATGTTCATCCTTTTTTTAAACTGCTATGGTAAGAAAACCACCCACGCAATTTTCTTGAGAGCCTTTTCTGCATCTTTCTGCTTTATTATCTGTATAAAAAAATTTATTTGAAGTCGATATCTCTGCTGGTTCTTGAGCTATGGACGACGAAAAAAACGTCGCGAACGTACGGACGTACGAACGTACGTACACACGCACGCACATACATCTTTCTAAAAACCTTTTATTTCGACTCTAGGGACCTTGAAACGTCGAGAAATGTCAAAATTTTTAATTTGACAAATCGGACCCATTACAATAACTTCCTATGGGAAGTATATATTTTTAGTAAAAATCAAAATCAAAAAAACTGAAAAAAAAATTTGTCACCTCGAAAATTTTACGACTAAAATATGATTTCATCTCCAAACCAATTTTGTGCAACGAAGAATAATGTTTTTGACATCTGATAAAATTTTCAGAAAAATCTTATGGACAGTTTTTTTATAAAAAATAAAAACATAAAAAAAACATCACTCAAAGTTGGTAAAAATTGAATTTCGACTCAAATGACTTGAGATTATTTTATCTTATAAGAAATATTGTTTTCAACATTCGGAAAAATGTTGAGAAAAATCGAATTAACAGTTTTTTTACAAAAAAATTAAAAACTTAAAAAAAAAATTAACAAAAGTTGGTAAAAATTGATTTTCGACTCAAATATCTTTTCAAAAATTTGAGATAATGGCTTCTTATTAATTTTAACTTATAAAAAATATTGTTTTCAACATTTGAGAAAAATCGAATTGACAGTTTTTTTTACAAAAAATAAAAACCTAAAGAAAAACAATACTTAAACTTGGTACAAATTTACTTTCGACTCAAATAGCTTTTCAAAAATTAAAAATTTTGGCTTCAAACTTATTTTATTTTTTTATAAAAATCCAACAGTCCTTGTTTTCATAAAAAATAAAACCTACAAAAAATAGTACGCAAATTTGGTAAAAATTGATTCATATAGACAAACTTTTAAGCAAGACATTGGAAGAAGATAGTAAAGAACGCAGACTATACAGTAAAAGCGTCTCAGAAACAAAGACAGCATCACAACAGGTAAGTTTGTTATATTGACTTGGATGACAAAATATTTTACTTTTGAGACATAATCAACAACTAGTAAGTTAAGAACAATTTTTTAGTAAACTTTCAAGACTAACCTCACTTCTCGAACGAAACATACTAAGATTTTTGGTAAGTTAAGTAGCCATTTATTTTCAAGTGATCACTTTTGAATGTTTTGAAGATCTTTGTTTACCCGGGCAATCCAATCATCTCTTGTTCTCTAAAAATATAAAGCAAAACAAATAACAAAATAATTGGTCTATAGAAGCCTCCGAGGAATTATGTTTTTGGATATTGTTACAATAATTCCACTTTTCCAGGCTTCTGGAAAATAATAACTTGAGATACATGCATTGCATTTAAAATGGCTTCAAATGCTCAATAATATTTGGTAAAATCAAACGTATAAATTTCGGTGAGATATCATCTTTACCACATTCATTTGATTTAACTGACTTTAGAGTAGTAGTGTTAAGTATAGAGATTATTTTTTTAACCGCACATCGAGAATATGGAATGCTTTGCCCAAATCTATGTTTCCCTCTTATTTTCATATTCAGAACTTTAAGACCAATGTTCACCGGTATCTCCTTGAATTCGTTCCTATTTTCCTAACGCTCGCACTATGTTTAAATATGAATAAAGGGTGTTCAAAAACCCCGTGAGTAAATTATAAAACAAAAATTACATTTAATTTAATTAATGAATTTATTGATTAAATTCTTAAACACTACACAAAATATTATTAAAGCATTGAAATACTTCTCGACATTCGTTTTCCAACAAATTATACGCATTTAATATTCTCGAAAAAAATCTCTTAAAATCTGTTTTAATATTTAGTTTTTATTATCGTCTTCATGAAATACATAATCTTAATTAAAATCTGCTTCATCATAGAGAAATATTATTTTTTTTTCGTAAATACAATTAAATTTGAATAAACGTCATAGGAAAGGGATTTTTCTGTCATCAAATAAAAAAAAAAATATATAAAATTAAGTAAAACCAAAAACAAAGAACATTGCTATACAAAATTTAAATAATGAGAATTCATAGGAAAAATCAACTCATTGTACATAGGTTGACAGCGTCGGAGCGGTTTTATGCGCTGTAACTGACATTGATGGCTGACCACCTCCAACTTGTTAATTTACCGTACATCTACGAACAATATAAAAAGGTTTTCATTAAAACCCTAACACGAATTATATTTCTTTTTTGAAATACTGCAGTAAATATACATAAATATAACGTAGCATAAAAATATCCCAACCAAAACCAAAAGCCATAGTTCCACTTTACCATAAGTAAGCACTAAGCAGTCTAAATGTGAACCTATAAGTTGTAAGCGGAAGTCAATGCTGACATTCAAATTAAAGACTTGAGCAAAGAAACATTATTTTAACTAGTAAATTATAATATTGCTTTTTGCTATTTAACACGCAATAATTTCAAAGGATTTTTTCTTAAGGACACTTTTCTGTTTGTAGGGGAAACTAGGGAATGTGTAACTTTGAGGGAAAGTAGTGTTAACTCTCAATTATTTTAAGAGGCGAATATTTTCTTAATAATTATTTAAAATAAAAACCTAAAATAGTCAACCAAGCCAAGGCTTTAACACTATATGAGTAATAAAAAGGCACGGCGGTAATGTCCATATGCCCAACGAAGTTCTGGCACTACTCACTACAGGAAAAAACTCAATCGGTTTTCGATGCCCTTCCAACTTCAAAACCAATCAAGCCAGGAACTTCAAATTTTGAAAAACATGGTATGTAATAAATTTCTGTTTTAAAACCAAAGTAATTTCTGTACTTCAAAAATCGCATAAGCCGTAACCATATTTTCTAAAGTCTTGGTCGTGATGTGCATAGTAAAAAAAGGGGCGTGTTATCCACCCACTTTCTTTTACCAGGTATGTGTTAAAGTTATTACTTTAAAATGATGTAGAATATTAAAATTCAGTACAATGGTAGGTTTAGATGTGTACAAAAGTATAAAGACACAGGGGGCGTGAAATCGAACCTCTTTTCACGTGTTTATTGTAATTTTTTTCTGATTCTTGAAATTTCGGCACTTTGGTATACCAAAATTATTTAAAATTTTTGTTCATATCTTATATAAAATATTATGTATCCGATTTTAGGCTTTGAGATGCGACGTTGTAACCAGATTCCTTTTTGTTTGTTTAAAAATGGATACTATATTTTCATGATGTTGGAATGTTCATGATCTAGGAACTGAAATGAAATCCGAGCAAAGACCATAATTGAAGAATTATTAGAAAAATAAAATGCACGACTGGGTCGCACGAACTTGCTCCTGTATTCAAAGAGTCTGTTTAAAAAAGTACCTATGTATATAAGATTTAAAAATATACCTGTAAAATAAGTTTGTCTTCAAAGATATAAATGCCATTTGATTTGTCGAAAAAACCCCCATTTTCCAATTTTTTTGGGAGGGGGTTACATTCAATACAGTTAAAATAATTTAAAAAAAAAAAACTAATTTAAGATTCAAAATTTTACTTAAAAAATAAGTTTGTCTTCAAAAATTTAAATGCCATTGTATAAATAAAAAAGCCCTTGATTTTTCAGAAATTTTTTTCGAAAATCGTTAGAGCGGTTTTTTTTAGAATTAATTTTTTATATATAAAATTTTTCAATTTTGTTCTAAAAATATTTTTGGTATGCAGTTGTTTAGTGATTGTAAATATACGCACTACATTTGAATTTCGTAAAAAAATGTTGAACCGTTTTTGAGATATAAAATTTTGAAAAAAGAAAAATTCAATATTTTTTTAAAAATCCAAACAAAAAAAAATTGCACTTTTGATAATCAAATATTGTTAAAGCAATATAAGAGCTTATTCACAAAAAAAATTATTGAAATCAGTACATAAGTTGCTGAGAAAATTAAAAAACAAAATAACGGTTCTATCAGCGGTACCTTTCCTGAGCAATACAAAAATATGTTTTTCTTATTAAAAGAAGCCAAGTTAAAAAATAAAATTTTAGAGAAAATTAAAAAAAAATCTATCGGTTTGTTTTTGAGAAAATTCGAATTATCGTTTTTTGACCAAAAAAATTGTATGGGGGCCACTGTTAGTTTTGATCTTAAAAAAAAATGAAAAAACGCCTAACGCGAATCTGCTCAAAACCTTAACTTCCAAGTTTGAACTCAATCGACCCAATGGTTTAGGCTGTAGGAGCGTGGACAGACAGACAAAATTTTGCACGAATGCAAAACTTGCCATATAGTTCCTATATGTCGCAAGTAAAAATTAGGAAATGATCGTTTTCAGAGAAGATTTAAATAAAATGAATTATTATTCGTGAAAACTTATCTTGAACCTTTAGAAGAAAGTAGCTAACACTAATGGGTTGGCCAGGAATTGCCACTGTAAAAATAGGGACCTCTGGCACGAGAGTTCAAGGCACTATCAATTATGCCTCAGGTACTGTTTGTGTGAAATATAGCATCGTTTAAATGGCTTCCACGTCTTCGCTGGGTGGTACTCATTCGAAAGGTTCAGATTTCGATAACTTTGCTGCATAAATCAGGCTGAATTTGCGATATAAGAAAAATCCACAAAAAAACGTCTAAAGGTGTCCATAACACAATATCGCAGAATTATTCAAAGTAGCAGGCGATGTCTTGGTAAGGAGCATGCACCAACTCATCTGCAAAATATGGTCGGAAGAAAGCATGCCCGATGACTGAAATTTCAGCATAGTTTGCTCATTCCTCGACCGGTTCAGTAAACGATCAGCCAACACCCGTACGTTCAAGGAACGCAAGATCAGCCGAGAACATAGCCGCGGTCTGTGGAAGATGTACAGAGGAACCCGAGGCAGTCTATTCCTCGCCACGCCGCCGTTGCGCCGCCGGCCGCCGCCCGTGCACAAGAACTCGGCCCTTCGCAGACTTCAACTTGGAGAATTTTGCGTCTGGAATTGGGCCTTCAACCGTACAAGATCCAACTAACCCAGGAGCTCAAAGTTCATAACAATAGACAAGGCCTACCCGCCCTTATTGAAAAACCCTTTACAAAGCATCAGTCTTCTGAACATGAACATGAAAACGTGTTGAACCCACCCATCACGTTCAACTTTTGAAACTGTGAAACCGACATGAAGAGACTGAAAGATGATATGTTCGATCTATATTAATGTTTTATCTATGATGATCGGCCTCTGGCTATGGAGTTTTTCTGTCAAGTCAATCATTCTGTCAATTCAATTCAATTCAATAAAGTGTGCGCCAAAACAAAGGATTGTTATTTTAATTTCTTTAAATTTAAACTTAAACTTATTTGATTTAAAAAATACGTAATAAGGCCTTACGCCAAAACAAAACGTCTGAAGCCGTTCGTGAACAACCTTATAGATTACTATTTTTTACGATTTCATGAGAGCATCTCTAGGGACAAACCTTACAGAGCAATGTCTAGTTTTGGTGTCCCTATCAAACTTATCCGTTTGTGCAGGATGATGATAGAGAATTCACGCTGGTCTATCATGTCGGAAAAGGTCTCAACAATGCATTTGATGTGAAAAAAGACTTTAGACAAGGCGATGCACTGTCATGCGACTTTTTCAACATCGTTCTGGAAAGAATTGTGCAAGACTCAACCGTCAACACTAGAGTCACAATCTTACATAAGTCCATCCAATTATTCGGATACGCCGAAGATATTGACATAATTGGAAGATCAAAGCGTGATGTCAGTGGAACGTTTTTGGACATTGCGACGGAAGTGGAGACGAATGGGTTAAGTGGTCAATTAGGGAAAACACCAAGTATATGCTGTCATCAAAAAAGGACATTGAACGATGACGTCTTTTACAAAACGTCACCATGGACACCTTTAACTTTGGACTTTGTCTACTTAGACACCTCTATAAATTCAGACAACGATACCAGTGCTGAAATCAACAAAAAAAAACTCTTATAAATCACTTCTTTTTGGACATAGACGGTTTTTAAGTAGTAAAGTCCTCTATCGAGCATTTAAAGTCACCATCTATAGGACGGTCATCATGTGGCACTGAGGCTGTCAAAGAAAGATGGGAGCGTCTAAGCATAGTTCGAGAAAAAAATTGGTCCGTCTGCAGAGATGGAGAGTGGAAGAGAAGCTACAACGATGAACTGAAAGGGCTGTACAGCTACACTGTTAAAGCTACAGCTTTTCAGGACAAACTTAATACTCAGGTCTATATTTTTCTTAACATTTATGTTTTCAATGTGATATTTAAATTCAGTGAAACTTAAGCGGTCCCTAGACTATCAATATTATTGAACAATATATTACACAATATTATTGACTGGTACCCCACACTAAACAATATTTCGCACAATAAATCATTTGACAATTCTTTATTTGTGCTTCAACATCATGCTCTATGATATATGGATTATTGTTGTGTGGCAATTGCTCTTGCTATTTCATTTAAAAAAAAAAAAAAAAAAAAAAAAACGCAGATGGATGAAGGACTGGTACAAAAAACGAAACGTGTTTACTCATCAACATTTATTAAATGAGCTGGCTTTGAGCGAACCAGGGAGATGTTATCACTATGAATATTCAAAACAAATGCAAAATATTGTGCAAACACATCCACAGACTATACAATAAATTTGGTTGCACAATAAATATCAAAAGGATTTAGATTTTATACAATATATTGCACAACCCTTCAATATGAGCCCTAGACTCTCAATAATATTGTGCAATATCAAATATTGCACAATAATATTGATAGTCTGGGGACCGCTTTAAACATCATAAAAATTAGAGAACATATCGTTCTCAAATGAAATTATCTAAGAATGAAAAACCAATTTACCCAACTTTCCCCTATCACTTAAATACACTAAATGATTCACTGAACCATTGGACATTAACAAAAATCCAAATCAAAATTTATGAATAATTCTGCAAGATTAAGAACTCATAAATCTTTTCTGATATCTAACAGAAAATCTTGGCATGATATCGTTCCAAAGTTAATTTTCTGACTGATGAGAGTATGGTTCTTTTTGAGATTCATATTATAAAAGTGTCAAAGTAAAAATGGTAACGAATTTAAAAGATTTTGTTCTTAAAACTTTCTTAAATACATACTTATTAATTTATTAATCCTTTTGAATTTGTTACAAAAAATAGAGAATATAATGTTAAAAACTCTCATATTAAAGCACAAAAACACTGATCATTCTAATGGAACGAATTGAGACTTTAAAAAGCCACGTTTTCAAGAAATTAATTATATTTTATACATAATAACCCCTCACAAGAGCCTCCATATCCCTCTTCTGTTAAATTGAGTATATAAGGAAGTCCTGAGTTCCCTTTTGCAATTCTTACAATTTAAGGAAACGAATGAAAAAAAGAAAAAAATAACAGTATTTCATGCTTTATAATTTTCACGATCCATAAAACTCAATTAACAGCTCCTTTCTATACTAACAAAAACTCAATTCTAATTTATTTTAAGCGCAGGACGAAAAATGTTCAAACATAAGGACAACTGTTATACCATTCAAAATTTCACATTAAAAAATAAAATAAGGAAAAACAAAACAAAAATTAAATAGAAAAAACAAAATGAATGAGCAAAACATGATAAACATTTTCTTATACAAAATGAAAGTTTAAAAATAAAAAAAAAACAACGAAAAATAAATAAAGCGTAGCTGCTCTAAAAAAATATAAGCAAAAATGAAAAAGCAGTTAACGCGCTGAGCAGTGAGCCTGAGCTGGGCATCCATCCTTGGTCCTGAGTAAAAGTCCTAGACAAAAAGAAATACTCGTATATATATAAAATAAATACAAAGTAAAAGACTAAACGATAAAGATGAGGAGGTGATTTTGTTGTAATGGTCATGTAATTTACTCGTAAGATTAATGCGAGTACATTCAGCTGAGCATATACAACGCGAAAGTGCTCTCTTTTTTGCCGCTGCTTCTGAAGCCCTTATAGCCTTAGTCCTAGTCCTAGTACTGCTCCTGACGGGGCGATTCGAGATGCGGCTCTGCCTCTGATGATGGTAGAATAGATGGTATTCCTTTTCGTGTTTAATGGACAGACTTTAATTTCCATTTGCCGATTTTCTTTGCTTCTTGGAAGATTTTTACAAAAAGCAAAAACGTCATCTAGCGCGAGTAAGGGACTTAGATTCAAGAAACAAAAAAGAAAAGCTTTAAGCGAAAAACGCTAACAAAAAAAAATTCTACTTAAAACGAGATCCCTTAAACAATTATTCAACAATTCATTTTCTACTATAAACCTTCCTTTCCTATACCTATACCTATGCTCGAGCAACTTGTTTTTTAGCCTTAATCATTTGAATGAGCTTGAATTTTTAAATAACACTGACGACAACGAAAGACGACAGGTGGTGCTGTTACTTCTGCCACTAAGCATTAAGCAATGCAATGCTGCAACTGCAGGTCCTTTTGCATCGGGAAATGGGAAATTTCAAATGCGCGTTCTCTAATGTCCGTTTTAATGTTGTTTTTCTTTTTTACTTTTGTTTTTTATTTTATTTCCTGATGCCATTAGAGTCCTTCGAGGAACTGCTGGCTGTGTCTCTGTGTATTAATTCAAAATGTCAATGCAAGTTTTTATAATTTAACATTTTTAACGATAAGAGGAATAGTGTTGTTTTTCTTTAGTTTACTATGTTCGTTAGTCTTGTATTATGCAGAGGAGCAAGAGGAGGATTCATGCCAAAAGGGATTTGTTATTTATGTAGGTTAAAGGAAAATCATCTTTACTTTTCTATTCCCCTGTTGGACACGATGTTCATAGTTCATTATTACATTAACAGAGAAAAACAACGAAAAACAAAAATACATAGGTACCTACCTGGAAAAACTTATCCTTCATACATATTCAAGGAACTTTGATAGAATTAATGGAAGATGCAAAAAAGTTAGTCAGGAACCAATGGTTTTTGCAGAACAAAATATTATAGGAAAGTCGATTATTTCAAAGGGATCTTAAAAGGTCGAAGCTTTTGAGACATATATGGTACCCCTGGAGAAATCAACCATTTTGGGATTATTAAAATGTATATTTAGAAAAACTTTTCTATGAAATTAATATTAAAAAAATGTAATGCGGTATCAACTTCTGTATTAAAATTTTATAAATAAAGGGTCAACAATATTATAAACAAAAGAAAATGAATTGAAAAAATAATAATGTCATAGTTAAGCTATTTTGGTACACACATTGTTTCTACATAATACATAAGTGAGGGGAGATCATTGTCAAGGAATCATTCAACTCCAATAACTGTGAGTGCTTTTCGAATTGTTGTATTGGTAGACTTTCGAAATAAATTTTACAGCCGGTATAGCTAAGAATTAGTGGAAATTTATATTACTGCGAAATTGAATGATTCTTATTTGTTTACATTTGGCTTAGACCATAAGAACTGAATGTTTAAATTGTTCTCTACGCATTTCCCGATATTAAATACATATGTAATTGTTTCGAAATTTTTTTATTTTTTGAAGTTCAAACAAACATTTTGATTTTAGGATGCCTTTTATGAAGAAATGATTAGTCATTATTTTGTTACGCATATCTCATAATTGATATGTATTTAAATATAGTGGTAAGCGGTCTCTTCTTCAATAAAAAAAAATATTGTGGATACATTTTTCGGAAATATTTTATTTTTGAATCAAAAATAACAATATACAACATTCTTTTAAAACCTTATGTTTCCGAGTGTTTCCAGAAGCAAAATTCTGACACCTTGATTTTTGTTTGCATTGCTACCTGGAACTATTTAACTTCCCACAGGAAGTTATTGCAATCAGTCCGATTTGTCGAATTGAAAATGTTGACATTTCTCGACGTTTCAAGGTCCCTAAAATCGAAATAAAAGATTTTTAGAGAAATGTCTGTGCGTGCGTGTGTACGTACGTTTGTACGTCCGTACGTTCCGACGTTTTTTCGTCGTCCATAGCTCAAGAACCAGAAAAGATATCGACTTCAAATAAATTTTGTTATACGGATAATACTGCAGAAAGATGCATAAAGGACTCTCAAAAGAATTGCGTGGGTGGTATTGCTAGAGACTTTTTTTTAAATTTTTTTTAAATTTTGAATTGTTATCTAAAGTTAAGTCATAGGCTCTCACAAATTTATAAGATATATGTTATCTTACTGTGTAAGCTTTATAAATAAATAAATAAATAAACTAAATTAAATTTTTAAATTATATATTGTAATGTGAGACTAAATGAATATATTTTTGGAAAAAAATCCAATTAACGGTTATTTTACAAATAAAAAAAAACTGAAAAAAAGAGGCTGGGATGCAATCCACACTGATAACATCCCATCCCGTCTGTCGATTTGTCTTGCTTAAAAGTTGTAGGTTTTCGTGTTGGGTTAAAAAAGTTGTTAGTTGAATTATTCTTAAAAATTTTAAAATTACCAACAATATTTTTCATATAAAGAAATGGTTTAGTTTGAAAATCTAGTTTTATTAAATAGATTTTTATCGAAAACAAATTTTTACCAATTTAAGTAGCATTTCTTCAATTTTTACAAATTGGATGAATGAAATTCATTTGAGAGATATCAAGAACCGAACATCGATTTTTACTAAATTTGCGTACCTACTATTTTTTGTAGATTTTATTTTTTTTATGAAAAAACGGACTGTTGGATTTTTATAAAAAAAAAACTACTGAATATCGAAAACAATATTTTCTGTGAAATAAAAACAGTTTGAAGACAATATTTTTAATTTTTGAAAAGCTATTTGAGTCGTAAGTAAATTTTTACCAAGTTTTAGTATTGTTTTTTTGTTAGGTTTTTATTTTTTGTAAGAAACTTGTCAATTAGATTTTTCTCAAAATTTTACTGAATGTTGACAACAATATTTTTTAAAAGATAAAAGTTGTTTAAAGCCAATATCCCAAACTTTTGAAAAGATATTTGAGTCGAAAATCAATTTTTACCAACTTTTATTAATTTTTTTGTTTAGGTTTTTATTTTTTGTAAAAAAAACTGTCAATTCGATTTTTCTCAACATTTTTCAGAATGTTGAAAACAATATTTCTTATAAGTTAAAATAAGTTGAAAGTTATGATTTCAAATTTTTGAAATGAAATTTGAGTCGAAATTCAATTTTTACCAACTTTGAGTAATGTTTTTTTAGATTTTTATTTTTTATAAAAAAACTATCAATTCGATTTTTCTCAAAATTTTATCAGATGTTGAAAACATTATTTTTCTTTGCACAAAATTATTTTCATGATAAAATCATTTTGTATTCGTAAAATTTTCGAGGTGAAAAATTTGTTTTTTCTGTTTTTTTGATTTAAAAAAAAACTGTTGATTGGATTTTTTGCAAAAAAATTATTTGTTTGGTATCACGTTTGAATGTATTATATAAAATTTAATTCAAGTCTCTAGCGTTTTTGGTTTGTAAGATATTTAGGGTTAACCAAAATTTTCACCACCCACGCAATTTTCTTGAGAGCCATTTCTGCATCTTTCTGTCTTATTATCTTATAAAAAAATTTATTTGAAGTCGATATCTTCTCTGGTTCTTGAGCTATGGACGACGAAAAAAACGTCGCGAACGTACGGACGTACGGACATACGGACGTACGAACGTACGTACACACGCACGCACAGACGTCTTTCTAAATATCTTTTATTTCGACTTAATCGATATCTCGTGAACAATAGAAGACATTGACTTCAAATTAATTTCATTCATCCAATTTGTATTTGTTTATATAAGAAATAAAAACTTTTAAGAAAAGCTACTAAAATTGGTAAGAATTGTTTTTCGACTACAAATCTCGTTTACAAAAATAGATTTCGAAATCAAACTATTTCATTATATGCAAAATATTTTTTGTAATTTTTAAATGTTTAAAAATAATTCAACTGAGAACTTTTTTAACAAAACACGAAAACCTACAAACTTTTAAGCAAGACAAATCGACAGACGGGATGGGAAGTTATCAGTGTCGGTCGCATCCCAGCCTCTTTTTTTTTAAGTTTTCTCAAGAATTAATGCACCGATTTCTATATTTTTGCTCTGCAACAAGCTCTTATACTGTCTTAATAATATTTGATTGTCAAATAATTCCAATTTCTTTGTTTGGAATTTCAAAAATATATACATTTTTTTTTCAAAATTCGTGCTCTCGGAAAGGGGTAAACATTTTTAAATGAAATAAAATGTAAAACGTATATTTATAAAATCTAAATAACTGTACATTACAAATATTTTTAAAATCGAATTGAAAAATTTTATTTACAAAATTAATTTAAAAAAAAAAAGCTTTAACGATTTTCAAATAAAAATTTTTTTTTTAATTTTTGAAAGATTATTAGTAAACATTAGCAAGTTCGTGCGACCCAGTCGGGCATTTAATTTTTTGAACAATCATATTGTTTAAATGTTATACTGTTTAACATAATATGGTTCTTAATTTATAGTCCAGAAAAATTGAAATTCGTTTTTATAATAAATTAAATGGTTAAAATTCGTTTCTCATTTTGGAGAAGCTTAATTTAGAACTTTAAACGAAGGAAAAATGCTAATAAGCTTTGTTGAATGTTTAATATTTTATTTGCAGACGAAAATAACTAAACAATTTTGCACAAACTCTTTCCAAGAAAAAGATATAACGGGTGATTTTTTAAGAGCTTGAGAACTTTTTTTTTTTTAAAAAACGCATAAAATTTGCAAAATCTCATCAATTCTTTATTTGAAACGTTAGATTGGTCCATGACATTTATTTTTTGAAGATAATTTCATTTAAATGTTGACCGCGGCTGCGTCTTAGGTGGTCCATTCGGAAAGTCCAATTTTGGGTAACTTTTTCGAGCATTTCGGCCGGAATAGCCCGAATTTCTTCGGAAATGTTGTCTTCCAAAGCTGGAATAGTTGCTGGCTTATTTGTGAAGACTTTAGACTTGACGTAGTCCCACAAAAAATAGTCTAAAGGCGTCAAATCGCATGATCTTGGTGGCCAACTTACCGGTCCATTCCTTGAGATGAATTGTTCTCCAAAGTTTTCCCTCAAAATGGCCATAGAATCGCGAGCTGTGTGGCATGTAGCGCCATCTTTTTGAAACCACATGTCAACCAAGTTCAGTTCTTCCATTTTTGGCAACAAAAGGTTTGTTAGCATTGAACGATAGCGATCGCCATTCACCGTAACGTTGCGTCCAACAGCATCTTTGAAAAAATACGGTCCAATGATTCCACCAGCGTACAAACCACACACAACAGTGCATTTTTCGGGATGCATGGGCAGTTCTTGAACGGCTTCTGGTTGCTCTTCACTCCAAATGCGGCAATTTTGCTTATTTACGTAGCCATTCAACCAGAAATGAGCCTCATCGCTGAACAAAATTTGTCGATAAAAAAGCGGATTTTCTGCCAACTTTTCTAGGGCCCATTCACTGAAAATTCGACGTTGTGGCAGATCGTTCGGCTTCAGTTCTTGCACGAGCTGTATTTTATACGGTTTTACACCAAGATCTTTGCGTAAAATCTTCCATGTGGTCGAATAACACAAACCCAATTGCTGCGAACGGCGACGAATCGACATTTCACGGTCTTCAGCAACACTCTCAGAAACAGACGCAATATTCTCTTCTGTACGCACTGTACGCATTCGTGTGGTTGGTTTAATGTCCAATAAAGTAAACTGAGTGCGAAACTTGGTCACAATCGCATTAATTGTTTTGCTCACTTGGTCGATTATGTAGACCATAAATCGGACGTAAAGCGCGAAACACATTTCGAACCGAACACTGATTTTGGTAATACAATTCAATGATTTGCAAGCGTTGTTCGTTAGTAAGTCTATTCATGATGAAATGTCAAAGCATACTGAGCATCTTTCTCTTTAACACCATGTCTGAAATCCCGCGTGATCTGTCAAATACTAATGCATGAAAATCCTAACCTCAAAAAAATCACCCATTACATATGTAGATATAGAAAAATATAAAGACCTGGTAGATATAATGTTTAAGGATATGCTGTAGGACCTTGCTCAAGGTTTTAAAGAAAGATTTATAACTTTTAACTTAGTTTTAACGTTTTTAAACAAGTTTTTTGAAGTTGGTTTGCAAGTTCTATAAGACAACTTTTCTAATAAAATAACTAATACAATGGAAGAGGTACAATTTGATGATGTAGGGTAAATTTTCTATTCATTATTATAAAAATAAAATTTTTCACAGATATCTGAAATGCACTTTTTCTTATTATTCTTATGGTTATACACTATAAGAAAAAAGTTGTTAGGGTTTTAAGTTGGAAAATGTATTTGAAAAAAATTAAAATGCTCCTGGCAAGCAAAAGCCTGAAAGTAAAAGGACTTGACACACATTTTTCCAATCAGGAATATTTTTCTGACTGTTTGAGATGTGATAATTATTTCGACCCAAAAAGTTGATTTTCGCTCATTTTCGAATGCTCACCTCCACCCAGGCTGAAAAAAATAAATGGGCTGAAAATAAAATCCAAAGAACTTGAAATAACTACAGTGCGTATGTCTATACACATACTCGTATATGTTCATAAATTTTGATTATTACTGCACTCCCAAAATTTGCTGTCGGGTTTTAGACTTCGAATTAAAGGCAGCTGTAACACTCCAAGAAAAAGGGTGATTTTTTAGCTATTATCTTTTTGGTAACACTGGTTTAAACAGCTGACGCTGACGCACGTTTCGTGTTTTGTTTCACTGTCAAACATCTTCAGTTTGGTCTATAATTTAACCATGAATCGTCTAACAAACGAACAACGCTTGCAAATTATTGAATTTTATTATCAAAATGCGTGCTGTTAAGAAAGTTTATCGAGCGCTTCTTCCATTTTATGGTCAGTTTAATCGACCCACTGAAGCGGCTATTTGGGCTATTGTGACTAAATTTCGCACCAAATTTACATTGTTGGACATTAAACCACCAACACGCTTATACGTACAGTGCGAACTGAAGAAAATATCGTAGCTGTATCGGCCAGTGTTAATGATGACCATCAATTATCGATTCGTCGCCGTTCACAGCAATTGGCCTCTGTTACTCAACAACGTGGAAAATTTTGCGGAAGGATGCCAAAATTGGACTAAGCGGATGGACCATTTGAGGAGCAATCAAGGCCAACATTTGCATGAAATAATCTTTAAACATTAAATTATATGGACCATACTATCGATTCAAATAAAGACTTCATGCATTTTTTTGAATTGTATGTGTTTTTTTTAAACTTTCCTATAGCTTTTAAAAAATCACCCTTTATATCCGATTTAAAAAGCAAGACTCCTTTCCGAAAACAAGAAATTCATTAAATTACTTTTAGTAGAATTGTTGAAGTACTACCAATAAATTATAATGATAAGCACTATTTAATTCACCCTCACGAATTGGTTGTTAGTTTTTGGTTATCATCTTAAATCAAAAGGTTATGAACGTTTTCACATCAAGCGATTTAATAGTTAAACTTATTCCTCCAACATATGTTGATAAAAACCATAATGTCAAATTTTCCTCTATATTAACCCTTTTAATAGCTTCGTTAGGTTTTGTCAAAGGAAAGGCTAAGTTTAAAGTACTTAAATGATTTATAAATACATACCATATTTAAAACTCTACAATATAAAACCACCCAATACACTAAAAGCCACAAAAATTGTCCCACTTATGTAGATTTGTTCAATGCAAATTTTAACAATAATAATTAATATGTATATGTTTTCTGCTAGATCTCACGTCTCATCGTCATAAAACCTACAATTTATTATCTTGAAGAACTTTTACATATTATACTTTATGAAAATTTCTTTGAATTTGGCTTTTAAATGTAATCTCATACTATAACATTGATCATTCCCTTCACTTCCCTTCTCTTTCTTTTCTTTTATAAAGAGAACAATGTCATTCAACGTTAAATTAAAATTACCATAAATATTAACAAAACGTCGTGTGTAGGAGCGTAAAAATACCTTTTATCATAATCAATTTGTCACATTTACATTTTTCCATTCTATTAAGATAAGCAGCTACGAGTATAGACCTAACCATTTGTTCCCCACTGTATAATAGGTGATGCCTCCCTCCTCCTGTCTATTTGACAAATTTGAATATTTCATATTTATATTTTAACAACCAAACGACGACCTAATTAAACTAATAAATGTTCCCATATAAATATCAATAAATCAAGACCTAATATATGCTTTGAATGTTTAGAATAAAGATTTATCTATCCGCATTCGTATTCGCATTCGCATTCGCACATATTCAGGCTATTTCTGCGAAGTTGAGAGCTTAACATTCTTATGCTAATTTATTGGTGAAGTATTCTTCTTCTGTGACTATATGCGAGGCGGTATGAATAGAATTTGGCAATCAAGTTCGCATTATTGGTGAAAGTTCTAAACGGGAGAATCTGGGAATTGTATTTTATATCTCTGCTCTTTATTATAACCTGGGGCGCCCATTCGCATATCTCGCATATCGTACAAAAGGTAGGTTAGCAGTGTAATGTCTGTTTTATGGTGAAGATTTGATATAAAAGAGCTTGAGAGCTTTTTATATCTTTCGAGTTTGTCTTAAGTGCCCATCATATCATATACGCATATACGAGTATATTCGTGCTTCTAAATACGGCACGCAGATGTTTTATCTTGTAATCGGTTTTCTCGTAATTTCTTCGGCGGTGGCGGCGCGGGAGTTGGTTGGAGTGGAAGCAGTTAATGTAATTTTACAACATCCCGAAGATACGAGTAAGGCAGGTAAAAATAATGATACCCGAATAATAGGCGGCCAGCCAATTAGCATCGAAGAAGCACCTTGGCAAGTGGGGTTACACGAAGACGGCGAGCTGATATGTGGTGGATCGGTGATTAGCAATCTGCTCATATTGACAGCAGCTCATTGTGTTATCGATTCCAGACCAAGCCGGATGTCAGTTCGTGCAGGTTCGTCATACCGCCAACGGGGTGGCCAAGTGAGGAGGGTTGCAAAAATATTTTATGACGGTTCATACAACGAACGAACAAACAACAATGACATCGCAATAATAAAATTACGAAAGCCTTTACAAATCAACCAATTCGTCATGCCTGTCAAATTGGCTTCTACGTTTCAGCCTCCTTCGGGATTCGCTTCGGTGGCGGGTTGGGGTGTGACTCGTGAAGCAGCCCAAAATACGTCGCCAATTCTGCGGGAAGTGACTGTTCAATTTATACCTTCTAATAGATGTCGGAATTTGTATAGAAAGAGGAATATTCCAATAACTGCGAATATGGTTTGTGCGGGTGCAACTAATGGTGGGCGGGACGCGTGTCAAGGTGATTCCGGTGGACCGTTGGTGGAAGACGGTCTTCAGTATGGGATTGTTTCGATGGGCATTGGTTGTGGGCGAGCTAGTTTCCCTGGGGTCTATACAAGTGTGGCCAGGAAACTCAAATGGATTAAGAAAGCTATGGCAGCAATTTAAGGAAATGTTCATGTTCAAGGACTGAAGGCGTAGTTATACTCTGTGTGAATTAAAATTGAGATTTCATTGTAATTTGATAGAAAATATAACATAATGATCGAAAATACCGGAGTTATTTTTGTAACACAAATTCAGTATAGCACAATTTTTAAAATTTGCAAAAATTAATTTGAAGTTCTGCTTTTTTCTATTTTATATCGTGCGTGCACTAAAGGGGTTATGAATTCCCTTGTATTGTATTGTAAACACAGTTCGAGCAATTAGGAAAGAAGGGAAGGATTTGAAAAGAGAAACCGATTGGTTTTGAATGTCTGCACATTGTAATAAGTGGGAAATATTGAACATTCGTGTAGTGCGGCTAAAGAAAGAATTCCTGTAATAAACAGTCCGTCCGAAATTGGACTAAAGAGTAAACTGATGAGCATTTCTTAAAGTACGGATGTTACAGTTTTATTGTTTAGGAGGAGTAATGCAATTGGCTATTTCACTAGAGCATTGTTTATAAAAATAACGATAAAACAATGATTGGCATGAGGCTTTGCGGCGGTGTTCAAGAGAAAAAAATGTGTCGGTATAAAAGAACGATCTCCTATCGTTTTTAGAGCTCTCTTTTCAAATCTGTCCTAAAGACTTTGCTGTAAATTATTCAACTTGTGAAGAGTCAGTTTTTATGGGTGCTTGTCTTCAGTTCCTAGGTTAGTTGGTTTTTGTACATGAAGGTGTTTTTGTACAGTAAGGTGTGAAATTTAAGGTGTGAATTGTCACTATAAATGACGCAAAAGGGACTTCCTTGGATTTTCCTGCACTTTAAATGTGATCTTTACAACAAATCTTGTTTTAAAGGTTTCAATTCATCTATAGTTACAAAACCTGTTGATTTTAAAACTTACCCATCACACTGTTATGGCAACCGTTGAATGGGACAATGAATGGATGACAATGATTTGGGCAGCTGTCACTTTTAAAGTGGTCATCTTTTAACACTTGTCAAGCCAGAATTAAGCTACTTACAACCAACGAAGTATAAATTCCTTACAAACGCTTTGGCTTTTTTGAACCTAACTACAATAATGGTGTCAGTTTAAAAGACACAACTTGAAAAAATAAAAACACTTTTAGGTCATCCTAAAGTACTTTCGCTACTGGCAAAAGTAAAATCGGTTTAAAAATTTTAGCTTTTAGGACAATTTAGTAATGGAAAGAATCGAAACGGTGTACGTCGTTGAAGAACAACTATTGATCATAAAGGCCGAGTGTTGACGAAAAGTCGACTTTGAATCAATCATTGGACTAAGACTATAAACAAACTATACTTCACTGTGTTTTACAAATAAACTAAGTACTTAAGGCTTTTAAAGGTCGATCACCAGCAACATCGTATCTTCGCTACTTCGGTCTTTGAAACGCATCATTGTGATTTATCAAAAATGATATACAATGATGAGGCTCATTTTCACCCTGGGCGGAAAAATTAAGAAACATATTTGTTGCATTGTAGGCTAGGCAACTCCAGGATTGATTGTTGAAAAGCCTTTCCATCCTCAACCAGTCACTGGTTGCTGCAGTTTTTGAGTTAGCGGTGTTATTGGTTCTTACTTATTCCAAAATTAAGGTGGCAAGGTGGTGTGAGTAGTTATTTTTCAAAGAGATGATTACAATTATTAGTCACAGAAAACTTTGCATTTATGTACATGCTTACAAGGTGCAATTAACTTAAGAATTGAAGCCTCTTGACCATTTCAAGCGTCGTTAATGGTCAGGATGGTGGCAAGAAATCTCTACAGTGGAAGATCAGTTTACGAATCATCTTCAGTGATGAGGCACATTTTCACGTAAGTGGATTTGTCAATAAGCAGAATTTCTGCATTTGGTCGAATGGTAATCCAAGAGCGATTGTCAAAAAACCAATGTACCCACAAAGAGTGACTGTTTGGTGCGGTTTATGGGCTGGTGGCATCATCGGGCCGTATTTTTTCGGAAATGAGACCGGAACTTTTTATCCTCCGAATTGGAAGATATGGATATGGACATTATGCGGTTTCAACAGGACGGTGCCACTTGCCACACAGGTAACAAAACAATAGCGGTTTTGCGGAACAAATTTAATGGTTGTGTTATCTCACTTGGTGGCGATGTCAATTGGCCGCCATGATCATGTGGTTTGACACCATTGAACTTATTAACTTCCCAGGAAGTTATTGTAATCGGTCCGATTTGTCGAATTGAAAATTTTGACATTTCTGGGTGCTTACAGGTCCCTAAAGTCGAAATAAAAGATTTTTAGAGAGATGTCTGTGCGTATGTGTGTACGTACGTTTGTACGTCCAAACGTTCACAAAAATCCAATCAACGGTTTTTTTTTATAAATCAAAAAATCTGGAAAAAATATTTGTCACCTCAAAAACTTTACTAACAAAAAATTATTTTATCTCCAAAATAATTTCGTGCAAAGAAAAATAACGTTTTCAACATGTGGTAAAATTTAAAAAAAATTGAATTGACAGTTTTTTTATAACAAATAAAAACCTAAACAAAAATTACTCAAAATTGGTAAAAATTGATTTTCGACTTAAATATCTTTTCAAAAATTTGAGATATTGGCCTTAGGTTAGGTTAGGTTGAGGGGCTGACAGTTGATGTCTTAACCGTCACACTTAGATCAATACAGATCCATTGTGATACCCGTGAGTATTGATACTCAAGCTAATAAGAAAAACCTATGTGATCAGTTAGTCAAGCCATTTAGAGGCTTTGACAAAGTTCAGAATTTTAGTACCTGGCGTACTAGAGAGTTCTTTTAAATCCCCAAAGAAAAAGTTTCCAAGCAGTTTCTTCCTTTGATGGGAGAGTGCGGGACAGTGACACAGAAAGTGCGAAGTGTCTTCATGCACCTCCTCGTCACCGCATCCTCTGCATAGATCATCTGAACTGATTCTCATCTTTTTCATATGAAAACCTAACAGATTATGTCCGGTGATTATGCTTACGAGAGATCGGAGTGATCCCTTTTGTAGCTGCATAATTCTTTCCGTTCTTTGTTTGTTAAAACAGGGCCAGATCTTTCTTGTAGTACCGCAGGTGTCAAGAAGGTTCCACCTTTCGTCGGCCTTAATAGTTATTCTTTTTGAGATTCCCTGTTTTAAATAACAGGTAGGGGTGCTAACTAGCTGAGCTTGGCTTTCGTCAAGCATTGACCCTAGTCTTGCTAATTCATCGGCTTTCTCGTTGCCTAGTATATCGCTGTGGCCTGGGACCCAGCAGAGTCTAATATTGTGCTGTGCGCCAAGAACCTTAAGCTCTTCGCGGCAGCATGAAACAAGCTTTGATTTTACCTCAGTTGCAGTAATCGCTTTTATTGCCGCTTGGCTGTCAATGTAAAAGGTGATATCAGCTCGTGGTATCGCCATCATTGATACCTTTTTAGCAGCTGTTGTCACTGCCAGGACCTCCGCTTGGAAGACGCTGCTGTAGTCTGGAAGCCTAAGCGAGGCGGTCAACTTGAGAGATTCAGAATAGAAGCCTGCCCCTACACCAGTGTCCATTTTAGAGCCATCAGTATAGATAGCTATTGACGACTCACTGGAGTATGGTATATTATCTATCCATTCCTCTCTGCTTGGGATGGCAGCCTGGAATGGTTTGTGAAAATCAAGTTCGGGTATTTTATAGTCTGCTGTAGTACTATGACCCATAACTTTATGAAGGATATGGGCATGTCCTGTGGAACTGTTTATCCAGACTTTAGTTTGACTAAGTCTCAGGGCACTTTTGGCCGCAGATTCTTGAACAAAGAGGTCTAAGGGAATCAGATTGAGTATAACTTCCAGTCCCGCAGTTGGAGTGGATCTCATTGCTCCCGTAATGCCAGTGCACGCAAGTCTTTGAATTTTTGTCAAAGTTTTTAGGTTCGTGCTCTTTTCTAAAGCTTTCCACCATACTAAATTACCATAGGTTAGTATTGGTCTAATTATTGCCGAATACATCCATCTGATAATTCTAGGGTTTGGTCCCCAGGTTTTCCCGAAAATTCTATTGCAGGAGTAAAAGGCAATCGATGCCTTTTTGAATCTATCTTTTATGTTCAGGCCCCAATTTAGTTTTTTATCTAAGATCACACCGAGATACTTTGCGTGATCAGAGATTTTAAGAGGACAGCCTTCATTGAAGGAATTTTAAAGTCAGGTATTTTGCGCTTGTTAGTAAATAGCACTAGTTCTGTTTTAGCTGGATTGACTGTCAGCCCACAGCTCCTAGTCCATTTGCTTACCAACGAGAGGGCGTAATCGGTTTGTTCACTGATAATGGGTAGGAACTTGCCAGTCACTAGTAATGCAAGATCATCAGCGTAGGCTATTATCCTTACTCCACTTGATTTCAATTTAGAGAGTATGCCGTTCATGACAAGAACCCAAAGTAGCGGTGAGAGAACCCCACCCTGAGGGGTGCCTCTGGATGTGGTTACTCTTACCCTTTCTTCCGCTAGCTCAGAGTTAATTTATCTCTTTCTGAGCATACACATTATCCACTGTGTTATTGCTTTTTCGACTTTGTGGTCGTCCAAGGCTTGCTTCACTGTTTCGTTCTTCACGTTATTGAAGGCTCCCTCAATATCCAAGAACGTTGCAAGGGTGTATTCCTTGTCATTCAGTGATTTTTCTATAACGCTGACAACACTGTGCAATGCTGTTTCAACGCTTCTTCCTTTAATGTAGGCATGTTGAAATTCCGATATACAGTCCGGTTTCAGGGTGCTTCGGATGTGTATATCTATTAGCCTTTCAAAAGTTTTCAAAATAAACGATGTTAGACTGATGGGTCTATAGTCTTTGGCCTCCGTATGGCTAGGTTTACCAGCCTTAGGGATGAAAACTACCTTCACCTCACGCCACGATAAGGGAACATAACCCCATTTAAGGCTATTATTGAAAATGCTAGCTAGGTGTGGGATGATAAGATTCATGCATTTCTGAAGCATCATAGGGAAGATTCCGTCTAGACCAGGGGATTTGTACGGGGAAAAGGAGTGGATGGCCCATTTTATCTTTTCTTCCGTTATAATATCCGATGGTACTAGGGTTTCCGTATGAGACTCTGTTTCTGGACTGCGTATATCAGCTACGCAGCCAGGAAAGTGAGTATTCACAAGGAGCTCAAGCGTTTCGCCACCGGATTCAGTCCAGCTGCCTGTAGATTTTTTGAGGGATCCTAGAGCGACTGAATCCTTGGTCAGAATTTTCCTGAGTCTTGCTGATACATTTGTACTTTCTATCTCGTCGCAGAAGGCCATCCATGAGCTACGTTTTGCTCGTTGTGTTTCGGCCTTGAAAGTACGTTGACTGGTCTTATAATGTTCCCAGTCAGCTTCTTTCCTAGTTCTTTTGGCGACATTGAAAAGTCTTCTAGTTTCTTTTCTTAAGTTGCCTATCTCCGTGGTCCACCAAGGTGGTTTTTTCCTGCCTTTTCCCATATGATTAATGGGACAGCTTTTTTCTAAAGCGTTATTCAGAACAACTCTGAGTTTTTCTGACGCAATATCTATGTCAGAGGGTTCTTGAATTAGAAGTGTATCCGGGTTTTGAATCCCCTGCCCTACTTCCCTGCAGAATACATTCCAGTTTGTCTTCCTGAAGTTCCTAAAGGGTTTTGGAGTTGCTACTTCATTTTGTATCAAGAAGCCTATCAGTTTGTGGTCTGAGAATGATTCCTCTTTAAGAACATTCCATTGATCTATTACTAATGTGCTTGAGTTATTGGTTAGGGTAGCGTCAAGCACTTCTTTTCTATTTTTAGTTACAAAAGTGGGTTCGTTACCTCTGTTTGCTACTAAAAGATTATGGTCTAGTATGAATTCAAAAAGAGACTCACCTCTGTTGTTGATGTCAGTACTACCCCATTGAGTATGATGTGAGTTTGTATCACAGCCTAGTACCACATCCCATCCTTCAGAGGCAGCTTTCTCTACAAGCTGGCTTGTGATATTAGCGGGAGGCCCTTCTTGTCCGTCATGCGGCATATAGCACGATGTCAGGATCAGTGGTGGGAGTCCCTTCCTTTCCATTTTCACAGCACATTGGTCTGGATCACTGTAATTTTCTAAAAGAAAGAGATTAAACTTCTTCCTGGCTAAAATACAGGATCTGATATTACTATTAGCTACTTGTGTGGCTTTGTATAGTATAAAGTCTGATGTGTGTAGTCCCCTAATTCTGCCACCTGAAATCCAGGGTTCTTGAATTAGGGCAATGTCTATTTGTCTACTTCCCAAAATGTAGACAAGATTGGAGCTGGCGGCTTTACTATGGTGAAGATTAATTTGAATTAATTTCATGCACATATTTTGTTACTTACTTTTTTGGTCTTATTGGTTATGAGCCGCAGTTTGCATCGGTTTATGCCGATGCGTACTTTAAATCCAATTTTCCGCAAGAGGGGTATAGATTTGTGGCTAAGTTGCACCACCACTTCCGTACCTTCCTCCGTTCTTTCTCCCATCTCTATTACTTTCCAGCTTTGACTTAGCTGTTCCGTATTTAGAGATTGGAGATATCGTTCTACTCGATCTCGGGGTATCGCGGGGCCTTTTATCGTCATTTTGGCCTTGGGTTTGACGATGTCGCTGATTTCATTTGGACCGACTAAGCGGAGATCAGCGTTGGGCCAGGGAGCTATTGTTCTTTTTACGAAGTCCTGCAGGAATGCGAGAGTGTTGTCGTCCTCGCACGTCAGGACTTTGAACCCATGGATGGTTTTGAGGTTCCCAAAGAGTGGTGGTGGCCTGCTACGATAGCATCGTTAACCTCATCCAGGATTCGCATTTCTAGTAGTTGCCATTGGTCTTCTGAGAGTTTTCTCGAGGGATTACCGAAATCCGCAATGGCAAATTTGCGCTCCTCTAACATCTCTTCTGTAGCCAAGGTCTTTTTTCTTTTCTGCAGGGGTGATCTTTTCGTGGGCGAAAGTGTATCATCCTGCCTTGTTCTCTTGGACGTTTTTGCCACTGAATCAGGGTCCAGGGGAGGCATATGGCCCACCATCTCCTTCTCCTTCATCAGGTTCTTAGTCCCGATATTTTTGTCTTTGTTCGTCGTTGTCAGTGTCTTGAGGTTTCGTGTCGCGTTTTCGAGCACTATCTTATCCCTTGCCGTTAAGGAGTCCGGATCTTTGTTAGATAGGCGTCGAATTGTCCGTTCAGTATTACGTATTCTCCTATGAAGTATTTTGTCCACGGTGAGAGTTTTGGAAGTCTTTTTCTCGATCACCGTTTTTGTCGTCCTAGTACTTAGTGAAGTAATGTCAATGGCACCGCTGCTTGACGAAGGTGAAGGGGTTATGCTAGAGCTGCATTCGGGGACATGGCCCCTTGTACCGCTTTCACAAGTAGCCTCCAGATTCTTCTCCTTCGAGACCGTCTTGCCATCCTCCAAGCCCGTTGTTGCACATGGCCCCGTACTGGGTTTGGCGGGTGTAGGCTGCCTCGAAGGTTGCAACGGTGTCTGTTCCCTGGTCGGGGGTGCAACTGAAGGGGTCATTCCTTTCTTGGATTGAATTATATCAATCGGCGGATTGGGCGGTCCCATCAGCGTACCCATGTCAGTGCTTCCTTTGGAATCCGCCTCCCCCGATGTTTGGGCATGTGGCCCCCGCATCATAAGAGGCTCGTTCTTCAGGAAAGCACGAGCGTTAAAAAGTCGTACCTGTTCGTTTGTCGTCAATTCCTCCCATTTCCTTTTCCCTAGTCGTTTGATTGTCTTCTTACAGTTGGAGATTCTACTCCGAACTGAAGTGGTAGACAATCGTGAGAGGGTAGAACTAGCATTTGAACATGTGTCGTCGTCGTCAAGTGTTCCGATGCTAGCTCCATCCTCCACACCGAGGTTGGAAAAAGGAGTGAGAAGAAGGTCTTCTTCCTCCTGTGTAATGTTCGTTACTGTCGTCTCTGTAGTTTTGTCCTTATGTACGTTCTTGTCTGTCACTGGCGACTTCTCCCCTCCTACTGTTGGAGAGGCAAAGCCCGCGCCGGCAGCCGTGACTTCTGTCGACGTTTCAGCGTATATCCCCGCTGGTTTTTCGTTCTTTTGTTGCGTTCTGTTCATGGTTTTTCGTTTTTGGGTTTCTCTTGGTTTGCCTAAAAATCTCAGCTGGCCAGCTGAGGACTTAAGAAATAGGTCTACAGCCTATTGGCCTTAAATTAATTTTATTTTATGAAAAGTATTGTTTTCAACATTCTGTAAAATTTTGAGAAAACTCGAATTGACAGTATTCTTACAAAAAATAAAAGCCTGAAAAAAATACTAAAACTTGGTAAAAATTTGATTTCGACTCAAATATCTTTTCAAAAATTAAAGATATTGGCTTCAAACTAATTTTATCTCCCAAAAAATACTGTTTTCGACATTTTTGTTTATATATGCATATATATGTATTTGTTTATATAAGAAATAAAAACTTTTAAGAAATGCTACTAAAATTGGTAAAAATTGGTTTCGATTAAAAATCTCGTTAACAAAAATAGATTTCGAAATCAAAATATGCAAAATATTGTTGGTAATTTTTTAATTTTAAGAGTAATTCAACTGACAACTTTTTTTAGCAAAACACGAAAACCTTCAAAGTTTTAAGCAAGACAAATCGACAGATCAGTATGAGTCGCATCCAAGCCTCTTTTTTCTTAAAGGTTATTTAAAAGAAAAGGTGTAAGTACGTGTAGCTAAGGGTTGAGATAATTCGGCACATTAACGGCATAGAACCTCAATTATGCCTCAGCGTCATCGAAAATTTGGACCATCGGATGGAGGTATGCCGCCAAAGTTGCGGAGACTATTTGGCCGATATTTTATATTTTCAATAATATCAAAATGAAACCTCTTATTTGAAAATCTTTTATCTCTAACAATATGACTGCTTTATGAAACTTTCAAAAGTTTGTAAGTACATATGTATGTTATGTACCCGTGTTAGAAGACTTTTAGCAAAACTCATTCAATGCTAACCTCAAATTTAAAGCCACCTTTCCGGTCAACACTCTCGTCTCATATAAATTAAATGTTAAAATTCTTGACCATTTTGCAATTCATAGTTTGCAATAATTCGTGCTGCCATGCCTCATGTGCAATGCTCTTTAAATCATATAAGAACATTTCAAAATCCAAAGCGGATCTACATTACTCACCTACATAAGTCAAATTCAACCTTAACCTCACTTCTTTGGCTGCACACAAACACACGCTTACACATTACACACAGATACAACTTTCTAGGATTAGATATCTTTTATTTTTCACAAAATGTAATTAATCTGAGTTTTATTTCATTTTCAGTGTGCATAAGCAAACTGCAGCATACTACGTTCATGGTAAAGTGTACCGGTGGAAAAGGGAGTAGGTAGCAGGAAAACCGAACGTTCTATATAATTCCATCCCATCTCATCCGCTGCGCCGCACCACGCCGCGCCACCGCCGCTCCTGCCGTGCGGCAACCACTTCACTTCTTCTTGTACTTGCTACAGTTGCTACACTTCTATGATGATGGGTCGGTTGTGCCCTTTTTACTCGGACTATGTTTGCGGTTTTTTTGTTTGCCAGAACTTGCCGCCGCAGCTGCAGCAGATTTCTTCCTGCTATTTCTCAGGATACTCTTTCCCTTATTGACGGAATTGTTTGGTGGCGGTTTTGGTTTCGGTGGTTTCAGCTCAACTCTCACAAACAAATCATAATTGAAATCCATGCATGTGCGCCCTGTAGTTCAAAAGCAGACCAAAAGCAACAACAACAACAACATCAACTCAATATCAACAAAAAGTATCTACAGAATCCAAAAAATAAAAACAAATTTAGGATGAAACATTCAACATTTTTGAACATCACACAGAAATGTTGGCCAACATTCATTTCATCATCATCCTCATAAATATACATGCCTACTATACTATACTCTACTCAAAATTCGAAAATAAAAGATACATTCTATAGATACAAATACAAACCATAGCACAGCTCCTCGCCACATTCAGTGCATGTCAGCAGTCTAGTCTCGATGACCCCGGACTTGTTTTTTATTTTTTTGATGCCATTGTTAAGGGTGAATTCTCTCTTGTCACGTGCTTCCGTTTTAAGCTGAAGCTTCCCCATTTCAACCAAACGACTGAAGTACTCCTCCTCGAGTTTGGATTTTGGCCGCAGTGTGGTCAGCATTTTCCAATCAATGGGAACAGCACAAAGTTCCATTAGTACAACGTCGCGCATTTCACTTGGGGTTGGATTTATATATGTATAGATGGGTTCGCGTTCGCCATTGTGCTTTAGTAATTTTCGCACTTCTTTCCTCGGGGTCTTGAATGAGAAGTCCTTATCTTTGATTTTTATTTCTTCCGAACGAACTTTAATAGGTCGCATTTTATAGTCGGGCACTTTTTCCATTAAGCGTTTTATTTCTTCTTTAGATTGAATGATATTTTTGCTTAGATCCAAAACTGGAACAACGGTTTTCTTTTTACCCAAAATATCCTCGAGTTTGTTCATTTTTATGCTCGTATAAATACGATTTTAAGTGGGTATTAGAAGTTGATTAATTGTATACGAACTTGTGGAATTGTAAAGGTTGTTTGGAAATAGATATTTTTTTGGAAATTGAAAAGAACCGAAAACTACAATGGAAGTGAAGTTTAAGGAAAGCGAGCACAAGGACTACACAATATCGATTAAACAAATAATAGTAGGATTGACGTTACTATGAAGCTATATAGCTTTAATACCCGAAACGAAACCAACAGAGCGAAACAGAGAAAAAAAGTAACTTTTATAATTATTTGGCTGCGAGAAGAGAAAAGTCTGGGTCTTGTCTCAGTTCGGAAGATACTATCTGAACTCATCCTTCGAAACGATGAGGAAACATGTTTATAAACCAGCTTTTTTAATAAGAGGATTCAGTTTGATTTAAAAACGAAATGAATATTTTTTGAGAGAAATCAATGGATGTTTATTTTATTTTTAAGAAAACGGTATGCCAATAATACCAAAAAAGATTTTAGTCAAATAGTTCCCACAGCAACGGTTGCAGTGCCATAAACTTTCCATGATATAGCTGTATGTCCTCGAACTTCACGAATTCCATCTTTAAGTTCTTCAAACGATTGAGAAGCATGAATATAGAACAATGGTCAATTTTTGTGATCAATTCTCGGGAAATAACACGGTTAGGAATATTTTCTTGAAAAATTTAGATTATTTCGTTGCTTGTGTGGCACACTTTTTAAAAAAATGTAATCCATTGCTTTAAGGTTGTTTTCCTGTTCAGTTGTGAAAAATGGTGTAGTTTTAACTTTATGACAGCTTCAAAAGTGAAAACAGTCCGAATAGCAATATTCTTATTGGATAACACTTTATACTCGTATTAGTTTTTAACTTCATGTTCAACTTTTGAGAGATTAAATAATATAGATATTATTATTCCAGGAAAATCATATGAAAATGACCCTGCTTCGAAAAATTTCCGAACAGCTGAATTTTATTGGAGAGTTTTTTTTTGTGTGTCCTCAACCAGGAACAAGCGCGGGAAAGTAAAAAGACCTGGGATCTGCACAAATGGTGATATTTTTTAATTTTAAAGGTTTTCAAGTGCACTGCAAAAAAGTTTATATGCATTATCCATCAAAAAACCAAATGTATTTAAAATGTCGTTTCTTTCCACCATTTTGACAAAAAAATTAAGTTTGAATGAACTTTAAAAATAATTGACTTACACACAAGTCCATCCGAGATCAAGGGCGGATCCACACTTCTAATAAGGGGGGGGGGTGTATCACACACTTAGATCGCTTAAAAATGTTCTTTAATGTTTTGTAAAGGAGGCTAACAAAATTTAAATAACATAATGTGTATCTTATCTTAACCTTACCTTTATAGATTTCAATTGCTAAAGTGGCAATAGTTTAGAGGGTTTTTGGTGCATTTCACGCAGAAATGTAGGAAATTGTTTTGAAACGTAGCTTTTTTTTCGAAAAATAAAATACATATACTTTTCTTGTTTCCATTTCTATTAATGCGAAGAATGCTACAAAAATCCAAGAGAGACGATCTGATATGAAGAGCTGTCGGGCTTTTTTGACGTAGTTTTTTTTGACTCAATTTTCGGGAGCCTATTATTAAAGGAGTCAACAAAACTTAAAAATTGTAAAGAGAAAAATGCTTGGTCCTTGTATTTGACGATATATGTGCATTTAGGTACATAATTTTTCTAAAAATTAAATAAAAGCTCTTATATCAATAAATATGAAACGTTTATTATGTTTTTCAATTATAGCGATTAGTTTAACAAAAGTGTCACTTTAGCTGTTTTTGGGACATTTATATCATTGAAATTCGTTTTTAAATCTCAGTTCTAGAGCATCCAAAGCAAATTCACTTCAAAAGTAGATTTATTAATTTTTTAAGATCTTTTAAGAACTTTTGTATTCAACAAAAAATCAATTTTGAAGGAAATAAAATGCACGACTGGGTCGCTAGAACTTGCTAATGTCTTCCAAAAAGTCTGTTTAAAAATATTTCCTATATTTTAAGATTTAAAAATGTAACTTTTTTTTTCGAAAATCAATTTAAATTTGAAATTTTTTCTTAAAAATATTTTTGGTAATAAAGTGCTTATGGCTCAAAATCACCAAGGTTGCAAATTTCAAAATTTTTTTATGAAAAAAAAAAATTGCAAGCTATAATGATGAATTTTAGTTTATACTGTTGCAAAAATTGTATATAAATAAACTTTGACACGACAGCGCACAGAATTGTATACTTTCTTAGTAAAATTTGTTAGTACTAAATATCATACAAAAAACCATCAATTCGGGAACGTTTTTCAAAGTTTGATAAAATCAACAAAAAAAAAACAAAGTACAAAATTTAAGCTTTGTTTAAGAACATGGGTATATTATTTATGTGTATTAAATAAACAATAATGAAAACAATACATACAAAATCTTCTACAAGCAAAATACGTAAAAATCATGTCCGGGAACGTTCCCGAAATGACCGTTCCCGAAATGACGATTTCAAATAGCGCGCGCTTTAATTATACGGCGGTCATCTTAAATGCGATCTGACTTTGTCAATAGGAAAACATTTGAGGTTACTTTGTTATTTCGTGTCGTAAAAAAGAAATTCATCAATAATTAAATGTAATAAATGCGTTCACGGATTGACGGGCTATTGATGTACGCTCAACGAATAATGAATAAAAAGGTACTTACCATTTAAATACAATTTATTTTACGATAAATACTCTGGCAGCCGGCTTTGTAATTGTTCCCTTCCTCGACTGACGTTTTCCACTGAATGGCTACATTCACTTAAAATTATTTGTGATCGATTATCGATATGTTCCCTGAAATGACTTGTGCGGTATCGGACAAACTGTTTTTGCATTTTTTACAGTTAAAAATAAATAATCTATTAGTACCGTTTCTAAAACTAGATTCTGTATAAAAAATACAGTGTATTAAGTGATGACCGGGGTTGAATACCTTACATCTTTCAATTGTGTTTTGGGCTTGAAGTTGAAGATTGTAGATTGGGACGCGTTCCCGAAATGATTTTCTATGCGTGTATATTGATTTCATTTAAAATTTAGTTTATTAATAAATTATATTGTTTGATAGAAACATAAAACAGGTCAGTTTTAGTATTTTATTAATTTTTTTTTTTTAATTAAGTCAAGGTTTAAGACATAAAATTGCTAGCGAAGCCAATTCTGCACCTTGGTGATTTTGAGCCTTATATACAATTTACATTTAAATTTCGGTATTCAGTTTTGTAAACAAAATTAATATTTTTTTAAAAATCAAAAAAAATATGACATTTTTGATCATCAAAAATCATCATCAATTTGATCATTTGATCATCGACAAGAACTTGCACAGAAAAAGAAGATTATTGAAATCGGTCCATTAGTTCTTGAGAAACCTTACAAAAATGAAGGTCGAAGGTTAACATTGTAGAAGTACCGCAATCTATACTGAAAATATGAAAAACCACTTCTCCAAATTATATAACGGCAATGAAGAATCGAATTCCGCTGTAAAGGAGATAGCACCATTCAACTTAATCGACACAGAACAACAATTTTGCCAACCCGACGTCGAAGAAGTGAAGATAGCTTTATCCAAACTGAAGTCCAACAGAGCTAGTGAAGCTGACGGCATCGCTGCCGAATTACTCATAGCAGCAGGTGATGACTTGGTAGGGAGCATGCACCAACTCATCTGCAAAATAAGGTCGGAAGAAAGCATGCCCGATGAATGGAATCTTTAGACCACGAAAGCCCACCATTGACTAAATATTTTCATTACAGCAGTTCTTGAAAAAAGCCCAGGAACTTCAAATCGATAAAGAGATGGCCTTAATTAAATTCAGAGCCGCGTGTGACATCATCTATAGGGAAGAGCTTTACAGAGCAATGTCTAGTTTTCACATACCTGTCAATTTTGCCTGCTTGCGCAGAATGACGCTGCTCTACCAAGGTCAAAAAAGATCTCACTGATGTATTTGATGTAAAAAAAGAATTTAGACAAAGCGATTTACTGTCATGCGACTTCTAAAACATCGTTATGGAAAGAATTATGCAAAACTCAACCGTCAACACTAGAGGCACAATCTTCCAAAGGTCCATCCAAATACTCGGTTTCGCCGTTGATATCGACATAAATGGAAGATCAAAGTGTGATGTCAGTGGAGCGTTTTTGAGCATTTCGACGGAATGGAGAAGATGGGTTTAGTGATCAATGAGGGCAAGACCAAGTATATGCTGTCATCAAAAAAGGACATTGAACGACGTCACCATGGACAGCTATAACTTTGAGGTAGTTAAGGACTTTGTCCAGCTATAAAATTAGACAACGTCACCAGCGCTGAAATCAAACGAAGAATAACTCTTTCAAATCGCTGATTCTTTGCGCTTAGAAAGCAATTGAATTGTAAAGTCCACCCTCAAACATCTAAAATCACCATCTATATAAGCCACTCATCATCCCGGTTCTTTTTTATGGGGCAGATGCCTGGACCCTGTCAAAGGAAAATGAGAGCGTCTTAGGATGCTTCGAGAGAATAATTATTCTTCGTATGATTTTCGGTCTCTTTTGCATAGATGGAGAGTGGAGGCGAATATAGAACGACCAACTGCACAGCTGGCTGTACAGCTACACTGACCTGGTTAAAAGAATAAAAGTCCAACGACTTAGATGGCTGGGTCATGTAAAGCGAATGGACATCAACGCTTTAACCTGAAGGTCTTCGAATCCTATTCTGAGCTACGGCGCAGTATATGAAGACCGCGACTCAGATGTCGCACGCAGATGGGAGAGGATATCAATTAACTTGGCCTGCGAAACTGGAGACAGCCAGCTAGGAAGCGAGCTCAGTTAGTTTTTGAAAATTTTCATATGGTATGATATTTGATATATATTTATTTGTATGTCAGCTGTACATCAAGTTAAACTTATAAATAGCACAGGATATAAAACATTGATTTAAGATACAATTAACAAAATACATATACATATGTTTACAAACGTGTGAAAACAAAATTAGCAAAAAAATTAGTTAAAGTTAATTATACATTAAAAAGGCGAAAAAAAAAAAACAAAAGACAATGTTAATTAAAAGTTATCTGAATGAAGACGCAAGGAAAAAAAATTGAAAATGATTAATTTAAAAGTATGTTCAGTTCAAGTTCGAGAAATATTCAAAACAAATTGCTTGAAACTTTCTGTTTTCAATTCTAGACCTCATATGACTGGGAAGGTTATTCCACAGTCTAACAGCATGAACGAAAAATGTCATGCGCGATGTCAAACACGTAAAGGTGGACGAGCGCAATAAAATGGAATGGCTAGAAACACAAAAATTAAGTCTGTTTCATAGATAACTTGGAGTCTTTTTAACAATCAATTTGAAGAGTAAAATACAACAACGATATTTGAAGAAAGCTACCAGATCGCAATTGAAAAGCTGACGAGCTTGAAAAGAGACATAACGGGAGGGAAATCATCTGGGTTTGGTTTGCTTATTGAAATTGGAAGAGCTTTCGTTTTTTCAGGATTGAGTTTAAGTCCGTTCCGTGTCGACCAATCATATAAAGACTTTAAATCAATGTTCATTTTAGATATTGCATCCTTAAGCATCATCTCATGAAAACTTATATATAATTGGACATCATCTGCATAGATATGAAACTAACAGTATAAGACCAAACAGAGGGCAGATCATTAATGAACAATGAAAACAGTAAAGGTCCAAGGATTGATCCTTGAGGAACACCATTATTAACAGGGAGAAACGAGACATTCTACCATTACAAGACACGGCTTGCGTACGATTGGTCAAATATGAGTAAATAAGTTTTTTAGTTGTGTCAGAGAAGTTAAATATAGGGTCGTCAATTTATCACAGAGAAGATTATGGTTTACACAGTCAAATGCCTTTGAAAAGTCAAGTAAGATTATCACAGTTGTAAATTTATTGTCTAAACTCTAAAGCATGTAAAACATCAGATACGTTGAGTAAAGCTGAGATGACCTAAACGTCTTTGTTTGACTCTTTATGAAGCTATGAAAAATCTTAAATGTTATGCTTGCATACTTTTCAAAAATACGTTCTACAGTTTATTTTTGGTTCTGATTCCGAATCCGAAAACCGATTTTAGATATTATATGCTCTTATCTACACAAATTTAAAATTATTAGTTTTCAACATAGTTTTTTTTTTACTACATATGTAGTTTCAAATATGTTTCAAAAACTTAATGTGATAGTATTATTTATTCGAAGAATACGAATTTTAATGCGAAAACTATTTTAACATTATACACTTCCTAAGCCTAACGAGTAATAAGGATTTTTTGAAAATTAAATGAATACTGAGCATTTTTAAACGAAATATTAAAGATAGGGATTATAGATTAAGAAAACCGTCACGAATTTTATTGAAGAAAAAGGCTCCAAAAACGTAATGTAAGATATTTTTCAAATTTTAAAAGTTTATGACTCTAAAGCCAGATGACATAGATTCATTTTGAGGTCGAATTAGAACTAAGACCATTAAAACCCTATGCAAAGTTTAAATTGGGTGCCAAACGCAAAATCTTGTTGACCACCGTAATTTTTCAGTTTGCAAATTATTCTGAGATTATTTTGTGAAAAATAATAAAGATCTTGGAAGTAATAAAACAAAATAAAAACATGTGGTCGTGTTTTCCTAGCGGTACTATTGTTAAACTTGGGGTTTCCACAGTAATTGATTCCCTTTACCCCACGATCGACATTTATCTTCCTGTCATAGTTCACATCTTTATTAACAACCAAAATATTCGCTAGAAATAAATTATATAGCTATCCTATAAGCAACGTCTTCCGGATCAGCAAGTCTGCTTATAAAAAATAGATTTTCACATATTGATTAAAACGCGAAATTGAAATTATTAAAATTTTGAGTTGAAAAATGTCTCAAAAAACTCTCATAAAACTACCAGAGAACAGGCTTGGAGTTTATATTACCTTTTGGCATTTTCAACGTGCCTTAAAATTGTATCTACAAATTACAAATTTTGTTGGTGATTAATTTGATTAACGGCCCTTAAACATTGAAAATTGTTTTTTGATTAAAATAAATTTCAATTCACCTTTCCCTATTCCCCGCCTATAAAAAAAGGGGTATTCCATTAGAATAAGATGCTCTCTATATATCGATATTCTTTAAGGTATACAACAAAGCATCAAGATAATCAAAAAGACATTAAATCATTGTAGGTGTTCAAAGTAAATTTTTCAAATTTCATGTACCTTATTACTTAAACATAACTTTTGCAAAAGTTTTATGTTATAAAAAATAAAAGAGAAAATTGCTTTGAAAAGTGAAAGTCATCAAGATTTAGAGTTGTTCCTTCATTGCTGATGCCACCGCCGCCGCCGCCTCCGCGCCTCTACGTTGCTATATCTTTAAAGTGGATCAGCTTCAGTTTCAGTTCGTCGAAGAAGAAGATGGAAATAATATTTTGCAAAACATCAAAACCAAAAATTCAATTACATAAATGAGTTTGTTGAAAACTAAATGTTATATAAGAACTGTCAAAGAAGAACCATTTACAAAGTGAGAGCGTATATCTTTGCCATCACCATCGCCATCGCCATCAGCATTACCATCACCATCACTATATCACTTCATACAAAAACCCATCATATAAGCCTTCAAATATGGGTTTAACAATAAACAAGGACTTTTATGCTTTTGGGAAAATTGATATTCTCACTTTATTTTCCATACTTGTCTAAAGCCTAAGCCCACATTTGGCTACCAAAGATATTTTGTTAACCACTTCAAAATAACATAAAACAAAGCAAAAAAGAACAAGAAGATGAGCTCGGAGCTGCTTGAAGAGTATCAATTAAATCCTATAATTGATTGAATAAATTTCATACTAAACTCATCCTTTGATTTAACTTTTCCAAAAACATAAAACAAGGAAGGCCGAAAGCTGAAAACTCAAAGCTGACAGCCGAATACTGAAAACCGAATGTCGAATACCGAATACCGAAGCAATAACCGACCTACGAACCTCCCAAAGTCGAAGTGGGGAAAGACGAGAGGCGTTATTGAATTCTATTTGGGAAATTTGGTAAAACGACTTGAAGACTTCTTAATTAAATTATTTCAAAGAGGATATCTTTCATGATTAATATCTTGCCTTTGGTTTTATTTATATTTGTGAAACAAAGATCGTACAACGACCGACGACTATGAAGATGACGATGAGCGGAGACGACACGACGACGGAGATGACGCTGAATGAATATAATGCCTTATATATACATAGATATGTATATATGTATGTACATAAACATTACATACCTACATTACTCTCAACTCGTATATTAAACTTCCCTAGGGTGCCTTTAGGTAACGAACAAGAACAACAATTAAGCTTATGTCCTTAGGGAAAGGATTTCGGAATAATTGTATTGTTTTTGGCAAAAGTCGTATCTTGTGCGTAGAAAGTTATATTTGCATATTGAATTTGTCAACCCTCTGTTTTGATAAGATTAAAGGATTTGTAAATAGAAGGTTGAAGAGTATAATAATAATAACATTTTCGATTTGATTTTAATTCCATAAGATAACAAAATGTACTCAAACGCACATAAACATACACACACAATAATACTCACATCCAGGGCCTAATTCAGTTCTATACAGTGCACGATACCAACAACAACATCATCGCAGTGTTTGAAACTTAATTTTTCAATTTTATAAACAATTTACGAAATGATTTCAATTTGATTTCATTTGATACAAAGCATTTAAGTTTATGGTAATTTTCTAAAAAGAAGATCAATACTCGTATTTTAAAGAGAATCAAAGTTATATGTATATAAATTTCGAAAACTGAACTTTTATGTGTTTAAAAGGAAAGGGATTTAGGCTTATGCATATAAGATGATCAAATTTAGGTGTAGGGATAGGAATAGTTATTCTTATACACGAGTTCTTACGAACTAAGAATAGCTTATAAATGAAAGAACAAAGTGGGTTATTAAGCGGTTTATTTTCAAATCATAGGAAGGTTATGTTAACAAACCCGGGATAGTGTACCCAATTTCGTGCTAAAATCTTGTAGTAAGAAGAGATTATCAATCCAAGGAAGACCGCTGAGTGCAAATCGAAGAATTCTGCGTTGTACAGATTCAATTCTTTGAGAGTGAGAGTTCTGATGGGGAGACCAGACTTAACCAGCGTATTAAAGTAGAGGTCTAACAAAGGCGAAAATTCTTTAGACCAACGTTTGATGAAACCAAGGTAAGATTTGGCCTTTGTTAATAATATGATCAAAATTAGTTCGAAAATTTAACCGAGTGTCACAAATAACTCCTAGGTCGTGAATAGAACAGCCAAAATGAATGGTAACATCGTGCGGACTATAAAATTGGTAAGGAAGATGTGATCGCTTACGGGTGAATGTTATGAATTGGCATTTAACAACACTGAGTTCTAATAAATTCTTTACTGCATCAAGTCTGAAACGAGTCAAGATCATTTGGGAGTAAGACAGAATTAGATAGGCTAGAAATAACTTTTATTGTTTTCATGTCATCAACGTAAATAGAGAAAGATAAATCCGTAAATGACATTAAAAATATCAAAGGACCAAGGTGACTCTCTGAAGTACCTTCTAAGTTTGCATAAATGGAATCGGAGATTGAAACCTAAAAACAACTCTGTTTTGGCGGTCCTCTAGGCACCATCAGAGCCATGAAATAAAAAAGGGTGTTAAATTAAGGGTTTTTAATAATTTTATTAAATGCTTTACTTTCTTTTTTACTTGCGACTTATAGGATCTACATATACGGCAAGAATAAAATTAAAAAAATTTAATTCGAGATTCAAACATGACACTACAAAAAAAGTGGGTCCCCAATTTCGCCCGTCTGTCTGTCTGTGCATGCCCTTAAAAACCAAAAAACTGGTTCGATTGAATTTTAACTTGAAAATTAAGGTTTTAAGCCGATTCGCGTTATGCGTTTTAACTTCCCACAGGAAGTTATTGTAATGGGTCCGATTTGTCAAATTGAAAATTTTTACATTTCTAGACGTTTCAAGGTCCCTAGAGTCGAAATAAAAGATTTTTAGAAAGATGTCTGTGCGTGCGTGTGTACGTACGTTCGTACGTCCGTACGTCCGTACGTCTGTACGTTCGCGACGATTTTTTCATCGTCCATAGCTCAAGAACCAGAAGAGATATCGACTTCAAATAAATGTTTTTATACAATTAATAATGCAGAAAGGGCTCTCAAGAAAATTGCGTGGGTGTTTAAAAAAAAGGTGAAAATTTTGGTTAAACCTAAATATCTCGTGAACCAATGACGCTAGAGACTTGAATTAAATTTTATATTATATATTGTGACGTGATACAAAACAAGTATATTTTTGGAAAAAGATCCAATTAACGTTTTTTTTTATAAATCAAAAAAACTGACCAACAAAATTTGTCACCTCGAAAATTTTACGACTAAAATATGATTTCATCTCCAAAACAATTTTGTGCAACGAAGAATAATGTTTTTGACATCTGATGAAATTTTGAAAAATCTAATTGACAGTTTTTTTTTTTTATAAAAAATAAAAACCTAAAAAAACATTACTGAAAGTTGGTAAAAATTGAATTTCGACTCAAATATCTTTTCAACAACTTGAGATTTAGGCTTTAAACTTTTTTATCTTATAAGAAATATTGTTTTCAACATTCTGAAAAATGTTGAGAAAAATCGAATTGACGTTTTAAAAAAAAAAAAATAAAAACCTAAAAAAAAATTAATAAAAGTTTGTAAAAATTGATTTTCGACTCAAATATCTTTTCAAAACTTTGAGATAATTGGTTTCTATCTAATTTTAACTTATAAGAAATATAGTTTTCAACATTATTAAAATTTTTGAGAAAAATCGAATTGACAGTTTTCTACAAAAAAATAAAAACCTAAAAAAAAATTAATAAAAGTTGGGAAAAATTGATATTTCAACTTAAATATGTTTTCAAAACTTTAAGGTATTGGCTTTAAACTAATTTTATCTTTTAAAAAATATTGTTGTCCACATTCAGTAATATTTTGAGAAAAATCGAATTGACAGCTTTTTTACAAAAAATTAAAAACGTAAAAACAAATTATCAAAAGTTAGTAAAAATTGATTTTCGACTTAAACATCTTTTCAAAAATTTGACATTATGGTTTCCAACTAATTTTAGATTACAAGAAATATTGTTTTCAACATTCAGAAAAATTTTGAGAAAAATCGAATTGACAGTTACTTACAAAAAATAAAAACCTAAAAAGAAAAAAATAATAAAAGTTGGTAAAAATTGATTTTAGTCTCAATTATCTTTTCAAAAATTTGAGATAATATCTTCCAACTAATTTTATCTCATAAGAAATATTCTTTTCAACATTTGGAAAAATTTTAAGAAAAATCGAATTGATAGTGTTTTTACAAAAAATTAAAAACCTAAAAAAAAATTAATAAAAGTCGTTAAAAAATGATTTTCAACTTAAATATATTTTCAAAAATAAAAATATTGGCTTGAAACTAATTTTTTCTAACAGAAAATATTGCTTTTGAAATTCGTCAAATTTTTTATAAAAATCCAACATTCCGTTTTTTCATAAAAAAAAAATTTCAAAAAATTTGGTAAAAATTGATGTTCGATTCTCGATGACTCGTGAACAATAGAAGATATTGACTTTTACTTAATTTAGTTCATCCAATTTTTATTTGTTTATACAAGAAATAAAAACTTTAAGAAATACTACTAAAATTGGTAAGAATTGGTTTTCGACTAAAAATCTCGTTAAGAAAAAAATAATTTCGAAATCAAACAATTTCATTATATGCAAATATTTTTGGTAATTTTGAATTTTTTAAGAATAATTCAACTGAAAACTTTTTTACAAAACACGAAAACCTACAAACTTTTAAGCAAGACAAATCGACAGACAGGATGGGAAGTTATCAGTGTGGGTCGCATCCCAGCCTCTTTTTTTGTAAATAAGATTATTTGAAAATTGTTGAAATATAATAATAAATTTGTTGTATTTAAATTTAACTTTGGCTTTTTGAAGTTAAATATGAAGGATTCCTGTTAGGGGCCAGTTATAGCTATCACTGTTTTTTATCATGGAAACCAATCATTCGAATTTTTTTTGACAGGTTAATAAAAGCTTTCATTGAAAATTTCTGTCATTGGACGCAAATTTCCTAATTCGAATCTATCATTTCCTGCTTGCTTGAAATCAAGCATTTGGAGCAAATTGTTGATCATTGAAAGGAAAATTGACAGGTGGAAGTGCAAAGAAAATGGAATGCTATCAGTGGAACGATATTGTTCCGAATTACGTAATAAAAACTTTGAAAACAATTTCATCATTAAAAATTGAAAAATTAACTAAAAGGAAAGTGCTGCTATAAACTTCACATTTTTTTGAAAATACCATAACAACATTAAGTGCGTTTTTTTCGTATTCCATATATAGTAGAAATTGCCAAAAAAACGATCCGCAGTTGTCCGGTTTTTATATTTGAAAGTTGATACAACTGAATATTTGCCAGAATAATTTATCAAAAAATTCCAAAAAAAAAATAGCGAAATTCAGACCAGGGGTGAAAGTAAGCTGATTTTTGATAGTTGATTATCAAAATCAAGAAAATACGTCTGTGTAATGTGATAGTCGAATTCAAAGTTTTAACCAAACAATTTGATATAAAATAAAAACTTCAAGAAGGGAGTTTGTTCGTTGACTACTACATTAACATGTGGTGTTGAAGCGAGCTTGAAGCTCGCCTAAAGTCTTTATATACCTGAATCGAGTTGAAATGAGCTTGATTCGCCTCGATTCCGGTCGGGCATCGGAGTCAAGTTGGTTTTACGGATAATGCGTTATGGTCTGTTTATTTGCATGTTTGTGTACAAAAAATATAGTTTTGTTTTAATCAAATTAAAAAAAAAAAAATTGCACATGGAGTGGGTAGCATATTATATGGTGCTGAACTATTCAGTTTTTCATTGTTTAGCACGAATCAAGCTATCTAACTTGCACTTCATAAGAAACATCGAAACACCATTTGCATTTCAGAAAGTGCTGTCAAACTTAATCATTTTTAAATCTTCTTGTGCGTGGTAACATCAAAAAGATTTATCTAATCTAAGCTGTGATAAGCCTTTGGTGGAAATATAGCAAATCTTAATTATCTTTTCTATTGTGTTATCTTGCAAAATAAGCCCAGTTAGTCCATTTTCACTAACAAAACTAAATAATATCAACAGTAATAGATTGATTTTTTCCCCAATGGAAAACACACATGATTCCAGATGCACAACTACTCAACGAACACACCCATCGAGATACAAATGCACTATCAATCATACCAACATTTGAGAACGAAATCACATAAGATCCATTCAAGACTCGTATAAATGTCAAAAACCCATCCATAGTAAGATTCTACTCTAACTTTTATAGTTAGTATTCATACTATGGATATTGTTTTTGTTATTCGTGTAAAATCCTACTGTACTATGGATAGATTTTCCAACAAAACACGGGTGTTGACTCTTTTAACCATTTTTAAACTTCAAAACAAATTATTCAATGAAGGCTATTGCTGGGCCCTTAAACTCTGAACTTTTTTGTAACGTTATTAAAAGTCAGAAATATCAAGTATCAATAATTTATTTATTGCTTGATTTTAACACAATACTTTGAGTTCATAGAACATCGAAGGCATTTTTTTGTGACATTGTAAGTTACTCAATAACATACCTTAAGAGGTCGCATAACGGAGCTGTGTCTGAATTTTCGACTTGCAAATTATTCCATACGCTGGTGCTGTTATAGGTTTCACTTTGAAAATGCTTTTGGCAAAACAATGCACTCAACAGAAGTATAACAAAAAGCAATTTCAGTTAATACTCCGCATCTTTTAGAATCTCAGAGACCTGGCTCTTATATGAATTGCGGTTCCCTTTGAAACTTGTACAGATCGAATATTAAACCTCGGAATGCCTTCACGTCTTTCATATATATTGCACAATGGTACCATGTTTCATTGAGACTATGTTATTCCCTCTTCTACCTCTTACATCTTCGACATCGTATTCATTAACTCTTCTACGTGGTGTAGTGTGCAGGTATATATCCTTGATAACCCTGACAAAAGACTGCTGCATTCGCAATTGAAACTTGAAAGTTGAATCCCATTTCATTTGCATCAAAACATAACACAGAAATTTTCCCTTCATTATACAGTCAATATCTGCGCACCTACTTGTATCTCTCTCGAAATTAATGCATTTTTAACATTCTTAAGCATTTTAAGTCATTCATATGGTAATGATTTTCAATACCAACCTTACCGCATACCTATTCCCATATAGCAGGACATATTATAGCACATACTAGTAGGTAGGTAGGTCTAGAGCAGCTATACTCAACCTGCGGCCCGCGGGCCGCTTGCGGCCCTCGAGCTTATAAAAGTTGGCCCGCAGCGTAGTTTAATAAATTCTTAAAATATCGAGTGACTGAAGAAAAACTTGAGAAAAATATATCCCTTTGAGTTTTCAAAATGGAAGCAACACTAGAACATACATCAGCGGAAAAGTGGACATCGTGTGTTTTCAAAAAATATTCTAGATGTCACTCCTTTCAACGCCAGGAAAAGTTTGCACAACTAAATGAAAAACAGATGTCGCTAAGTATTCCTTACTTTTCTTGCCATTGCGAAATTGAATTGGAATCATTTTATTCAAATTTTGAATGGAAAATTCATAAACACAGCAGTCCAGGCATAATAAGTCAAGGAAACTATTTCCCGACATACCTCGTTTTGATGATTATGTACTTACATTTTGAATTTTAGTTAGTGCGGTTGCAGTAAATTTTTGTAAATAAAGAATAATGGCAGGAATTTCTTCGAAACTAAAACGAAATATATCTGATGAAAATAGATCATTTCAAGACGAATGGGAAACAGAATGTTTTGTTGTGCCAAGCAAAAACAACGCGGCTACCTGTTTAATATGCCGTGAAAAAGTTATAAAAAAGTATAATATTGGTCGTCATTTTAACACAAAACACAAATCTTTCAACGAAACTTATCCTCCTGGAACACAATTAAGAAGTGAGAAATTGACTTTTTCAACGAGGTCATTACAACAGCAACAAAATGTGATGTCCGTGGCTTTATCTCAAGACTCTGTGGTAACTAAGGCATCTTACGAAATTTGCTATACTCTTGGTAAGCACATGAAACCGTTCACCGATGAAGAAATTGTCAAAGAATGTTTCGTGCTGCCGATATACTGTTTGATAAATTTAGCAACAAAAAACAATTATTGTTTGAAATAAATGAACTACAGCTGTCTGATTCAACATGTGTGAGACGTATTGAAGACATTTCCAAATATATTCGTGACAATTTAATAGAAAACTTAAGGAACTGTATGTTTTTTATCTTGGCTTTCGATTCCAGCACTGATATTTCAATGCTCGGTGTTTGTTAGATATTGCACAGAACAGAATTTAATCTTCGAAGAATTTTTCAAATTCTCTCCGATGAAAGGTCAGACCCTGGGAATAGATTACCTTGATAAATTTCAAATTTTCTAGAGCAGAATGATATTGATATTAAAAAAATCGTGGGTGTATGTACAGATGGCTGTCCATCCATGACTGGATCTGAAAATGGATTTATAATCTTGTTTAAAAAAATATAATTTGACAAATTTAATTACATTTCATTGCATTATTCATCAAGAAAACTTGGCTGCACGGATTAACAATTTAAAAATCGATGCTGTGATGAAGATTGTAATTGATATTGTGAATTATATTCGAGCAAGGGAATTAAACCACAGACAATTTAAAAGCCTTTTGGAAGAATTTGGAAGTGAGTATGGTGACGTTCTTTTGCATATGTACGTCTTTGCGATGGCTTAGTAGGGGAAGGGTTTTGGAAAGGTTTTTTTCCTTGCGCCACGAAATTATCCTCTTCTTACTACAAAATAAAAAAGTTTACCCAGAGTTACAAGATGATCAATGGTGGTGTCTTTTAGCATTTTTATGCGATATCACAGTAAAACTAAATAGCCTCTAGCGAAATGTACAAGGACAAAATAACATTATTTCAAACATGGCAAGTAAAATATTTGCGTTTGAAGAAAAGCTTAATATTTTTCATTTAGAAATAAGAAGTAAACAGCTACAAAATTTTCCAACAACGGTAATAGCTACAAAGAACCTCATCGACATCTCTGAAGAAAACTACTAAACAATATTGAATTTAAAAAAAGGTTTCATGATATCAGAAAAATAAAAAAATGCTTAACGCTTGTAGAAAACCCATGGCATCTGGAAACAACGACTATCTCACGGGTGGCTTCTGCTTTAAATCAAGATCAGGCAAATTTTTTTGATGAGTTCATCGATTTTAAAAACTATTCAAATCTTGAAGCTCTGTTTAAGGAAAAAAGGGACAAAGGGGAATACTTAGAATTTTGGAGCATCGTCCCCGAAAAATATGCAATCGTCAAAAGAAGTTCACAGATTCTGCTGACATTATTTGGATCTACATATGTTTGCGAATCTTCGTTTTTGAGAATGAAATATGTAAAAAATATTTACCGAAACAAACTTACGGACTCCCACCTAGATGATGTCATTAGGTTGGCATGGAGCAACAAGCCAGATCTAAATAAAGTTTTGAAAATGGGTTCTCAATTTCAAAAATCACACTAAAATATTTTCAATAAATAAATAAATACATAATGTATGTATGTAGTATGTATGTATGCACATTAAAATGAGTATTATTATTTACGATAAAAAAAAATTCTTGTGGCCCGGGGTACAGTTACAAAATTATCAATGTGGCCCATTCAAAAAAAAGGTTGAGTGTGGCTGGTCTAGAGGTAGTAAACTTTCAAATTTCGTTGTCATCACTTGTGAAAATTTGCCCTAGGTAAATAGGAAGGATACGAGTGAGTCGAGTATACAATGTGATGTGTGGATTTTTGGATTGTGGGTATTAGGTTTGTAGGGTGTGAGAATCTATGATGCAGGGGGGGCTTGTAATTCTTTGCTTTGAATGCGGACAAAGGGATTTGCAAATGTTCATGACACCCAAAAATAAAATAGTAAGTTGTCGAGGATATGTGTGAATAAGTTGTTGAAATATACCGGGTATAAAGTGGATTTGCATTTTGTCCTTTTTATGGTGATGTTTTGCATCTACCATCTACGAATACATAGGGACGAAACTTTTGTGAAAACTTGTGTTAAAAGGTACATACGGATACTTGGTACAAAACCTATCTCTATATTCGAGTTTTCGAAACCACTCGTTCTCGCTTATAACCCCGTATAAGATGGGTACCTTATACAAGTACTCGCATACACAATCTTCAGGAGGGTTTTTGAATTCTCGTTTTTATATGTAAATTGTGCCCTTTGGCATATATTATCATTTTTCCTTTTTTCTTCTATGAAAACTGTTTCGTTGCTGTTTCTTTTTCTGTTTTCTGTTTTCCGTTTTCTGTTAACATATCTATAGATTTTCTTTTGTTGGATTTTTATTTTTATTTTAGGAAAGGGTCCTGGCAATAATTTTGTGAAGTGTTTAGGCGGACAAAATAGTTGAGCATTCGAATGTACATACATAATTTGTTTTTGTTGGTGTTTTTCCGTATATTTCCATACTTAAATTACGATACCGTAATATTCGATTTCTCCCTTTCAATTGAAATGACAGAGGTGGTTGAAAATGGCTTTTATGTCTTGGATAGAAGTCAGTTAACCTCTTGAAAATTATTTTGAGATAAAATCAATTTTCGGAATATTTTTAGATTGTAAAATATCAAATCAGATGTAGAATCACAAAGAATGTGAATTGGATGATGTATTTTGAGCTGATAATTATTACGAAAAGTCACTTGGTTGTCAAATAAAAACGGTTTCTCCAATAATGTTTCTAAAATAGGGCTTTGGATAAAGTTTTTATAAAGATGTATTTAGGAATGCTATTTTATTAAAAAATGGAAATTAAAGTTCTATAAAGTTCTTTTTAGTAATTTAACCATAACGCGGCCAGTCACTAGTATCCGGTCTTACTTACTTAAGATGGCACTACAGTCCTGTGCGAACTAGGGCCTCACCCAACAAACTGCCCCATCAAGCTCGGTCCCTAACTCGATGCATCCAGTTGCGCATTCCAAGTCATTTTTCACTTGTACGCGCCATCTGGATTCGAAGACTTTCCAGGCAGAAGCATTTGTTTCCATGCGCTCTGTGTGATCCAGTCATCTCAGTCATTGGACTTTTATCCTTCTGGCTAAGTCTACGTCCCTGTACAGCCCTTTCTGCTTGTCATTCCATTTTCTCCTCCACTCACCATAGATGCATACTTGACCGCTTTTGTCATAGTCCATGATTCGGCACCGTATAGCAAGACGGGGAAATTGAGGGTGTTATAGTGATACTTTGGTTTGCTCGCGCTCAAGCGAGGGCTTCACTACTCATTCGCTTTCTTAGACCACAGAAACAGAGGTTAGCAAGAGTAAATATTGGTTTGATCTCAGCGCTGGCGCTGGTGTTGCTTTCTGTATTCATAGCCTAGTTAGATAAACTTCTTAACTACCTCCTACGTTGGTGTCGTTAGTCCTTTCTTGATGACAGCAAACCTATTTTTGCCGCCTCTGCCTCAATACTCACAAAAGCATAATCGACATCACGCTGATATGCCAGTAATTGGACACATTTTTGAAAGAAAGTACCTCTAGTGTTGACATGGAAGCTCTGCACTATTCTTTCAAGGAATATGTTAAAGAAATCGCATGCCAGCGCATCACCTTATCTAAAGCCATTTTTGACATACATTTTTTGAGGTACGGTCAAGTTGTTTCCAATCTTTATGGAGCATCGTAAATTCTACATGGTCATCCTGCACTATACTATACGTACATATACTATACATGAATCTATACAGTTCTTCCCTGCAGATGCTGTAATATGCGGCCTTGAAATCGATGAAGAGTTGGTGGGTGTCGATTTGATGTTCTTGGGTTTTTTCCATGATCTGCCGTAATGTGAATATTTGATCGACTGTGGACTTTCCTGCGGTCTAAGACCACACTGATAAGGACCTATCAGGTTGTTGACGATGGGCTTTAGACGTTCACATATTACGGCAGAGAAGAATGTGTGCATGATGTTAGGTACACTGATTTCTCTATAGTTGGTGCAATTACTAGGGTCTCCTTTTTTCAGAATCAGACAAACCTTACTGAGATTCCATTCATCGGTCATACTTTCTTCCGACCATATTTTACAGACAAGTTGTTACATGCTCCTAACCAAATTATCTCCAGCTGCTTTGAAGAGCTCGGCATTAATGCCATCTATACTCCATCGGCTTTGTTAGACTTCAGCTTAGATATGGCAATCTTTACATCGTCTAAGTTGGGGAGATGGGATTGTTGGCTTTCATAGTTTTTATTGAATTGATCATCCTGCCTGACAGCGGAATTCGGTTCGTCTTCGCCGTTATACAGTCTGCAGAAGTTGACCTTCCATATCCTCAGCATTGACTGCAGTTCTGCTATGATGTTTCCACTTTCGACCGTGTAGCCTTCTGTTCGAGGAGAATGTACTTTTTAATTTCGTTACAACTGCTCATAAATCTTTCGAACTTCATTTCTGCTTTTGAACCTCTCAACATCTTCGACCGAACGCTTCTCATGCTCTCTCGTTTTCCTTTTTAAAAATTCGGTGCTCGTCTCTCCTCTTCTAATCATAGAGCTCGTGAGAAGCTCTCGTCCTTCTATGTACCGCCGCTTTTTGCCTGTTGTTTGGCTGAAATTAACTGCCTTCAATTCTCATCAAACCAGGGGATTCTTGTTGGTGGCGGTTTGAAACCCTGAAAGTAAGAGGCTTCTTACTGATTATATCTTGGCAATTTTGCTACTGGTTCTCGATACATTGTGTTGGCGGCAAAGAACTTTGAAAGAGGTTACTTGTGACTCGGTCGGAGAAGGGTTTGGCGATCTCATATGATAGTAGCCGTTTGATCTTGTATATTCTCTCAGCATCTCCCTGTTTCGTGGTACCCGTGGCATGATGGTTAGTGCGTTGGACTGCGAAAGTTTGAGGTTATTAGAATTCTCTTGCAGCGTTATTTCGATAAGATTCAGCGATATTGCGACGACTGGAAACTGAAAATAAATGTCCAGAAGTCGGAGACAATTCTGTTCCGGACTCCGTTGGCTAGGGTCACGAGGGATACGTGCAAGAATTGGCGCAACAAATAAAATAATAAAAAATAAATAAAATTGAATTACAGTTAAATAGATCTTAGGGCCGAAAGGCATTACAATTAAGTATTATTGTTTAACTTAGAGTGTCCGTATGAGACCAGTAAGTTAGTTATAAGTTATGGTTAATTAGGCTAGTTTTATGAATTTTTGTCTAGCTTTAAGATAGTCTTAAGAATGAATTAATAAAAAATGAATTAAAAAAAAAAAAAGTGCGTTGGACCGTCATGCGAGAGGTCTTGGGTTCGATCCCTTCCTGTGACACCTAAAGTTTTTTTTCACGGGTACTGCCTCTGGCGAGGAATTGACAAATTCTCCAAGAGCAATTCTTGTCATGAAAAAGTGCTTTCTCAAATTAGCCGTTGGGATTCGGCATATAAACTGTAGGTCCCTTTCATCCCTGCAATTACTCGCACACAGGAATGGTTGAGAGTTGTTAGTCACTAGACCCTAGTTCTCTACGGACTGTTGCGCTACCTAATTTATTTATTTATTTTATCTCCCTGTTTTGCCTGAAGAGGTAGTGGTCCGGTTGGATGTTAAATCCTCGGAAAGTTCGGACATCCATGATGCTGGACACATCTCTAACGTCGATCACAATATGTGTAATCTAGTCGACGGTAGATTGATCTAGAGAACTCCAAGTTCCTTTGTGGATCTTGAAGTGATTCATCTACATGTAAATTACATTATAATATTCTCTTCTTATACTTATACTACAGTGTTCAAGTTTACAAATGTCAAATTTAATACAAGTAAGACGCCATGTTTTGGCTGAAAAGGTTGTACCTAATTAATTTTATTTAAATTTTATAAAATAAACTCAAAAGAATTGAAAAATAAAACACAACACTTTTTTTACTTTGAACTACACACTTTTTTTTCTTGTTGAGAATGAAGATGACAATTTGGAATGACGTTTCTATTGACATTTTTCTGATTGACATTTGATGGAAGTTTTATATGGGCTAATGTACATTTTATAAGGCGCGTTCGATGACCGTTGTTGAATAGCTCCGTGCGTTCAACACGCCACCTTGTGTGTTTGTCAGAAATAGGAACTTAATTTAAATCTTAAGATCCCTCTTTGAGATAGAATCTAAAACCTACAAATAGATGTCATAATGGCTTAAGTTTTTGAAGCTAAAAGTAAAGTAAGTAAATTATGAAAATTAAATTGAACTTTGTTTAAGTTTAAACAATTTGTATAAAAGATTAATGATTCCATATTAAAGTATGTATTTATTTCATTTTCTTGAGAAGTGAATATTTAAAAATCAATTCAGAAAACCACCGCGCTTGTTAACAAAACCAAACTTCATGCTTTTAACGTTGCAGACGAAAACCAAATATGACAAGCTCAATTATTTATTTTATTCATATATTCTCAGTTCTCACTGAAACCGCCACTGCCACTGCCGACGACGCCACCGCTGACAACTGTCATGGTCATCAGGAAATATGGATGTATGATGATGATGGAAACTTGAATCCTCGCCATCACTCTCTTTAAAATAAACTGCGCTTATTAAAAACGAAAAAAGAAGAGAAATATCCATTGCGTCTATTTAAATTTTAATTTGCGGAAAACCTTGCCCTGCAATTGCATAAGCATAATGAATAAAGCATGCATATTACCCGCAACACATGTTTTAATACATACATACGTATATGTATGTAGCTCATATGAGGCTACATGTAACAGTAACATGCGTATTATTATTATAATAATAATTACTCTCGTAACCAAACCCGAGATTACATTTTTATGTTTTCTTGTTTTCCGTTTTTGTTGCTGTTGTATCTTTTAACCAGCTCCGCTCCGTCTTATGTTCTTTTATTAATGAGCATGATGAATAAAGCTTATTGAAATACTGGGAAAAAATGAACGAAACAATGAAATATTTCTCTCATTTCCAAGGTATCTTTTAATAATTTTTTTTATTTTTCAAAAAAATGTTTTTTTTGCAATTTGCTTCCATATATACAGCTATGGACAAAATAGTGGGGACATTTGTTACTTTTGAAATTCATTGTTTTTTAGTACTATGTAAAATAAATACAAAAATTAATAAATGGAATAGTTTATGTTGTGTATTCCGATATATGACTGAGGTAAAAGAGAATTATTTTATATTTATTTATTCATCAAGCAGAGACTCAGCTCGAATACATTATATTGAAAAATAATTAACAATTTACAAAAATATTTCGAAATAAATACTAACCACCACCGTCAATAAGACGACTTAATAACAACCTTTGTTTAAAACGGTCTCTAGTTAAGTTTAAATTAAAATCAATAACAACGCAAGGTAAAACTTAATGTCATGAAAAATCTATACTATATTAACGGTTAATATGTTGCCAATTACGAATCTTATGCGTGCACATACAATACGTGATATTTTAAAAGTGTAAACACAGCACAGCGCTAGCTTAAAAATAGGAATGGATTTAGGAGGATACCGGTGCACATTCCTCTAAAAGTTAAGATTATCAAAATGAGAGGGAAGAACAAAATCTTGTAAAGCATTCCACATTCTCGATGTGCGGTTAAAAAAAAATAATCTCTATACTTGACATAAAAACTTGATAAAAACGTAAAATTTTTCCGTGGGTTTTTAAACAGGGATTGATTTCAAAATCATGTTTTAAAAATAATTAAAATAAAATGAACTGCAGAACGGATTATAAAGAACCCGATCCCAGTGACACATTTCTGAACCATTCCTGTGTGCGAGTAATTTCAGGGATGGAAGGGACCTACAGTTATTATGCCGAATCCGAACGTCTAATTTGTGACAGCACTTTAAATGACATTAATAACTCTTGGAAGATTTTTCAATTCCTCACAGGCATAGTGTGCAGTTATTAAGATCTTATAAATATAAATACGATTTACATTTGAATTTTTGTTTTAAATGTTGATCCATTATTGATATATCGAATTTTTAAAAGAAAAATAAATTTTTTTAAAATCCAAAAAATAGACATTTTAATTTTAGAAAAAAAAACATGTTTGATCCGTTCATCATTTCCTGAGAATATTTAAAAACAAAATAAAGGTTCTATGGAGGGTTCCCTTCTGCAGCAATACAAAAATATAAATAAAAAGAGGATGGTATGCCACCCACACTGATAACTTTCCATCCCGTCTGTCGATTTATTATGCTTAAAATCATAACAAAATATTTATAACAATATTTTGTGTGAGATAAATAACTTGAAGTCAATATCTTTCTTTCTTCTCCTAATACTTGAGAGGAAAACCATTTCCTATCAGTTTTTTCTTGTTTTTGTAAGTTTTCGAGTATTGTCAAAATAGGTTTCAGTTAATTTTTTTCTAAAATTTAGCGTGAGATATTTTGGGTCAACCAAAATCTTCTTATCTTTTTTTTTAAATTGATACCTATATCTATTAAAAAAAACAACAAATTTGATTTAGATCTAGGGATGTCAAAATTTTCAATTCGACAAATCTGTCCGCTTTCAAATACTTCCTATGTTAAGTTTATAAATATCTATCGGCCGTTTTCGAAAAAAATACGAATTTTCGATTTTTGACCAAAACAAATTGTATCAGTACTTCTGTTACTTTTCATCTTGAGGAAAATAAATTAAAAAAGAATCTCGGATGCGACCTACACTGATAACTAATCATTCATATTAGTGTGTCGGTGTTTCTGAAAGATTTCCAAACATAAACAAAATTGTGTGTTAGATAAAAAAAGTTTGAAATCAATATCTTTCCTTGTTCTCAAGACACTTGAGTCGAAAATCATCTTTTATTAAGTTTTTATTTGTTTTTGTATGTGTTTTCGTTTCTTTTTTAAAAAATCAACTATAGCTAGCTAACTTACTAAGTAAACTGTTTTTTCCCGAGGTATTTCAGTTGAAATCCCATTTTGAAAAGTTGTTAGTAGCAGTTTTTTAAATAGCATTTATAAAAATCCAGAACTGGGTTGTACGAACTTGCACATGACATCCAAAGTGTCTATTTAAAAATATTACCTCTCTTCTAGGATTTAAGAATGTACCTGCAACAAAGTTTGTTTTCAAAAATTTAAACGCAATTTGATTTCCTAAAAACTTTTTTTTTTAAATTGTTGTTAAAGCGGTTTTATTTTTAAATTAATTTTTTATATACATTTTGCAATTTTAGTTTAAAAATATTTTTAGTCTGCAGTTATTTAGAGCTTATTATTTATTATACGTTTTAAATTTCAATTACGTAAAATAATGATGACCCATCATTGTCAAGAAATCGAACTACACAAAAAAAATTAATGTTTTTTAAAAATCAAAACTAAAAATGACGACATTTTTGATCATCAAATATTATTAAAAAAGTATAAGAGCTTGTGCAGAAAACAAATAATTGAATTGAAATCGGTTGATCAGGTCTTGAGAAAACTTAACAAACAAAATATCGGTTCTATGGGGAATATCCTTCTGGAGCAATATACATAAAATCATTTTTTTATATTAATGAAGGCAAATTAGGAAAAACAAATTTTTGAGAAAATACGGATTTTCGTTTTTTGGTCAAAAAAATTGTATGGGGACTACTGTTATTCTAGTCCTAAAAATGGTAAAAATGTCTAGCCTTAATTTACAAATTTGAAGTCATTCGACCCAATGCTTTCGGCTGTAGAAGTCAGCACAAACAGACAGACGGACGGATAGGTGGACCCACTTTTTTCGACTTCTCTAGTATCGTAATGCCATATTTAATTAACATCTCGAGTTAGAAATTTTTTACACGGTACTGCCTCTGGCGAGGAATTGACAAATGCTCCAAGAGTAATTCTTGTCATGAAAAAGTGCTTTCTCAAATTAGCCGTTCGGATTCGGCATATAAACTGTAGGTCCCCTCCATTCCTGAGAACAGTACTCGCACACGGGAATAGTTGAGAGTTGTAAGTCACTAGGCCCTAGTTTTCGACGGACTGTTTTGCCACCCAATTTATTTTTCTAAACTCGAATTTGCTTGATTTTAAGTTTTAAGTCAACTGACCTTATGGTTTACGACAACCTGGGCAGTTGGTCTTAATCACTGAACTAACCTTTTTCGACTTTTTTGCCATTATAATGTCATGTTTGATCAAAATCTATATATTATGTAGCTAAAATATGTCACAACTGCAAGTAAAATGTTAACGCATAATTAGCCCTATGAAAAATGCAATTGATTTAATTAAATTAAAATAAATTGTTTTTTTTTTTTTTGAAATCAATTGCTTTTTTTTTAATTTAAATTAGTGTTTCAACTTTTGTGACCAGCTTTTAGTGAAGCCTGCAGCCAATTTGCAGCAGAATCTTGGTAACTAATATCACTTTTTAAGAATCAAACATTAACAAACTAGCAATTTACCATTAAAATTAAATGGTTACATTTAAGATTTGTTTCCTACGCAATCATCCTGAATACATAATTAGAAAAAATTAATTTTTGTTCCTATAATTATGGCCATAGCTGTTTATATAGCTTTAGCTACCTTCATTACGTAGTATAGTTGTTGATGATGGATTCCGGCTTTACTAGAGCGCAAAAACTCATCTAAAGAAAATTATATTCTCCGGGTAAATAAAATGGCAACTTTAATTAAAAACTGTAAAAGCAACCGATTGTATATATAGTATATAATGTAGGTGCGGTATACTACGTATAGGGAGGGTGGCAAGAGAGAGGGTGGTGGGATAAGTAGCGAAAACTATACCACAATTGAATGTTCTGTTGCAGACCAACCCCATAGATGCTACATCGTATAACTATCTGATGCTTCTACAGATAGATAGATAGATAGATAGAAAGATAGACACATGCTTCAGGAATGATCTGTTGAATACCGGTGAAGTAATTAGTTCCTTTGGTGAATGCAAAATAGTTCATTGTGTTATACAGCTGCATCCGCCTTCCTTCGCCCTTCGCCCTTCATCCACCATCCTACTCGTATCAACCCTGTGTCGCTCATTGCCATTTATATACATACCTTTGGATACAGATATATGTATGCACCTTCCTGATTGAATATAAATACAGAATTGTAGCGTATAGATGCATCACCATCATCATCATCATCAGGATCAGGACTTACTTACTTACCATTGAGTAATGAATACCAAAATGTTATGTTATGTAAACCTCCACTTAAAACAGAGAGAACTTCGAAGAACATTTTATTCAAAACCTTTACTCTTGCACTTTTGAAAAATAAGAATAACCTTATTCGGAAAAATACAACACCGGAGTTCTCGCAGCAAAAGATATTGAAGGACCCATCAAGACTGGAAAACTGAAGACCAAACGCAAACCAACCAACTGACGAACGAAAGGAAGGAAAACGATGTCTGATGCTATCATTTCAGTGCTTGTGTTCCCGGTTCGGTGCGGTGCGGTGCGGTGGTTCGTTCTCAAGCTATTGTGTTTTTAACTTTTATTCTGTCTGATGAATTCCAATGTTACCAAGGAAATTCTTTGTGTACTTTTTTACTCTTGTATTTTTTTTTTGTATATTTTCTGTGAGATGCAAAAAGACGAAAGGGTCCTTTTCTTTGTAGATTTTTGTTTTAATTCAGAAAAAGCAGACATTTGGAATGATTTTTTTGACGAAGTTAAGTTAACGAACGTCTGGTGGCCCTTGAAAAGGTATTATAATCCGTAGTGGGTATTTTCTTTTTTTTTTTAGTCGAGGAAAACATAATTATACTATTGTTTCAAGTTGACAGCCGTCATAACAAAGTTTAAGCCATTTTGTTGAATTTTTTCTTTACAAATTAAAAATATGTATAAAAAAATTAATGGTAAAATGTAATTCTCCTATTTTTTAAATGAATAAAACAAAGAAAACTACATCAAGTTGACGAAATGTTAAGTTAGAACAATTTGAATGGAATTTATAGCATCTACCCAAGCAAGGGTCTTCGACAAAGGACTTTCGATATTTGATAGTTAAAAGTGATGGCCATATTATTTAAGCTTTATTTGTATGTCAAATGTTCTGTAATTGAGTCTGTTTTGTCAAATCAATAGCTGACAAATCTAATATCAGACGAATGTCTGCAAGACGCTTTTAACTTACGGGTGCCATAATCGCGTTCCATAAACATAACATAACGCGGTAACATAAAATATCTCGCACAAATATTATATCATGAATAGTTTTTCGAGATTTGAGAGATTTCAGACCCAGAAGATTACGTCGAGCTTGAGAATCTGGACAAAAATTCCAGCGCATTTTACAAAACACATATTTTGTGAAACGATTCTGAACTTTCTTAATTCTATCCGAAAACGATTGTTGGAAAGGATTCCATATGACATCAGCATACTCAAGTAATAATCTAACTAATGAGTTATATAGAGATGTAACATGTAAGCGTATAGGGATCCGAAAAGTCAGTTGAGTTTCTTTTAATGAAACCAATCATAGAGTTGGCTTTAGCGACAATAGCGTCCATGTGCGGAACAAATGTAAACTTGGAATTAAAGAAAGACAAATCCTTTACTGTATCAGTTCTCTGAAGAGGGGTACGATCAAGAGAATACGCAAACTCATAAGTTGTGAGTTTCCTAGAGACAGAGATAGCGAAGCATTTCTTGACATTAAGTTTAAGACAGTTAACCAAATATACCAGTTTGATAAACGATCGAGGTCTATTTGGAGATTAAAGCAATCATAAATGGAAATCACTTTTAAAAATAATTTAAGATCATCAGCCTATATGAGACATTGGCTGAACTTTATGTTTTTGCAAATATCATCGATAAAGATTATAAATAAAAGTGGGCCCAGATGACTGCCCTGTAGAACTCCTGGGGTACATTTAATAGATCTCGAGGTTTGATTGTCAAGTTTTACTTTTTGTACACTATCAGTTAAAAAAGATGAAATTGACTGTATGTTGTGGCATACAAAATCAAATGCCTTACTAAAATCCGTGTAGATAGCGTCTACTTGTCTTTGACTTTCTATACAATTAATAAAGAAAGAGGAAAAACATGCGAGGTTAATGACAGTTGGTCTACCCGATATAAACCCATGCTGGGCATCACTTAGGCTACGTTCAGACGACCATATTTTTCTCGTATACCGTATACGGGATTTTATCGAATAGAGCAGTGGCAGTGAGTGTTAACCGTCCATGATGACGATGGTCGGTTGATTGCCGACAGTGCTGAGTCCCCTGCCACGCCTCAAAACCCGTACGTAAAAAAATCGAATCGAATATTTCTCGTGTGAAACACCGTCTCGTATTCGATAAAACCGCATATGTGAAAAAATCGAATCGAATAGTCGCCGTCTGAACGTAGCCTTACATGTTCTTTTACGAAAAAATCCAGTTTGGTATTTACTAAACTTTCGAGCAATTTAGGAATTGTGGACAACTTACCAATGCCTCCGTAATTTTCAACATTATTTTTCGAACCAGACTTATAAATTGGGATCAGAAAAGAAGAAGTCCATTCGTCCAAAAATATTCCGGACGATAAAGATAAGTTGAATATAATTTGCAATGGAAAGCATACAGAACTAGAGCATTTTTTTAAGACAAGAGCAGGAATGCCATCGACACCAGGAATGTGATTGGGTTTAAGATTCTGAAGACCATTTAATACATCAGATAATTCTAAGTGTATTGAGCCAATATCTACTTTAGGGGTAATATCTGAAAGAAGATCCAAGTTTCCTTGTGAAGTTAAGTAAACTGATTCAAAAAATTGAGTAAAAAGATCAAGAGTTTTATTAATGTCAGTAGAATTATCCCCTCTAAAATTCATCGTAGTAGGAATGCCAATTGATTTCCTTTTAGAATTAATAAAACTCCAGAATCGTTCCGGATCCCTTTTCAAATTTAGTTCAATATTCGAAATATAATTCCTGTGCAAGAATTTGCTGAGAACCATGAATTCTTTATGAAGTTTACAAAATGAATGTTTGTCATCTAAATTCTAAAGTATTTGACATTTTATACTTTGCAAATGATTTATTTTTTTTATTTTTTAAATTAAAAACATAGCCTACTTGCGTTTTTTAAAAATTCGCTGGGAGGAAATCATTGAGGGAGAAGTACGGTAAAATTAAGCAAAATTTAAAAAAAGCAATAGGTGGAGTGGAGGTCCACCAAAACAAAAACTCCCTGCTTTGAAGGAACTATTTGAGATGCTGATTCCGTCGAAGTAGGGGTTTTGTTCAGCGATTGGTGATAGCAACTTATCACCAACTTAAAAACCCATAACCATTCGCAATTCAAAAAAATAAATAATGACAATTCAATTCGTATATCAGATGAAATAATTGTTTTTGAAAATGAAAACTCAATTTCAAACAATATTGCTGAAAACGAGGCTGAAATTCAAATGATGGAAGAATGTTAAAGACTCTTGGAAAAGAGTTACGGAAATCAAAGAACCCATTGTTTAACAGGTGTCGTAAACAGAAAATGAACCTTCCAAAAAGGTTTTCAAATTAGATGAAGAGTAAACACAACACCAAATAAAAAAACATGCCATTAGATTGGGAATCCTAGAAATGGGAAGGGATCGTTATAAATTGAACACAAAAAGAGCCCAATTCGACGGCGAATTTATTGAAATTAATGAAAATAATTTCGAATTCAAAACCTTGCGTTCCCAACCGTATGAGTTTAAAACCTTTTGAAAAGGTGTCGATTATATTAAAGTTCTTCAAATAGTTGACTCAAAGTTGACGTATTGAAAATACGTTGATCTTGCGTGGAATCCTGAGAAAATAATAGATCCGAAAGTCAGGGGCATATTTTTTTTCTATAGGTCATATCTACCCACGAGTAACGATATCTGCAGATAGCACCAGTTTGAACCAACCCTTGCAATTTCTAAAAAGTTTTGCATTGTTTCCACCAAGTGATTGGATTGCCCCAATTGTAACTGGGGAGTAGTACCCGTGGCATGATGGTTAGTGCGTTGGACTGTCATGCGAGAGGTCTTGGGTTCGATCCCTGCCTGTGCCACCTTAATTTAAAAAAAAAACGGGTACTGCCTCTTGCGAGGAATTGACAAATTCTCCAAGAGTAATGCTTGTCATGAAAAAGTGCTTTCTCAAATTAGCCGTTCGGATTCGGCATTAAACTGTAGGTCCCCTCCATCCCTGACAACAGTACTCGCACACAGGAATGGTTGAGAGTTGTAAGTCACTAGGCCCTGGTTCTCTACGGACTGTTGCGCCACCTAATTTATTTTTTTTATTTTTTTTTTGTAACTGGGGTTCAAGATTAGCAATTGCATTTGACACATTTTTCACAATACGATGCACTGTTGAAATATTTACGCCATTAAAATCAGCAATGGCCAACTGAATTTACCCAAGTGCACAATCAATAATGCAGTAATTGTTCGTAATTCGCAAAAAATCGTTAGATAAAATCCTGGTCGTCCCATTTTTCAAGTCCAAACCGTAAACACATTTTATATTGTTTTCTTTCAATTGTTAACAATTCTTCTTCATCTTCGCTTTCGAAAGCAGACGAAGGATATTTTTCCCAATATTAATTTTCTCGAAACATTTTATTTTAAATATATTTTCATGCAAACTAAAACCAAGATTAATTTTTGATAGAAAATGTGTTACAAATTTGAAATTGACTAAAATCTCTCAACTTCTACTAATTTCGGAAATTAAGGAAGCCAGAAGTTAATCAACTCGAGAGTTAAGAATCGAAAGTTGAGACTCTCAACCTTGAGTGAAAAAAAACAAAATCACAAGTTGACAATAAGAAATTCACTAGTTTAGTTCAACCTGTAGTGAAGAAAATGGCTCTAATTTTGTTTCCATACTTTTTTTTTTAATCTTAATACAAATTTGAAAAATGTCTTTTACAAATCTGTCTTAAGAAATGTTATATTTTTATAAGATCAAATAATTGCGGTCCTCATTATAAGAGTCTAAAATAACTGAAATTATTAGAATTAAAAAGAAATGGAGTTTCGAAAACCCTAATTCAAGTATTCCGCCCCCCGTTAAAAAAGGCTTAAATTTTGAGCTATGTATTGTATTTTTCCTTGAAGTGTGGTTTTCAAGAAGTTTGTTGGTTTATGTTTTAAACATAATTCTGATCAAACTTCCACCACCCGTCCGTTGGCTCGAGGCCCGATTTTCTACCACTTTTTGCAGCAGCTAGGGCCGCATGCCCTACCACTTTTGCAACGCGACGAATATTCTCTCCTAAGCCTTAAATCGTCTCAAGCTTATTTGATGAACCAGCGACTTCACAAAACCTCACAAAAAGAGTCCAGCAGCGGTGTTAAATCGCACGATGTTATATAGGCCACCAAAAGTTTCCTTCAATAAATTGATTGTTTCGATGCATCGCGCGGTAATAAATTTGCACGATTTGCAAGCGTTGTTTTTCGTTATGAAATAGCAAACCAAATCCAGTGACAGCTGTCAAAAAGACCAACTCAACCCGTTGTAAAATATAAATAAGGATCAATGCGATTCATCCACAATCGGGGATTAACTCCATAGCTCCAACTAGCTAATTTTAGGAAAATAAAACTGCAAAAAACTTTGCACTTAAACCTTTTTGTATACTTATACAGAATTTCAGTCGTCTATCCAATTAAGTTCAACTCAATTCAAGCCCCTGAGTTATTCTTCATTTGTTTTATCCCGCCACCCGCCGCGCGCCGCCCTTTTGCTGACCCCAACTGATTATCCAACAAAATAATAAATTAATAACAACAACATTAAATGATTTTTAAGTGTTGACTTCTTAATTCTTCTCCATTGTTGCATGTTCTGTTATTAAAACCAAAAATACACCCATTTTTAAACTTTCGTAGTGCACCGAGAGTCCAGCCAACAACGTTTGCGAGACCAAAAATTAATTTATCATTTGACCATGGTGATGTCGAATGCATTGACATTCGCCGTATAATTAAATGAAAATACTTACGGACATTACATATTTGCGTGCAGTTAATTTTTCTTTTTTTCGTTTTACCCATTTTACTATCAACTTGTTATACCTACATTTTTTGGCTTTTAATCAACCCAACAATTAAATCAAAGCATCACACAATGAGAAAAATACAACAACAACAACAACAACAAAAATTAACTTATTTCTACCTGCACAATAATTTTTAAGCTCGACTAATTAGACTTAATGAATTTTCAAAAATGGTTGCATTGTATATGCTTTGCATATATGCATGCATTGGCAGGTCTAGGGTAGGTTATATATGGGACATTATTGCACTTACTGCTCTTGCATCACGCAATCAACGTCACATCGCCCTTATTTGTTTTAATTAACCCCACAATGGTGGTAAAAAGAGGTAAACATTTTAAAATGTAATGGCAATAAAATGTTTTAATTGGTTCAGCCTTAGTGGTAAGTTAATATGACTGTGGCAATTAGTTATTTTGACATGATGATAATATGCATGCATCAAAATAATATTGGAAAATATTTTTATACCTAAAGTGCATATAATGTATGTATGTTTTTTCGAAAGTGTATCAGAGCTCTCTTTTTATACCCGGAGTTGCAACGAGTCCTTACATAAATATATTTATGAAGTTTGTGGTTGGATTGGAACAAATTTTAAATATTTAAACATCACTCAAACTGAGTTTCTGTCAATGTTTATGTTTTTTTTTAATTAATGTGGTTTGAAATAATTAACGTTATTCGGTTTTTAATTAGCAATAGGTAGGTGCGCATATACATAAAACTCATATAGTAGAAGTGCATACTTTTAAAATGAAAATATTATTCAAGTTTTTGTTTTCCATGCCCAAAATTAACATACATAGTTTAATAGATATATAGGCTAATAATACCATTAACTTCAAGTAGAGAATAGTAATTACATTTCATGTACTTATAAACATTTGCAACAATATAACATTCAAACATCTATTGAACTTGGTATTGCTTTTCAAATGCTGGGAGAAGATACAACGTCGAACGGCTAAAATCGGAAGAGATCCTCAAAACCTTCTCCGAAAGAGCCACAAGTAACCTCTCGACCTTCTCTGCCGCCAACACAATGTATAGAGAACCAGTGGCAACATTTCCAATAAGCAATCAGATAAGCCGCCTCTGACTTGTTGGGTTTCAAACAGAAACCCCTGGTTTAATGAGGAATGAGGCACGCATATCGGCACTGTACCGAATGACGAGAGCTGCTCACGAGCTCTATGTTCAGAAGAGGGGAGAGAACACCGACTTCTCAGAAGTAAAGAAAGAGAGAGCATGATAAGCGTGCGGTCGAAAATGTTCAGAGGTTCAAAAGTAGAAATGAAGTGCAAACATTTTATGAGCAGGTGTAACGAAATATTAAAGAACATAAACCTCGAATCCAAGGCTGCAAAGACGAAGTGGAAAGATCATAGTAGAACTGCAGTCAATGCTGATAATATGGAAGGACCGCTTCTGCAGGCTGTATAACGGCGACGAAGAACCGAATTCCGCTGTCAGACAGGATGATCAATTCAATAAAGACGATGAAAGCCAACAATCCCATCTTCCCAACTTAGACGAATTAAAGAATGCCATATTTAAGCTGAAGTCTAACAAAGCCGCTGGAGCAGAAGGCTTGAATGACGAGCTCTTCAAAGCAGCGGGAGATAATTTGGTTAGGAGCATGTATCAACTTGTCTATAAAATGTGGTCGAAAGAAAGCATGCCCGATGAATGGAATCTCAGTAAGGTTTGTCTGATAGTGAAAAAAGGAGTCCCTCTAAACTGCACCAACTATAGAGAAATCAGTGTACCTAACATCATTCACAAATTCTTTTCTGCCGTAATATGTGAACGACTAAAGCCTATCGTCAACAACCTGATCGGTCCTCATCAGTGTGGTCTTAGACCAGGAAAGTCCACAGTCGATCAAATATTGACATTACGGCAGATCCTGGAAAAAAAACATAAGAACATCAAATCGACACCCACCATCTTTTCATCGATTTCAAGCCCGCATATTACAGCATCTGCAGGGACGAACTGTATAGAGTCATGTATAGTTTTGGCATCATTGCCAAACTCGTCCGTTAGTGCAGGAAGACCACGGAGAGTAATCGCGAGATCTACGGTTCCATCAGGGCCGGATTGAGGGGAGGGCAACCGGGGCGGAAGCCCTGGGGGCTCCACAAACGGGGGGCCCCCACAAACGGGGGGCCCCCACAATAGAGACTTCGGAAAATTTTTGTTTCAAATTCCAACAAGTAAACACTAGCAAACATCTTTTCCTTTGATATGTATTTTTGTTTTGCTTTTTTACCTTTGCCTACAGCCTACAGTACTTTGTACATACTCGTACATGATTATTTAATTCTAAATCTTAAATAACAGAAATAATTAATCTATATTTGTTCACTCCAATCAGGCAATCAGTGACTTATCAAAATCTCAAATGGCCCTGATAAGAAGCACTTCCAATTCACTGCCCTCCTAATATAACAAAGGAAATTATCGAATATTGGGCGAAAAAAGGTTCCACAGAACTTCAAAATTGCGATCAAGTATCTCTGCAAAATTCAGTTCATCAAGATCAGCCGCTAGATAATTCCAACTTATAGTTCGGAAATGAACGAAGAACATGTTCACACGCCGCAATAAAAATCAAGAGACCGTCAATCGATTCTGGCTTTGATTTTCTCCAACTACGGGGAAAATATATTGTTATGCGTGCAAATTGATATCCTCTCAAAACAACAAACTCAGTGGAGAAGGTGACCGGAAACATGCATCCGATCGTCTCTATGAATATGAGATTTTGAAATCTCATTTGGAATCAGTAATGAGTTCAGTGCAACGCAACGGGGAAAAGTCACTGGACGCATCGATCAAGAGCTAGCGATGCAAGAGGCTCAACAAATCGAGTATTGGCGAAAAATCCTGAGAATTATCGTTAGTACCATTAAATTCATTGCTGAACGCGGATTAGCCTTTCGAGGTGACAATGAAATTGTTGGCTCACCAAGAAATTAAAATTTCCTGGGCATTTTGGAATTGCTAGCCGAGTATGAACCAATCTTGGCAACCCATTTGAAAGAGTATGCAAACAAAGGGAGTGGTCATGTCAGTTACCTTTGGTCCACGATTTGCGAAAAACTGATCGGTTCTATGGCTATGGGCGATATGGTACTAACTGAAATAGTATCTAGAAATAAAAAATCGAAATATTATTCCGTATCAGTGGACTCTACTCCCGACGAAGCTCACATCAATCAACTAACTATAGTTGTTCGATATATGGAAGGATCGACGCCAAAAGAAAGGTTTCTCACCTTTTTACCAAACAGCGGTAAAGCCACAGCAAACGCTCTGCTCAAATTTTTAGGTGACCATCAAATATACATCATGGATTGCCGCGGCCAATCAGGCTCTTATTTTGGAGAAAATCATTTAGCGGCGTTCGTACCTTGTTGTGGTAATTCTCTGAATTTAGTGGGAAAGGCAGCTGCTAACTCTTTTCCATCAGCTGTTCAATTCTTTGATTTCGTGCAGAATTTGTACACGTTTTTCACAGCCAGTACAGAGCGGCACCGAATTCTGATTGAGAAATTATCGGAGAAGAAAAGCGGCCAGTGTTTACTTTTGAAAAAGCTCAGCGACACTCGTTGGTCTTGTCGAAGAGAAGCTACGAAAGCCTCAGTCAACGGCTAATCGGAAATCGAAGAAGCTCTAACCAGCATATCTTCCAATAAGGATCAAAAAGACATCGTGAGGAAAACGCACCTTCTACAGAAGATAAACCGCTTTGTTTGCAACATTTTTGGAGCGATTCAACGCTACAAACAAGATGTTGCAAGATCCGAAAATGAGTCAAGGTTCCGTTTATATTTATATGTGTTTGTTCAATACTAAAGGAATCTACTTGGTTTCACAATAAATTATTTATTGAAAAACTCGAGTAAAAAAAAAAATGGTTTACTTTATTTTGCAAATAATTTGAGGCGAGCGAGGGGGCCTCCGCTCCTTTATTGCCCCGAGGCCTCTGGACCTCTAAATCCGGCCATGGGTCCCATATCCATATAAAGTGAATGAATGGAGGGGAAGATGGAACGACGAGCTGTTCGGGATGTACGGGGACTTAAGCTAGGCATACACGGTGAACATGTTGGTGTGATTTGTTGGTGTTGGGCTGAAAATTATTCGGGTATGAGCATGTTGGCCAACAAATCCACGGTTTATGAAATATTTTATAAACCGTGAAGTTGTGGCGTACATGTTGGCTGTTTATGGGCAAGTTTACAACATGTTTTGAAGTTTATCAACATGTTCGTCGTGTATGGCGTTGTGGGACAACAATTCGTCACTTGTGTTGTTATTTTCATTGAATTAACATGTCGTCGTAATGCATCATCCGCACTTCTATCGCACATCTTGACTTCACGACAGTCACCCAAATGAAATGAAGTTTATAAACATGTTGGGCCGTGTATGGCGAACCGCTGCCCAACAAATCACACCAACATGTTCAACGTGTATGCCTAGCTTTAGCCAGGATAAAAGTCCAACGACTGAGATGGGTGGGTCGAGTAGAAAGTTTTTAAATGATAACTCTGGGACCTAGTTTTTTTTCACAAGTTTTGACATAGTTAATTTATTAACTTAACTTTAAGTTCATACTAAACATACAAGCTTTAATGTCTCATATAAAGCTTTTTATGGCAATATAAGTCTCATAGTTATTTTTCGTAAATGTTTATTTCTATTTTTAGTGATATTTATTCAAGAATCAACCTACCAACGTGTATAGGGAAATCTTTATAGGTCCTTTTTATAAGTTAAATCCCTGAGAAATGAATGGTAAAACATACTTCATTTGGTCATTCATACTTCTCAGACAATCACATGTAAATATTGTTTAGTCCGTTATTGAAATATATCTTCAAAAAATTTATGAAAATAAACTTTACTTATAATTTTTGTCCACAACCATCAGAATTGATGTGACTATAAATATTTCATTATTATTATTATTTTTCTTTGTTAAAAATATATGTCCTTCTGCCATATGAAAAAATAATGATAACAAGAAATAAAATATATATATTTATAAATAGGACTCCTTATAGTATTTTGAAGCTCATTATAATGAAAACCACCATTTAATGCCTGACGAGCGCAAGGGAGCGTAGAATAGCGTTGAAACGTACCTCTGTGTGCCCCGCTGATGTACGCGCAATATACAAACGTAAACGTAAACTTATAAACGTATAAAATGAAAACGAGTCCTTTTGTGCGTTTTTATATGTTTTTGTGGACGTTTGCGGTATTTTTTTCCGTTTGAGAAACTTTGAATCGCACAACTCTTAGCCTCTTACTCTTGAATAAGAGATTTATAATACCATGTAAGTACTTGACAATTTTTCCAGGAAGCATAAAACCAGTAAAGCGTTTTTTTTTGGAATATTATAGTTATGGGGTACCTAGTACCTTCCTAGTACCCCTGCCTTCATAATATTGCCATATTATTTTTCTTCTTTCTTTTTTATTATTTTCCATGAAGGTTTATTTTTCTTATATATTTTCCGTTCATATAGCCCCCTTTGATATGAAAGCGAGAGGCCCTAGCCCTATGTTACTGCTGGTGCTGGTGGGGGGCTCTGGAATCTGGTGGGAGTTGTTATATTTCGCCTGCTTAATCAAAAACAAAGTAATGGTTACGAAATGAGGCAATGGAAATTCGTTCAACAAAAATATGTAAGGGAGAAATAAAAAATAAGCACAGTCTCAGCTCCCACCATATACCGCAAAACCTGATGATGGTGTAGGACGTATGTATATTGGAGTTGGTGGTGGATGTGGAGCAGGAGAATTTTTGCGGAACTCCTCCGGATGATTTTGACCTGTTAGCAAGTCATGCATATTTACCTCGAAAAGAGTAGGAAAGTCGCCCGCTTTGAAAGCTGATGCAAAACCAACGACATGGAGCATACATACAATATGCTTAAATGTTTAAACCTTTGAGGTTGTTGGGGAACCATTCAAAGAAACTGACATTTTAAAAGGTGTATATTCCAGACTTGGAGTTACCTTCGCAATTTAAAAACACACACATTCCCATACAACACACTTGGTGAATATACATATATGTATGTATTGTGAAAATCAACTTTTATGTCAAAAATATGAATAAGCTTAACTCAAGAAGTTTATATTTTTTTTAAAGTTTTTTTTTGTTTATTTTTGTACAAAAAACAAATTTTGAAAAGATTGCTAAAAGCTTTGATGCATGCATATAATACAAAACTTGATTTAAATGCATTTTATGCTATGTGCATTTTGTACATGATTAATAAAATAATATGTTGAAATGTATATGAGATGTTTTTGAGGGTTCCAGAAGGATTTTGTTTTTGCTCGTTGAACAATTCTTAAAAGCGGAACGGGAATGGTCATTTTCCGTCTCATATGAAATAAGCATGTTATAATTTTTAAACTGAATAAAAGAAATATTTGAATTCAAACAAAACTCTTACCACATAACATAAGTGAGGTTTAATGTAAATAAGTTGGTGCTATGCAGGATATAGTCAAGAGCATGTCCACTTAGTATGGCTCAAAGGAGCAACGTCCAAAGAACTGAATGTTGTAATACTTAAGATAAAAGAGCCTTTGAATTCCAATTTACTTACATACATATTTAAAGGAAACAAGGAAGGCCAAACCATCAAAGGAGACCAAGTGTGTATTTTGGAGATACTCCAAAAAAGATAGGAATGCTCATGACGGTTATTCAGATGATGGGAAAAGACTTTGGTTAGAGCAGTACGTGAAACTTGGACTGCCATTTTGATGTTTTTTAAAAAAGTTAAAATAGCTCAGCTTTTCTAAACTAACTATTTGTTAACTTCCCATAGGAAGTTATTCTAATGGGTCCAATTTGTCGCATTGAATATTTTGACATTTCTCGACGAAACAAAAGATTTTTAGAAAGATGTCTGTGCGTGCGTGTGTACGCCCGTACGTTCGCGACTTTTTTTTGTCGTCCATAGCTCAAGAACCAGAAGAGATATCGACTTCAAATAAATTTTGTTATACAGATAATAAGGCAGAAAGATGCAGAAAGGGCTCTCAAAAAAATTGCGTGGGTGGTTTTTTTTACCATAGCAGTTTAAAAAAAAGGTGAAATATTTGGTTAATGTCTCACGAACCAATAACGCTGGAGGCTTGAATTAAATTTTACGTTTTATATTGTAACGTGATACCAAATAAATATATTTTTGGAAAAAATTCCAATTAACGTTTTTTTTATAAATCAAAAAAAAAATAAAAAAAAATATTTGTCACCTCGAATATTTTACGAACAAAAAATGATTTGATCTCCAAAATAATTTTTGCAATGAAGACTAACGTTTTTAACATCTGGTACAATTTTGAGAAAAATCGAATTGACAGTTTTTTTACAAAAATTAAAAACCTAAAAAATATATTAATAAAAGATGGTAAAAATTGATTTTCGACTCCAATATCTTTTCAAAACTTTGAGATATTGGCCCTAAACTAATTTTATATTTTAAAAAATATTGTTGTCAACATTCAGAAAAATTTTGAGAAAAATCAAATTGACTGTTTTTTACCCAAAAGTAAAAACCTAAAGAAACATTACTAAAAGTTGGTAAAAATTGACTTTCAACCCAAATATCTTTTCAAGACTTTAAGATATATACTTGAAACTAATTTTATTTCTTAAAAAAATATTGTTGTCAACATTAAGTAAAATTTTGAGAAAAATCGAATTAACAGTTTTTTTTACAAAAAAATAAAAGCTAAACAAAAATTAATAAAAGTTGGTAAAAATTTATTTTCGACTTAAATATCTTTTCAAGACTTTAAGATATTGGCTTAAAACTAATTTTTTGTTATAAGCAATATTGTTTTCAATATTCTGTAAAATTTTTAGAACATTCGAATTGACAGTTTTTCTTACAAAAAATAAAAACCTAAAAAAAAAAACAATACTAGAACTTAGTAAAAATTTACTTTGGACTCAAATATCTTTTCAAAAATTAAAAATATTGGCTTCGAACTTATTTTATCTCACATAAAATATTGTTTTCGACGTTCAGTACATTTTTTATAAAAAATTTAAATCTGCAAAAAATAGTACGCAAAATTAGTAAAAATTGATGTTCGGTTTTCGTGAACAATAGAATTTATTGACTTCAAATTAATTTCATTCATCCAATTTGTATTTGTTTTTTATATAAGAAATAAAAATTGGTTTTCGACTAAAAATCTCGTTAACAAAAAAATAATTTCTAAATCAAACTATTTCATTAAATGCAAAATATTATTGGTAGTTTTTAAATTTTTAAGAATAAATCAACTGAGATTTTTTTCAACAGAACACGAAATCCTACAAACTTTTAAGCAAGATAAATCGACAGACAGGATGGGAAGGTATCAGTGTGGCTCGCATCCCAGCCTCTTTTTAAATTTAAATTTTGTATTCGAAAATTTTGCGAGTAATGGATTTAATTTCTTATTATTTTACTCATGACTTGAATTTAGTACACTGAGCGGTCAATTCATTGGTGTTAAAAGGAAAAGGTTCAAAAACAAACTAGGAAGGTCCGTAATGCCCGTTTTGACATTCCAAATTTGTATGTGATTAAAAATAAGAGAATAAAAACAACTGTAAAAATGTTCAAAAGGCAGTACAAATGTTGTTTTACTCAAACAAAAGTTGAAAAACTTGTCTTAAAAGATCTCGAAGTGCACAAAACCTCTGGACCTCATATGCTAAATCTTTCATTAGCGAAACCACTCCCTAAGAACTTTCATCTTTAATACTTCCTGACGGGATGGTTACAGGCCCTGAGGAAGGTGAATCCTCCTTTTCGTCAATTTATCGATCGATTATACCTCCCTTTCTCTCCCTTTCTTTCTATAGGTCATGAATATATCATCAGCTAAAGAAATATCTCGAAATCTAAAAACTTCTCAATAAAAGGTAGTAAGACTTTCGAAGCCATTAGTCTACTGGTGATCTCATGAACTATTATTTCACCGAGGTTAGGTTAAATTGGCTGTCTGTGATGGAGTAGGACATACTTAGACCAGTTTAATGGCCCATTGTGATACCACATGAATCTTGAGGCCTTCTTCTAAGCTGAATGAAACCAGTTTGAGTCCCAGGTGAATGGCTGATTATTATAATATGATTAAGATCATTAGATCGTTATAGAAGAATTCTTCTAGGTAAGCCTTGCATTTTTGATCTAGAGCAGGGCATGTACCAAGGAGGTGAAGAACTGTTTCCTTCCTTCCTCATCCATACAGCTTCTGCAAAAGTCATTTAAGAATACGTATAGCCGGCTTGGTTTACGTTCCTTTTAAACCTGGCTGCCTGACTTTCTAAGCAAATACGGATATAAGATGTTGATATCACGTTTTCTTAAAGTCAGCACAAGACTTCTTTTATCGCCAAAAATTCCGCCTGGAACACGCTACAATAACTGGAATGGCGAAATGAGAGAGTGTACTCAGTTGTTCAGAGTACACACCACCAACAACCCTTTCATTTATATATGATACAACCGTGTAAAAGGGGATTGACTCGTCTGGGAATGCCCTATCCTCCTAGAAAGATCTGGAAGGCAGGGCCGGATTTAGGGGAGGGCAACCGGGGCGGAAGCTCGGGGCCTCCACAAACGGGGGCCAAGCAATAGAGATTTCGAAAAATTTTTGTTTTAAATTTCTACTAGTAAACACTAGTAAACAACTTTTCCTTTGATATTTTATTTTTTTTTTGCTTTTTTACCTTTACCTACAGCCTACAGTACTTTGTACATACATGATTATTTAATTCTATTAATCTTAAATAACAGAAATAATTGATCTATATTTGTTCACTCCAATCAGGCAATCAGTGACATATCAAAATCTCAAATGGCCCTGATAAGAAGCACTTCCAATTCACTGCCCATCTTGAGGGAGTACCCCAATCGCTTAATGGCTGAGTGGGGTGGTACTTGCCCGCAACCTCGTAGGTTGGGTATTCGATCCCGTGTCTCGACAATTTTTTTTTCTTATATGTACATATGTATAAATTAATTGATATATATGAAGAATCAGTGTTCTTCAATTCTTGGAAAAATGAATTATTATTGACTAATTGGTAATTTGTTTCATATTTCTTTATGCAGTCAGGTATGCAGTTTGATAAGCAAATACTCGTAATTATTATTGTGACACAATTAAATGCCATCAATTATTCACGAACTTTACTGCATGCAAGAAATTGAAAAAAATCATAGTCGGTCAATAGTAATTTATTTGTATAATTATTGAAGAATATCGATTTCGATTATCATACAAAATCCACCTCATCGTGACAAGTTCGAAAATCAAAATTTCAGAACCACATTCCCAAACCTCGAAATTGCATTGAGAATGTATTTGGTTTTGATGGTAACAAATTGCACTGGAGAGCGCTCATTTTCAAAAATTGAAAATTATAAAAAATAGGTTTGTAATCAAACCACAATGGGACAAAACCGTCTATCGAAGCTTTCTCTCCTGAGCATTGAAAGCGATTTACTCCGAGAACTAAATTTCAACGAAATCATCAACGATTTTTCGGCGAAAAAAGCTCGAAAGGTTCCGTTCGTTAACCTTAAAATTTAATTTCAGATAATTTCTTTTTCCGTTTGTATTTATATGCATGTGTTTGTCCAATACTAAAGGAATCTACTCGGTTTCACAATAAATTATTTATTGAAAAACTCGAGTGAAAAAAATGGTTTACTTTATGTATTTTAAAAATAATTTGGCGGGAGGGGGCCTCCGCTCCTTTATTGCCCGAGGCCTCTGGACCTCTAAGTCCGGCCCTGCTGGAAGGTATAGAATTCTGTTGGTTTCTGTCGAATTGCAGTTGGGGGATGGTGTAGGTGCTTTGGAATTGAATTTAAATACTTAAGAATTACGGAACCGCCAATGTTGTTGTTAACGCACTGCGATGAAGCTTTCATGCGAACAGCAGAACTTGCAGCTATTTGGTTGCTAAGTATATCAAGAGGTGTTAGGCAGAGTAGGGTATTGCCAAAGATGGGGTCTTGTGAAGAAATCCGCTTTTATACATAGGCAAGCTGAACGTTGACTTTATTATTTCCCCGAACAGTGAAACGAATCCTTACATCGGTTTTGAGGAAGTTACATTATGTTCTCTTGCTATTAAAAAGCATTTGACAGATTATGGCTTCCGGCTATCTTATCAAAAATGTGTATCTTCGATTTTATGAATCCCTTCTATAAGATGTAAATAGAAATGACCTTTTAGATCATTCAGAAACGTATACGTATAGCATTGGGTTAGTTCAAACTTTATGCCTAAAAAAAACAAAATGCTGGTACCTCACGGCTCTGTTCTGTCTCCAACACTCTTTCTTAATTATTTTGCAATAATCTCTTGCCTGAAACTTCTAAAAAACTTCTTCTGTTTCGTTGACAATAGAACCTTCAGATTTCTTAGGTTTTTCTTTGAATGTAGAATTTCCACGGCAATGTCAATTAAGTTTAATAAATTTTACACTCTTGACAAAACTGTTAAATGAGGAGTAACAAGTCATACATTTACTACGTCAACAAATATCAATGCTGCTTACTCTCTTAAATGCGGAATTTAGCACCTTTACCACTATTAACTAGGAAACCAAGTGGTTCGAAATTATCAGTATGTGTAAAACCAGTTTTTTGATATTTATTCATTTTTATAGTTCTTTTTATTATTAAAAAAAACACCTTACTCTGCGTCTTCTTCGTCATCGTCATTTGAACTTATTCTGAAGTAAAGTAGCTCGTATACGATTCCTTCTCATTGGCAACCACATGGATCCAATCACACATACGGTTCTTTTTCAAATGATTTTTCGTCAAGTAGTTGAGGTAGCGCTTGGCAAAGTGCACATCAGAGAACATGCTTTTTGGTGACACGGCCCTTGCCAGTAGTGCAGCAGCAACGGCAACTACTCTTGTCTTCTTGGAGTGGCAGCTCGGTTTAAGGAGCAGCGGCATAAGTAGGCTTCTTGGCTGGTATGGCAGTAGCTGCAGCTGGATCAGCAGCTTTAGCAGCAGCAGCCTTCTTTGCAGGCTCCGCTGTTGCCTTTTTTGGAGCAGCTTTGGGAGCTGCTACTGCCTTAATTTCCTTGGCAGCCTCTGGCACCTCCTTTACAGTCTTCGCAGCGGCTGGTTTCGATTTAGGAGCCATCTTTTCAACTTTGCCGTTGGCGGTTTTGTCTCCACCAGCGGGGGTAGGCTTTGGTTTAACAGCAGCAGCCTTGGCGGCTGGATTTTTACATTTACTAGTTTTAGCTAGCACCACAATAGAAAAAGAACGAACTGTGGAACGATCACAATACTCAATCTCGAAAGAAATATTTTTGGGTTTTCTGAAGCGAAGCATGATGCTTCCTCACTTCTTTGATCTCTTTATTATCTATAGAAGTTATGTATGAACGTTCAAACCTTAGTATGATTCCCATCAATAAATGCTTCAATCACATAATAAATGGATAATATTCAAGAAAGAGCGTTCAAAATTATTACAATAACACTCATCCATTGATACTTTGATTGAATGTCGTAATGTGTTCGTCTTACCCGTTTATCAGTTATTTTAAAGGATTATGCATTCTAAAGAAAAAACTTGTTCCATTTCTCCTGGTAAGCAATTTAACCGTTATACTCGCGCTTATAGGTATGCTTATCAGCTTCCTCTTTATAGACCAACTTCAATCGTACTGACAGTACAAACATTCGTTCTTTAACCGTACTGCACGAATGTTGAATCCTTTTACCCGTTTATTAAAGATTAATTCAACGTAACGTTAATATTTATTTTAATAACTCTAAACAACTTTTAACAACTTTTAAAATATTATTCAACTTTGCATAACCTTCTTTACCGTTAGGCCTTAAAAGACATTGTCACTTTACGTATCTACGGATTAAGTTAACTAAATTAATTCAATTATAGAAAATAAAAACAAGTAAACACCATAATTCAACAGGATTTTCTTTAAATCTTAATCGAAATTGATTTTCTTTTTTCAACTATGGCATTTCGTACAATAGTTTAATTTTACATTTTTCAAGCCCAGCAATTTTGAAATACAAATCAAGGACACAAGAAAAAACCAAAAAAAGAAGAAAAGAAAACAAAGCAAATAAAAAATACACAGAAGAAGATTAAAGAGCAATTTAAGTAAATTGTATTGATGTCGAAAAATAAAACAAAGTTAACATGACAGAAAGGTAAAATTGGGGCGATAGAAAACAGAAGAGAAATAAAATTGGTTTTCCTTGAATGAAACAAGGAATCACGTTCCTAATTGATTTGATGTCGTTACCACTCTACCACCATAGCATAGCCAGTCAGCCATCCAAGCTATTCAGCCAGCCAGCCAACCAACCAACCAACCAACCAACCAGCCAAAAACCATAGCTAACGCCAAAGCCAGAAAGGACGAGGAAACGAGGAAGTAGAAGATGAAAACGAGGGTGAGAGGAACTTTTGGTCCTTTGTGAATTTGTGGAGATTTGCCACAAATATCTCTCAAATTGAGGTCAATTTCTTCACTGATGACAGGCAGTAACTCACGTTCATTCGATTTAGATAATAACCGCAAGGGTTTGCAATAATACACGAATAAAGTCTGTTCTTTGCGGTCTATATAGCTTATGTTATGTTGTGATATACCTCACCTACCGCTATACCCTCTACTACTCTACCACTACCCTCTTATCAGTGCTATTGAAATATGTATACATCAGGAATTGTATAAGAATATTAGTTGCTGGGAGAAGTATAATGTAATAACTTGACAGCTTCATTTATATAACTGCACAAGGATAATAACTACTATACTGGGTTTGTTCATGGTTCATAAACTTGAAGAATAAAGAAAACAAGGAATCAAATCCATAATTCAACGTTCAACATTATTGAGTATATAATAGCATAAAGGTCTATAGTCAGGTGTATTTGGTTGCTTGGATATACGACCTAAACCTACTCGACTCGTACCTATTTAATGAATAGATGAAAATATTTTGGAGTAATAAATACTTTGAAATAACTAGACATAGACTGATAGAGTTATTAGGAAAGTTTTTTTGGTATAGTAACGACAACAAGGGGAAGACGGAGCACACTTGGAGTATCTTCAATCAATTTGTTAAATTGATAGGCAGCTATTTATTTAAAAATTGAAAAAAGAGGACGGAATGCAACCCACTCTAATAACTTTTAATTGGTGGCCTTTAAAATAATTATTTTTTGAAATAAGAAAAATTATAGTAAGGAACTTTGCAATGTAGGTATAATTATTATTGTCGTATTATCTATTATGTCATGCCAGAGGTCTTAGGTTCGATCCATGCCTGTGCCATCTAAAGCCCATTTCACGGGCACTGCTTCTTGCGATTAAATGACAAATCCTCTACGAGTAATTCTTATCATGAAAAGTGCTTTCTCAAATAAGCCGTTCGGATTCGGATTAAACTGTAGGTCTCCATCACTGACAAAATACTCGCACTCAGGAATGGTTGAAAGTTGTAAGTCACTAGGTCCTAGTTCGCAACGGACTGTTGCGCCACCTAATATATTATATATTTTTATTTTTAATATACGGACCGTTAATCCAATTTACTTCCTACATAAAGTTATTGGAGTTCGTCGGATTTGTCAATTTAAAAATGTTGAATTTTCTCGAGATTTTAAGGTTCTTAGAATCTAAATCAAAGATTTTCAAAGAGATGTCTGCGTGTGCGTGTATGTATAAAAATGTTTATGCGTTTGTACGTTCGTACGTTCGGGATACCATTTTTCGTCGTCCCTATCTCAAAAACTAGTAGAGATATCGCTTTCAAAAATATATTGTTTTAACAGACAGTAACACAGAAAGTTGCAGAAAAGACTTAAAAAAAAAGTAAACATTTTGGTTAACCTAATATATCTCACAAACCGCTAGCAACTTTACTTAATTTTATGTTATATATTGTGAAGTGATGCCAAATTGATAGAATTTTTTAAACAATTCAATTGACGATGTTTTCTTATAAATGAAAAAGCTGAACAAAAATATATTTGTCACCTCCCGAATAATTTTATGCATCGAAAAATAACGTTTTTGACATCTCGTAAAAATTTTAGAAAATGAAAGTAATAGTTATTGTTCAGTCTCAACCTGAACCACATTTATCAATTTATTTAATTTTATTTATTTTTTATGAATTACTTTTATTTTCGCTCAAGGCAGCATCTAATCATAATTTACCCTATTGTTATTCTTAAAAACATACATACTCACATAATACACATTGTAACATACATATAATCATTTAACACTCGCCCGCATTAACTGCTCATCTTGTACATAGTTAAACGAATTTGCTCTGATGTTAAGCCTAACGGCTTGCATTTCTTCTATTCTCTTTTGTTTGTTATATTCTTATATTTCTTTACCATGTAAGTTAGTTTTAAGCATTTTTAATTTTTATAATAAATCATTCTTGTTTGACGCCTCATAAAGACAACACGGCCTTTTATTTCTTCTCAGCAACTACCTTACTAGGATTTTGAGTAAGGTAATTGCGACGTTGCGCCATAAGAGCTTTGTTTGGTCAAGAATCTACTAAGAGATTTAACATTGGTGACCCCGACGTGATCCAGTGAATATAACATTGGATTGCAAATCAATAATTACATTTCATCGCACAAGAAAAGCTGCTTCTAATCAAATCTTAATATTCACATTGGATGGTTCATAACAGGTAGGGTAATTAATTGTCGCATTAACTGCAATTTAATTTATTGGATCTTCGATCTACATACAAACTACGTCCTAATTCACACCGAGACTGCAATCAACATCATTTATTCGCATCAACGCTGCATAAACGTGGGAGATTAATAAAAACCAACATCACCTCAACGGTACTCCAGATATTTCAACACAACTGTAATACGCTTGGATAACGGAACGCAACAAATCACCTCATAACGGAACAAACAAATCACCTCATAACGGAACGAACACATCACATCACATTACGGAACACATTGGTAACACCAAAGAACTTCGTGAAATCGTGAGTACCCATTTTTTTATTATTTAAAAGTGAAGTGATTATCTCAAAATGGCTGAAGTAAAGTTAGAGAAGCTTAGAGTAAAACGCCAAGTAATCATCGGCCAGCTAGGTAGAACGAAAGAATTCTTAAAACGCGCTTCTGCAGCACTTACCGCTGAACTCGAGACTAGATTAGAATCTCTCGAATCGACGAGAACTAATTTCGAAGCAATCCAACTAAAAATTGAAGAGCTTGACGAGAACGAAGTTACTCTTCCAATCAGAGGTGATTTCGAAGAAACTTATTTTGAAATTCGTCCAGCACTACTAAATTTAATTAGCGATGCCAGGCATCCATCGGATTCAGAACCTACAAATCGTACGGCACTAGAAACTACAATTGGAGGCACACCAATCCGCCTGCCAGAGATACCTCTACCTAAATTCTCGGGAGATTACGTCAATTGGACGTCGTTTTACCAAACTTTCGTTACTTTAATCCATAACAATCCGGCCTTGAACAACATCACTCGATTTCATTTCCTACGATCAGCGCTTAGTGAAAAGGCACTTAGCAGCATTCGCGCTCTAGAGGTTAACGAACCCAATTACGAGGTAGCTCTAGAAACACTTGTATCTCGATATAATAAGGAGCAAGTCATAGCTCATGAGCATCTTAGAAAAATCTTTAATCTTTCACAAGTTTCAAGAAACTCCGCAACGGAACTTCGTACGCTCTTGGATGAACTTAACGTTCACTTAAGTGCACTTACATCACTGGGTAGGCCTACAGTCTATTGGGATGATCCCATGATCTACCTGATGTGCACTAAATTAGACAGCCTATCGTTAGATAAATGGAATGACATTCGTTCCCAAGATAGATTTCCAACCCTTGATGAGTTCAAGAAGTTTTTGGAAAACCGAGCTTTCAATCTAGACGAAAAATCATGTCTCGCTCCTGCAGCCCACACTTCGAATCTGAAGAATATTAAACCTAAAAAGGACAATAAACAACCGCAAACGTCTCTCATCGCAGTACACGATAAGCTCTGTAGTTATTGTTCAGGTACGAAACACAATATATATAGATGCCGAAAATTCCTACAACTTTCACCCGAACAACGCTACAATTCAGCAAATGGGTTAAAACTCTGTCTTAACTGCCTCAAAACTGGCCATCTAACTGATTCCTGCAGCTTAGATAAGTGTCGCACTTGCAAGCAGCCACACCATACATTGCTGCATGATCATTTAAAAGCATCATCCCCATCATCTGCACAACCTGAAACTCCTTCAAAGGAACCTTGACTAGAATCTTCGCTTGATAAAATTTCTACAGCTAAGCCCACACCTGTTTTGACCATTCCCATAATAAAAGATCAAACAAGCTCAAACTCCACTATCGGAACATCAGTATTGGTATCAGAATACCAGAAAACCAAAACTCGCTCTCAAATTATACTAGCCACTGCGCTTGTCATGGCCCTCAACAAATACGGCCAACCTCTCTTATGCAGAGCCCTATTAGACTCAGGTTCGCAGCTACATTTCATAACTGAATCTTGCGCTTCACAGCTTGGTCTTGAGCGCTCACGGACTGATCTGCCCATCAGCGGTATTGGAAACTCCACCTCGACAATACGTCACAAAATCACTACGTCCATATACTCACGGTTCAGTAAATTTTCTAAAACAATCGACTTTCACGTCTTGCCACAAATTACTGGCAACCATCCTGATAGCTTCATCAATGTCGACGAATGGGATATCTTAAAAAGGCTTGACCTAGCCGATCCTCATTTTTATCGTCCGAGCAAAATTGACATCCTCATCGGAGCGGAGCTACTCTTTACTATCCTGAAACAGGAACAGTATCGCCTTGCTATCGACCTTCCTATCTTACAGAGTACAGAACTTGGATGGGTAGTCGCTGGCAAACTGCAATCAAAACCTCTGCCGCTTTCACACTGCAACATTGCAACCACAGCACTTCCCACACTCTCTTCTCTAGAAAGGACACTTCACAAATTTTGGGACCTAGAAGACTACAAGGCTCCGTCTAAGACTCTCTCCCAAGAGGAAGAAGAATGTGAGAAACACTTTAAGCAGTCCTTCTCACGAACAAGCTCTGGTCGCTTCATTGTCCGTCTTCCATTTCGACGAAACCCGTCACAACTCGGAAACTCACTGAACACAGCTTCTAAAAGATTCAAAACGCTTGAACGCAAGCTCATCTCCAAACCGGAACTGCAACAGCCTTACAGAGCATTTGTTAACGAGTACATAGATCTTCACCACATGCAAGAAATCAAAACTATACCAACCTCAAACTATTTTTTACCACACCACTGCGTTGTCAAACCGGATAGCTCATCCACAAAACTCCGAGTAGTTTTTGACGGTTCGGCAAAGACTTCAACAAATCTCTCTCTAAATGACCTGCTTATGGTTGGACCAACCGTACAGCCCGACTTATTTACAGTCTTAATCAATTTTCGCACATTTGCTTACGTATTCATGGCAGATATTCGTCAGATGTTTCGACAAATTCTCATTCACGAAGACGATCGAAAATATCAAATGATAGTTTGGCGCAATGAACCGAACGAAATACTAAAATACTACCTCCTGAATACAGTGACATATGGCACATCATCTGCTCCCTTCTTAGCCACCAGGTGTATCGTTCAATTAGCAGAGGAAGAAGAGGCTCAATTTCCTAAAGCAGCCCATGCGGTTTTAAATGGAGTCTATGTAGACAATTTCATGACAGGAGCTAATGACCTATCAGAAGCTAATCAACTTAAGAAAGATATCATCTCAATCTTAGCAAAAGGGCAGTTTGAACTCAGAAAATTCTGTGCTAATAACGACCGACTTTTAAATGACACTCCAGAAGAACATAGAGAGCCCTTTGTGATCATAAATAATTCCGAGACAGTCAAAACTTTGGGATTGATCTGGCAACCACAGGAAGATCTTTTCAAATTCAATTATGTACCAGAATTTCACAATCAGACTTCCAAAAGGACAGTGCTCTCTGATCTAGGTAAGAATTTCGATCCTCTTGGCTTAATCGGTCCAATCGTCGTAAAGGGTAAGTTGTTCATGCAACAGCTCTGGAAATCCAAACTAGGATGGGACTCACCACTACCAGAGGAGCTTAGCCTTCAATGGGATCGCTACATTCAGCAGCTAAATGAAGTCAAATTCTTGTCCTGCCCTCGGCATCTTCTTGGTCAATCAGAATATGTTGACATCCAACTACATGCATTCTCGGACAGCAGCGAAGCCGCATACGGAACGTGTTGCTATTTACGTTCACTAAGTCGTTCAGGCGAAGTAAACTGCCAGCTCATATGCTCCAAATCACGCGTATGTCCAATAAAGTCGACAAGCCTACCTAGACTAGAGCTCCAAGCAGCAGTCATGATGGCCGAGTTAGTTGACAGGCTAACAAAAATACTCCAACTCAAGATCAACGATATTTTCTATCATACCGATTCGCAGATTGTTTTAGCCTGGATTTCCCAACCTTCATACACATGGGTTACATTCGTCGCCAATAGAGTAGCCAGAATTCAAGAACTCTCACAAGCAGAGCAATGGAGACATGTTTCTGGAAAAATGAATCCGGCAGATCTGATCTCAAGAGGTTGTACAGCTGATACCTTACAATCATCATCTCTCTGGTTCCAAGGACCAAGCTTCTTAATTTCAATGCATGAGAGCTGGCGAGAAACAGCAACAATCAGCTCTTTTGAAGAAATCCCGGAAAGAAAATCATCCAACAAGGCGCTCATCGCAGCACATCCGCAATACTACAGCATAATTCAAAACGTAAAATACAACGATTCACTCCCAAAACTTGAGAGAATATTCGCTTACGTATATCGTTTCTACAATAAAGCACGAAAAATTCAAACTACTGCGGTGCTTTCAACTCTTCCCACTGTGGAGGAAAGTAATCTCGCCCACAACGGCTTAATCATAAATATGCAGCTTCTTGAATTCAAAAATGAATTCAATCGCCTTCAAAATTCTGAACAAGTTGAACAAACTAGTCGTCTTCGAAATCTTTGCCCATTTATAGCCAGAGATGGCTTGCTCAGGGTCCAAGGACGACTGGAAAACGCTCCTATTAATTATGATTCTAAGCATCAAATAATTTTACCTAAAAGAAATTTATTAACTGATCTAATTTTTTCTTTTTATCATTTAAAGTCGCTTCATGCAGCTCCACAGGCACTTCTCGGTATAATTCGTCAAAGGTACTGGCCTCTAGATGGACTAAACATGGCTCGTCGAGAATTCAATAAATGCCAACGCTGTTTCCGTGTCAAACCAAAATCAGTAGAGCAGTTTATGGGCAATCTTCCACCAGAACGGGTATCACCAGAAGGTCCATTTCTGACCACTGGCGTTGACTTTTGTGGCCCCTTTAAACTACGCTACCAGCCAAGGGCTCGAACAGTCATTAAAGGATACATCGCTGTCTTCGTCTGTTTCACCACTAAGGCAGTCCACTTAGAAGCAGTCGGAGATCTAACTACAGCCTCGTTCATCGCAGCACTCCGACGATTTATCGCCCGGCGCGGCCTCTGTCGTACAATATTCTGCGACAACGCAACCAACTTTGTCGGCGCCCGAAACGAGCTCAAAGAACTAGCGAGATTATTCGATAGTGAAAGCCTGATACAGATTAAGGAAATCTGTCGAGTGGACCGAATCGAGTGGCGTTTTATTCCTCCAAGGTCACCTCATTTCGGCGGTCTCTGGGAGGCTGCCGTCAAGTCTGCGAAGTACCATCTCATTCGAGTAGCAGCAAATGCGATTCTTAACTATGAAGAACTAAACACTCTCACCGCTCAAATCGAAGCAATTTTGAACTCACGTCCAATTACACCGCTCTCATCATCACCGAATGACCTGGAACCACTCACTCCAGGCCACTTTCTCATAGGACGTCCGTTGACATCCATACCAGAACCCTGCTTACTAGATGCTAGTATCTCGAGGCTCACCAGGTTTAGACGGTTACAACAAATTCAACAACAATTTTGGAAACGCTGGTCTCGAGACTACCTCCTTAGCCTACAGGAACGTACCAGGTGGTACAAAAAATCTGAAATTCTCAAAGCAGGCACAATCGTTCTCATACATGACGACAACTTACCCCCATACAAATGGCTTATGGGACGAATCCTCAAGACTTTCCCTGGCTCTGATGGCATCGTACGTGTGGCTGAAGTCAAAACCAAACTTGGCATCTATAAACGAACAGCCAATAAACTCTACCCACTTCCGATGTAAACACAGTTGAAGATATAGATAACAATACTTCAAGGTGGCCGGCATGTTCAGTCTCAACCTGAACCACATTTATCAATTTATTTAATTTTATTTATTTTTTATGAATTACTTTTATTTTCGCTCAAGGCAGCATCTAATCATAATTTACCCTATTGTTATTCTTAAAAACATACATACTCACATAATACACATTGTAACATACATATAATCATTTAACACTCGCCCGCATTAACTGCTCATCTTGTACATAGTTAAACGAATTTGCTCTGATGTTAAGCCTAACGGCTTGCATTTCTTCTATTCTCTTTTGTTTGTTATATTCTTATATTTCTTTACCATGTAAGTTAGTTTTAAGCATTTTTAATTTTTATAATAAATCATTCTTGTTTGACGCCTCATAAAGACAACACGGCCTTTTATTTCTTCTCAGCAACTACCTTACTAGGATTTTGAGTAAGGTAATTGCGACGTTGCGCCATAAGAGCTTTGTTTGGTCAAGAATCTACTAAGAGATTTAACAGTTATTTTTTTTATAAAAAATAAAAATCCTAGAAACAGTACTTAAAGTGGGTATAAATTGATTTTTAACTCGAATATCTTGCAAAAATTAGAGATATTACCTTATTTCATCTGATAAACAATATTGCAATTAATATTTAATCCAACTGTCCGAATTTTTTTTGGTAATAGATGAAGGTATTGACTTCAAAATTATTTTATTCTTTGCAAAATTTTGTTGTTAACGTTAGATAATGTTCTTAGAAAAATCCAATCTCAATTTTTTTTTAGAATAAATTAAAACTTTTAAAGAATGCTACTAAATTGATAAAAATTGGATTTGGACTAATAATATCGGGAAAAAAAACAGATATTGAAATCAAAGTTATTTTATCATATCAATATATTTAAATGAAGTTGCTAACATTGAGTTATTAACTTCCCATAGGAAGTTATTGTAATGGGTCCAATTTGTCGAATTGGAAATTTTGACATTTCTCGACGTTTCAAAGTCCCTAGAGTCGAAATAAAAGATTTTTAGAAAGATGTCTGTGCGTGCGTGTGTACGTACGTTCGTACGTCCGTACGTCCGTATGTCCGTACGTCCGTACCTTCGCGACGATTTTTTCGTCGTCCATAGCTCAAGAACCAGAAGAGATATTGACTTCAAATAAATTTTGTTACACAGATAATAAGGCAGAAAGATGCAAAAAGGGCTCTCAGGAAAATTGCGTTTTTGGTGTTTTTACCATAGCAGTTTAAAAAAAAGGTGAAAATTTTGGTTAACCCAAAATATTTCATGAACCAATGATGCTAGAGACTTGAATAAAATTTTATATTATATATTGTAACGTGATACAAAACAATTACATTTTTGGAAAAAAATCAAATAAATTGTTTTTTTTTTATAAATCAAAAAAACTGAAAAAAAAATTTGTCACCTCGAAAATTTTACGACTAAAATATGATTTCATCTCTAAATTTGGTGCAACGAAGAATAATTTTTTTGAATTCTGATAGAATTTTGAAAAAAATCGAATTGACAGTTTTTGTACAAAAAATTAAAAACCTAAAAAATGTTTAACAAAAGTTGTTAAAAATTGATTTTCGACTCAAATATCTTTTCAAAAATTTGAGATAGTGGCTTTTAATTATTTTAACTTATAAGAAATATTTTTTTCAACATTATTAAAAATTTTGAGAAAAATCGAATTGACATTTAAAAAAAAAAAATAAAAACCTTAAAAAAAAACAATACTAAAACTTGGTAAAAATTTACTTTCGACTCAAACAGCTTTTCAAAAATTAAAAATATTGGCTTCAAACTTATTTTATTTCACAGAAAATATTGTTTTCGATATTCAGTAATTTTTTTATAAAAATCCAACAGTCCGTTTTTTCATAAAAAAATAAAATCTACAAAAAATAGTACGCAAATGTAGTAAAAATTGATACATATAGAGAAACTTTTAAGCAAGACAAATCGACAGACTTGATGGGAAGTTATCAGTCTGGGTCGTATCGCAGGCTCTTTTTTTTTAAGAAAATTAAATTGGCAACCTTTTTTACAAAACACGAAAATCTACAAAAACAACAAACAAAATTGGTAAGAAACGGTTTTCGATTCAAGGTTTATGAGAACAAAAAGATTTATTGACTTCAAAATTTGAATCTCACCCAAAATATCGTTTTTAATATTTTGTTGAGCTTTTAGAAATGTCCACAGACTTGCACTGATAGGAAGTTATCAGAGTGGATCGCATCATAGCCTGTTTTTAGGTACACACTGCCAATTAAATTTTGAATTGAAAAGAACAATATAAATTGGTTTGAAGTCAATATCAAAAAATAATTGGCACCAATATTTAGTTATGTAAGAATATTGATTTTTCCAAACATGAATCGACATATCAAAGACGATTGTCTTCTTTGCATACAATTATGGTGGAGGTAATACCAATTTTTGTTCGTACGATCTTTAAGGTAAATAATTTATTATATTTTTTTTGATTTATAAACAAACTGTTATTTAATACTGTTTAAGTTCACGATAGTTTGGTTTGATGTCAAAGAGTAATATATAAAATTTAATTGAAGTCGATAACAAAATTAATTACGTGAGATAATTGGGTTCAATCAAATTTGTTACCTTATTTTTTAAAGCAGTACAGTAATAACAATTTTCTTTGAAAGTTCTTTCTGAATATCTGCTGGGAGACAGTTTTGAGAAAAAAGAAGTACCCCAAATAAACGGACGTAAAAACGTAATCACACATGCACAGACATATCTTTAAGAACCATGAATTTAGACTCTATGAAATTTTAAACCACAAGAAAAGTCAAATTTTGAGTTTTATAATTCGGACCGATCTTTAAATGATTTGCACATTTTCAGCTTTAATTTTGTTTTAACTTTAAAAAATAAATAAATATTTTCAGAAGTGAATAGTAATGTTTGTACTCTTACTCTGGCAACGTCGCAGACATTGTCTCTCAAACACCCGAATCTTTTCCATTTGAAATGGGGCAACGTTGAACCACCCATAGGCAACCATCGGCCGGATAACGGCCATGTACAAATCACCTTCACCTTGCTGTGAAGATGGCTGCTAAAAAACAATCGTTTTGTCAGGGCAAGGGCTTCCCTAGCTCTGACCAGAGCAGCACTCATATTTCTGTCGAAATACAAGTACTGATCCAACCAAGGTACTTTACTACACTTTTATTCGACAGTGGCTGACCAACGATCATTAGATTTTTCCAGTTCTTTCTCGTTTGCCTTGAGGCTCCATACAGCGGATTCCTGAACAGAATAGTTTCGCATTTCTAAAAGTTGATTTTTAACTTCTAGTCATTGCAATATTGCTGAATCTTGTCGAAGTCACACTGCAAAAGTGTCTTGATAACCTCAAGGCCTTCTCCAATCCAACTAGACAAGCACCCGTACATTATCTTTTAGATTTGTTCCACTGGATATCAGAAACAAGCTTAGACGCAGCATGAATAGTGTCATGTCCCGCCTGTAAGCCGAACTGATTATCCGGAATTATTTTGTTGTTCTCAGCCCACTTGGACAGAGCTTTTATAACCTTTTCGAATACCTTACTGATACTCGGCAGAAGACTTATCGACCGGAGATTCGCTGGATTGCAGTTGTTCTTTCCCTTGTTCGGGAGAGGATGTACAAGAGCTGTCTTCCAACGGACCGGATAATATGCATTATTCAGAACGTTGCTAAACAGAGTGGTATAAATGTCCACAGCTACCTGAGGTAAATGTCGTAGTACAATGTTGGATATACCATCGACGCCTGCTGACTTCTTTTTCTTTAATGAAGCTGGAGCTCTATCTTCGTGACTAATAGGGTATTAGTCCCGTTTTGCTCGCCGATGATGGAAAGCGGAGAAGTTATGTCGATTAGAATGAACAATCTTTAGCAGCATTTAAGAGATCAAAAGGAGTTCTAAGACCAAAGCTTTTGGTATGTCGAGCTGGAGGAGTTTGTTTTCCATTTATAAAGTAGTTACAAAGCAGCTGAAGTGTAATTTGTAAGGAAATCGTAGATTATTTTTAATTTATTTAAGAAAAGAGTGAACTTCGCTAAAGATTTTTGAGAAAAAACTTTTCAGATTTCGACTTTTACTAATTGAACTTAAAGTATGCTTGTGACAGCTTGTGAACTTAAAATGACCCATATTATAATACTTGAGAAACTAGAAAATTACCTACTGCTTGAATAATCATGAATGAGTATTTTTTAGTGTATAGTTATGTAAAAAAAGCAATATCTTTAAGTAAGTTCATAAATCTTATATACCTACATATATGGAATTTATTATTTAGGAACTTTTTAGACCCTAAGGCGCCAGTTATAGCTATCATTGGTTTTCATCATTGAAAACAAACATTGGAATTTTTTTGGCAGGTCGCTTATAGCTATCATTAAAAATTTCTGTCATTGAAAAAAATTTCCTGATTGAAAGCCACCGAAAAACTTTTACTGACAGAAATATGTCATTGGAATTGTGTGAAATTGGATCACAAATCAGTGGAACGATTCGTTTCACTTTTGAACATAAAAGTATCAGCTGTTCAGAAAACGAATTTCCGTCCGGAAAATGGAAAAATACATTTTTAGAAAAAAATAAATGTGCAACTAAACTTTTTTTTCTCAAAAAAAATTCCTTGTGTGATTTCCGATCGATCGGTATATAATTTTTATTTGTAATCAAAGGGAAACACCGTCAAATATCGATACAAAAATTTTTCCGGATCGATTTCAATGATAGCTATAACTGGCGCCTAAGAAAAACTTAATCTATTTGCTCTATAAGATCATGAAAATCATTTTTTAAATTTTTCTTCAAAATCCAGTGTAACTTATTGGAATGTCAGAACTTCTTGCCACCTTTTTCATTGCAGTTTTTTAAAAACATGCATACTTAAAGTTCCTTAGTTCTATCCAAGATCTGCCGTAATGTGAATATTTGGTCAATGGTGGACTTTCCTGGTCTGGAGCCACACTGATACAATGTTCAGGAGACTGATGCCTCTGTAGTTAACGCAATTAAGAGGGTCGCCTTTTTTGTGTTTTGGGCAAAGTATGCTGAGATTCCACTCATCGGGCATTATTTCTCCCGACTTATTTTTTGTCTTCTTCACTTCGTCGAGTAGGCACAATTGTTGTTCTGCGTCGCCTAACTGGAGTTGTACTATCTCCCTTACAGCGAAATTCGATCTGTCACCACTGTTATATAATTTGGAGAAGTAGTCTTTCCATGTTCTCAGCATAGACTGCGGTTAAACTACGGTCGATGTTACCGTGATCGTCTTTAAAGGCTTCGGTTAGTGGCTGCTTTTGATTCTTTTGAATTAAGATTGTATATTTATTTTATAGACCGCTATATAGTTGTTAAATGAAATCTCTTATTTGAAAAACCTTACATAACCTATATTTTTTCTCTAGACAACCAGAAACTGGGGTTATGGGACTGTTTTTTTGTTGATGCGTAAGTATGCATTTAAATGTATCGCAACTAATAAAACAACTTATTCAATGTTAAAAACATAAACATTAGCTAACTATGTTATATCATTATGTGTAAGCCCTTTTAAAGCTCTTTGAAAGGTTGATTTGTTCAAATCTTTACAACTGAATTTTATTGTCTTGGTGATTTCAAAATTCTGCCTTTTTGAACGTCAAAACCTCGCAATATTTTATATTTTTTTATGAACAGTGTGGTTCAAATGGTTATACTTTATAATATCCCTTAAATCAAAAGGGAGATAAATTCAATAAGCTACTTTAAGTTAACCGACTTTATGTCAAAAAGGAACTTTATATAGTTGCTTAACAAAAGTTATTAATTTGTATATATGTATTATGTAGTGTAGGTTAGGTACTCTCATAAGGCTTTTGATTTATTCAAAAATAACTACTTATTCATTTCCGTTACAGATTCGCGATTATTTTCATTTTCATTGTATTTTATTTGTGTTATTTCGTCATTTATAAAACAAAATGGCTTTGTTAAAAAGTCAAACCCCCACTTAATGCCCTCAAGCATAAAGGTTTCAACATTTGACCATAAAATACAAAGAATTTTTTTTTTTTTTGAGGAAGAAAAAGGAGAATAACGAAAGAAAGAAAGTACACTTTTGTGAAGCGAAAAGGAAACTTTTATTACATATAAAGCATTCGAAAGGCGAAGTCGATCCTTGTGATGCTATTAAACCAGTTTATGACAATATCCTCGAAATTATTAGTCGTCACTTCGTTCTCGTGTTGTTGGTATAGAGTGGGGTCTATATGCGATAGGGTCGGTCGAAGTGGTGCGGTGCGGTAGTGTATAAGGTTTATACACTTTATTGACTTATTAGGGAGTTTTGCTAGCATAATACTACCTATATACAAAGTAAATTCCAAAACAATGACATATACAATGAATATAATCGATACGTACTATAAAATAGGCTATAAAAAAGGATACTTAAATGCAAAAGCCTCGTCGGAAATGAAAGCCTTTTATTGAACAACAAACGATGAAAAACACACTCACCTCCTAAAATCCCTCTGCAATAACAGCAACAACAACAACAGCAAGAACAACATAGCCCACCAAATACTCATCCTTATGTTGTTCAAAATCTTTTGTTCGTCATTAAATACAACACAGGATTGGGAAAAAAGGAAAATAACGGTATAAGGTACCTATATGCCCGCTGTACCGATATTTTACAGTACCTACATGATACTCCTATTATTTGCAGCTGGCAGTTTGAATATTTTTTTTTAAAAGCCTTTAAAACAGCTTAGTCTTAAAATAAATAGCACTCACTTCTAAATTCAGTTACCATAAATTTTTCTTGAAGATTGTTTAAAACTTGTTTATGGCTATATCATTAGCCCTATATGTTCTATGTGTGTGGAGCTGACGATGGAGATGGGGATACGGATGGCTTTACGCATTAAAAATAATTCACATGAATTACTTTGTGTTTTTATCGCAATGCCACTCAATTAATTTTGTTCTTTTCTTCAAAATTAACTCTACTTATTATTACGAGAATAGGATGTAGGTATAATAATCATAATCATACCCCAAGGATATTTATGATTAATGAAACTGAACGAAATAAGTACCATATTATGAAAATATAAACAACTTATATTTTGGCAGAATGGAAAATACTGAAAACTAGTTGCTTTATATCCAAGAAGTCATCACAGACATCGTCTCCAGGGTTCTGGGTGAGTCTTTAACAAGGTACCAATTCCGAAAACCCTTTCTCGAAAAAAAATTGAAAATAGGCGTTTAACCCAAGACACAAAAAGCCGCTACTTTAACTAACATTCTAAATTCAGAAAAAAATCTATAAAGATTAAAAGTCTTCGAACTACTAATAGTTTTCAAAATATCAATAACTCCGAACAAAATCTAAAATAATCAAGTCACACTTTCTTTTAAACTATTATTCGGAAAAATATAAATTTTTCAAAAAATTCGTTTTTTTATTAACCCTGTAAAAAAGTTAATTTTGGAGTAGAGTGGTACATTGTTTTGCAAGTTAATCGAAAACTGAAGTAATTTTTTTCAAAAATTTCGTAACACTTTTTTCCAACAGTTAAAAGATTTCTAAAAAATGGTTTAAAATATTGGAGTATACTCGTAGTGTATTCAGTCCAAATAATTTAATAATATTATATTGATCGAAGAGTGGGGCTATTGGTTTTGGTTAGATTATGATTATGGACCATTATTTTTTCAAAATGTGATCTTGGGAAGAGTACGATAACTTTGGTGCCAAGACATAATAACGGTCTTGGGTAGAGGGGCTTAATACAAGCATTTTTTTGCTGAGCCCAACTTTTCTTCACTTTTTAACTTTCTTCAACTAATTTATATTAAATTTGGAAATAAGGGAACATATTGTTGCCCATAACACATTAAAACTAGATGAGTATTTTAGTCCTGGTCCTGATGATATGCCATCCTCTATTTTGAAAAAATGCGTTTTTTATTTGTCTTACCCTTTGTGTGTGGTTTTTTAAAATTTAGCGTTTTCAAATTATCTGGAAAACCATCATATAGTAATAATATCATAGTGTTATATTTCACAATAAATGTTGGAGGTCATTATATTGTGAACAATGGTAAGCCCCAGGAGAGCAATCTTGGCCCAGTCTTATTTATTTTATTTATAAATGAATTAAATTCGATCATAAATAATTCGTCCGTCCTTATATATACTGATATAAATAAATAAATTAAATGGTGCAACAGTCCGTAGAGAACCAGGGCCTAGTGACTTACAACTCTCAACCATTCCTGTGTGCGAGTACTGTTGTCAGGGATGGAGGGGACCTACAGTTTATATGCCGAATCCGAGCGGCTAATTTGAGAAAGCACTTTTTCATGACAAGAATTACTCTTGGAGAATTTGTCAATTCCTCGCCAAAGGCAGTATCCGTGAAAAAAAAGGCTTAGAGGAATAGGCAGGGATTGAACCCAAGACATCTGGCATGACAGTCCAACGCACTTTTTTTTTTAATTCATTTGTATTCATTAATTCTTAAAACTATCTTAAAGCTAGACAAAAATTTATAACACTAGCCTAATTAACCACAACTTACAACTAACTTACTGGTCCCATACGGACACTCCAAGTTAAACAATAATACTTAATTCTAATGCCTTTCGGCCCTAAGGTCTATTTAACTTCAATTCAATTTTATTTATTTTTTTATTTATAAGAAAATTAAAAAAAAAACTAATATCAATATCCTTTTTTATTTTTACTTAAAAACTACTTAAATAAAACTTAAAACTAACTTAAACTACCAATTCTACCTATAGACTACTTAAAACTAGAACAACCACAGCAGCAAATCTAACTATCTAACATTTTTTGTTTTTCATTTTTTATTTTTTTTAATCCATGTTTTTTTTTCGTTTTTTTTTTCATTATTTTTTTATTTTTTTGTTTATTATATTTGTTTTTGTGCCACCATGCCCCTTCTACTTAAAACTAAACCCTAAAACTATAAAACAAGTATGTAAGCCGGCCAAGGCTTAAGACCCCATCCCGACTACCCACTATATCAAGTGCCGATTGAAGCCACCAAAACTGGTTCTCCTGCTTCACCCTATCAGTCCGGTCCCGTTCGGAGACAACTCTACTGAACCGAAGGAGCTCTGCTCCGCCTTGTGCCATGACGTCCCGATTGTACAGGAGTCGCCTATCCACGGTTCGTCGTGTGACATGGTAGATTAGCGGAACTGCCAATCTATCCTGTATCAGACCGCATTTATCTAAAAAGAGGAATGCCTCTGATGGAATGAAGCCGTTCAAGCGTGCACTCTCGAAATACTCGTCGTTCGGATAGAACGCCCCGAAAATTAAATTGTTGGTCGAAGACATAGCTCTTGTAATGTGACCTCGAACGAGTTTTATCACGAAATTGTCAATTCTGTTAATTCGAACCCCGTTGTATAGGACCTCGTTGGAACAGTAATGCACGTAAGAAGATTCGGCTGTTCGATATAAGCCGGTACAGCATCGTAAACACTGCCGCTCGAACACCCGAAACTTCTCCATCTGAGAAGGGGCAACGTTGAACCACACAGGACAACCATAAACGATCATCGGCCGTATGAGGGCCATGTAGCAAATTACCTTCACTCTGGGGTCAAGCCGACTGCTGTAAAACAGCCGTTTCGTCAGAGCGAAGGCTCCTCTGGCCCTGGTCAGAGCAGCATTTATATGTCTGTCGAAATATAAATACTGATCTTACCAGATACAGAGGTACTTCACTACACTTTTGCTCGCTAATCGCTGCCCGTGAAGATCAACGATGACCATCTTGCGCCAATTCTTGCACGTATCAATCGTGGCCCCAGCCAACGGAGTCCGGAACAGAATTGTCTCCGACTTTTGGACATTTATTTTCAGTTTCCAGTCGTCGCAATATCGCTGAATCTTTTCGAAATCACGCTCCAAGAGAATTCTAATAACCTCAACCTTTCGGACAGTCCAACGCATTAACCATCACGCCACGGGTACCACTTATAAACTTTACCAGTAGTTATTAAAACAAGGTGCATTATAAAGTATCATTTGGAGGGATATTTAAATTTATTGGATCGTAGTGTCGTTATTTAGATTTGAGGAAATAATATTTTGTTGGTCTTGATTGTTTCCGAAGTTGTCGCTTTCGCATCCCTTCATTCATTCATCTTCTTAATAATATGAATTTATTTTTCAATTAAATTGTTTTCTTAACATGGTTCAAAACTTCTAGCCAATATGGAAATATACAATGTAAGAGCTTAAATTTGAATTTCTCCATTATCCATTTATACTGATACAGTAAAAAAAAAAACAAACTCAAATCCCAAAACAATGCAAATTAACTTTGGCTTTCGTAATTTATTTTCAGATCTAAGACTTTTTGGAAGGTTAGTTTGAGGTATAAGTCATTGTTGGTTTGGTTGTTTGTTACGAGGAGCAGAACATATAGACTTTCAATTTGCAAGTAAATATTTGAGTTTTTTGTAACTGCAAATCATTTTTCAATTAAAAATTGAAATGAAACTCAATTGAAATAAAACCGTAAGCTAAATTAGAATCTCCAGAACTCTCTATATCTAAAGTAAAGTATATCCAAGGAAGATAGAAAAATTCAAAAATATAAAGAATAGAAACAGAAAAGAATTTCCTAGTAAAAGAAAATATTGAAAAATAGAAGAAAATAAATATAAAATAACTAAAAACAACTATGGCTGATGTTGAAAAGGAAATAAAAGGATGATAACAGAAAATTTGTCTGCAAGGGCACTTCAAACTCAACTTGCATCTCTATTAACTTGTTAACGGCGGTTACGTCTGAGGTATAGTAGTCGTAGGTATAGTTAGATAGATACAGTATACATATATACTATATAGTAAAGAGAAAGGTTAGGTTAGGTTAGGTTATACGGTCTATGGCTGGCGTTGGTTTTGGTTCTGGCTCTGACTCTGTGGATCCTAAGAGACTTGCCCAGTTATACCATATTCTGAATATTCCATTTATATGAAAGTTAGTGGAATAAAGGGTTTATCCCTGGAGAAATTTCTTTTCAAGTGCACTTTGCATTCTTCTTCCATCTCCAATACTCATAGTCGTCCTTTCGTCAGTCGTTGTCGTCAGTCGTCGTCGTGGTGGTCGTCATCATTATCATCATCATCATAGTCGTCATATCGTATATATAGTCGGTCGTTTGGACGAATTTTTAGCTCTCCTACGAGAAGAAATAGGTTCACATTTTTGCTGATGGAATTGAAGCCAATTAGAGCTATTTCCAACTTCCACAAGTGCATTTGGAGTTAGGAAAAAAAATTTAAAATAAAATGAAATGAAATGAAGGAAGGAACAGAGAAGAGGAATAGCTAGAAGAGACTTATTAATTTGTAGAACATTTACATTTTGAACTTTGTTGATTTTATTCAGCTGATTATGCAACGAATAACTCTCATATATTTTATATTTATATGTAAATGTATTTTATAGTGTACAACATTTATATTTGGTTTTAAGCATTACCTATACAATATATTCTAAATTAAGTTCATTCATAAAAATTTAAGTAAACCAAAATTATATAACATAATAAGGTTGCTGGAATTTTCAATGCTCTCATTTTATTTCAATGGGTCTATTTCATTTGATAGTTATTTCTATAAAATTGAATAAATATCCACGCAAATAATAAAAAATATAATAAAGTACTAGAAAAATTATATTAGTTAGGGAGCTGGCAGTTATCAGGAATTGATGATGAATGACGTTAAATAAATTCTTTATTTGATTGTTTTTTTTTAAATTAAAAATAAATTGTTAGAAAAAAAATGTAAGCAACTACAATAAATTCCTTAATTTGAAAACAAAATTGTTTTCCTAAAACTAATTTACGCAGTCTCTCCATTTGTGTGACTTTTAAAATACATATTTTTAAAAAGCATAATTTCCAAAAAGTTCGTAGAAAGTATTTAGATATTTCTCAACTTGTGCTGCTAAGTATTAGATGGCAAATGGAAAGTTTAAGTTTGTCCAACATTTTTTTTGTTTATGAAGGGGTTATGAATACCCTTATAATGATTAGACACATTGCGAGCAATTAGGAAAGGAGGATAGGATTAAAAAGGAGAAACCGATTCACATTGGTTTTGAAAATCTTCACATTATAATGAGTGTAAAATATTGACCCTGGTTAAGCATTCCACATTCGTGTAGTGCTGCTAAAGAAAGAATCTCTGTACTTAACAGTACGTCCGAAGGTGGGCTCAAGGGTAAACTGATGGGCATTCCTAGACTAACGATTGAATTGTTTTAGGGGAGAAATGCAACTTGGTATTTTATTGGAGCATTGTTTATAAAAATAACGAGAAAGCAATGTGAGTCATGAGACCTTGCGGCGGTGTTCAAGAGAAGCAAATATATGTCTCGGTAAGAGAACGATCTCCTATCATTTTTATAGCTCTTTTTTTAATTCTATCCAGAAGACTGAAGTACGTTATTGGGGCAACAGCCCAAATATAGAATTATACTGGAGTTTTGGACAAATAAAAGCTTTGTATGTTATAGCCAGATCAGAAGGGTAAACAAACTTGTTGCATCTTCTGAGAAAACCTAAACACTTAGCACCATTTTTTGGCGATTTGAAATATATGATCACTCCACAACAAGTGGTTTCTATGGCACATATCTAGGACTGATAGTTGTTCAGTCTCCTCAATGCAAGTACCACTCATGGAAAGTGGCATTGGGGGAGGGTTACGCTTTTGTGACAGTAGACAGCATTGAGTTTTCGAAGCATTAAATTCTACACAGTTTTTGATTCCCCATTGGAAAATGCTGTCAAGATCAGAATTCAATGAGCTTATCATACGCTGCCGTTGGTAATCCAAATCCGAAGAACAAGGATGAGAATCTATAAACGAATATGAAAAGCTGAAGGTACTGTCATCAGCGAAACAATTTAATTGGTTAGAAGTTACAGACAAAAGATCATTTATAAAAATAAGGAAGAGCGTCGGAGACAAAACGGAGCCCTGGGGCACACCAGCGTTTATTTTGTGCATATCAGGTTTTCACCCGTCTAATACTACTTGAACTGAATTGTCCGAAAGGTCATTTCTAACCCAACAAAGAAGAGATTCATCAAAAGCACTCATTTTCGATAAGAGAACTTGGTGCCAAACTCTATCAAATGCCTTTGAAATATCAAGTGGAATAATCTTACTTTCTCCAAAACGGTCATTAAGAACCTTTCGTTCTTAAAAATATTTCTTAAGCTGAAAATTAATCAGTGCTTCATGAACTTGGAAATAAGGGACGTAAGTGGAATTGGGTGATAGTTAGAGGGGGAGGATAGTTCGCCTTTTATAGGGACAGACTGGGCAAATGCTGTTTTCCATTCACTCGAAAGAAACCTGTAGAATAGAACAGATGGAAAAGCTTACGCAGTGGCGTTGAAGACGACGTCTTCAGAACAATAGCGGGGATACTATCCGGGCCAGCGGATTTGGGAATGTCAAGGTCTTTCAGTACTCTTGCAACTGCATGATTGTAAAAGAAGATTTGTCCCATTGAATCGTTAACGCTTTCGGGTACAGGAGGATTCATGTCACTCATTGGCAGCATCGAATTAACAGCAAACTGTGCTGCAAGCAAATTGGCTTTATCAATTGAGCTTACAAAAGGAGTGTCATTGGAAACCGAGCGTAGTAACTGACGATGACGTAGTGTTGACATTTTTACTACCTTTGGGACATTATAGTATTTTTTGCCGTTATTTCTGGTCATGCGAAAATTTAATGCGTCGAATATGTCCGTTACAAGTATTTCTAGATTGTTTGAACTTATTCCTGTTTTTCTTAGTGAGGGGTTGGCTTTATAAATCCGGAAACTTACATCTTTGATCCTAATAACGTCTTTACAGCTCGAATCAAACAATGGGTTTTCTTTAAGTTTCATAGATTTTACCCTGTTTGGGATAATATTTCTCATTCCACAAAGAATAATTAAGTTTGTAACCATATCTGCGCTGGAATCCACGTCACTATCGAGGAAGCATATAGTGACCAGTTAAAGTTCCTGAAGAAGTCGTTGAGACCGTCCCAGTTGGCTTTCTCATATTGCCATACGGTTTTCGTAGGGGTTAACAATTGGGAATTCCAATTAATAGGTCCGTTTAAGCGTATTTGCTTTGTTTATTTTTACAAACTGTCACTATTAAGACATGTTCGGATGCCAGTTTTTTAATAAAAGGGAATTAGCAATGTGCTAGTTAGCAAAACGAAAGAAAGGTTTAAAATTTTATAAATTGTAGTAAATTGTAGTAAATTGCTAAATATTTAGTAAATTTCCAACTAGTAAATTGTTAAACCTTTAAAAAAGGGTTGTTTAAAATTTTGCGCCACTTTTTTCGAAATTCCATGAATCGAAAATGGGTCATCATATTTTTACAAAATTTAAACGTAAAACGTATATTAGTAAGCTCTAAACAACTGCTTTCTAAAAACATTTTTGAACTAAAATTAAAAAATGTTATATGTACAAAATTAATCAAAAAAAACAACACTAAAGGTTTGCGATTTTTTTTTTTTTTTGAAAAATTCAGTTTTTTTGAGAAATCGAATGGCGTTTAATTTTTTATCAAAAAATTTTTTCGATCATATTTTAAAATATAGCAAATATTTTTAAGTTTATTTTTTTTAAGACTAGGACAGTAGTCCCCATACAATTTTGTTGGTGAAAAATCGAAAATTTAAATATTGTTAGAAACGAACCGATATATTTTTATTAAATTTTCTCTAATTTTTTTAATTTGGATTTTTTTAACAAAGGAACATATTTTTTAAATCTCCAGAACGATGTCCCCCATTGAACCGTTATTTTGTTTATAAGTTTTCTCAAGAACTAATCAACCGATTTTAATAATTTGTTTTCTAAACAAGCTCTTATACTATCTTAAAATTAAAGTAACATTTTTTTTTTTCAAAATTCGATATCTCAAAAAAGTGTCATAATGTTTTTAAGAAATTGAAGATTTAAAACGTATTTTGATAAGTTCTAAGTAACTGCATACCAAAAATATTTTTAAACTTAATTAAAAAAATGTATACATACAAAATAAATAAATAAATAAATATGAAGGATCAAAATGCAGTTAACATAACAAACCGAAGAGACATAAATGAAAACGCTACATTATTTTTTGAAAAACTGTTCACCTCGACTAAAATCAACACAGAAGAAGAAACAATAGAGAACAATGGTTCAATATCGACACAAAACCATATATTCAGCAAAGAAACTATCGAAAGGACCATAGACGATCTGAAGAGAGATAAATGCACTGGAAATGACGGAATATCAGCGGAAATGTTAATATACGCAAAAAACTCACTATCCAACATTCTTACAAACATATTCAACGAAATCGTTCTAACAAAACAAATCCCTGAACAATGGAAAGAAACAACAATAACACTAATACATAAAAAAGGAAATAAGGACGATATCAACAACTATAGACCAATAAGTAACATTTCGACAATTTTCAAGCTGTTCTCCAAAGCACTTTACAGGACCATAAAGGACGATTTCAATAACAAACAACCAAGAGAACAGGCTGGATTTAGAGAAGGATTCTCCACAACAGACCACCTACAGACAATGAATCAGCTAATAGAAAAGTGCAACGAATTTAAACAACCTGTTTATTTTCTTTTTATTGACTTTAGTAAAGCTTTTGACTCCGTTGAACATGAAATGATATGGTCCGCCCTAAGAAATCAAAACATAAACCCAGATTTAATAGAAACAGTTAAAAACATATACAAAAATAACACAGCACGAATAAAAACAGAGAAAATTGGACGAAAATTTAACATAACAAGAGGAGTCAGACAAGGAGATCCACTTTCACCACCTCTATTTAATGCTGTCCTGGAAGACATTTTTCAAAAAATTAACTGGAAGAACTATGGAATAACGATATGAGGACAGGTCCTTAACAATTTAAGATTTGCAGACGATATAGTTCTTATTTCTACAAAATCCTTACACATTCAAGAAATGTTGACGGAACTAACTAGCTTGTGCAGAAATTATGGACTACAAATAAACAATTCAAAAACTAAAGTCATGACAAATCACACTAAAGATGATATAACTCTGGACAGAGAAAAAATCGAGTACGTAGAAGATTATATATATTTGGGACAAATAAAATCATTCAAAGACCAAGAAAATAAAGAAATAAACAGACGCATCACGAACAGCTGGAGACAATACTGGAGCCTGAAAGAAATCTTACAATTGGACCAAAGTGCAGACACAAGGAAAAATATCTTCGACTCTGCTATTCTGCCGATTCTAACTTATGGACTACAAACAATGAGCCTGACTACAAAAACACTTGACCAGCTTAGAATATGCCAAACCAAAATGGAAAGGAAAATTCTAAACATACGACCGCAAGATAGGATTAGAAATGAAGATATCCGCACAAGAACTGGAATTATAGACGTCATAAATAGAACAAGAAGACTGAAATGGAGCTGGGCAGGACATTTATCTAGACTTCCGGATCAAAGATGGACAAAACTGACGACGAAATGGAAACCAGATAACAAGAGACCAGCAGGACGACCCAAAAAAAGATGGAGTGATGATTTATCCCATTTAACAACAAATTGGTACAACGAGGCCAAAAATAGGGATACATGGGCAGCTCTGGGGGAGGCTTATGCCAATATTCGATCAACATAATAAACTTTTGATTTCAATTTATTTATTAAACTTTAATCTATTATATTTTAATTACAATTCAATTTTAACTTAAAAGTATATATGTATGTATTGTTAGTTGTAATTTTATGCTAAGTATCTTTACAAAAAAAAAAAAAAAAAAAAAAAAAAAATCTAAATGTAAATTAAATGTAATAGGTATCAATGAATGTATATATCAAATTTAAGGCAGTAAAGAGCTTATAATAATAATAATAATAATAATAATAATAATAATACATACAAAATAAATAAAAAAAAATGCTCTAACGATTTTCAAATAAAAACTTGAATAATTAATAATCGGTTCATGAGTTGCTGGAAAAATTGAACAGCAAACAATTGTTCTATGGGAGATACATTTTTGGAATTTTAACAAAAAAAATTTTGTGAAAAAAAACTTTACTTCCAAATTTGAACTCAATCGACCCAATGGTTAAATTGTTTACGAATCCATAACTTTCCATATAGTTTCTATATGCCTCAGGTAAAAATTGATTTTCAAAAATTTTAGGTTTTAATCTGCTGGCATCTAGACTCGGTAGGTTTTTTTTACCTGGATTTGTAAATATGTATATATAATGAAAAATTATCTGTCTAATTTAAATTACAATTCCATTTATAAGTAAAAATTATATTTTATTTTAAAAATATTAGTTACTTGAAAAACATTCTTACTAAAAACTTACATTAAAAGTAAGCAGCCTCGTCGAGAAGGGGGGGAAAGGGGGGAAACCCCCCGGGCCCGGGATTTTCTAGGGGCCCGTAAAATTGAAAGCAATGAGAATATACTCTATTTATCATCAGCATACATACCTATTTCTACTTATTTTTAGAGGCCCGAAAATTTAAAATCATTCATGCTATCGCAATCGGGCCCCTGTTTGCATGTTATCTGCCAATCTATCAGTCACAAGCTTTCCGATCTGGGCCCCTGATTATTATTGGCGTACATTTTTGTTAATATTTAATGGAAAATTGGGCAACTCTGAACTATTGAAAGAAAGTTATAATAAATTGTTTCGCTTTTCTTATTTAATTTAACGTAAATTTCAAATTTATTTAATTTGAAAATTTTTAAAGTCGAAATAAGGGGCCCGGCAAATTAAAACAAAACACAAATATTTATTTCGGTTTCTGTTTTTATAAAGTTTCTTTTCTTCTATTTTTGTTTCTGCTGTAAACGAAATTTTTGATTCGGTTTCGGCGGACCGAAAAATCCCACCAGGGGACTAGGAATACGAGGCGATGGCAATCTTATTGGAGAGCTAAATAATTTTTTGGGCATTTTGGAATTAATTAGTCATTATGACCCCTTACTTCAGGAGCACATGGAAAAAGTAAGAATTTCACAACAAGAGCACAAACGTTTGCAAGTCCACTACCTTTCCGTTGAGATTCAAAATGAGTTCATCAAAATTTGTGCCTAACATGTGAATTCAGCTATTTTGAAGGAGATTGAAAACGCCAAATACTTCGCTATAATTGTCGATGCAACACCCGATTCAAGTGATGTGGAACAAAACACATTTATTTTGCGATATCTGCGATTGGAATAAAATGTGTTCACCATCCAAGAACGGTTTTTGGAATGCACAAAGGCATATATTAAACAAAAATCCGAATGCCGTGTATTCACCATGTGCAGCTCACAGCCAACTTGTGTGGTTGTACTGCCGCAATTAGAGTTGTTCAAAAGTGTTTCAAATTGTTTAGCAGCAGTGCCCAACGTTGGGAAATTCTTAAGAAAAATGTGCCCGGATCCCTTCACAAACTTTCCGATACAAGATGGTCAGCTAGAATTGAGGCAGTGAAACCATCTGAAAAAGCTTAGAACATCATTAGAAGCCTTAAGCGATATTTATTTAACTGCTGAAGCTGTAAGAGATGTAAATGGCGTTTTAAAATATATGCACAAATTTGAATGCGTCCTGATGTCTTCGATTTGGTGCAAGGTTCTTAGCGCTATAAATGAAAGAAGTATCATTCTTCAAGCCAGAAACATGACTATTGACGATGAAATTCGAAATCTTGACAGTTTGATCTCCGATTTGAACTTTATTCGAAACGAATGGGATCAAATTTATCTGAATGCAAAGCAGTTGCTACTCGATTGGGGGATTTTCAGAGTCGTTCCCATCGAACCGAAAAAGGCAGTTAAAGAGACATTTTGGAGAAAATCGAGGAGCCGAAGAACAAATTGAAACAGACGAAGAAATAAATTTCAAGAAAAACACCTTTTACGTCATAGTTGATTCAATTATATCTGGAATTTCTCGTCGGTTCGATACGATGAAGAATTTGAATGCTACATTTTCATTTTTATGGCAGTTTTCAACAATGGACGAAATTGAGATTAAAAACTCCGCTACAAGGTTCATCCAAAAGTATAACTCGCATGTGTCTCAAGAGTTGAAAGAAGAAATAATTCATCTGAAACACATTTATGAAGCTAATTTTGAAGCAGAACTTCCGCTATTGAGTTTGCTCAAATCTATTTATTCCCAGAACTTGGAGACGATTTTCCCCAACATTTGAGTTGCTCTCAAATCGAACGTTCATTTAGCATCCTTGCCAGAACAAAGAATTTTCATCATTCGTGCTCATCACAAGATCGTGTTTCTGGACTTGCTACACTATGCATCGAAGCACCTTTGGCAAGGAAATTGAATTTCGACGCAATTATAAGTTGTTTTGCTGCTCAGAAAGCTAGGAAAGCTCGTTTGCAAAAGGAAAGAAAAACAATAAAGAGTATTAAATGTAAACCTTTTAAATACATACAAAAAGACAAATTTCAAATACTTTTACTTCGCTCTATTTTATTTTCATAGCAGGTAATAGATCTTCATGCAAATTTTTTTTTAAATATCGGGTGATTTTTTAAGAGCTTGAGAACTTTTTAAAAAAAAAAAACGCATAAAATTTGCAAAATCTCATCGATTCTTTATTTGAAACGTTAGATTGGTCCATGACATTTACTTTTTAAAGACAGCTTCATTTAAATGTTGACCGCGGCTGCGTCTTAGGTGGTCCATTCGGAAAGTCCAATTTTGGGTAACTTTTTCGAGCATTTCGGCCGGAATAGCCCGAATTTCTTCGGAAATGTTGGAATAGTTGCTGGCTTATTTGTGTAGACTTTAGACTTGACGTAGCCCCACAAAAAATAGTCTAAAGGCGTCAAATCGCATGATCTTGGTGGCCAACTTACCGGTCCATTCCTTGAGATGAATTGTTCTCCGAAGTTTTCCCTCAAAATGGCCATAGAATCGCGAGCTGTGTGACATGTAGCGCCATCTTGTTGAAACCACATGTCAACCAAGTTCAGTTCTTCCATTTTTGGCAACAAAAAGTTTGTTAGCATTGAACGATAGCCATCGCCATTCACCGTAACGTTGCGTCCAACAGCATCTTTGAAAAAATGCGGTCCAATGATTCCACCAGCGTACAAACCACACCAAACAGTGCATTTTTCGGGATGCATGGGCAGTTCTTGAACGGCTTCTGGTTGCTCTTCACTCCAAATGCGGCAGTTTTGCTTATTTACGTAGCCATTCAACCAGAAATGAGCCTCATCGCTGAACAAAATTTGTCGATAAAAACATTTCGAACCGAACACTGATTTTGGTAATAAAATTCAATGATTTGCAAGCGTTGCTCGTTAGTAAGTCTATTGATGATGAAATGTCAAAGCATACTGAGCATCTTTCTCCTTGACACCATGTCTGAAATCCCGCGTGATCTGTCAAATACTAATGCATGAAAATCCTAACCTCAAAAAAATCACCCTTTAGTTAATCGACTTACCAACATGTCGTTGGAAATATCGAATTAAATGTATGATTCTGTTCGGAAACTGGACTATACCCGTGAGATTGATTTGATGATTAACACTTTTTTTTCGGTTCACTTTGCAAATGAAAAATTATTATTTCCGTTAATTCCAACCAATTTCATGCTATTCGTAATTGAAATTAGAACGTATTTTATACTATGAATTTAATATGGGGGGCCCGAGATTTTTCCGTCCCGGGCCCGGAATTCCTCTCGACGGCCCTGAGTAAGTAGGTATTGGAAACAATTCACTTTAGAAAAAAAATTGCTAATTTAATTTTCTTAAATACATTTTTCAGATGATTCAATAATTTAGTTGATGTTTTTGTTAAATATTTAACAAAACATAATTTTGTTGCTTTTCAACTTTTTTTACTCTTATACACTTTTTGTATTAAAACTCTTAAATAAACTTCAAAGTCGTGTAAGTACTTATGTATTTTTAAAATAAAGGTTACGTAGAAACAGAAACCACTTGATTTCTCTATCATGATAACATTTTCTTCCAGGAATTAAAATAATCAGATTCACATAAGAACCAATATCAAATCCTTTTCTTTTTCTTTTTTTTTACAACATCCAAGGATTAAATCAAACTTTATTCAAACTGCCACTAGTTCCGTATAAATATTTATGTAAATAAAGAAAGAGAGGAAGAGTTTAGGTAATGTTGACTGAATTAGTATAAATGAAAATCAGTGTAGATAGTATTTTCGAAGACTTCAATGAATGTTTGCATTTGCATTGCCATAGCATAGTATCTATGTTTTGTATATGACTATATCTATAAATTATACTCAAGCAGGTAAACACTTAAGAAAATATAACAAGTTGAACGTCATCAAGCAGGAGTACAGTTCAAATAAGTTACATATACATATTTACATATTATTATGATATAACTGAAGTAGATTGAAAATAGAACATTCAATAGGAACAAGTTCAGGATACTTTGATTTTGTTCAATTTTGTGGTATATTCCTAAATAACATATGACACACGTTACACTTCTTGTGTTTATATAATATTTAGTATGTTTCACAGAATAACATGAAAATTTAAATTGGTTTACTGATGAAATGCAATTTGATTCTATTTTTCTGTTTTTTGATTTTATTTTTCTTTAAGTTTGATGGTTTTTCTAAATAAACTTTATCATAGAAAATCATTGTTAACAAATCGTTAGTGATGAAATAACACAACACGATGCGATGAGATGACATTCATGTATAATGTTGATTGGATTTCCACCTCAAGTTTATAAATAAATTAAATTAAAAAATAGTGCAAGAGCAACTTGAAATGTGTAGGTAAATATTTTCTTGAGAAATTCAAACCAGTTTTTAGGTTTAGACCACAAACTCTAATCGAAAAAGTTGTTTCTGGGTTTTACGTTCGAAGTAAAAGGTTTACATCAAGTGCGAAGTAAGTTTTTCTAAAAAAAGTCGATGCTTCTTGACATTAAACTGATTTGGGTTGAGAAAATACTTAAAAAATAAAAATAAAACTCTTTTCAAATTCGATCAATATTGAAATTATCACCTGTACAAAATTTTGGAATTATTGTGGTGAGCAATAATTGATTTTCCACACTAATACCAACATTTTTTACAGAATATCAACTGTGAAATGTTGACTAATTGATATGAAAGGAGACAATTCTACGAAAAATTGCTAACAAAATTAAACCAAATCTATATGCAAGACGGTTCTTGACATTATAATTCATTAATAGCAAAAACCGTAGAACCTCTATTCAGGGCTATCGTGAATCGCATTTCCCAAGAAATTTTTAACTTATTCGAAAAATAGCTATAGTGAATAATTTCGAAATTAGGGAAAAGTTCCGCGAGAAATATTTACCTATAGTGAACAATTTTTTATGGGAAATTTTCTTCCATTTCTCGTGAAATATTCCGTTACAATTTTGCAAAGGAATCCCAAAAGTAATCAACAATGTAAGTTATCTCTAGAACAAAAAGAAATAAATAAATAAACGTAGATATTAAAATTACCTTACTAAAATTATTGATTTTTAAGGTCTATTTCTTCCAAATAAATGCAAATGGTTTTGTCACAAATAAAATCAAAGATGATGTCCAAACATTTTGGAAACAGCTAGAGCAAAACCTAAATTCTATTGGGCTCCCTATTAAATCAATTATTGTCGAGTGGAAAAAAGTAAGCGGTTAATGATTTCAATGATGTTATTGATTACAAAAATGTTGTTTTTTTAAGGTTTAGCAAGATAACAAAAAAATATGTCAGGAAGAAAGTCTCCAAGAATTTGAAACACAAAAAAGCGACACGAAAAGTCCTTCAACCAAATATTTAAAGAACGGCTTGCTTACTCTGTAATAATTGTGAAATCTGTGGATCAAAGCATATGCTCATACAAATGTGATGATTCAAATGAATAGCTATTTCGACAAACAGTGCTTTTGGTAACTTCAAACGATTTGAATGATTAAACCATGTCGTATTGCTCTCGTTTCACTTCGGCTTCTTTTTCTTCTTCTTCTAATAACAATAACAGTAATAATCTTTGCATTTTTATTAATTAAAACTTTTTACTCACACTTACTTGTTTTGTTTTCGTTTGTTTTTTTCTTTGAAATGAAATGTCAAAATATTCCAATGCTATGTTCGAATATTTTTTTCTCATTTTTATGTTGGTAAAACTTGTTCCAAGGGAAAAGCATTCCGCGAGGAATTCTAGAGAATAGTAAAATTCCGTTGGAGAAATATTTTCCAAGGAATTGCCGATAAAGCTGATTATGTGCTCATTTTTTTCGATTCATTACGAATACAACAATATTAAGAAAAATTCCTTTAAAAGAACGAACTCGAGATGCTAATCAAACATGACATTACGATGGTAGACAAGTTGAAAAGAGTGGGTCGCTCCATTCCGTCCGTCTGTCTTGGCCCCTGCACTGCAGCCCAAAACATACATTGGGTAGATTGACTTAAAACTTGGACATTAAGTTTTTAAGCCGATTCGCGTTAGGCGTTTTCTTCGAAATCGAAAATTCGAATTTTTTTAACAACAAATCGATAGATTTTTTGTAAATTTTCTCTTATTTTTTTTCTTAATTTGGCTTCTTCCAAAAACAAAAATATTTTTGTATTGCTCCAGAGGGGTACCCCCCATAGAACCATTGTTTTGTGTTTAAGTTTTCTCAAGAACTAGTCATGTCGTCTTTTTATTTTTGATTTTTAAAATAATATTAAATATTTTTTTTAGAAATTCTAACTGCACACTTTAAATATATTTTTAAACTCAATTTAAACAAGTTTATATATACAAAATTAATAAAAAGAAACGCTCTAACGGTTTTCTAATAAAAATTTTGAAGAATTAATATTAAAAAGCCTTTAAATTTTTTAAAACAAACTCTTTGTACCTTAAAATACAATACAAAATATGAAACTTCGACAGATGTTCCCCAAGGCTGAATTTTAAGTCCATTACTTTTTGCTTAATTTATTGATGAAATTTGTCATTTAATTACAGGAAAAATATCATTTGTCGATATACACTTGAAAATCGCTTTTTAAGCTGATGACTTAGTACTACTGGATGTAAACCCTTTCACTTTGAAGTTGTAAATAAACAGGCTGAACACCTTTTGCGAGAAATGGGGGTTAGCCATTAATACAAGCAAGACTAAGGTGATTATCTTTGAAGCGCGTACAAAGACAAGGCAGTCCGAAGAATATTGGTAACTGAATAATCTAAATATTGAAGTTGTGCAAAAGTTTTAGTACCTGGGTGTTTTAATTACACATAACCTTTATTTTTCAAAGCACTTATAAAAATCTTTGAGGCCAAACTAGCTCTGAGCATAATGTGGCCTAAGTTCTTAACTAACCAAGATACCGATCTCGCGTGAAAATACCATGTTTTTCATGCAACGGTCAACACACGTATGTACTTGTACATACATATGTGCTATGGTGTCCAGGTTTTTGGTTATGTGTTTGAAACGGTGGAGAGATATTTTTTCAAACTCTTACTGAGACTGCCTTATTCAACGCCAAACCATACCATCTATGTGGAATCTGGTAAAATGGCTCTGTACATGCAAAATCTAAAAGCCAACTATGATTGTTTATTAAGAGACCCCGCAGACTGCAGACTTTTTATCGGCCCATAGTTTGGTCGGGTTGGGATGAAAGTGCGCACACCGAGCCAACTAAACAGTTAAGTTGGTGAACAGGGCGCAGACTATCCAACAGTCGGCCGACTATTCTATTGTGATTTCGGCGACGCCATATTCAAAATACACGCACACGACGCCAAATCACAGAGCAAACTGAACTATCGGCCGACAAAACAATCGTCATGTATGCGCAGGCGTGTATGCGCCAATACTGATTAAACAGTCGGCCGACTTCACTTATGAAGTCAAACGTTAATGAATGAGAGGGTATGTTTGCAGATGTCACTGAAAAAATAGATGAGAAGCTTTACACTCAGCATTTATCCAGAACAACTTCAACATCATCCAATAATACATACAGGAACCTTAATCACCAGTTGTCTTCAGGAACCTATTTAAACAACGAATGCTCAGTCGAAGCTATAAGCTTAATTTTTATAGCACGGGTTGAAGATTTTAACTTGAGTTGTATGCCCCAACGAGCTGATCTACCTCAAATCTATAATCTTGTCAATTGTCCTATACTGCAAGAAATCCGCCGCCGGTTGCATTTTGTTAAAAGTTACCTTTGTATGTTTTTGTGTTTCAAATCATTTCAAAATTGATAACATTTCGTTATTGAAATTGCGGTAACGGTATTAATTATTTGAAAGAACCTATATTAAACCAATTGATTATTAACATTGAAAATTTATATAATGTTAAGCTTATTTTATTTTACAATTTTTAACTTTCCATATGAAGTTATTGCAATCGGTCCGAATTATTGAATTGAAAATTTTTACCTTTCCCGACGTTTCAAGATCCCTAAAATCTAAATAAAAGATTTTTAGAGAGATATCTGCGTGTGCTTGTGTACGTTCTTAATTTTTGTTATTCAGAGCCGCGTTTCATTATCACCATGATCTGAATTGGATCAGATCATGATAATAAAACAGCATTGGATCATCATATTTTTTATTATTTAAAGTTTATTAGCAGTGTCAAATTCGTTCTTTCAAAAGTGACATTTCGAAGCAAAAAAAAAAAAACAAACACATGCCAAAAATGGAAGCTCCACAACTTTTGCAAATGTTTCTGCAAATCACCATTGCACTCTCAAACTCAAAGCATCCAGGATCGCTTTGGTCTCACATGTAGTCCAGATTCTTTTTGACCTTTTAATAAATGTGACACTTAAATAATTTAATTTAGAGATTACTTACAATTTATTTGAATATCTTTTCTCAAATTTGTGCTGCAGCTTTCTCGATTTTATTTATATTTTTTGACATTTAAAGCAGGGTTGCCCAAAGAACATTTTGCTCAATGATTTTTTTTGGGGAAAATAATACCCATAAATTATGTCAAATTTACATTTTTTTGGACTTAACTATTTTAATTTCACCAATTTATATCTAGTTTTGTTAAAATATCTAATTATTTCATGGATTATATACAAAATAAATAAATATAAAGCTTCTCGCTTTCTATTTAAAAAAATATTTTATTTCAGTCAAATGGAAATGTTTATATGGCAATACAGGTTTTATTTAATTTGTTTGCAATGATACCAACATTTACATGTGAAATCACAATGATAAAGCGCTCCTTGTTGTGAAAAAAAGAATTAAATTTTGGATCTCAAATTGAGATCCATACACAAAGCAGGATCTTGTGTTGTTGTTGTAATGCATGTAAATTCAAGATCCGAATCAGATCATGGTGATAATAAAACGCGGCTAATAATGCAGAAAGATGCAGAAAGGACTCTCAAAAAATTTGAGTCTGTATTTTTTCTACCATAGCAACTTAAAAAAAGGTGAAAATGTTGGTTAACCCAAAATATCTTAAGAACCAATAACGCTAGGGACTTAAACTAAATTTTATTTTGCATGTTGTGACTTGATACCAATTTAACACAATTTTCAATTAACAGTTTATTTTATAAATCAAATTGTCACCTCGAATATTTTACGAACTACATTTTATTTTACGAACTAAATTTGATTTTATCTCCAAAATAATTGTATGCAACGAAGGATAACGTTTTTTAGACATCTGGTAAAATTTTGAGAAAAATCGGATTGAAAAACCTAAACATTTTATACTAAAATATCTTTTTAACAATTAAAGATATTGGCTCCAAACTAATTTCATCTTACAGAAAGAATTGATTGCGACATTCAGTAAAATTTTATAAAAATCCAACATTCAGTTTTTTCATTAATCAAAATTTACACAAAATAGCACGCAAAGTTGGTAAAAATTGATGTTCGATTCTCGATATCACGTGAATAAATGAATGTATTGACTTCAAAATGATTTCATTCTGTGGAAAATTTTCTTAGAAAAATTCAATCTGTATGTTCTATATTAGATTTCAAGAAATGCTCCTAAAGTTGATACGAATTGGTTTTCGACTAAAAATCTCGTTAACAAAAGTAAATTTTGAAATTACCTAGACTATTTTATCATTATGCAAAATATTGTTGGTAATTTTTAGTTTCAACTGACAACTTTTTTAACAAAACACGAAAACCTAGAAAAATAACAGACAACTGATAAGAAAAAGCTTTCGACTAAGGTATTAAGAGAATAAAGAAATTATTTATCTCAAGCAAAATATTGTCATGAGTATTTTGTTAAAGTTATAAGCAAGACAAATCGACAGACGGGATGACAAGTTATCCGTGTGGGTCACAACCAAGTTTCTTTTCATTTTTTTATTAGCTAAATTGTTATTCAAGTAATCAAAGTTGTACAACCAATAATTTAAGTTTATAATGTTTTCTGTCGAGATATTTGATATACGTTAAACCAATTTGTAATACTTTTGTGATTTTTCCTTAAATTTCTTAAAAGTCTTTTTTGAATATATTAATGTAATTATGTATTAGCTCTTTCTTAAGATATGGACGATGGAAGAAGGTACCCTGGCGTAGAAATTTACTTAACACGGACACACAGGCATCTTTCTAAATATCGGGTGATTTTTTAAGAGCTTGAGAACTTTTTAAAAAAAAAAAACGCATAAAATTTGCAAAATCTCATCGATTCTTTATTTGAAACGTTAGATTGGTCCATGACATTTACTTTTCGAAGATAGTTTCATTTAAATGTTGACCGCGGCTGCGTCTTAGGTGGTCCATTCGGAAAGTCCAATTTTGAGTAACTTTTTCGAGCATTTCAGCCGGAATAGCCCGAATTTCTTCGGAAATGTTGTCTTCCAAAGCTGGAATTGTTGCTGGCTTATTTGTGTAGACTTTAGACTTGACGTAGCCCCACAAAAAATAGTCTAAAGGCGTCAAATCGCATGATCTTGGTGGCCAACTTACCGGTCCATTCCTTGAGATGAATTGTTCTCCGAAGTTTTCCCTCAAAATGGCCATAGAATCGCGAGCTGTGTGGCATGTAGCGCCATCTTGTTGAAACCACATGTCAACCAAGTTCAGTTCTTCCATTTTTGGCAACAAAAAGTTTGTTAGCATTGAACGATAGCGATCGCCATTCACCGTAACGTTGCGTCCAACAGCATCTTTGAAAAAATACGGTCCAATGATTCCACCAGCGTACAAACCACACCAAACAGTGCATTTTTCGGGATGCATGGGCAGTTCTTGAACGGCTTCTGGTTGCTCTTCACTCCAAATGCGGCAATTTTGCTTATTTACGTAGCCATTCAACCAGAAATGAGCCTCATCGCTGAACAAAATTTGTCGATAAACACATTTCGAACCGAACACTGATTTTGGTAATAAAATTCAATGATTTGCAAGCGTTGCTCGTTAGTAAGTCTATTCATGATGAAATGTCAAAGCATACTGAGCATCTTTCTCTTTGACACCATGTCTGAAATCCCGCGTGATCTGTCAAATACTAATGCATGAAAATCCTAACCTCAAAAAAATCACCCTTTATAATAGACTTATATGATGTTAACATCGAGAAATTTACAAATTATCAAGTGCATTTGAGTCACTGTATTTGACAGAGTCTATTAGTCTTTACATAAAAAGAAAATATGAAAAGCTGTGCAAACCTTATAATTTCTTATAGGTGAATAGATGTCGCCATTTCCTATAATGTGAAAAAAAATCAACGATCCTTTCACCAGATTTATTAATTCAACAAACATATAGTCATGCTTAATTTATTTTCAACACAATTAAGAGAAACGTCGTTCAGCTGGCCAGTAATTTAATACGGATTATTGTCTAGGAAAACTATTCTTTCAATTTTAAAAATTATATAAAACACATCTCATTTAATTTTTTAGGACCACATAAAAGACAAATTCAAATTACTTTTTTTCATCCAAAAAAAAAAGAATGAAATATCAGATTTGCATTTTGATATTCAAATTGAGATTTGAACAAAATACCATTTGTACAAAAGTCTACATAATATTTAAACATTAACTTTAAATTGCTCACCGTTTTCGTTTAATTCACATCCTTCCTTAAAACCAGTTTTAGCTCATACCATTAACAACATGGCCGGCCGGATGTAATAAATCAAGAGTAGGATGTTAAATATAGCAAGCAACCAAGCAACCCACATACACACACACTTACATACAGTTATCGCCAAAATAAAAGGAACATATATCAATTTTAATTTAACTTATTTTTTTCATATTTGTAAAGGTACGAAGATATTGAAAGGTTCAAAAGCAGAAATGAAGTTCGAAAGTTATATGAGCAGGTGAAACAAAATTCATAAGTTCATAAACCTCGGACCGAAGGCTGCCAAGACGAAAGCGGAAACATCATAGTGGAACCTCAGTCAGTGCGGAGGATATGGAAGGGCCACATGAAACGAATTCCGCTGTCAGGCAGGATGATCCATTCAATACCTATAGATGACGAAAGCCAACAATCCCATCTTCCCGAATCAGACGAAGTAAAGATTGCCATATCTAAGCTGAAGTCTAACAAAGCCGCTGGAGCAGATGGCTTGAATGCCGAACTCTTCAAAGCACATGGAGATAATTTGGTTAGGATCATGCACCAACTTATCTGTAAAATATGGTAGGAGGAAAGAATGACCGATGAATTTAATCTCAGAATGGTTTGTCTGATACTGAAAAAAGGAGACCCTCTAAACTGCACCAACTATAGAGGAATCTATTTAACATCGCTTACAAAATTTTTTCTGCCGTAATATGCGAGCGTCTGAAGCCCAACGTCAACAACCTGATAGGTCCTTATCAGTGTGGTCTTAGACCAAGATAGTCCACAGTCGATCTAATATTCACAGATCCTGGAAAAAACCCAAGAACATCAAATCGACACCCACCATCTTTTCATTGATTTCAAGGCCGTATATGACAGCATCTACAAAGACGAACTGTATAGAGCCATGTCCGTTTCTGCAGGATGACTATGGAGAATTCTCACTGCTCCATGAAAGTTGGAAACAACTTAACAGAACTGTTCGATGTCAAGAAAGGCTTTAGATAAAGTGATGCGCTGTCATGTGATTTCTTTAACATCTTCCTCGAAAAAATAGTGCAGAGCACTCACATCAAAACTCGAGGCACTTTCAAAAGTCTGTCCAATTACTGGTATATTCTGATGGAATTGACATAATTGGAAGAACTCAGCGTAATGCCAATCAACAAAGTACATGCTGTCATGAAGAAAGAATAAACAACACCGAAGTCAAAACGTCAAAATCAAAAGACGTAATTTTTAGTTAGCTTAGGACTTTGTCTACCTAGGCTCCGCTATGAACGCTGAAAACAACACCAGAGCGCTGAGATCAAACGAAGAATTACGCTTGCTACCCACTCTTTCTTTGGGCTAAGAAGCAATTGATTAGTAAAGCAGACTCTCGAGAAATCAAAGTCTCCGTCCTGGACTATGACAAAAGAGGATGAAAGCACCTTCGTCGTTTCGAGAGAAAAGTTCTTCGAGTGATCTACGGTCCCATATGCATGGAAGGTGGGTGTAAGAAAAGATGGAACGACGAGCAGTACGGGCTGTACAGCGACGTAGACTAAGCCAGAAGGATAAAAGTATAACGACTGAGATGGCTGGGTCACGTAGAGCGCATGAAATCCAATGCTCTGGTCCGAAAAGTCTTCAAATCTCCTTCCGCAGGAGTTCGCAGTTGAGGAAAACCGCTGATCAATTGGCGCACTCAAGTGAAAAGTGACCTCACCCAACTTGGAGTGCGCTAATGGAAACATCTAGCTAGTTGCTGGGTGAGGCTCTAGTTCACACAGGACTGTAGCGCCAAATTAACTAAATACTTCATTTAATGTTAATATTGGGTCAAACTATTTTGCAAGATATTTGCTATACAATACACTTAGTTTATAAGGGTTTACAATCAAGCTGGTAAAAATAAGAGGGAAACCTGAAGAGAGATCTCATGCAATAGTCTTGTTTGTTTTAATATGGGATTGATACCGAAGTTAATATGTCTATATTTACAGAATGCCATATAGCAATATTTGTAAGTCATTTTATCACTTCATAATACAAAATTTGAGATCGCGAAAGTATACCGAAGATCTGCAAGAATATTACTTAATGTGAAATAAATTGAAAAATTAAAAAAACCACAAGATATCCGTTTGAAATGATTTTCAGAGGCAGAGAAACTTTTATAAGATCATCTAAATCTAATTATTAAATGTTTAAATTTTAGAGCCATACACATAAGTGTTAAAAACTTAATTACCAAAAATTACCTTTTGTTCCCATTATTTTGGCCATAACTGTACATACACACACTCACTTGGCACATTGTTTTAAATCCATTAGTATTAGCTTCAAATTACTTCTCTACGTTAGGTATTAAGGTATGTAGTTATGTATATTGCGCTAAGGGAAGAACATGAAATAAAATTCAAACTGTCAGACGTACATCCTCATTAAACATACATTTTTTATCAGACAGAATACAGTGAGTGTAGAGTGGGTAGGTAGGACCTACCGAATAGTAAAAAGGATCCATATAGGTAAGGTTCCCTACTCAGCTCACATTCACCTGCCTAAAATAGGCAAATTGGATATATCACCCAAAGTCATAAAGAAGATTATATGTAAAACTGCAGCCCCCAAGCAATTTCTCAGTTGAGGAAACCAAACTGAAATTGCATTTTATCCCCCCACCCCCAAAAAAAAAAACCGAAAATAAAACAGAAACCAAATCGGCTTAACGGTAATCCTCTCAGTTACATTCGCAATGAAAAAATTCCAAAAAAAAATCTGAAAAAAATATTCAAAAAACATAGAACCAAAAAGAAAAACACCGAGAAAACAGAGGAAACGAAACAAATGCAATCTAATTTAAACACATATTCTGGCACATTTGTTATGCGCGCATAACCATGCTTCCCGAATCCCGATCCCGAATCCTGAATCCTGAATCCCGATTCCACAGGAGTATAATATTGTTATATGTTGTACTCTACAACTACAACAAGTACATCCAGAAATTTTTCTTCTCAAGGAATCCTCATGCGGCAAACATCCTGGATTTCCTTGCAACATCTCATATCTCCATTAAAATAAAATTGAATTTGAAATTGCGACGTATACCAAAAAATAAGAAAAAAAAAGAAGACTTTTCCAACATCAGATTGAGATCCTCATCAAATCCGAAAAAGCGATTTCTTCACTCTCTTGAAAATAGCGCCATGTTTATTTTCTTCTTGTATTTATTTTATTTGCATTTTCTTTTTTTCGCCTTTGCTTTGTCGATGTTGTTCATACATGCATATTTCATGTAATGCAGAAATTCGGCTTAGGAATCTCTCCAATAAAAATTTTTGTACCTTCTTAAAAATTTAATATATCTATGACTGGGACATTAGGGAAGTCTTGGGTTTTTTTTTTCTTCAACTTCTTCTTCTTCTTATTTTTCCTGAAATTGAAAGTAGCCAACTTCGTGTAGGTACCTTTGGGGAAAGGACCTATAAGTAGGTAGTTACAGTTAGTAAAGTAACAGGGTGGGCCAAAAGTTACTTCCTTGTTTGAAATGATAACAACTTTTATAGGTTTAATTTTGTATTAATAATTTATTTTAGAATCTCAAACTATGATATAATTATGTATGTTTTTTCTGAAATGAACACCAGCTCAATAAATGCTTTTAGAGGCGGGATCTTCCTAGAGCTTTTTTCATAACACTTTGTAGGACATCTCCTTCAGCTACGTTATGAGGTGGGCTTATGTACCTACACTCTATAACATCCAAATAGAACAATAGAAAATATTATGGTGCAGTGAAATGCGGAGAATTCAAATTTTTGAAAATTATTTGATCAGTGGAAATTTATTTAGCATCGGTGCACACAAGCGACATTTTGCCGCGCGATGACACTGCGGTGTCCCAATAGGTGAGTGCACACAAACGGATTTCTCTTGCAGGAATCAATTTCTAGTTCACGGTTGGCTTGTAGCAATTAAGGTTTATAAGAAGACAATAAGGGTAATTTTCTGGTATTTCGTAAATTAAGAATATGTTATTAAAAGGAAACGACGTTATCAGTTACATCTTTCTGTTAAACAACGGCTAACATCCTTCTATTTTTATTCATTAAAATGTCGCTTGTGTTCACCGGGGCTTAGTTGCACCGGTTGAAACTTACTTGCTTACTCAAGGTCGCACTGAAGTCCCGTGTGAACTAGCTAGATGTCTCCAGTTGCGCACTCGAAGTTGGGTAGATCAGGCGAAAAAAATTTCTTTCGAACCGACACAAGGTGCTTTCCTCTACTTTTGTCATAGGCATAGGGTATGACGAGGGTCTTATATAGCGACACTTTTGTCGCTCGAGAGAGGATTTTACATGTACTCAGTTGCTTTCTTAGCCCAAAGAAACAGCGGTAAGCAGGAGTAATTCTTCGTTTGATCCCAGCGCTGGTGTAGTTTTCCGTTCATAGCGAAGCCTAGGTAGACAAAGTCTTTAGTTACCTTAGAGTTACGTCTGTCGATGATGACGTTTTGACCAAGACGTCGGTGTTGTTCGTCCTTTCTTGATGACATCGTGTAATTTCTTTTGCCCTCGTTAACTGCTAACCCTTTTTTTGCCGCCTCTACCTAAAAACTCACAAAAGCCCCATTCAGTTCTTTCGATTATGTCAATGTCATCAGTATAAGCCAGTAATAGCACAGACTTTTAAAAGATAGTGCCACTAGTATTGACGTAGGAGCTCTGCACTATTTTTTCAAGGACGATGTTAAAGAAATCGCATGACAGCGCATCACCATGTCTAAAGCCTTTCTTGACATCTAAAGGTTCTTTTAACTTGTTTCCAACCTTTATTAAGCAGCGCGAATTCTCCGTGGCCATCTGAGTTTGGCAGTGAGGCAAAAACTAGACATGGTACTGGACATGCTCGTCGATGTAAATGCTGTCATATGCGGCCTTGAAATCGGTGGGTGTCGATTTAATGTTCTTGGGTTTTTTCCAGGATCTGCCGTCATGTGAATATTTGATCGACTCTGGACTTTCCTGGTCTAAAACCACACTGATAAGGTCCTATAAAGTTATTGATTATGGGCTTTAGACGTTCACATATTAAAGCAGAGAAGATTTTGTAAGCGATGTTAAGTAGATTAATTCCTCTATAGTTGGTGCAGTTAAGAGTATCGGAATAACGATACTGACGTTTCATTCATCGGGAATGCTTTCTTCCGACCATATCTTAACGATAAGTTGGTGCATACTCCTAACCAAATACCACGTCCAGCTGTTTTGAAAATCTTTGTATTCAAGCCATTTGCTCCGGCTTTGTTAGACTTCATCTTAGATATGGCAATCTTTACTTCGTTTGAATCAGGAAGAAGGGATTGTTGGCTTTCGTCGTCTATATTGAGTTGATCATCCTGCCTGATAGCGGAATTCGGTTCGTCGCGTCGTCGCCGTTATACAGTCTCCAAAAGTGGTCCTTCCATATTCTCAGCATTGATTGTGTTACTACATACTACAATGATGTTTCCACTTTCGTCTTTGCAGCCTTCGGCTCTCGTCCTTCTATGCAGCGCCGCAATGCGTGCCTCATTCCTCATCGAAGCAGGGGTTTCTGTTTGAAACCCAGAACGTCAAAGGCAGCATCTCTGATTGCTCCTTGGCATTGTTGCCACTAGTTCTCGATGCATTGTGTTGGTGACAGAGAACTTCGAAAGAGTTTATTAGTGACTCAGTCGGAGTAGAATTTGTCTTTGAATCTTCTTCCAGCATATCCCTGTTTTGCCTTAGGTCTGGAAACCTGAATATCTACATAGCTTGACTAAAAAGAGGCGATGTTAACTAAATCGATGAGCCTGAATCCGTTATCGGAAGTGCTGCCGTGCAGGCTATTTTTCCCGAAACTACATCTCAGGATTTCAGCAATCGATGGCCTTAAAAATGTTGGATCACAAAACGCTAACCTTTCATTATTTATGGTTACAGCATTTTCGGCTTCATTTTCAAAACGAACAGCCTGATAACTTTTTTCCCACAGGTGGATCAAGCTTAAGTGTTTAGTAACTGTAATGAATTTGAATAAGCTTCATTACTCTTTATAAGATAATAAACAAAACCATTTTGATGCCTTGACATTTCTAGTAGACCAAATATATGAACAATACGTTCTTGAGGATTTCCTGGTTTTAATTATTGTTGCCCAAATTGGAGTTTCTTATAGTTCATTGCTGTAATTTGGTTCTAAAACTCTTTGCAATGTACTTTCAGAGTTGATCAGATCACCTTCGTGACGATGTTTTTATACTCTCCACAGCACTTGAAAGGATGCGTTCCACATATGCTTCAATTCGAGTATTACGAGGTTATCCACCTCGAGAAATATAAATTACAGCTCCTTGTTGACGAAATCGTGTCACCATTGCCGTAATCTTGTTTACAGAGGGTGGATTTTATGCATTAAATTGACGACGATAATCACATGATTATTGTTAAATTTGAATTAAATTAATTTGGTCCCACTTATGTTCTGTATAGTTCAGTGTACCTTAAAAAAGAAATGGGACAAAATTAAAACGGAAGTGTTATGTAATTTTCAAATCAGGAAGAAACTTTTGACCCACCCTGTACATATGTGTGGGACTGGGATTGAGATTGAAATTGGGAAATAGAACTGTTATCCACCGGATAAACTGTGCCCACTTCACTGAGTTTTAAATTCGCCATCAGTGTAAAATTTCTTCTAACTTTTTTCCCCAAATATCGAAACTATGTATTCATAAGATGATTCTATACACAAACTTATACTCATTTACATTGCGTAACTAAAATATCAAAACCAACATAAGGGTAGTTATGGGGGGTGTATGTTGGGAGAATGATGAGACGGTGAAACGGTGAGACGTTGAGGTGGAAAAATAATGCCCAAGCTACTAAAAACCTATGTGTGTCTCTGCGTTCTTGTGTTTTGTTTTTGGCTGAAATAACTTTCATACTGATGGTGGTTTTGCAGCTGCTCTCTCGTGAGGTGGTGGTCATGTCACCTGGGTTTTGTAAATTTTTGACGGGTCATGACCACATGTCAAACTTGTGTTCAACATTGTAAAGTATGAATGCAAAAAGCCCAGAGCAAACGTTAAGTGTGAATACAATATTTAGGACAATATGTAACTTTACTGTTACTCTATAAAGATTATATAGTTAAATGTATAGGTAGGTATACCTAGAACTACCTATAGAACAATAAACGAGCGTATTATGTCAACATGCATGTGATGCAATTTTGTCACCGTGCGTCCGTTGTCGTTCTCGCTATGCCATTGCCGTTGTCGTCGTCATCATCATCATCATCATCATCGTGCCACTGGCATATTATGGTTGTTTTGTGAAACCATAATTATGTGAGGTGATAATGGTTTTTCGGAGACAACAGGAAAAAATATCACAATTTTCCAGGTTATGTCTGCATCCATAATTACAATACAAAATTATTAAATCCTTTGTTTTACATAAGAATTTAAGAACCTTAAAATTATTTATGATGAAGAGATAACAAAAAAATAAAAATTAGATTTTATAAGCCCTTATTGTAGTTTTTAATGATTATTTGACAGTAGGGAGAAAAGTTGGAACGTGTATTTTGTAGTTGAAATATATTTCATAAAAAAATGTGCAGTAAAATAAACAATATAAAATATAATAACATAACACAAAATAAAGTAAAATAAAATAGGACAGTTGACATCAAACAGTGAATGGGGAGTTGTAAACTAGTAACATCCTCGTCTGTTGGAACTCAATACTTTGCTTTAGTTGGAATCTCTTCTGTAACTGCATCCACCTGTCAACAAGTGAAGTACGTCTCATTTTTTGCATGCCGAAATTAAAAAACACAACAGCACGTATGATTTAAAAAGAGATTGACTTCGTTTTGAACTCAATTTTATAAGCTTGATATTATGTATGTGTGCACTGAAAATTAACATGCAAAAATAAAAAAAGATTTGCGCTAACAAATTACATTATTCTATAAGTGGAATTCATTATTTCCATAAACTGTCTGTATGAGATAGTAAATCAGTGAGTCAGTAGCCTAGTTTTGTATACGCTGTTTATCTAAGGAACCTAAAGACTGTGTCTATCTAGGCTCCGCTATGAACACAGAAAACAACACCAGCGCTGAGATCAAATGAAGAATGACTCTTGCTAACCGCTGTTTCTTTGGGGTAACAAAGGAATTGAGTAGTAAACCCTCTCTCGAGCGACCAAAGTACCGCTATAGAAGATTTTTATTATCCTCGTACTACTATACGGTGGAAAAGCATAGACTATGACAAAAGCGGAATAAAGCAACTTGGGTCGTTTCGAGATAAAAGTTCTGTCCGTGATATACACTTATGCAGTCCCGAATCTCTTCGAATCCACATCCACAGGACAGCTCAGTAGAGGAATACTGCGATCAGGTGACGTGCACAAGTGGAAAATGACATCATCCAACACTACTAAAGCCATCTAGCTAAGGACAAGCTAGATGGAGAAGTTTGTTTGGTGAGGCCCTTGTTCACACATGACTGTAACGCCACCTACATTAAGTATGTAAGTGTATCTAAGGAACATCTCATTTTTCCAAATTTGATGAGGTACTTGTATATACCTCTTACTGTCTGAGGCTTTCTTGCTTTTGTAATAGTCAAGTCAAGTCAAGTCAAGTCAAGTCAAGTCAAGTCAAGTCAAGTCAAGTCAAGTCAAGTCAAGTCAAGTCAAGTCAAGTCAAGTCAAGTCAAGTCAAGTCAAGTCAAGTCAAGTCAAGTCAAGTCAAGTCAAGTCAAGTCAAGTCAAGTCAAGTCAAGTCAAGTCAAGTCAAGTCAAGTCAAGTCAAGTCAAGTCAAGTCAAGTCAAGTCAAGTCAAGTCAAGTCAAGTCAAGTCAAGTCAAGTCAAGTCAAGTCAAGTCAAGTCAAGTCAAGTCAAGTCAAGTCAAGTCAAGTCAAGTCAAGTAAAGTCAAGTAAAGTCAAGTCAAGTCAAGTCAAGTCAAGTCAAGTCAAGTCAAGTCAAGTCAAGTCAAGTCAAAAGAATGTATAGCTAAGGACATAAACAGATTTGCATCAAAAATCTACAATCCTTTTTATATCTGTGATATGTTGCCAAATTTTTGGAAGGCAGAAAGTGTGCTACAATTGTATTTACGTTTTTATAAAAAAAAATTCAGTAAATGCTGCTTTTATTTTAAACCTTGAAACGGAACGAAGCAAAAATAATTTTAAAGTATTAATATAATCTTTAAATATGATTTCTTTCATATGGCAGCCACTGCTGGCTCCGAGATCCAATTTTGTGTGACTTTTTCCATCATTGGATTGAATTGGATTGTTTGATTTTTCAGTTAGTTGTTTATTCTGTTAATAATTCAAGTTTTTGACCAAAAGCACAACGCAAAGTGGTTAATAATCAAAACAAAATAAATCTATTTTGTTCCATCTACAGGCACGATTAATTAAGTGTATTACCTTAAGAGTGCATATTGTCCAAATAACAGTTATCAATATTAGTTGTACACTTTTTTCTTAAGTGAAAGAAATAATTGTAAATATATTTATCCAATTATAATTCCAGAAAAAAGAATTAATACCAGAAGTTCAAGGTTTAAAAACAACGTCAACACATTCTAAAACAACTTTTCTTTAACATTAGTAGTGTTTGAATACTATAACAAGAAAAAGAGGCTGTAGATTTGTCTTGCTTAAATGGTTTGTATGTCAGGTGGTTTGTTTAAAAAGTTACCAGTTAAATTATTCTAAAAAATTTAAAAATAACCAACTATATTTTGCATATGATGAAATAGTTTGATTTCAAAATGTATTTTTGCTAACGAGATTTTTAGTCCTTAACCAATTTTTAAAAATTTTAGAAGCATTTGCGTACTGTTTTTTGTAGGTTTTAATTTTTTATGAAAAAAAATGACTGTTGAATTTTTACAAAAAATTACTGAATGTCGAAAACAATATTTTCTGTGAGATAAAATAGGTTTGAAGCCAATATTTTTAATTTTTAAAAAGATATTTGAGTCGAAAATCAATTTATACCAACTTTTATTAATTTTTTTTAGGTTTATATTTTTTGTTAAAAAAACTGTCAATTCGATTTTTCTCAAATTTTTTCCGAATGTTGAAAACAATATGTATTATAAGATAAAATTAGTTGGAAGCCATAATCTAATATTTTTAAAATAATGTTTGAGTGGTAAATCAATTTTTACCAACTTTTATTACGTTTTCTTAGGTTTTTATTTTCTGTAAAAAAACTGTCAATTCAATTTTTCTCAAAATTTTACCAGATGTCAAAAACGTTACTCATCGTTGTACACATTTTTTTGGAGATGAAACCATTTTTGGTTTGTTAAATTTTAGAGGACGTACCGAACGTACGTTTACACGCACGCACAGACATGTCTCTAAAAATCTTATATTTCGACTCTTGGGACGTCGGTCGAAACGTCGAGAAATGTCAACATTTTCAATTCGACAAATCGGACCGATTACAATAACTTCATATGGGAACTTAATGACATTCTCAGGTGGCAATCGATCATAAGATTCCTTCATTTTTTGTACTAAGTCCTTTGTCGGTTCGGTTATATTAATTGAAAAACTATTCTATTGTTACTGAAGATCGAACTTCAGCCTGGTAGTTTAGAGGGCCTGCCTGATAAATTAAAGTCTTTAAATAATTGCTGTTCATATAGTTTTAAATGTTTGGAATAATTATTTTTAAACTATTTTTGTTTGCAAAATATTATGTCATTAAAAATGTAATTGTTTTTATTTTGATTTTCTTAAAAATATTACATTTTTTTTTGAAATTCGGTATCTTTAACATGGATCATCATTTTTGTACGAAATTAAAATATAAAACGTATATTAATAAGCTCTAAATAACTTCATACCAAAAATATTTTTAAACTAAAATTGAAGAATTTAATATAAATAAAAAAATAATAATAAAAAAAAAGATTTTCAAATAAAATTTTTCATTAAATTTTTGGAAACGCACTTTTTTTGACGTAAATTTTTTTATTTTAAAATTTAGGAAATAATTTTTAACAGACTCTTGGAAACATAAGTTCAAATAAGGCATTTTAAAACTCAATCTTTCAGATCATTTTATATCTGTTTATATTTTTTAAAAAAGAAATTTTCCACGTTTTTTTCAGTTATAGTGGCGCTATAAGAAAATTTATAAAGTTTTTTCTTTTACATTTGTCTTTAAATTTTGAAAAAAAAAATCAATACAAATGCATTTCAAAATAAAGATTTTTCCAAAACGTTCAGTTTATTGTTCGTTCGATATTATTTTCTTGTGAAATATCGATATTTTAAGCAAACATTACAGAAGTTTTGAGTGAAATCAAATTGAAAACTAATGACTTTTCAAAATAGAGGAATCCTCAATTTTAAAAATTAAATTAATTTTCATTTGTTTGTTAAAATAAAATTTAAATTAACATTTCTTAACAATTTATTTGCTTCCTTATTAGCTATGTCTTAAATGTTTAGAATTAAAAAAAACACATTAAGTTGGTTTTATGAAACGTTTAGTTATGGTAACTTCAATTTTAAATTTGTAAAATATGTAAGTAATATGATGATTTGTTCATTTCTTCATGTAGACTTTGTAAAATGCAATTAAGCTTTTTATAAAAGAACAAAGGACTTAAGTGGATATCCTGATGGCATACTTAAGAATACGGACCCTTCAGTGAAAAAAAAAATCCTATAAAAATCAACTAAGCTTTTAGATCTTTCAACGGCATCACTTTATTAAATAAAATCCAGTCGTGCATATCTTAATCCATATTAATTCACATTTTGAAGTTTATTTGTTAATTCTGTTTGCCTTTTATTTTATTTTCCCTCATCAATCCATCAATGTATTTGAAACTTTGATAAGCAATAGGCAAGGCATCAACAAAGAACTTAATTAATTAACCTGCCAATTGTATGACAATTTTCCAATGTGAATCCTCCGCTATACCTTACCTTACCTACGGTATTCGTTCGTTCGCTCATTCGCTCGTTCGTTCATTCCTCGGTCGCGTCGTCGGTCGTCTGGGCTGAAGTATCAGTTAATTGGATTGCACTTAAATTCATCCTGATTTTATTTGTTCGAATTGAAGCAAACAAACCAGAACAAACAATGTTAAATTCAACCATTTCATCATGTTGTATACATTCGTGTTGATTATGGGAAGGGGGAAGGGGGAAGGGCCCTCCCAGCCCTACCACCACCCATCCCTTAAAGGATAAAGGGCGGTAAAAGGGTGCAGGTTATTGACTATTTGTGCACACTATCTGCAGGTGTATTTATATCTACTTTTACATATATATTTGTGATGTGATGCAAAAATGTTTCGATGCAAACGAAAAACATTTTATACAGATTGTAGTCTCCTTTTCATTTTGTTGTTGTTGTTGATAGACAATGTCCATACACAAGTTGAAAGTTCTTCCCTATATATGTATGTATGTAGATATATGCCTACTGTTTATTTGATTCAGCAATGAAATGTTGTTTTAATCATTCGTTTCGTTTCGATTTGATTCGTATATAACGTTCGTTGGCTTCAATTTGTATTCGATAAGAGCCAATCGTTTAGCCCTTCGTTTAAATATTGCCAGAGCAACTTAATCGCGTCAATGGAATTGTGATGTAATTGAAAACTCTATAGATGCAGTTATTTTTCTCTTTTTTTTTTTAATAAAGTAAATGGCAATTGAAAAATATAGCAGCTATCTTTTCTATATACGAACTATTATAGTATTATACCTACCTATCTAAATATACCTACCTACCTACGATGCTATGAGCCCTCCTGAGTCCTGTCGATGAATAGAATGCAGGAGACAGATTGAAGTGTGCTTGAAAATGGTCTAAAAATTGAATGAAAAGGACAGTTCTGAAATTAGATTGGCTCTGAAATCAGTGTTGCCAATTCATATCGAATTTGCATTGTTGGTCCTTTTTTAAAAAAGTAGGCTAAAAGTTTTTCCCCCATCTTCGGAAATCCCAAAAATTGGTCTTCGTACCATAGTTTACAGTTGGACCAATTTTCTTAGCTTACTTTTAAGTACACATTCAAAGAAATTTTTGTCTAGAACCTGTGTAAGCATTAGGAAAGGGAGAGAAGGTTTAAAAGGAAGTGAACATTGGTTTTTAATTCCTAAATATTACAACGACTATTAACAAACAGAGTGTGGTAAAGCATTTCACATTCACGTAGTGCGGCTAAAAAACAAATCTCTGTAGTTGACAATACGAACGAAATTGGGCTTGAGGGCATTTGGATAAATGCAACTGGCTATTTCTCTAAGTTATAATCTGTAAAAAACGGTAAGACAAGAAACCTTACGGCAATTTTCAAGTGATGTGAATGATTCAAGGCTGATATATAAACAATAACACTGTTCGACAAGGTTTACTTACTGGCATTAAAATTAGACTTTTGCAATGGGTTTTGGTGGCCTTAATTCAGGTCAGGTTTTTAATAATATTACTATTAAAAATTCGAAAAACACGTATATAAGGCTTTTTGACGGTGTCTAAATTTATAGAAAAGCTATTTTTAAATAAAATCGGTGACGGTCTTCCAAATCTATATTTTGTTTCTTCAACATTCAGTTCAAATATTTTTAACTTCCCATAGGAAGTTATTGTAATGGGTCCGATTTGTCAAATTGAAAATTTTGACATTTCTCGACGTTTAGAGTCGAAATGAAAGATTTTTAGAAAGATGTCTGTGCGTGCGTGTGTACGTACGTTCGTACGTCCGTACGTTCGCGACGTTTTTTTCGTCGTCCATAGCTCAAGAAATAGTAGAGATATCGACTTGAAATAAATTTTGTTATACAGATAATAAGTCAGAAAGATGCAGAAAGGGATCTCAAGAAAATTGCGTGGGTGGCTTTTTTTACCATAGCAGTTTAAAAAAAAGTGAACATTTTGGTTAACCTAAATATCTCATGAACCAATGACGCTTAATATTATATATTGTAACGTGATACAAAACAATTATATTTTTGGAAAAAATCCAATTAACGGTTTTTCTTATAAATCAAAAAAACTGAGAAAAAAAAATTTGTCACCACGAAAATTTTACGACTAAAATATGATTTCATCTAGAAAACAATTACTCATAGTTGGTAAAAATTGAATTTCGACTCAAATACATTTTCAAAAACTTGAGATTCAGGCTTCAAATTTTTGTTATCTTATAAGAAATATTGTTTTCAACATTCTGGAAAGTGTTGAGAAAAATCGAGTCGACGTTTAAAAAAATTAATAAAAGTTGGTAAAAATTGATTTTCGACTCAATTGTCTTCTCAAAACTTTAAAATAATGGCTTCTATCTAATTTTAACTTACAAGAAATATTGTTTTCAACATTAGTAAAAATTTTGAGAAAAATCGAAGAGACAGTTTTCTTACAAAAAATAAAAACCTAAAAAAAATGTATAAAAGGTGGTTTTCGACTCAAATATCTTTTCAAAACTTGGAGATATTGGGTTTAAACTACTTTAATCTTTCAAAAAATATTGTTGTCAACATTCAGTAAAATTTTGAAAAAAATCGAATTGACAGCTTTGGTAAAAAAAAATTAAAAACCTAAAAAAAATTTAAGAAAAAATTGGTAAAAATTGATTTTCGACTCAAATATCTTTTCAAAAATGTGAGATAATTGCTTATAACTAATTTTAACTTGTAAGAAATATTGTTTTCAACATTCGATAAAATTTCGAGAAAAATCGAATTGACAGTTTTTTTTACAAAAAATAAAAACCTAAAAAAAAACAATACTAAAACTTGGTAAAAATTTACTTTCGACACAAATAGCTTTTCAAAAATTAAAAATATTGGCTTAACTTATTTTATCTCACAGAAATTATTGTTTTCGATATTCAACAATTTTTGTATAAGAATCCAATAGTCCGTTTTTTCATAAAAAAATAAAATCTACAAAAAATAGTTCGCAAATTTGGTAGAAATTGATACATATAGACAAACTTTTAAGCAAGACAAATCGATTCACGGGATGGGAAGTTATCAGTGTGGGTCGCATCCCAGCCTGAATTCAAGTCTCTAGTGTTATTGGTTCGTGAGATATTTACGGTTAACCAAAATGTTCACCTTTTTTTCAAATTGCTATGGTAAAAAACCACCCACACAATTTTCTTGAGAGCTCTTTCTACATCTTTCTGCATTATTATCTGTATAACCAAATTTTTTTGAAGTCGATATCACTACTGGTTCAAGAGCTATGGACGGCGAAAAAAACGTCGCGAACGTACGGGCGTACGAACGTACGTACACACGCAAACACAGACATCTCTCTATAAATCTTTTATTTTGACTCTAGGGGCCTTGAAACTTCCTATGGGAAGTTTAAAATATAAAAGTAATGTTTGAAACGGGTATTTTTAAAACATGAGCAAATAGTTTAAATTAAAGTTTTGAATCGAAATTAGCAACAAAAATTTATTCCAAAACTATTAAAGTTTCAAATTTAAGTAATTTTTTCGACCAGTGTAATCCATTTGAATTCTCTGCTTTCAATACTGTCTCAGAGACTTAAGAAAGTTGCATTAGAACAAGCCCAGAGATGAGATTTATACTCAAGCGTTGGATGTATAGGTACATAAGTCTTATATATAACAACCAAATCAGAAAAAATTGAAAAATACAAAAAAACTACTCAAAATTATTAAAAATTGATTTTAGCATCAAATGTTTTTAAAACATACAAAAATATTGGATTCAAACTTATTTAATCTCATGCAATATTTTTTTTAGTGTTTCGTACAGTAGTAGTGTTTTGACAGTATTTTATAAGTACCTAGACAGAAAACAATTCAAACTTCTTAAAACCATTGAAGTTATTTAAAGTTTGTTTGTTTTTGCAAAAACTTTAAATTTAAAAGTATTAAGTGCATCATATTTTGGAAATTGATGTTTTTATATAATTTTTTGTAATGAAGATGTGTTATTTCTGTTTTTTTCCTCTGAACAAATATTTGCCTTCATCCACACTTTCCCATTATCATACAATTTAAGTTTATTCTTTAAAAAAAAGTATTAGATCCACTGTTGAAAATACAGCAAAGTGGCATCTCTGTACCGAAGTGCATCGTCGTTGTATTTATGCAAAATGAATGCAATTTATGGCTTTCAATTAATATTTTATGTGGTTGCATAGGATCAAGAGCTTTATCGACTTAAATAAATAATAAAAGCAAACAATAATTTATTATTCTTTTTATTTCATATTTGTTGATGCATTTAGATAAGTTTTAAAGTTATTTCTCTTGAAATACCAGTGATGGCTCCTACTCAACTCAACTCCACAATACTATTTTTTTTCTTAAAAAAAAAGACTTTAGATTTAAGCAAAATAAAAAAGTAAAGAACTTTAAATTGCTTCAATAATTTTGATATTGTAAGTGTATGAACAGCATAGCCCCATTATTCCACTCTATGCCTCCTTCAGGTCTTCAAAATCAGAAATAGGTGATATAATAGATGCGGAACATAGATATTTATAGGTTCTCATTCAACCAAGACAAAGATAGCAAGGTATTATAACCTCTATCGTAGGGTATAACGTCATGTTGAAAGGGGCCATCACTTCGTATACCAATACATGTATGTATAGCAGTATAGGTACTACATACTTCCCATTATGTGGCATTCACTTGGTAGGTATAATACCTATCAATAAATTCTCTCGACATCTGCCCTTGATAACATCGATATATAGGACTTTTCACACCCCATGGACTCTAACGTATAGCATTGATTACAATGACAAATGTGGATTTTATTTCCGGAGTAATCATAAAATACATTCCCCACTTGTAAGGCGAGATTTATTACGGGAACCCTATCTATCTATTCACATCCATTTAACAAGCTCAAAAAAAGACAACAAAAACAAAAAGAACACAAATAAAAATAAAAGCCGAGAAAAATGCGACGGAATTTTTATCACATTCCGAACGCTCATCACGATATACCTTTCGGCTTGTTAGATTCTTGTTCGTTTTGTTTCCGTTCTACTTTGGATTTCTCTTTTTCTTTTTTCTTTCTTCCTTTTAAATATTATTATTCAAAATACCAATGGTGTGATTTATCATTGGGACAGAAAAGAATAATACGTGTACAAAAATGCAAATATGAGTCCGGAAATAAAGTGAGAACAGAAAAAAGACCCACCTTCACCGAAAACAACAACAACGCCAAAACCCCGGGAAAAAATATAAGATGAAAAATCTAATTTGAAATAAATATTATTCTTATTCGATTTATCTGCATATAAAAGATACTTTTTTTATGGGATAAAATTGTTGATTTTACTCATTTTCAAGGACTCTTTTTTTTCCTGCCTACCTTCCAACTTGTTTTTGTATTTGTTTTAATGTTGGTATGCATTGAATGCTGAGTGGAGTGGACTCGTATATACATATCCCAAAATTTGTGTAGCTGTAAATGGGTGTAATATGTCATAAACGCTATTATTTTTTGATGAGAAGGTGTTTTTGGGCCGAAGAATTTTAGACCTTTTTTGTGACCTACAAAAATACTTCACATATTATATTCATTCTTTTTCTGATGAAATTGGAAAATATTCATTTATTAATGACGACGTTATTTGTTTGCTAGTATTTTTTTATTATTATAAATGAAACATTAAAGACATTAAATTGAAAAGCTTAAGAGAAATAAAATGTTAAAAAAGAACAAGTACTTAAGAGTTTTCTTAAAGCTATTATTTATTGTATAAAGCTAAAAATACAACACATTTGGATTAGGTCAAATTAAATTTAAACATATTTAATGTCAATGGCAAAGTCCTTAATTCTTATTTTCTTATCTTGGTTGATTCAATTTTATTAAAATTAAAGTAGTATTAAAGATTTTATGATTTCCTAGCTAGCCCGGTTAACAGTTTCTCCTCCGTACGTCCGTACGTTCGCGACGTTTTTTTCGTCGTCCATAGCTCAAGAACCAGAAAAGATATCAATTTCAAATAAATTTTGCTATACAGATAAAAAGGCAGAAAGATGCAGAAAGGGCTCTCAAGAAAATTGCGTGGGTGGTTTTTTTACCATAGCAGTTTAAAAAAAGGTGAACATTTTGGTTAACCCTAAATATCTCACGAACCAATAACGCTAGAGACTTGAATTAAATTTTATATTATATATTGTAACGTGATACCAAACAAGTATGTTTTTGGAAAGAAATCCAATTAACGGTTTTTTTATAAATCAAAAAAACTGAAAACAAATATTATTTACCTCGAAAAATTTTCGAACAAAAAACCATTTTATCTCCAAAACAATTTTGTGCAACGAAGAATAATGTTTTTAACATCTGGTAAAATTTTGAGAAAAATCGAATTGAGAGTTTTTTTACAAGAAAAAAAATTAAAAAAAAAAACCAATACTTAACTTAGTAAAAATTTACTTTCGTTTTAAATATCTTTTCAAAAATTAAAAATATTGGCTTCAAACTTGTTTTATCTCACAGAAAATATTCTTTTCGACGTTCAGTAAATTTTTTATAAAAATCCAAAGGTCAATTTTTTTATAAAAAATTAAAATCTACAAAAAATAATACGCAAGTCCGAAATATAGTGCATTGTCTTCTTCTTTGCTTGAATTTTTTCAACAGTATATAGAATTTGTATTATGACAAACCTCTTTTATAAATACGCAAAATTGTTATAATAATAATTGATGTTCGGTTTTCGATATCTCGTGAACAATAGAAGATATTGACTTCAAATTAATTTCATGCATCCAATTTGTATTTGTTTATATAAGAAATAATTTTTTTTAGAAATGCTACTAAAATTGGTTTTCTACTAAAAATCTTGTTAACAAAAAAATTATTTCGAAATCAAACTATTTCATTATATGCAAGATATTATTGGTAGTTTTTAAATTTTTAAGAATAATTCAACTGAGAACTTTTTTAACAAAACACGAAAACCTACAAACTTTTTATCAAGACAAATCGACAGACGGGATGATATTTTATCACAGTGGGTCGCATCCCAGTCTCTTTTTAGTTTAAATTTTTTAAATAAATTAGAAATTTCTATCCAAATAATTTGTTTAAATTCTATGAAATTGTAAGAATACTTGTTACTAGCGGCCCCTCCCGGCTTCGCACGGGTAGACGTAAATAGGTACAGATATTTAAGTTATAAGCATGCTAATTAAAACGACCATGAATCACTAAATTAGAAAACATATTTTTGTCCTATCATTAATACTCTTCGCAGCGTATGCGGTGAAAGACATTTTATGGCTAAATTTTTTACACCTTCGGTTGATTTTAATAGGAATTTCTAAAGATTTCTATAGTAATCTAGTACTAAATATAGCCTTTGTTACTCAGTGATAATGTAGCTTTCTAATGAAAAAAGAATTATTAAAATCAGTCCAGTACTTTTTGAGTTTATTCGTTACATACAAAAATACAAATCTTTCCTCTTTATAATATTAGTGTAGATTAAAGTAAAAATCTACTATTTTTGTAATTTTTCAATGGACTAATTAAAATTAAGAAATTGAAAAATGGTTTTACAGATTAATTTGAAAATTTACAAAAATGGTCAACATCTAGCTAGGAGACATCAAGCTGGGGACCGAGCTAGAAGGAGAAGTTTGTTGGTTGAGGCCCTAGTTCAAAGGACTTTAGCGCCACCTTAAGTAGATTAGATTTAGATTAGATTAGAATAGACTTTATTAATATAATAATTCAGGTTTACAATAATAATATTTACAAGTCTTTTAAGACCTGGTTTTGAAACCGTCGGTCAGATTGACAGATAATCGAATAAAAATTATATTTACTTTAATTTATAAATTCTTTTCATAGCTCGCATAGTAATAAAAAGTGCATTTAAAACATTATAAAGTAGAAGATGAATTTACGACAATCAAAATCATTCCGTTCTGATTCTATTTCTATAAGTCATCGCAGTTCGAATAAATTTATAAAGCTTGTTCCAGCCCAACTTGCCATTTAAAATCTCTAATACTTCTTCAATATCCAATCGATTTCTGCCAAAAACGTCGCGTCGAATTTCTTGTAAAATTGGACATGATCCTAGAAAATGAGCAATATTTTCTCTTTCGTGGGTGTTGCAAAGATCACATTCAAGAGGTAAGTCTGGCCTATGAGGAATAAAGTTCAGAGTCAGGATTTCCCCTCTGGCTCGTAAAATCGTAGATATCATATCCGTGGAGTGCTTGTCGTGAAAATAATTTGATTCACCTAGGACGAAGTTGAGTCTGCTGTAGTATTCTCTATAATGAGAATCCTTGGCCTGGTTAGTGAAGTTCTCCCAATATTTTGTGTCGAGTTTCGATAAAAGACAATAAAATTGTCGTTTTAAACGTGTTATATCTTGCAAATCAAAATCAAACGCTTCACCCACAGAATCCGACAAGCTTATCCACGATTGTACGAAATTCAGCTTATTTGAAACTAAATGCCTCAAAATTTCGTTTACTAGCCTTGACGCATCCATTTGAAGTATTTTTACAACATAATCAAAATGGGTCCTAAGTGTGTCGATAAACATCGGTGGAATTCCAGTTTCAATATGTAGCATGTAGTTCGGCGTAGTTGAAGGAAGAGCAAAAATTCGTTTTAAAAAGAACCGGAGTAGTTTTTCGACATCCTCATACTCTTTATGGCCCCACACTTGCGCGCAGTACATCATAATAGACTTTGAAACGGCTTGAAATAATTTATATTTGTCGGAGTGGTGAATAGTTTTATTTGCAATACATTTTTTCCACGATATGCATATGGCTGCCTTTGCCTCCTGGAGTTTTGCTTTCACTTGTTTTTTTATACACAGGTTACTCGATATTATCATCCCCAAATACTTGAATTCTTTCACGACACTGACTTCTTCTCCTTTGTATTTCCACTCCTCGTTACTAGCATTTCTCCCCCTACCTTTTCTGAAAATCATAATTTTAGATTTGCTGAGATTGACTGCTAGGTTCCAAGTATTACAGTATTCTTCCAATCTAGAGATCATTTCTTGGAGTTGAACAGGAGACTCGGATAATATGACGATGTCATCCGCATACAGTAAAACTGGAATGTTCTCCTCAGCAAATTTCACGCCTGTTCCGAGGGACTCAACGATATCATCTATGAAAAGTGTGAATAAAAGGGTACTCAACGAACATCCTTGCTTTAGACCCATTGAAGACCTGAATTCTTCAGATAGGGTTTCACCGTCCCACACAGAAATAGCATCTTTTTCATACAACGCCTTCAAAATAAAAATAATTTTGGAAGAGATACCATAATTGGCAAGTTTTAGAAACAAAGCTTCTCTGTCGATGCTGTCGAAGGCTGCCCTAAAGTCCACGAAGAAGGCATAGAGTTTTTTCCCACGATGAAGGTAAGTTTCAGCAATATTTAAAAGAACAAAAACTTGGTCCGTTGTAGAGTAGCCAGAACGAAATCCTGCTTGAAATTCACTAAGCTTTGAATTATCATGTACCCAGGTGGTCAGTCTTCGGAATATCATACTGGCGAATAATTTCATAGACGCGTTTAAAAACGATACTCCACGGTAGTTTTCTGCAATGGATGGGTCTCCTTTTTTAAAAAGCGGAAAAATGATTGAGGAAAGGAAATTCGCTGGAATAGAACAAGTCCTTAAAATTCCATTGTAACACCTTAAAAGCTCGGATATAAAACTGGGAGAGGCATACTTAAAAAATTCTGATGGGATTCTGTCCGTCCCGGCCACCTTAAGTAAGTAAGTAAGATCAAAAACGATTATATCCCAACAAAATATTGAGTTTTCTTTTAAGATTTTGAACTAGAAATTATATCCTAAATTGCATTGTGAAATCGTTATTTTTGAAGATATATTTGTGACTATAAGACAAAATGATGTATTTCAATCAATACAGAAAATCGTGGAGCAGAACAAAATTTTTCAAACTAATGCTGACTCATTAAGCTTGCCAATGAAAGGAATTGAAATACTCTACAAAAATTACGAAGAAACATTGATTGAAAAAAATAAATGTTAAATATGTTTAAATAGTTTTATAAAAAAGATTAGGTCAAAAACTTAACGTCGTATCGACTTAAAATATATTTTGTTATACAGATAATAGCACAGAAACATGTAGAAAGAACTTTCAAACAAATTTGGTGAGTGCGTTTTTTTAGTGCAGCAATTTAAAAAAAATACTTTTTGTTCCACTTTTAAAAAAATTAAAAAATCAATTAACATTTTTTATAAATCAATAAAACTGAAAAAAAATGTTTTGTCAGCTCGAATATTTTTGGAACAAAAAATGATATTAACTCTATTTTATTTTTTTACGACTAATAATAACGTTTTAAACATTTGGTAGAATTTTGAGATAAATCGAATCGAATAAATAAAAACCTTAAAAAAATACTACTTTGAAACAAAAAAAAAATACTAAAAAGTACTAAAAATTAAATTTGGAATTAAATATTTTAACAATAATAGAAAATACTGACTTCTAAGTTTTTTCATGCCAAAAAATATTGTTAATATTTTGTAATATTTAAAGTTAGTGTTTTCCTATAAAAATATATTGATTTAACTCTTAGAATTTATCATTACATAAAACAGCTTAAACTTTAGTTTTTTATTGCAAATCTATCTTCTCTTTCATTAATTTATCTTAATAATAAAATTGACTTGTTGTGCTAATGGAAAGTTTTTATTATTATTTTCTTCTTAGAATTTCTGAACTGTAAAAGTATATGTAAAATTTCAATGTAGGTTTGTAAAAAGTAAAATTCAAAAAATTACGTATACGCCACAGGGTACATTTTTATTTATACATTCTTTCAAGAAAAGCAAATACATTATCAGCTCAAATTTTCGTGGAACTTAATAAATGCATGTTGTTCTTTAATCAATTCTCATTACAAATTAAGACATTAAGTAAAAAAAAAGAGATTTTGTTTCTAATTTTAAAAGACTAAACACAGCAAAATTGCAAAAAGTCCAATTTTTTTTTTATTTTGTAAAATCTATTTGTCCAGTGCAATTTTACTCGAAAATGAAAATATTTGCAAATGAATTAAGAAGCTTTTAGTGTTGTCTTTTCAATGAAAGCAATATGTTTTCTTTTTTAAATTCTTAGAATATGACCAATTAAGGTTTGCATCCACAGATACAAAATTATTCTTGGAAAACATAAACAATTCCAGTTAAAATAGCAAAAACGAATTTAAAATTCAAATATTTGCAGTTCTTTTTCAATTTTTTTTTTAATAAAATCATAAGCAAATTTAAACGGTTAATGGTGTTATTTTTGAAATTTTGAAATATTTAAAAAGGTTTGTTTGTTTTGTTTTCTGACACAAACTTTCAATTTTTCAACGGGTTCGGATGAAATTTTTTAAATTAGAATGGAATTTTAAAAAACCCTCAACAATAGTGTGCTTAAAACATTACTTAATATTTAAGCTATATTTATTTCTGATCCCTTTCCTTTTAATAGGTATATTTTGCCTTTGATCCACTTCTGTCAAAAAGTATATGATTCTATAAAGTTTATTCTCACTCCTAATTGCCTTTAAAATTTGTCGTATGTTTTGAGCAGTTACAGCTCATCTAAAGATCATTGTCCTGTTCCTGAAATTGATTGTTAAATCCAAAAAGTCAGAATTCACATTTTGAGAAGCTAAGGGAAGGATTAAGACAAAACAAATATTCAGTCACATGTCGAATACTCTCCTCTCCAGCATCTCTCCAATCGGATCCCAAATGCTCGACTTTAAATTTAATAAGAACTTCAGATCAAAAGTTTAAGTAAATATTAAACAACTTGAAAACGTCAAGAAATCATCTTCTCTGGAAAATATGTACGTTGTACGTTGATGGTTCTTTTGATTTCTTTTTCTTATGTTTTTTCATACATATATATTTTCTATTATTTCTTGCCTTAACTGCATTTTCCCAAGAACAAATCAGAGAACGAAAAAAGCAGAAGAATAAGAAGTCATATACTAAATCCGAATCCATGTGCAGTTATGTATATGGTTTGGTTAGGTTAGGTTTGGTTTGGGATGGATGATGGTAAAAAATCTTTATTCAATTTGAATTTATGCGACTATACGTGTTTATCTTTATGTGCGCACATCCGGGTCCATATACTATATAATGTATGTATGTATGTTTGTCTATGTTTTTGTATATATAGTAAATTCCCTTATAGACAGAGGAAATCATCAGTTTCCTTAGCTCGTGTTGAGTGGGCTGTCGACTTGAGGCAGAGCGTTGAGCGCTCAGCAGCATCACTAAGGGTGAAATCATTTCTATCTGAACAATTCGATTACTGCAGAAAATGCACATTTTATCCTTGAATTGTATTCTCAAACAATAAGGAATTTTCCTGCATCATCCCTTTTTTCGCTAGACTTCATTTGAAGAAGATGCCATATTCTTCTAAGCTGACTGCTGCTGCTTCTGCTTCTGCTTTTGCTTCAGCTCCTGGTCCTTCTCTAGACTATGGGACGACTATAGCAAAGGACTATATATGACTGCAATTCGGATTGGGATTGAGATTTAGGTCTGGGTTCTGGATTGGGTTTTGGGTTCGAGTTTGGGTTCGGGTTTGTAATATGAGAAAAAGGATTGCCTAGGAAAAACTGCTCCTTATTATTTCCGCAAGCTTAAAGAATTTGCATTCAATTCTCTGCGAGTTTATTCAAATTTGGAGTTTGGCGTTGCATTAAAACGGAGTTGTTTACTTAACGATGACGATGATGAGATGAGAGATGCGATGGCGTTCCCTTTAGAAGAATTGACTAAAGAGCTGCTGCACCCATCCAGAAATGAAGTTGGCCGCCGCAGCCGCGGCAGAAGAGGCTGTAACAGCGTGGCACGCTGTGGAGGTTGGGTTTTTAGCTCTGATGAGGAGATGATGCTCTGTTCAGATGCCGGGTTGCCTTGGCATTTCGAGTATTTTCCATTGTTAGTTCGTTATTATTCGTTAGGAAAAGTCGCGGTGTACTTAACGTACATAATTGATTGGGAAATTTAAATGGCAAGCGGATGCCATTACACCCGCACCGTGGTCTTTGATTCCGTTCACCTTTCTAGGCAAAGGCAGGAAAAGTACCTTTACTTTATGCATCTACGAAAATAAAGTTTTCTTTCGGTAGGATACGCGCAGGGAATTCTGCTTGTTCGTTGTGAACTTCAGCAGAAAAGGTATAGGAAAAAGGTAATCGCAGAATGGAATGAATATTTTCCCGGATAAACAAAAAAGTCTACTCTAATAAATTAATCTCTATTGATGAGTTTTTCTTTGTTGTTGTTGTTGTTCGGTGTCTTTTCAATTGAGATTCTTCATCTTCTTTTGATAAACTATAAGCTCTAGATGTATAGACAAAAACTACTGAAGGGCATGTAATGTGATAGGTACTTACATTTAGTGAAAAAATTGCTGAATATTTATTTCTTGAGCAAATATTTAAAAGATTCTGTAGACGTTTGCATTTGTTGGGTTATTGAACTATCTTTTTGTAATTTACCTACCAAGGTAAAAAATAAATTTTGATTGCATGTAAAATGCTGATTTCTATTTATATTCATTCTTGTCTTTCATAATTAGTTAAAGGGAGGTTATTAGTCCTTAAAGACCTTAAACGTTTTCTCCTTGCGTAAATATCAAAAAGCTTTTATTTATTCTGTATTACAGGAGTGAACTTTCGGAGCATAGTTTTTTTTTCAATAAAATATCACCAACATATAACAAATTAATTCTAAGCCACAAAGTATCACTAATAGCAATTTAATGATTAGATTATATTATGAAGAACAATTTGTTCATCATTTTACTTAGGAAACCGCGTATTTCACGCGTGCTAAAGAAATTTTACTTTTTAATTTCTTAAAATATGTTTCATTAGTGTTTGCTTAATAGAACTTTTGGAAATTTTTGAAAATAGGGTTTGGTAAAAAAATTGTGCAAAAAATATGGTTTGAAATAAATGTTAAGAAGTTTTTGAAAAGGTTTTCTTTTAGAAATAAAGTGCAAGACTGGGTCGCACTAACTTGCTCTTGAATCCAAAGACTCTCTTAACAAATAATACTTATGTTTTGAAATTAAAAAATTTAACTATCAGAAAAATTTGTTTCCAAATATTTGAATGCCATCTTATTAATCAAGAAAACCTTGCTTTAGGTATAAATTTTTATTTTGAAAATCGTTAGTCTTTTTTTTTCTTAAATTAATTTTGTATGCATACAGTTTTTCAATTTTGTTCCTATCAATAATTTTGGAATGCAGTTTTAAAGTGTCTTTTAATATACGTTTTGCAGTTGAATTTTGTTGAAAAAATATGACCCATTTTAAAGATATCAAATTTTGAAAAAAATAACTGTTTTTTTTTAAATCAAAAAAAAACTTGTATATAAATTATTGGAATAGGTAACTAAAATTTTGAAAGGAGGGTTAACTTCTGCAGCAATACAAATGTTTTTTATTAAAAGAAGCCAAAGAAGCCAATAACAAATTTTTAGAGAAAACCGGTTTGTTTTTAAAAATATTCGAATTTTCGATTTTTTGTATATTGTAGAATACGTGTACTGATATTTTTAGTCTTAAAAAATTGAAAAAAAACGCCTTAAAAGAATCAGCTAAGGACCTTAATTTCCAAAGTTGAAGCCTATCGACCCAATTATTTTTGCTGTAGGAGCGAGGACAGGCAGAAAGACAGACGGACGGAATCGGGGGACCCACTTTTTTTTTAATTATCTACCATCGTAATCCCATGTTTGATTAAAATCTCGAGTACGAGTGTAAAACCATATACGTAGCTCCTTTATGTCACAAGTAAAAATACATAAGATATTTACAACAACAAAAATCCCAGGAGTCTCTACAAGAAAATAGATTATTTGATGCTTCCACGAAAAAACAATTTTTTAAATTTATTGGAATATCACGTCTCAAGTAAGAATAATACAAATAATAAAAAAGAGGCTGGAGGGCCTCACTCTGATATTTTCCCATTTAAGCCCGTCTCTTGATATTTTTTACAAAAAGTTCAATAAAATATCAATAACAACACATTGTGTAGGGTACAAAAATATTGAAGTTAATATAAATGTATGTCTTTGTTCTCAAGACATCTGAGTCGAAACCAAATTTATATCATTTTTTTTTGTTTTTAACTTCCCATATGAAGTTATTGTTATCGGTCCGATTTGTCGAATTGGAAATTTTGACATTTCTCCACGTTTCAAGGTCACTTGAGTCAAAATAAAAGATTTTTTAGTGAAATTTCTGTGCGTGTGTGGGTACGTACGTTCAGAAAGCTTATTTCGTCGTCCATAGCTCAAGAACCAGTAGAGATATCGACTTCAAATACATTTTGTTATACAGATAATAATGCAGAAAAATGAAGAAAGGACTCTCAAAAAAATTTAGTGGGTGTTTTTTTTACCATATTTTGGTTTACCCAAAATATCTCACGATCCAATAACTCTAGCGAGTTAAATTAAATTTTGTATTATATATTATGACGTGATCCCAAACTAGTATATTTTTGGAAAAAATTCCAACTAACGTTTTTTTTTTATAAATCCAAAAAACTAAAAAAAAAATATTTGTCACCTAGAATATTTTACGAACAAAAAATGATTGTATCTCCAAAATAATTTTGTGTAATAAAACATAATTTTTTTGACATCTGGTAAAATTTTGTGAAAAATCGAATTGACAGTTTTTTTATAAAAAATAAAACCTAAAAACACATTACTAAAAGTTGGTAAAAATTGATTTTCGACTCAAATATCTTTTCAAAAACTTGAGATAATGGCTTCAAACTAATTTTGTCTTATAAAAAATACTGTTTTCAACATTCAGTGAAATTATGGGAAAAATCGAATTGACGTTTTTTTCACAAAATAAAAACCTAAAAAAAAATTAACAAAAGTTAATAAATTTTGATTTTTGACTTAAGTATCGTTTCAAAAATTATAGATTATGACTTTTTTCATATACAAAATATTTTTTTCAACATTTAGTTAAATTTTGAGAAAAATTAAATTGATAGTTTTTTTTTTTTTAAATAAGAACCTTCATTACTAAGTAAATTTCGACTCAAATATCTTTTCGAAAATTTGAGATTATGGTTTCAAATTAATTTTATTTTATAAGAAATATTGTTTTCAACATTCGGTAAAATTTTAAGAAAACATGAATTGACAGTTTTTTTTTACAAAAAATAAAAACCTAAAAAAAAAAAACTAAAATTTACTTTCAACTCAAATATCTTTTCAAAATTTAAAATTATTACCTTCAAACTCTTTTTATCTCACAGAAAATATTGTTTTCGACAGTCAGTAAATTTTTTATAAGAATCCAATAGTCAGTTTTTTCATTGCAAAAATAAAATCTACAAAAAATAGTACGCAACTTTGGTAAAAATTGATGTACGGTTTTCGATATCTCGTGAATAATAGAAGACATTGACTTCAAATTAATTTCATTCATCCAATTTGTGGTTGTTTATATAAGAAATAAAAACTTTAAATAAATGCTACTAAAATTGTTAAAAATTGATTTTCGACTAAACATCTCGTTTACAATAGATTTTGAAATCAAACTATTTCATTATATGCAAAATAGTATTGGTTATTGACGTGACAACGTCTTAAATTAGGTTTATTAGGGAGTCACTTATGAAAAAGTGTAACGCCCGGTAACGTTACGATGAGTCACCGAACGAGAGAGAGGCCCGCCGAATGCCTTGCGTCTCTCTCCCACTCAACTATGATCGGTCTGCCGCGCGCGCAGCACTAGAGAATTAGGCGCATTGAATCGGCGCATGCTTGTGTCTCTGTCTTTGTCTTTCTCGAACGTTCTTGGCGTTGGAAAAAAAATGAGCAGTTGTTCATCATATACATATTTAAAGTAATATTATTTTGTTGTTTTTAAATTTGTGTAACCTAATCATATTTATTCATCAGTTCGTTTTATTATACCTTATTATTGATAAAAGAAAGTATTGGACACATAAAGACTGAATAGGGCTTAAAATGAAGAAAAATTAGTTAGCTTAAAATCGTAGAGTGTATTTATGGTGAAGAAACTAGCCTAGGGTAAGAAATAAAAGGGTAAATGTATTTGGTGTGATTTTCTCAAAAACTTAAATCTGTTTTTAGATTTGTTTTTTTTTTGTGACAAAGACATTAATTACTTAAAAAAAATTTGTGCAATTCTTATTTTCATTCAATTCCTTGTTCCTATTGTGCAATTTAATTATATTCATATCAATAAATATTCTACCGAGAAAAAGACGTTGTCACGTAAAATCTTCGCCCGTAAAACCGACTTTACAGGCAACCATTTTTTTAATTTCTTTAGAATAATTTAATTGACTACTTTCTTAACAAAACTCGATAACCTACAATCTTTTTAAGCAAAACAAATCGACAGACGGGATGGGAAGTTATCGGTGTGGTTCGCATCCCAGCCTCTTTTTTTGTAAGTTTTCGTTGTCAATTGAAATTTTCAAAAAAATTAACTAAAAATTAAAAATGATATTTTAGACATTTTTTTTTTTTTTTTTTTTTATAATAAGCGCACACTTAAGGGGATATTACTACCCTTATTATGTAAAGACACAGTGTGAGCACTAGGAAGAGGAGAGAGAGGTTAAAAGGAGGTGTCGGTGCACATTGGTTTTGAATTCCTGAATATTGCAATGGCTGGGAAAAACAGAGTGTGGTAAGGCATTCCACATTCGCGTAGTACGGCTAAAGAACGAATCTCTATACTTGACAGTACGACCGAAGTTGGGCTCGAGGGTATACTGATGAGCATTCCTAGAAGCGCGAGTATTACGGTTGAACTGTTTAAGGGGAGGAATGCAACTGGCTATTTCTCTTGAGCATAAACCGTTAAAATAACGGTAAAAAAGCGTGAGACAAGAAACTTTACGACGATGTTCAAGCGACGTAAATGATCCTATGATGGTGTTATCACCGATTAATTTAAATGCTCTACGTTCAATGCTGTCCAAGAGGCTTAAGTAGGTTGCAGGTGCACCAGCCCAGATATGGGAGTTATACTCAAGCTTTGGACGTATATAAGTTTTGTAGATAACAGCCAGATCAGAGGGGGAGAAAAACTTCTTGCATCGCCTTAGAAAACCCAAACATCTTGCGGCATTTTTGGCGACATCGCGTATGTGATCATTCCACAAGAGGTGGTTGGTGATACACATACCGAGAATATCGAGATGTTCAGTCTCCTCGATGCAAGCGCCATCCATGGATAATGGCAATGGGGGTATATCTCGCTTTAACGATACAAGACAGCATTGCGTTTTCGAAGCATTAAATTCCACGCGGTTTTTAAATCCCCATTCAAGAATGCTGTTTAGGTCGGAATTTAATGAGCTTATCATATTATGTCGTTGCAGTTCCACATCCGAAGAAGAGGGATGTGATTCTGAAAACGAATATGAAAAGCTGAGAGTACTATCGTCAGCGAAACAATGTATTGGATTAGAAGTTGCAGACAGGAGATCATTAATAAAAATGAGAAAGAGTGTTGGAGATAGAACAGAGCCCTGGGGCACACCAGCATTTATTATGTGGTTTTCAGACTTGAACCCATCCAATACTACTTGTATTGAACGATCCGAAAGATAATTACTAATCCAATGAAGCAGGGATTCGTGAAAACCGAAAGCACGCATTTTCGATAAGAGAGCCTGATGCCAGACCCTATCAAATGCTTTTGAAATATCAAGTGCAATAATCTTACTTTCTCCAAAACGATGTAAAGATTTGCTCCACTGTTCGGTGAGATGAACCATGAGATCACCAGTGGACCTATTGCTACGAAAGCCGTACTGCCGGTCATTAAGAAGCTTTCGGTCTTCGAGATATTTCTTAAGCTGATAATTTACCAGCGTTTCCATGACCTTGGAAAGAAGGGACGTAAGTGCAATCGGTCGATAATTAGAGGGTGAGGAAGATTCGCCTTTTTTGGGAATAGGCTGGACAAGTGCAGTTTTCCATCCGCTCGGAACGAGACCAGAGGAGTAGGACAGATGAAAAAGCTTACGCAGTGGTTTTGCCAGCGTTGAAGAACACCTCTTCAGAACAATAGCGGGGATACCATCCGGACCAGCGGATTTATGTGTATTAAGATCTTTTAGGACTCTCGCCACAGTACGAGTGCGAAAAAAGATTGGCCCCATAGAATCACTAACGCGCTCGATAACAGGCGGAGTCATAACACTCACTGGCAGCGTTGAATTGGCAGCGAACTGCCTAACGAAGAGATTAGCTTTCTCTAAAGAAGTAACAAATGGAGTGTCATTGACAACGAGCGTAGGAACCGAGGAAGAGGAAGAATTTCTCATGTTTTTTACAAATGACCAAAAATTTTTACTGCCTTTGGGACATTGCAGTATTTTTTGCCGTAATTTTTGGTCATGTAAAAATTTGGTCCGTCGAATATGGGCGTTGCAGGCCTTCCTGGCTTGCTTAAACTTATTCCGGTTTTCCTCAGTTGGATTGGCTTTAAAACAACGGAAACTTACCTTCTTGACCCTAATAACCTCTTTACAGCTCGCATCGAACCATGCGTTTTCCTTAGGTCTGATGCTTTTAACCCTATTCGGGATAAAAGTTCTCATTCCCAGGAGAATCAAACTTGTGATCATATCTGCGCTGGCGTCAACGTCACTATCGAGGAAGCATAGTGACCAGTTAAAGATCCTAAAATAGTTATTGAGACCGTCCCAGTTGGCTTTCTCGTATTGCCAAACGGTTCTCATAGGAGCTCTTTCTTTAACTGAGGAGTTTTGACACGAGAAATTTGCAGATATAACACAATGGTCAGATGTGCCTAGAGGAGATAGAACACTAATAGTGTACTTATCAGGGTCAGAGGTAAGAAACAAGTCAAGGGTGTTTTCTGCTCGACCTACCACGTCCGATATTCGAGTGGGCTCGTTGACCAGCTGAGTTAGGTGGTTCAACTCAGCGAAGATCTCAGCACACACTCCTTCGGATGTTGTCTGGCCCGAATGTTGAAGCCATGAAGAATTGTGTACATTGAAATCGCCCGTAACAACGATTTCAGTGCGAGGATAGGACGAAACAATTCTTTGGATGGAATCAGACAAAGCATCAAATTCACGAGAAGTTGATACTCTGTCTAGATTAGGGCTTCGATAAAGGAAACAATAGTGAGTGATTTGCTTATTTACGGAAAATTTAATCCACATATAATTAAAAAAGGAATTGGCGCAAAGACCATATTGTGGTAAGAGCTGATAAGCAACATCACTCCTAATGTAGATGGCGAGGCCATGGTGGGAAAAGAATAAAGGCACTAAGCTATACCCATGAATAAAAAATTCAGCAGTATCGGAATCCTCACCTACTTGGGTTTCACTTAATGCCAATACAGCTGGCCTGTTTAAAACAGTGTGGGAGTACGCCGAAAGAAAATTCGCTCTAAGCCCACGAATATTACAACAATCTACCCTGAAATTTACAGTCATTACAAATTCAAAAATAACAAAAACCAAAACAGACAAAGACAATACAAAAATATCACTGAATTGAACCACAGAATGCTATTCGATATACGCCACTACTAGTGTTATGCCTTAGTAGTGACAAAAATCAAATCCGCCCCTGTTAATGCAAAACAGTAAAATTTTGTCTATCCATAATCCGTAGTCAAGCGACGACGTAGCCTGTGTATCAATTGCATATATGTTTAATTTTAATACCTTTTATTTTAACCCTGATTTCTAGTCGAAAACCAATTTTTACCAATTTTTTGAAAGTTGTTGTTTCTTATAAAAAAATACCACTTGAGTTTTTCTAAGAAAATTACAATATTTTGCATAGAATCAATTATTTTTGAAGTTACAACCTTTATTTATTCTCGAGATATAGAAATCAAACAACAACAGTTTTTAAGAATTTTGTGTAGATAGTATTTTTGTACGTTTTTATTTTATACTAGCTTTTACCCGCGACTTCGTCCGCATTAGATAGTTTTTTTTGGATAGTAGTATGAAAAAACCTGAGCTGTACTGTTTGTACGTAATGTTTGAATTGCGCCGAGATGGGATTAGGCCATACAAAGTGTGATTGTCATATGTTAGGTTAGGTTACGGTTAATACATTTTAAGAAGAAGATAGGTTACTGCAATACATTTTTATATACGACGTTTTTTGTTTTTCCTTCCTTGGCTAGAACGTAAAGATTTTGTGGGTTTGAGACTCGTGAGCACGCTACATATAATTGTCCATGGGAAAAACAGTTTTATTTCCAAATTTACACCTGCAACTTTCAGCGTTTGCCCCCGAGCTTTATTAATTGTTATTGCAAATGCTGCTTTCAGAGGAAACTGCGCTCTTTTAAACTGAAACGGCAAATCGGTTGGAATTATCGGAATGCGGGGAGTTAAAACATTTTTTACTTTTGCTATAGCTTTTATAATATTTCGTCCTAGGTGAGTAATCTGTAGTCGTTTACCATTACATAACTTTGATGCGTCAAGATTTCTCATTAACAGGACTGAAACAACAACCTTCAATCTCAACGTATGAGAAGGGTTGGGAATGCGTTGTTTTCCCTTAATACCAATTTTATCCAAATATTATTCAAATCTTTCGTAATTTAGGAGTGAAAGCGATCAGATTCCCCGGAAAGTAATTTTTCCCATGGGAATGCGTTGTTTTCCCGAGGTCAAAAGTAACTCATGTCCTTTCTAAAGTCTCAAACTATCTTCTTACCAAATTTCATTTAAATCTGTTCAGTAGTTTAGGCGTAAAAGTGATCGGCCCACCTGAATTTTCCCATGGTAATGCGTCATTTTCCCGGGGTAAAAAGTAGCCTATGTCCTTTCTCGGGTATCAAAATATCTCCATACCAAATTTCATGCAAATTGGTTCAGTAGTTAAGGCGTGATTGAGTAACAGACAGACAGACAGAGTTACTTTCACATTTATAATATTAGTATAGATAAAAATAAACTGACAATTAGATTTTTCTAAAAATTTTACTAAATGTTTAAACCTTTTTATTATTAAAATGTAAGGCAATATCTTCAACTATAACTTATTTATTTAAGTCGAAAATCCATTTTCTAGTATGTATTTAATTTTTTTTAAAACAATATCACTTCGACGTTACTAAAAATTTTACCAGATTATAAAATTGCTATACTTTTATGCATACAATTATTTTAGATGGAAATATTTAAACAAATTTTTGTTTGATATTTTTAAGAATTAACATAAATTTGGTATCACGTCACAATGTACAATAAATGGCGTTTAAATTTTAAGGACCGACGCAAGTACACCCATTCTTTCAAATTACTCCAAGGAAAGAAGTCCAACGGTGTCCAATCACATGATCTTGCCGGCCGATTGACATCGCTACAACATGAGATAACACAGCCATTGAATCAGTTGTGCAAAAGAGCCATAGTTAGCTATGTGGCAAGTGGCATTATCGTATGTAAACCACATATAGTCCACATCCATATCTTATAATTCGTGCCATAAAAAGTTCGTTTTCATCTCACAATATCGAACACCATTCACAGTAACTCTTGTTGGGTGACCATTCTAACCATTGAGGACGCTTGAAATGGTCAAGAGGCTTTAGTTATTGAGTCAAATGTAATGACTACCTTGTCTTTATGCACAATGTTCATCAAAGACGAGCTTGAAAGGTGCAATTGTTGAGCACTACGACGAGTTAAGGTGGACGGCTTTTCATTCACACTTTAACGAACATCAGCAATATTTTCTACAGTACGAGCTGTATGAGTATGCACTGGTGTTTTCACATTTCCTATAGGCCCAGTTTGATCAATATTTTGCACTATTTTTTGGATTGTAGGTACATCTGGACGATTAAACTGACCAAAAGCATCACAAAGTGCAAGCTATGCATTTTGATTTTAACGTATTGTAGATTTTTCCATGGTTCAAATTGAATTTGTCTGAAATTGATAAATGTCAAATTTTTTTGACGTTTAGGTGTGGTTCACATTTAAAATCCGCCCTTAAAATTTAACCACCCTTTATAAAATTTTATTGAATCCATTTTGGATCGAGAAATAATTAGGGTGAACCAAATTTTACACTAATAAAATATCTAAACAAAGAGTAAGAATAGCTATTTTTTCAAACGGTGTGCAAACACAATATTGTAGTTAAAATTTTGTAAGAGTTTTACCCTTTTTATCACAAAAGATAAGGTTTTTTAATTTAATTTTCCATTTAATCAGGGTCGTTAAGGACATCATACTAAATTTGATCAAAACAGACCTTGGTTTTCAAGAAATTGTTTAAAAAAAAAAAAAATGCACCTACATCGGATTCGTGGCTTTTGACATTTTTGTGACTTGATAATTCTTTAAACGTGTCTCTAGCATAAACTTTCCTGTCTTCATTACCTCAAAAATAATTAAATTTATTTCTAAGAAATATATATTTTTTTACTTTTCCTGTCTGCCATCAACAGTTTTATTTTTAGAATTAATAAGTATGCACAAATTTCTTCTTTTTTTTTTGTTAAAGAAAACCTCAAAACCTCAAGGAACATGATAAATCCTTTCCATCGTCATGATAAAGTTGCCTGATTTCCAAGAACAAGTGTTGTGTACTAACTTTGTAGTTAACTTTTGCCTACCCACTATGATTAGGTAAGTATTTAAAAAATAAAATAACCGATTGTCAGAAGTCTCATGAGTCTAATCAAAACAAAATAAAAAACGACTTAACCTTTTGAAAAGATCAAATATAAATGTGAACATAATTAGATTATACGAGTAGAGTACTTTACCTGCATAAACGAGTAGGACGAAATAATTAGAGAAACCTTTTCAAACTATTAAAAATTCATAAACAAAAATTTCAAAAATAGGATAGGTACCTGTAAAAAGTATCTATGTATGCATATTGTATAAGCCTGCCTTTTTGATATATTTATGTTTTTTTGTTAGAAAAAAGACAATGTGATGTGACAATGACATATGACCTTTGCATGTTACCCCTAGAACGTATCTACATAGACAGATAGGTACCTACCCTACCTTTGGTGAAGTGAGGAGGGGGTATGAGGACAAGAAGAAATACACATATTGTAAATCCAGCCAACAAATCTGGACTTGTTTTTTCCATAAAATTTAATCTCTTATCTAAGCTAAAGCAAACAAAATTATCTAAGGACATTAAATGCTATGGTTTTATGGCATAAACTTTCGGCGTCATCGTCGTCGTATGAAGAGCGGCACTACTGGGTGCTGCTAGGGACACGAATATAAATCATAAACATTTTATTTCCTCAACCATAAACCTTACTTCCGTTGAATCACCATTTTCTTTTACCACACACAAAAATGAAAAAAAAAAAAAAACGAAAAACAAAACAAAGAAAAAGAAAAACGGAAAAAGTTTCAATACATACATATATAAGAGTGAGACTGAATCGAAAAGGTAAAGGACGATGATGATGCCGATGCCGATGCCGAGGACGACGAACGATATAGCGGTAAAGTCGGGAGAGGTGTGTTGAGTGTAGGTGTATAGGAAAAGTTATGACTATGAGTAAGTATGACCAACAAGCAACATCGTCATTGTCGCTGTCGCTGTAGCCATAGCCGTGGACGTTATAAAATTTGAGTGCTATAATCGTTGTTGTAGTCCAGTCTGGCATTTAAAACGTCAGCTCATTCATTTTGGCTCGGATCGGATCAGAAGGCCTTTCACATCCGTTCAACACACAAAACCCAACCGTGGCACACTTTATACTCAGTTGTTGACCCAAAAGACAACACACAAATCATGCCTCTTGCCAACGGATACGAAATGGTTAAAGGAACAATGTTAAACTCAATTACTACTTTACTTTTGTGTGTGTTTTAAGGGAATATACCATTTCATTTTCATTCCGGGAAATTCTTGTTTCTTGTTATCCCAGGTGCAGGACACTTTACAACTTACACTCTCTCATACAATTAAGAGAGAAAGTCCCTTCTCAGTTAAGAGCAAGAGCGAGGAAAATTGAAAAGAAAAAGAAAAACAGAGTCCTATACCAAAAGCCATGCGCAAAATGGATGCCGGAAAATCCTGAATTGAAACAGGACATAGCATTAATTTGTGCATCGGGACTGTCGGTCGGTCGGTGTTGCTGGTGCTAGTGCTAGTGCATGCCATCAAGGACGACTACGAGATTTCGCCTCCTTTCCTTATGTGTGTCGTTGCCGTTTCAGTCAGTAGCATTGCGACCTTTTTTCATTTCAGACACAAAAAGAATATGGCGGACGGAGTTACGGCGGTGGCGGTAGTACCTAACATGGCCGCAAACGCTGTTTTACTACGTGTTCGTACGCTCATTACAATTGACATATGCTGTATAGAAAAGTCTCTTGCTTTTGGTGGCTGATTACTTGCTAGCTAAGCTTCTACCTATATAAAAAGCAAAAGCGACCATCAAGCACGTTGTTGTAGTTGTTGTTGTTTTTGTTGCTTATGCATAATAAAGGATTCTCTGCCATATAGTGTAGTGTATATATATGAGTCTTTGTTAATACGTTTTTTCTGTCTTTGATTTGTTTAATAGCCACCTACCTGCCTATTTGGAGGAATATCTAAATATTGTTTGCTTGGGTTTTTGTATTTGCACAAAGAGCGCGGGAGTTGGCAGGTAAGCCCAGGGGCTAAGTGTACCTACAATTCCTCATATTATTTACCTTCCTGTGTTCATGTCATAATGTAAAACACACAACATACGTACCTACATATATCCTTACACATCCTTGTATGATGTTATATAGGTATTTATATAGGGATGTGTGTTCTTTTGAATTATAAAAAAATAAAAAAGCAAAATGCCTGTACTCGATTTACTTTGGCATTATAAGCTCATATAATTGCACCCAAGGGAGTGCATTGTTTCCGTTTCGTGCTTGCTCCCGGTCTCGATGAATAAATGGATTTTTTAATAACCCCACACACAACGATAATGCTGGCCATGATTATGATGGAGATAAACCGAAGGACTACCTATTGTAAATTTTCAATATATTTTCCTCCTTTTTTTTTATATTTTTCTTTAATGAATCATGTGGTTTTTCCGAGTGAAGGTAGTTTTTCCTTTTCCCCTGCATTTTGTTTTTGTTTTACAAAAGTTGTTCAATTATTATGTGTGTTCGTTCAGTAAACCATCAGACAGGGTGTCCACTGTTCAATATCCATGTCCTGTCCAGTCCATTGAGAGAATGGTTGTGAAAAAGTTTAAGCAAAGCTGGATGGATATGATGGTTTTATAGAATAGCAGAGAAAGGTATACGATGAATTTATAGAAATTGTGTGTGTAGCGGTTACAATTAAATTTTTTAGTAACGACTTTTTGTGTTCATTAAAATTTGAACTTTGAATTATTTTTGTTTTGTTTGGAGGCTTTCTTTTTTTTAACGAAACATTTTTTAACAATAATGACATAAAATATCTCATCTCACCGCCACTATTCACCTGTACAATTAGATCTAACGAATGGATTTATAGTTTTTTTTTATTTGTCTGAGTTTAATTAAAATTAAATTCACTTAGTGGGTCGCATTTAGTTGCTGTTGTTCATCTGTGGAGTCTTTTATTTTACTGCAAAAATAGTTTAGTTTTTAAACTTCGATACAAGCAAAAACATTCAATTAGTGAAAGGTATCGTCAATACAACTTTTCGTCCAAATTTTATTTACAAAAAAGTACACTACCAATTTTTAAAAATTTTAGAGGGGATCACGAATACTTTTTTTTTGAAAATTACTTGAAAACTATACGTTTTTTGAAAAAAAAATGTCAGGGTCTTATTGTAGTTCTAACAAAATAATATTACAGCACTTTTCTTTGGTACAGTTAATAGACTTGGAGAAAAATTGTCGTGGTTCTGTTAGAGTTATATTTTGTTGAGTTAGGGTTGGAACCGTATTTCTATTAGAAAACTATGTTTAGAATTATACCGCCAGTGAATTATTTTATTACATTTTGCTTATAAATCCCAAGAAGTTTATTTGTCTTACAAAATGATCTATAATGATGTGTAAGTTAATCATTTACAAACTTATAGCAGTCCAAATTGTATTTGTTCGTCAAGATGGGAGTATAACGACTTGGATTCCTTCTTTGGAATTGCAACTACTTTTATTAACTTTCCATAGGAAGTTATTGTAATCCTTCCGATTTGTCGAATTGAAAATTTTGACATTTCTCGACTTTTAGGTACTTAGAATCAATAAAAGATTTTTAGAGCGATGTCTGTGTGTGCTGTGCATGTGTACGAACGTTCGTACATCGGAAAACTTTTTTCGTCAAGAATATGTAGAGAACCAGTAGAGATGTTAACTTCAAATACCTAAATGTTTTCATACCGATAATAATGCAGAAAGATGCAGAAAGGGCTTTTAAAAAAAATTAACATTTTAGTTAACCCAAAATATATGACGAACCAATAACACTAGCGATTTGAATTATATTTTATATTATATGTATAATGTGATGTGCAAACTGATATAATTTTGAAAAAAAGAGGCTGGGATGCGACCCACACTGATAACTTCCCATCCCGTCTGTAAATTTGTCTTGCTTAAAAGGTTTGTAGGTTTTAGTGTTTTGTTAAAAAAGGTGTCAGTTGAATTATTGTAAAAAATTTTAAAACTAACAACAATATTTAGCATTTAATGAAATAGTTTGATTTCAAAATCTATGAACGACATTTTTACCAATTTTAGTTTTTCTCTAAAGTTTTTATTTCTTATATAAAAAAATTCAAATTGGATGTATGAAATTAATTTGAAGTCAATACCTTCTATTGTTCACGAGATATCGAGAGCCGAACATCAATGTTTAACAATTTTGCGTACTGTTTTTGTAGATTTTAATTTCTTATGAAAAAACGGACTGTTGGGTTTTTATAAAAAAATACTAAATGTTGAAAACAATATTTTCTGTGAGATAAAATTAGTTTGAAGCCAATATTTCTAATTTTTGAACAGATATTTGGGTCGAAATTCAATTTTTACCAACTTTGAGTAATGTTTTTTTTAAGGTTTTTATTTTTTATAAAAAAAAACTGTCAATTCGATTTTTCTCAAAATTGTACTGAATGTTGAAAACCATACTTTTAATAAGATGAAATTGGTTTGAAGTCAATATCTTGAATTTTTAAAAATTTTAGTAATGCGTTTTTAGAGGTTTTATTTTTCGATTTTTCTCAAAATTTTACTGGATGTCAAAAACTTTTTTTTCGTTGCACAAAATTATTTTTGAGATAAAATCAGTTTTTGCTCGTAAAATATTCGAGGTGACAATTATTTTTTTCGGTTTCCTTTTTACGTTACAATTAATAATTTAAATTTAAATTCAAGTCGCTAGCGTTATTGGTTCGTGAGATATTTTGGGTTTACCAAAATTTGTACCACTTTTTTAAATTGATATGGTAAAAAACCACCCACTAATTTTTTTCTATTGGTTCTTGAGCTATGGACGACGAAAAAAACGTCGCGAACGTACATACACACGCACGCAAAGACATTTCCTTAAAAATGTTTTATTTCGACTCTAGGGACCTTGAAACGTCGAGAAATGCCAAAATTTTCAATTCGACAAATCGGTCCGATGACAATAACTTCCTTTAGGAAGTACCGAAGAATAACGTTTTTGACATCCAGTAAACTTTTGAGAAAATACGAAAAAAAAAATCTTAGAAAAACTAAAATTTTATAAAATTCAAGATATTGGCTTCAAATCAATTTCATCTTATTAAAAATATGGTTTTCTACATTCAGTACAATTTTGAGAAAACCAAATTGAAAGTTTTTTTACAAATAATAAAAACCACAAAAAAAAACATTAGGTACTAAAATTTGGTAAAAATTGTTTTCAACTGACAACTTTTTAACAAAACACGAAAACCTACAAAAAAAAAAACCAAACAAAAAAATAATAAGAAATTTATTGGGAGAACAAAGAAAGACATTAACTTCAAATTATTAATCTCACACAAAAGCAACACAAATCGACAGACGGGATGGCAAGTTATCAGAGTGGATCGCATCCCATCCTTTTTTTTTTCTTTTCGATAATGCTCTTAACTTTTTTTTGGAGGGCCCTTAACAACCATTTAATTAAGCCATATTTCATAAATATTGAAGAAAGTAAAGCTTAATTCTAAAGAAGATACTGAACCGCAAAAAAGTTCGTTAGAGTAGAAAAGTCTGGGATTTCCACACTTGATTTAAGGTTCATTCTTAATATTTTTAAGAAAACTCATGAGCGTTTTGAATTATTGAAAATTCTTGCATGTTTTTTACTAAATACGTTCTGTAACTGAGTTTAGACAAAAAAATCCAAGTTTGTTTCCATGGTTTATCTTATCGTACTAAAAATTAAATTTATTAAATTCAAATCAACAAAATCATTTCTTAAAAATTCACGTCTTCTAAAATAACGACAAAAACAAAAATAGTACACTTGGTAATTTTGGGACTCGGTGTGCATGATATAAATCTTGCACATATGAGGTGGCATGGACATTTTTTGTGTTGAGATTTTTTCTTTTCTTCAATTATTGCATGGAACTTTTTTGTGTTGAGATTTTTTCTCTTGTATGAACAGGGTGATATATTTGGAAATTAGGTAGGTAGGTGTCTTTGCTACAAATGGTGAATGGATGTGCAAGTTTTATTTTTTGCACACTGAGTATCGAAACTAACATGGGAGATATTTAAAAAAAAAACTTATTTATACGGAATCATTTAGGTCAGAGCGTGCAGGTTTTCTTATTGCACACTGTATAAGAGTTAAGTGCCTGATTACAGGAGATGAAATTTTTAATAGAATGGAAAAGGAGCATAGAGCTTAAAAATTAAAGAGGGATGATTCTATTTGGAGTCGAATTGTTCTTGCGCAGGCAGTTTGTTATTTTTTTTTTTGAAAGTTAATGACTGTTGTAACGGCTTCTTTTAATGTATGTATATCTATAGTCTGGTGCAGAATGCAGATTGTTTCAATTGTTTTTTCGCTTTGTTGGTTAATTAATATTAAATAAATAGCTATCAGTTTTTAATAGAAGTGACGTATTTTGTGACAAGGCAAAACCGGAATGTGACTTACTCAGTTGAATTTAGACAAGCTTGAATTACATGAAATTTAATAAGTAGGTAACTGTCAAAGCCAAAGTTATGATAATGGTTCGAATATGAAAGGAAAAGAAGCGGGTGTTCAGAATCGAATTCGAACCCTCGAACCAAGAGCATTTTTCGTTCCATGTTCCATGCATTCCTTAAATTTAGTGGTTAATGCTGCTGTTTCCTGTAGCTTCATCATTGCGATCTCAACGGAGAAAAATACTTTATGCTGATGAATGTCCAGAAACTATATTAGACCCGAAACAAAGATTTAAATTTGAATTTTTTTTTAAATACTTAAAAGGTTTGATACCTACGTATAGTATCAATTTTTCATTTTTAAGTAACATAAGCGGATGTTTAAAAAATAAAAATGTACGTGCTTCATGCGTCATGTCTTAATTTGCAGAATGTTTTAACATAAAGTAGTTTTAAAGATTTAGATGGAGAAGAATTGTATCAAGAGTTAACCGTAATATACCAGCTTTTTACCCCACAAAGCTCAAGTTTAGATGTGTTAAATTTTATTTTTAGTTCAAACCTTGAAGATTTTGCTACGAATTTAGTAATTGCTCTCCAAATCCTTAATACAATCCCGGTGACGGTAGCTTCAGGAGAACTTAGTTTTTCTAAACTTAAATGTAAGTTTCCAAGTTTAAAAGTTTCCCCTCTGCTCATTTCCTCGCTGCGTTTTAGTTTAATGGTTTAGGCCTCCTGGGGATACCTCAATAAAAAAACGCATTGAAAGTCTACCTTCTGGGTAATCTAGGAAAGGCTTATGTTTGTGTATTAGTTTATGTGTAAAAAAAATATAAAAAAGGGGCGCTTTCTACAAATCTTGCACAGGGCGCAAGTTTGGCTGGGGCCGGCCCTGTTACACTTTCACCGACCGTGGCTATGTTCTCGGCCGATCTTACGTTCCTTGAACATACGGGTGTTGGCTGATTGTTTACTGAACCAGTCGTCTCAAATTTGGCCACCAAACGTTGAAGCGTTGACTGTGAAGGGCCACCACGTCTACCGTTAAATGATAAGTTTTATCATTTGAACGTGCTGTTCAATCGTGTAACTTGCCATAATGATTTGGCAAAAAAAACTGAATAATTAACAAAAGATTTGACAGATGTCATAAAAACAAAATGGCCGCCACGGGGCGTCAAAATCTACCCACGCCAATTGAAAAACCCTTTATCAAATGAGTGGAGATTGTCCATAACGGCAATATACTTCCGTCTTTAGCTTTATTTTACGGAGCTCACTTGAAAGAAATTTACGACGTTTTAAATCAAAATGCTGGAGAAGGTCAACTACCAAGAACACAAATGGCAAGTATGTGCAGATTTAAAGGTAGTGGCTTTAATTTTGGGGTTGCAAACCGGCTATACGAAATATTGTTGTTTTCTCTGTGAATGGGATAGTGGAGCGCGTTCAGATCACTTCATAAAACAAAAGTGGCCTTCAAGATCCTGTTTCGTGATTGGCCGGAAAAATGTAAAAAACGAACTGTTACTACCATTTGAAAAAATAATTTTTCATCATTCTGTTAGACATCAAACTTGGTTTGATAAAGAATTTTGTTAGAAATAACTCCCCAAAGACGCACCCAAATTTCTATTTCTTAAAACAAAATTTCCTATGCTAAGTGATTCCAAAATTAAAGCATTTTAATTTCAATGTTCCTGACATAAGAAAATTGTTCAATGATAATATGTTTTTACCGAATCCAGACCTATGGAAAAAAATTCATGGTTGGCTTTTGTTGATGTCACACAAAATTTTCTCGGAAATCACAAATAAAGGGATTTTCATGAAAAAATTAATCGGATGCTAGATGCTTATCACAAACTAGGATGCAATATGTCATTTTAAACATAGTATGGGTTCAGTAAGTGATGAACACGGTGAAAGATTTCATAAAGAAATTGCACAATACAAGAAGCGTTACCAGAATTTAGGTGCGAGCCATGCTGTAGCACCATCCAGGGGGTTACTTTCACTACCGAATATTAGAGAAAAGCCAGTTGTTCGAAAAAAAAGCATTTTCAGTAAAATTTCTATACAAAATTCTCTAAATTAAATTCTAAAAATCAGCTTAGTCTTAGAGTGCATTAAGCTTATATATGAGTTTTGAAAATCCTTAAGTTCCACATAAACACGTTTCTCTCTTGTTATACAGATATTTTCGGTAGTACATTTTAATCTTCTTGAAATCCTGTATTAAAAACCAAAAACATTTTTTAACTACCAATAGAACTCTATAGGTAGTGCATGCACTTTACCTCTACTTTTGTTTCAGAAATAAAATTTCTTACATTTTCAGAATAATTAAGAAAATTTGTTGAAAACGTAATTTAAATCTAACAGTAATATTCCAAGAAAAGACTTAGCAATTAGGTATTTCATTCAGAATAATATAATAATTCTCATTCGTTCTCCTTCAATCTGAATTCAGATCTCATTATAGAAGTAATTCTCATTTTAGCCTTCAAAATTTATTCAATCGTTTCGTTTTGTATTTATTTCTAGAAAAGCTCTCCCTTAATGAGATTAATTAACCACCATCACCACCGTTCAATATTTTATTTTCATTTATATTTATTTTTTGTTCTGGGAATATACAATCTTAATTTCGTTGGTATTAATTGATTATGCGGTGTTGGAAATTAAAATTTCATCTTTAAATGAATGCTCATCTCAGACGAATGGATAGATGGATGGATTATGGGTGGGAAAATTATGGTAAACTTCAGGGATGTTGTGTAGAGTGATTTTGGATGATATCATTATGACGAAGAACGGGTATAATTCTTAATCAATATGGGCAACAAATTTTCTTTGAAAGTCGAAACAAATTTATGCTGCTGCTGGATGGTGATGGGGTCGATAGGTATCTATATAAACTGTTCCGTTCATGGTTAAGAATAATTTGGGATCAGGGGTAAATGGCCCCTGATAGAACTTGTATCGTAAATCATAATCCACGGAAACCGAAATGAATTTTAATTGTTTCGTAGCATAGTTTCATGAATATTCAATCGATCTTTTCAATTTAGTTACGGTAAACTCACATTTCGCAAAAGTGTTTCCCACGTCTTTTTCAACCAGTTTATGATATTTATAGGCACATAATAGTAATTTTTAGTTAGTGATTTTATTTTTTAATAGGAATTATTTTGACTAGATATTTAATTGTTTCGGAAATTTAATATGTCACTCAACATTTCAATGTAGGCGCACAAAATTATTATTAGAATGAATTCAGTGAAAACAATGATTTAATTAAAACTTTGTCACTGTTTTTATAAATCATCATATCATTTCGTTTTGTATTTATAGCTTTTTGGTGGAAAATAAGAAATGCATAATAATTATAAGTTGATGTTTGAAAAGACTCCTAGTGTTGACGTGGGAGCTCTGCACTTTTCTTTCAGGGACGATGTTAAAGAAATCGCATGACAGTGCATCACCTTGTCTAAACCCTTTTTTGACATGGAAAGGTTGGGTAAAGTTGTTTCCAACCTTTTTGGAGCAGCGCGAATTCTACATGGACATCCTGCACAAACGGATGAGTTTGTAAGCTTTGTTAGTAGAATGATTCCTCTATAGTTGGTGCAGTTAAGAGGGTCTACTTCTTTCACTATCGGGCGGTTGCATTCATCGGGCATATTTTCTTCTTACCATATCTCACAGAGAAGTTGGTGCTTGCTTTGAATCGAATTATCGGCATTCAAGCCATTTGCTTCAGCGGGTTTTGTTAGACTTCAGCTTAGATATAGCTTACATCCTTTAAGTCGGGAAGACGAGATTTTTGGCTTTGTCGTCTGCATTGAATGCATGATCCTGTCTGCCTGTGGAATTCGGTTTTTCGTCGCTGTTATACAGTCTGCGGATGTAGTAATTCTAAATCATCAGCATTGACTGCGGTTGCACTATAATGTTTCCACTTTCGTATTGACAGCTTTGGGTTCAAGGTTTAGCCACTTGTGAATTTCTTTTTACCTGCTCATAAGACTTTCCAAATTCATTTCTGCTTTTCAACCTCCTAACTGAATGCATTTTCCTGCCAACATTCTTCATCAAACAGGGGTTTTCTTGTTGGTGCAGCACGTCAGAAATGTGTTCTCTAATTGCATCTTGGCAATGTTGCCACTGGTTCTCTCCCTGTTCTGCCTTGGGACTAGAACGAGGTATTGGTCCGAGTCAATGTTAGCTCCCCAAGAAGTTCTTACATCCAAGATGATGGTAGCGTGTCTAGCGTCGATCGCAGTATGGTTAATCTGGTTGACAGTACATTGAACTTGAGAACTCCAAGTTCCTTTGGGGATGTTGAGGTATACAAAACGCGCTCCGGCTATCATGACGTTTCGTACCGCAGCAGAATCGATGTGCCTGAAACCGTGAGTGTTAGCGCATTTAAGGCTAATGTTTCCGAAATAAACCTTGATGCGGATGGTAACGAGGCGTTCGTTGATGCATCTATAGTTTAAGACTTGTTGCTTAAGTCTGGCTCCAATGACAAAGTCGCATCCAAATAAGCGTTGTTGGATTCTGGTTAGCAGTCAGCATATAGCAAACATTGCAGTTTTTCATCTTCTTTTTGCCCGGTCTATCCCATCGCATTTCCTGGATGGCGGTGATATCCGCTAATTTTTCGGCTACACGTGGTCTATGAAGTTACTTAAATTCCACGTGCGTATCCGAAGTAAATCCGTCCATACCCGAGGCTTGTTGTAGCTTCGCAACTAGTTTTTCTTTATGTGCTCAGGAAGTTACCCTGACGCACGACCTTCCAGATCCTTGATTTGACTTAAGGCTCCTTACAGGCCTGGGCTCCGAATATGTCGTAGTAGCGTTAAGGTATTCACTTAGGAGTTCAACCTAACTGGAACTGTAGACGCCAGCATTTATCCCATCTTGAGAATTCTTCCGCTGCCGTCTGGATGAAAGGAGAGGTGCCTTACTGGAAACACCTTCTCTTTTGTTTTGCTGTTTTCAATACATTTTAACTGGGGTTGGAACGCAAGTAGGCAGAGGTGGGTTTTTGAGAAAAACAAAACTGTGGACGCTTAATACTTCTTAAATGCACAAGTCTACCATTTGATCATCATATTAAAGCTGACGGACGGTAGGAAATAATCTCTTTTTTCAGGAACAAACACAGTCAATTGACCGATCAACAAAATAATGATCGCCTTCCCGATATCGTAGAATCTTAATTTTGATAAGGTAAGTTTGAAAGTGGTATCCTACCATTATAATATTAAAGGTCTGAGGCAAAAAAACACACGAAAAATTATTTAATTTAGAAAAAAGTAGGGTTAAAACCTACAGAGAAAAAAATTGTATGATTTAATGGCGTTTCCTCGCCTTAATAATTTAACATCCTACCTAACTCTAAGAAAATACAAAGTATGTGCGAGGATGAACGGAACATGACGTTACTTCCTAAACTAGCGTGGTCAGAGGCAAAAGGTAACAATTATCGAGGGAACTTAGAAAACTTGTTATAAGTTATTTGTCGAACCATGGTTTGATAGTGAGTGCCTAAATACAAGGCAGAAATCATTTTCGTGGTTGCGAATTTTCCAGCGCAACAGCAGCAATTTCAACAAAAAACAATACATGGAAGCAAACAAGTTGTTTAAAGAGCTATGCAAACGCAAAAAGAAAAAATATTTTGAAATGGAAGCCCAAAAACTGGTGAGCTGCAGAAATTCGGCTGAATTTTGGCAATTGGCATGGAAACTTAACGGTGTAAAATACACAATTGGTCGACACCTTAATTCTGATGTTTTATCGCGGCACTTCAATATGCTTCTTAATCCAGTTATGAACCGGGTTGTCATTCATTATGCTGCTCCAGGAGTCGAGAACCAAATCCTTGATCAACAAATAACTCCGGATGAGGTGAAACTGGCAGCTGAGGGCCTTAAAGATAGAAAAGCACCAGGGTCTGATAGAATACCAGCTGAATTCTATAAATATGCGAATAGCGGCCTTTTTGAAAGTTTAGCTCTCTTGTTCAATAATGTTTTTGAAACAGGCGTGATACTGCTTCAGTTCAAGGAAGCACTGATTTTTCCTATTTACAAGAAAGGATGTGCATCGGATCCAGCAAACTATCGGGGAATTTCGTTTCTTAATGCATCCTATAAAATATTTACCGCAATAATGCAACGAAGACTGTCAACATGGATAAAAGAAAATAAACAATTAAAAGAATTTCAAGCCGGCTTTAGACAAGGGTATTCAACTGTTGATCATATATTTGTGCTGAGGAGTATTGCAGATTCATTCTTAGACCAAGACAAAAAACTCTACGTGTTCTTCATTGGCTTCAAAGCTGCGTTCGATACTGTGGATCGTAAATCGCTAATCTATAAGCTGTTCGAAAAAGGAATGTCTCTGAAGTTTGGCAGACTAATTGAAAACATATATGAAGACACTCGAGCTGCTGCATGGAATGGTGAAGAAAAGTCTGATTGGTTCCAATTTGCATCAGGGGTTAGGCAAGGTTGCACACTAAGCCCGCTTTTATTTGCAATATTCATAGAGGATCTAATCGACTGGTTGCCCGGAGGTATTGTTTATGCGGGGACGCTGATAAAAGCTCTGCTATTTACAGACGACATTGTACTGCTCGCATATACTCCTGAATCACTTCAACTAATGATTAATCGGATACACGAATATTCCAAACGTTGGGGATTAATTGTCAATTTAGAGAAGTCGAAAGTGATGATCTTTAAAAAACATGGAGGGAGAAATTGCGCAAACGAAAAGTGGAAATTCAATGGAGAATTGATTGAAGTGGTTAAAGAGTTTAAATACTTAGCAGTTACCTTCACGAAGAACTTAAGTATGGAGAAACACTTGAGTGAAAAGCTTAATAAAGCGAAAATGGTGATAAACCTCACGTGGAAAAGATGTTTCACGAATGAATCTGTGGCTCATAGTAGCAAATACAAAATTTTTGAAACGGTAGCAGAATCCATTATGCTTTACGCTGCACAAACTTGGGGAAGTAAATATTATGAAATGGTTGAAAAGCTATTGCGCTTCTACATTAAACGAGCATTCTATTTGCCAGCCAACACACCGAACTATGTCATAATGCTAGAAACGGGAATTTCTCCACTTTTTGTGAAAACATTAAAAATGCAAGTGGATTACATAATTAGAAACTTAAATTTGGCAGACTATCGTTTACCCAAAATATCAGCTCTTAAGGCCATCAATTCAAGGAGTGGATGGTATCGCGAATGGCTTGAATTGGCAAAAAATTGTGGAATTAATTTGGTTTGTAATGTCGAGGACCTTTCCAAATTAAAAAAGGACATGTACCAAATTATTTCCAAGGTAGATGAAGCAGCTAGAACCAAATACATGGATGAAGCTTCAAACTCCTTACATCGTACGGTCTACTGCCAGCTAAACCACAATTTGCAGCAGTCAAACTACTTCCGTGATGAGCTTAGTGTCAGGGAAATATCTATGATGGTCAGGCTACGAGCTGAAATTCTAAACCTGAACTATATACCTCACAGAGCAGATCTTCCAGTAATCTGTAATATATGCAACAGGATGGAGAGGGAAGACGTTGTGCATTTCTTGGGAAAGTGTCCTACTCTAAGAGAAACGAGAAGATGTATCTTTGGAAAAGACTTTCTAACCATTGAGGAAGTCATATTCAAATTAAATCAAATGAATGTTTCTAAACTGTATCAACTTTTTTGATGAAACACCTTTTTTTATTCTTATTATTATGTGATAATAGTTAATTAAATAAATTAAAAATCGCTAATTATAAAATTTAAAGTCAAATTTAAAAGATAAATAATATTGTAAAAGTATATATAAATAGTCAATTCGGCAGACGGCAGATAGCCATGTCTAATGATTTTGTTTTATATTAAAATGTTATATTAATTTTATTAATTATGAATAAAATCAATTCTAATCTAATCTAATCTACAAAGTATGTGCTTCAGTAGTTGAAAGTTGCCCCCATTTTCCACTAAGGGTCGTGGTATCCACCCATTTTTCATATAATCCTTTTTATTTATATAAACTTCTGAAATAAGTTTTGCGGAATGATGCAATTTCTTATGCATATAAAATGAAATATCAAAATCCTAATATAAAATCACAATTAAAAAAAAATGCTATAAAAGGACATAAATGTTCTACTGTATGCAAAAATCCCTGCTTTATTACTAAAAAATAATTAAATTATAATTTTTGATATTTTAAGAGGTTCAAGTTTTAAATAAAAGGTTTTTCAACAGGGACGCTTCAAAAGTAGAGCAACAGCGACAACAAACGACGCCGTATTTCTTGCCGCTCTTTTAACATTTCTCTTCAGTAAGGTTTGCCATTTCATGATGGAAAGACGTACGGGCCAACAACGAGTCGTAATTATTAAAATTTACTACCGAAATTCGAAATCAGTGGCCTCAACGTAAAATTGCAGCAGTATCAGCCGATTTATGTTTGAAAACCGTCAAAAATTCGGTTCAGCGTCTGGACTTCTGCAAGCGTGCCGGTGGTGGCCATGCAAAAGAAATCGAGTTCCGTACATAATGGCATCAATCGTACTTTCACAGGAATAAAGAATTTCATTGATATCCAAAACCGTTTTTGTTTTATTTAAAAAAAAACTTTTGTAGCGCTTTTATTGAAAAACCCGATATATACATGCATTTGTAGTTTATACTGTTCGTTTCAATCTATAACCAATTGACGAGTTACATATTTTACAACAAGGTGCAACTTCGTATTTCATGACAACTTTAAACGAAAACCTGATTTAAAAAAGAAAACAGTGTCTTTTTTTAACAATCCGAAACTTCGAATTTGATAAGACAGACATTTCATACTCTCTAACTTCTATTTGTTTCATGTTAAAAATAAAATCTCCACCACCTCGCGTCCACTTTATCAAACAACTTTGAAAATAATTTGTAAAACCTTCGAGCTAATTGTTATCTCACAGCTGTTTATGAAGCCTTCTTGCTGTTTACTGCTTATTTCTACGTGTATTGGATTGGAATATACAAATCCTAATTTATATCGTTCTTGTTAGCCTTGTTGCTTTTCAAAAACTTATTCATCAAACTCTGTTCTGTTCAAGTTTTCCAACACAAGAATTATCCAATTAGGCTGAAAATGCTACACCCAGAGAGTGCAGCCACTCAACAGTGAAAATATCTTTAATAACAACAAAAAAAGTATATAAATTTTATATCTTTTTCTCGGAAAAGTCCTTTCTATCGTATCTTCAATGACATCCTAAAATCCCTTTTCCAAGCACATGGGACCGATTGTACAAAATCTTCTAGTTCTTCTCCTTATTCTATACTTCTTGGGCTGCTTTCTATATAATGTGTATACACTTCTTCTTGTGGAGGAGAGATTTAAAAATTATTAAAGTAAATCCCTAGAACTGGGTTGACTGGCGATGATGACGTATTATTACCATCCCAGCTTATAAAGTTTTTAATTTAACTGAACACACAAAACTTTTTCATTATCCTGGATTTACAAATAATAAGTCCTGCTTGTGCAAAAGGATAGCTGTAGTGCTCTTGAACACTTTAAAAAATGAAAAACTCAACAAAAGTTTAAAAAAAAAAAAATAAGAAAACAAAAAAGCTGAAAAAAAAACTTAAGGGCATTCGTTTCATCGTCCGTTATAAGTTAATATCCGAACATTGATTTTGTTCGTAATATGACGGCTTCAATGCTTTCCTTTCAATTTGCTTTATCCCTTAGGGGAAAATTCCAATCCGGTTGATTTCTATTGCGTTTGGAGCGTGATTTCTGTGGCCATCATTCTATACAAGTAAGCGGCAGGAGTATCACAGTCACTACAGTAAACTCGTCCCGTAGTAATGTGAACGTGAGGACCAGGACACTATATGGATAAGGATTCATTTATTATTTAGCGAAGAGTTTTTCGGCAAAAGTTTTTTGGGTGATGGTCACAGGATGGGATTGTTTCCTGCTTCGGGAAATTCAATTTATTTCCAAGAGAGGAGACATTTCTCGTTCTCGTTCTCGTTCAACAAAACTGAACTAACAGTACCAACAACAACAATAACAACAACAAAATAAAGTACAAAAAATTATTTTGTCGCCTGGGAATCCTTGAAGTTTTCTCTTAACAAAAATACAAATATACGACACATCTCCTGCCTTTAACTGATGATAGAATAAATATAGTGTCGTCGTAGTCACTCCGGTATACTCCGGTCGGTGTGCCTGTGTGCACTCTATTGTTGTTACACAGGAAAATTACTAAATTCCATTTATTTTCACAGAAAACTCATTAGAAGTTATTCCATCACTTTTTGGCAACAAATTATGGCAAAAGTCTATCTTAGGTATTATAACTAAAGGATTGAGTTAGATAGGTGTGTTTTGATTCGCGTTCTCTATTTGATTAAATTTAACTAAATGACGATGGGGGAAAACATAAATGAGACGGATTAATATATAAATAGTCCATGAGGAACAATTTAATCTAAAAGGGAGGGGGGCGGCTGCGAACCTTGTGTGGGAGTCAGAAGTTTTGTTTGTATATCTTGTCTCAAAACAAATAATTAAAATCACAGGAGCTAAGTGCCGAACGGAAAATGTTCGAAATTATATTTTCTGCTCCTCAAAGCCTAACGGAAAAAAAAGGTTATGAGATCTGCTATAAGCTTTTATTAGTCAGATTTGTATTAACTACATATAGCCCCTATACGAGGGTAGGTAGGTAGTCACAGGTAGCCCGCGACTCAGTTAGCGCTAGAAAGCGCCGGTTGTGATACCATAAACTCATTGGACCTGGATTGACAAATTAAAATAACAAGCAACACTAGAGACATTTCGTAGCATTCAGAAAGAAAATCAGGCATTTGATTTTCATCTCGGAAAGTTCGTCAAGATCTTTAAGGAATGTCCTTCCGAAGCGTAACATTCTAGAACTGGTCAGGGTAGGGCATTTACAGATAAAGTGAATCACAGTTTCCCTTTTATGTTACCCAACTTTGCCCAAATAACAGTGACACGGAGGTTGATGTTGAGGCTGGATAGTTCATCCCGACCCAATACGAATACCGACAAGGCTTATAGTTATACACGTTTGTACATATTTTTATTTTAATTCTAAATTTTTCGAAGTTGTTTCGAAAGGAAAGCTTTGCTTCAATATAATTATTACAGTTGATGACAATTCTCTGATGGCCTTAAGCCTAGTACATACTTCCTCGTGAAGTGAATGTTCGCCAGTGGAGAAAGTGAACTTTTGAAATTGCTCACTGGTACACACTTGTGAATACACGTTGTGAACATTTGTATTCTATTTCATATAAATGCATTTTAACTTTTTTTTTAAAACCACACGCAAAGCAGCCACAAACTTTAAATGAGGAATCAGTATCAGTATTCAGTACAAATTGAAAACTGTCCTTTTTTTTGTAACCAAATGTCAAAGCTTCACCAACAGTTCCCGTACATTTTGCACGTGAATTGCCCGTGAACGAAAACTCTCCACTTTGTTCTCCACTCAGCTTCACGAGCACGTTCACGGGTGAACCAAAAACCGAAATTTGTATGGGTTCACGAGATGGTTCACAAGTATGTACAAGGCTTTAAGCTTTACTTAGACACCTTGTTAGCAAAAGATAAAAAAGTCAAAAAAGACATTTAAAAAAATGAACGCAAAAGTAATTCTAAAACAATAGTAGAGTTTGGCGTCAAGCTCCCTTATGCATGCTTTTGGTATTGATGATTCTTTTCTTCGTTGGATTAGAAACTACTCGTACCTTTCAAACCGTTCAATACAAGTTGTATTGGATGGTTGCAAGTCTGAAATTAATAAAATAAATGCTGGTGTTCCCCAGGGTTCCGTTTTGTCTCCGACTCTCTTTCTGATATTATGTAAGCGATCTCTTGTTTGGCACTTTTTATCTGTTAAACTGTTTCGCTCTGACGACAGTACCCTCAGCTTTTCATATTCGTTTCCATATTTGCATCCATGTCCTTCAGATGTGGAACTAGAATGCCGGCGTATAATAAATTCTTTAAATTCCGATCTAGACAGCATTGTCCAATATGAAATGAAGAACCGTGCAAAATTTAATGCTTCAAAACCTCAATGCTATCTCCTGGTTTTAAGGCGTAACCCATCCCCGATTCCGCTATCCATGAGTAGCAGTACAGTTCGTCGATGTATCTCCTCCTCCATTCTCCATCTATGCAAGCGGGACCAAAAATTACCCGAAGAATTTTTCTCTCCAAGCATCTTAAGACGCTCTCATCTTTCTTTGACAAGGTCCAGGCCTCAGCGCAATAAAGAGATCCGGGATGATGAGTGTCTTATAGATTGTGATTTGAGATGCTCTAGAGAGGACTTTACTACTCAATTGCCTTCTTAGTCCAAAGAAGCAGCGATTTGCAAGATTTATTCTTCGCTTGATTTCAGCACTGGTGTCGTTGTCTGATTTTTTGGCGGTGCCTAGGTAGACGAAATTCTCAATTATCTCAAAGTTATAGCTGTATATGGTGACATTTTGTCCAAGACGTCATAGTTCAATGTCCTTTTTTGGTGACAGCATTTACTCAGCTTCCGTCGCATTGATCAAAAACGCTCCATGGGCATCAGCTTTTATTTTCTAATTATGTCAATATCATCGGCGTATCTGAGTAATTGGATGAACCTTTTAGAAGATTGTGCCTCTAGTGTTGGCGGTTGAGTTTTTCACAATTGTTTCCAGAATTATGTTGAAGAAGTCGCATGTCAGTGATTCGCCTTGTCTTCAACCTTTTTTGACATCAAAAGCATGGGTGAGATCTTTTCCGACCTTGAAAGAGCAGCGAGCACTCTCCATCGTCATTCTACACAAACGGATAAGTTTAACAGGGATGCAAGAACTAGACATTGCTCTGTAAAGCTCTTCCCTACAGATGGTGTCATATAGGTGTGCTTTGCAATCGATAGAGATGGTGGGTTGGGTATTGATTTGAAGTTCATGGTATTTTTCCAAGATCTGCCGTAAGGTCGATGCTGTACCTTTCTTGAGTAATGGGCAAATTATGCTGATATTCTACTCATCGGGCATGGTTTCTTCCGACCATATTTTGCAGATAAGTTGGTGCATGCTTCTTACCAAGTCACCGCTTGCTGCTTTGAATAATTTGGCAGCAATGCCGTCATCTCCAGCAGCTTTGTTGGACTTAAGGAAAGACCATTACATATGGATAAAAACAACTAGAGTTGCCTACTTATATCCTTGTCCTGTTGGAAGGCTGCCTCCTATCTTATTTAATTGATTTTGTGGTCAAACGAAAAGTTATTTAATTCTGTTCCGAGTTATAAAGGGTTGCCGAACGAAGACTTGTCATAACCTAGGGTTGCCTGCATTTAAAGTGTTAAGTCTTTGCTAATTGCAAAACATTGATTCCATGTGTAATTTAGTCGGTTTTTGGTTTAAATGAAAGCGCATTAAAATGTCCGTGCAATAGCTAGAATTGCCTCACAAAAAGTTGGCCCACCAGAAGTTGCCTGAATATGAATAAAAAAAAATTAAAAAAGATATTTGTCACCTCAAATAGTTTGCGAACAGAAAATGTTATTATTTAAAAAATAATTGTATCCATAAAAAAATAACGTTTGTGGTAAAATTCTTACAAAGACCGAAATGACAATTTTCTTACAAATAATTAAAACCTAAAAAAAAAAACTTCTAAAAGTTGGTAAAAATTGGAATCCGACTTATCTAATTTTAGAAAAATCGAGAGTTATTAGTATAAGAATTTTGTTTTTATTATTTTAATATAATGTAAGGGTAAGAGTTGGAATATTGTATGGATTATGTCAAAGTTCCGTATTACAAAATTCTGTATGAACAAAATAATATATGGTTAAAATGTTGTAGGCCAAAATTTTGGTTGGTTAAAATTCTGTATTTAAAAATGCTGTAAAAGAAAATATTTTTGATAATGCAAAAAGCAAGTCACCTTTTTATTGCTGGATTTTTAACAGATCTTTGCAAAAATACAGGTTTTTGTATATATGTAGTATTTTAGTATACACATTTTAAAAAATCAGTGTTTTAAAATATTTAATTTAAGAAATACAGCAATAACCAGTATCATATCGAATATTGATAATGCATATCTCTGCATATCGACCCGCTCCCAAGTGCAAAATCTTTTTAAAGAGTTCCTAATACAATATAATATATAACAAAAAACAAAACTATGCTTTTTAATAATTTTTCCAATAAAATAAATTATTACCAACGCTAACTCAATATTGAAATTTCAAATAAACTATTTGGAAATATAAAAAAAACTATGTACATATGTCGTAAAATATTCATTATTTTTATAATACTATTTATTAATAACAAAATTAGACATCTTTTGATTACAAACGTTTTGGGAATTTCTTCCAAAAAATAAACTCTAAAAACTTAAAAAACTATAAAAACAAGTAATTGTTTATTCAAAATGTTCTAATAAAAACATGATAAAAGACTACACCCAAAACAACTACTCAAAATTTTATTTTACTCAATTTGAATTTATTTCAAAAAGTTATCTTACCTTCAACAGTTATAATTTATCACTCGTTTAATTATATGACAAAACATATGTCATAGCAATTACTAAGTAACCATCATACTGTAGGTGGTATATATAGGATAATTATTAAGGCTTTAGGCAAGTCCTTTAATGACATTTACTGAAATTAAACGGAAATAATAAAATTAATTTTCCTTAGAGAGCTCCCTTTGCCGCCGTGCGTTGTCACACCAGAATCAAGATAATAAATCAAAATTTTTCATTGTCACTTAAATAAATTTGTCTTTGATATAACTGACTTTCCAAAATTATTATATATGACATCAAAACATATGTATGATATCTATTATGTACTTATATGTATTTAAGGATGTACAATGTACGTGTTTTTAGGTAAACATGTGCTTTTTTTCAGCGTCTAACAGGAATACTGTCAAGCAGCATAAAATTCATTTAATGTTTTAATTAAAAAACTTTTTTTAACACCTAACCAAAATAAAAATAAAAAGAACTTATCATATAAGTGTGCTCTATATGTATGTTATACTTATATATGTATAGAAGGTTAGGAATGTAGGAATTTAGGTGGAACATAATATTATGAAACCTAAAGCACGTCCTTGGCTATGGCTTGGCTATGCTACGCTATCATCATATTTCCTAATAACATAAGCGCACGAGAAAAGGATATTCATAAATTAATTTCAGCTTTTTTAATTGCATATTAGGCTTTGACATTTCAACGCTCACACTCATATTACAGGGTGGGTCAAAATGTTCCTTCTGAAGAATCAAAGTTCTTCTTTATTTTTTAATTCATTTTTCTTTTCATTTTTAAGGAACTTGTAAAATAAATTTGGGAGATTAATTGAAATAAACCAAAATGCTTTAGAGAGGACCAATTTATTTTGAAAATAATCATTTACTTACTTACTTTAAGTTGTACGCCAAGAGTTTAGCGCTTGTTGACGCCATTTAAGTATGAGAAATCGATCATGATTTCGCCAAAAAGAAACTAATCTTTTTCGAGCTATAAGCCGTCACACTGCCTGAATTAAATCCGAGAGTCCAGAAAAAACATTACGAAGGTACTTTGGTCAACTCGGCGTATCCGCAGTTAACTGTGAAGATGTCAAAGCCAAAAAATGCTCAAAATGACTTTACTAAGGCAAATTTTCGGCTACTGAATAATTTACAAATTTCCACGTTTCCCACATTTGACTGCACCAAGCTTTTGTCTGTGGTGTTATTTGAAGGGACGCTGACGCTGGGACTGTATAGTATATACCCTAAGAAATCATGTGGAAAACACTCTAGAAAGGCAGTAAAAATTTGTAATTATTCGTGAAAAACATGAAGAATTCTTCCTCCTCTTTCTTCGGTTCCTACGCTCGTTGTCAATTACATTCCATTTAACGCTGCTAGTGAGTGTTATGACTCCTCCTCCTCCTGTACTTGAGCGCATTAGTGATTCTTCTGATTCTACTCGAGCTCGTACTGTGTAAACAGTCCTAAGAGATCTCAACATACATAAATCCGATAGTCTAGATGGCATTTCCGCTATTGTTCTGAAGAGGTGTTCCTCGGCGCAGGGACATAAGTCCCCGGGACACAAGTCCCGAATTTCTTTTTCGGGACTTATGTCCCACTTTGCTGGGTCACAAGTCCCGAATTCGATTCGGGACTTATGTCCCACCCTACTGAGACGTAATTCCTGAAGAAATATTTCGGGACTTATGTCCCACGTATATGTTTTTTTTATTTTTACATAAATGTACGCATAGAGACAATTTAAAGAAACCACAGCTGACGAAATGGTAGAAACGGTTTTATTCTCTCGATTTTTTTTTCGGTAGTACCTACTCCAATGCAAAGTACAGTTACAAGCTGTTGGAAAAAAAAGCAAATTTTGCAAATTTAGGTATTGGTTAGTCGAAACTGCCTCGTGACAAAGTAAGATCATGGAAAGTGAAAGTTTAATTGAGAATTGTGATATTTTTAGCGCCAAAAATCGCCGAATTAATTGGAACGTTGCCTCAATCGGAACGAAACTATTTGATTGATGGGACCTTCCATGTTCTTCCTTCGATTGGGTGTAGGCAATTTATTAATTGTATACATAGCGCATGCCGAACATGTAAGTTCTCTTAAGATTGTGTTTGTCATATATTTTTTATATAAATCTATGATTAAAAGTAAACATTTGTTTTTACTAATATAGTAACTGGATTTACTAATATAATTGCATTTTATATTTTCTTTAATCATATTTAAGAAAATATAATAGATATATACCTATAATTTAAAAAATCGCGCGATTTTGTCATTTTTATTTAATAAAATTCGCAATAATTTGTTTGCCTTATAATATTTTTCTCAAATTCTTTATAACACCGATTTATGCAATGCCTTTTTAAATTATAGGTATATATCTATTATATTTTCTTAAATATGATTAAAGAAAATATAAAATGCAATTATATTAGTAAAGTTCTCAAAACAATACAAATATATGTATATATATATATCTTTAATTATTTGATAACTTGCGATTCCAAAAGTTTTTCTACTACCAAATTACTTTTGTAAATTCAAAAGAGCACATTTTTCAATAATGATATTTGTTTTAGGTATATCCTTTTCTCTATTCGCTAATGAGTAGCAAGTCAGAGGAAAGTTATACACACATGTTTGTTTATTTAGAATTATTGAAATATTATGTTAATAACGTTTATCTTATTTTTTTCCAGTTGTTTAATTAGAGAATCTGACTCAAAAATTGAAAGATAGCCTAGTTTTGAAGTTTTTTTGAAAATATTTGTTAAGTTTGAATTGAAATGTTGTGTTAAAAAATAGTCTTATAGGTTGCTTAGTAAATGATCATTTATTATAAAAATATATATGTATCACAAATTGTTTTTGTTTCATTCGGGACTCATGTCCCATTTTTGGCTAAAAAATTCAGGACTTATGTCTCAGTAGGGTGGGACATTAGCCCCAAATCGAATTCGGGACTTATGACCCATCAAAATGGGACATAAGTCCCGAAAAAGAAATTCGGGACTTATGTCCCGGGGACTTATGTCCCTGCGCCGTGTTCCTCAACCCTGGCGAAACCACTGCGTAAGCTTTTTCATCTGTCCTACTCCTCAGGTCTCGTTCCAAGTAGATGGAAAGAAGCATTTGTCCCGCCCATCCCCAAAAAATGAGAATCTTCCTTTCCCTATAATAATCGACCGGTGGATAGTACGTCCCTTCTTTCTAATGTCATGAAAACGCTGATTAATTATCAGCTCAAGAAATGTCTCGGTATTTCAAAAGCATTTAGTAGGGTTTGGCATCAGGCTCTCTTGTCGGAAATGCATACTTTCGGTTTTAATGAATTTATACTTCATTCGTTCGTTCAATATAAGTGTTATGGGATGGGTTCAAGTCCGTAAGCCAGAAAATAAATCTGGCGAGCCTAAGGACTCTGTTCTATCTCCAACACTCTTTCCCATTTCTATTAATGATCTCCTGTCTGCGACTTCTAATCCAATGCATTGTTTCGCTGATTTTTTGCATTGTTTTAGGTTTTCATATTCGTTTCCAGACTCACATCCCGCTTCTTCGGATGTGGAACTGCAGCGACAAAATATGATAAGCTCATTAAATTCCGACCTAAACAGCATAAGGTTAGGTTAGGTTAACGTTGTTGCGGATTTAGAATCCACACACTTAGGCCAAAGAAAAGGCCCATTGTGATACCACATGAATCTAGAGAATTACTTCTTACTAGTCGAACCATTTTGAGCTTTTTATAAAGCGAAGAAGATATTTGATATCCTTTTTAGCTAGTTCACTGGGATTATCATAAGAGTAGTCTCCTAGATGAAGTTTGCGTCTTAGTGAAAGAGCAGGACAAGTGCAGAGAAGGTGAGAGATTGTTTCCTCTTCTTCCTTGTCCATACAGCTCCTGCAGAAGTCATTTGAGGCTACACCAAGTCGTATTGCATGTCTGCCTATAAGACAGTGTCCCGTAAGGACACCTATTAGGGAGCTAATATTAAGTCTGCTTTGAGATAACAAGTCTTTAGAGCGCTTTAGGTCCAGTAAAGGCCATATGAGTTTTGTGGCTGCGCATGTTGGTAAATTGTGCCACCTAGAGTTTGCTATCGCAAAAGCTGTTTCTTTTAGCAGAAGTTTACATGTAGCTATCGGTATATTTATCTCCTCCCTTTCAGGTGAAATAGGCATGACGGTTCCATTTTTAGCGAGTTCATCGGCTCTACAATTTCCCGTGATGTCTCTGTGGCCCGGCACCCAACATAGGTGAATGTTAAATTGCCGCGCCATCTCCATAAGAGACGATCGACAATCGAGGGCCGTTTGAGATTTGGTTGAGACACCGTCAAGAGATTAAATAGTAGCCTGACTGTCAGAGAAGATGCGGATATCAGAAGTTGATATCACGTTTTCTCTTGATCTTGATCGCTTAAATTGCCGCTTGGAAGACGCTACAATGATTAGGGAGGCGGAATGAGGTGCTTAGATTAAGCTTTTCTGAGAATACACCACTACTAACTCCCTCATTTGTCTTGGATCCATCTGTATAAAAATGAATACTTTTGTTATCCAGGAGTTTTTTGTCTTCCCATTCTACATTTTTCCCCATACTTACCCCAAAAAAACTCCCCAGAAATCATACGAGTGTTTGCAAACAACGTGCAGCCGATGCCTTCTAAACCGCCCGAACAAACTAATCCCCGAATCAGCACCGCAATTCCCAGTAAAGATGAGATCGTTGCCGCAATTAAAGCACTTAAGAACAACAAACCAGTAGAACTTGATGGAATTCCCGCAGAGCTTTTACAAGCAGCGCCAACTGGAGAGGAATTTGCGTTCTACCTGCCGTTGCCAAAATAGTAGCAAAAATCATACTGGAACGCATCAGAGAACACCTTGGCACTCGATGCAAAAGAAGCAGGATTCCGCGCTGGATCCTCCTGTATTGATCATATCAACATCCTGCGGATCATTATTGAACAGTGCGTTGAATATCGAACACCACTACACCTCCTGTTCATCGACTTCGAGAAGGCCTTTGATAGCGTCAACAGGTAGCATATCGGGTTAGCTTTGCGGAGGAGAGGCATACCAGAAAAAACTAATTGTTATTATAAAGGCAAAATGTGATGGACCCAAGTGTCAATTTCTGCACGATGGTAGGTTCTCAGATGATTTTGAAATCCGAAGCGGAGTCAGACAGGGCTGTATTCTGTCGCCAATATTGTTTTCGTTGGTGATAAGCGATGTACTGCGCTCAGCTTTGTCTAGTAGCGGAGGAATCCAATGCGGACTTTGACATCCTATTTAAAGCACTTGGATAACGCGGACGATGTTTGCTTACTCTCTCATAGGATCATGGACCTCCATCAAATGACAACAAGTATGGTGAGAGAAGCAGAAGTCGTGGGGCTGAAAATTAATTCCGGCAAAACAAAAATGATCAGCATCGGAAGTCGGAACCCGACCATCCTCTAAAATTAATATTTCCTCGCAACAACCGGTGGAAAAAGTGGAGAGCTTTCAATACCTTGGAAGTATCGTCTCCATCGATAGCGGAACAAGACGTCATCTGCCGCATCGGCAAAGCAAAAGCGGCGTTCGGTATGCTGTCGAAAATTTGGAGGAATAACACTATCAGCTTAAGAACAAAGCTACGACTGTTTCGCACAAATATCGAATCTGTGCTTCTTTATGGGTGCAGCACCTGGAAGGTTACTTCAGCCCTTACAAGAAAGCTGCAAACCTTCGTGAATAGATGTCTTCGCAACATCCTAAGGATTTTCTGGCCAAACTGTATATCACATGAGGTCCTTCATAGAAGGAGAGGTCAGGAACCGATAGGCTCTATTATACGAAGGCGTAAGTGGCAATGGATTAGACATACGTTGCGAAAAGGTAACGACTGCATTGCAGGCCAAGCAATGCAGTGGAATCTGTTCACACAAGAAGGAAGAAGAGCTGGACGACTGAGAAGCACATGGCGCAAGACAGTCGAGGTGGAATCAGCGTCACTAGGCAAGAGTTGGAGGTAGCTGAAACACATCTCCGGAAAACGCGCACGATGGCGCGTAGGCGTTCGTAGAGAGGCGCTATGCCCCTTAAGGATTTCCCAACGGACTTAACAGGTCTGAGGACCTAAGTAAGTAGTAAGTAAGTATAAATCATACTTTGAGATTAATAATTTTTTCAACATGAAATCTACAAAAGTTATCATCATAATAAATTGGAAAGACACTTTTGACCCACCCTGTATATTGCTCCTTGTACCCATAGAACACTATACCAATTCGATTAGGTAAGGTCAGCTTAATACTCGTACTCATATAAAAATACTAATAGAAATTAATTTATATTGAAATGTACCTACGGTATATGCGATGCTATGCGTGTTTGCATGTCTTAGCACACTTCCGCCCGGAATCCGGATTAAAAGAAAATCCCTAAAATTTTTTATTAAATATTAACACAACCGCAAATGTACATAAGTTTAACGTATCAAGAATGCCGCACAGTCACCACCGCCGCCGCCGCCGCCGCCGCCGCAGTCGTAGAACGTTTATACCTAAGTTGGTAAGGTAAACCGTATAGGACAGGTATTACCAATATTTTAATTTAATATACAAAGTTATAATATCTTTACGAGTGTCCAGCGAAAATCGACATTGGTATAACCACTTTGTTTATTTTTTGGCTTTAATTTTGTTGTTGTTGTTTTTTTTATTTTTCAGGTGGACTGATGTGGGCAATATGGGCGATTGGCACGTTTAAATTACTCGAGACCTATACCTAGAGAGACATAGCGTAATACAGAAAAACGATTTAAATATAGCGTCCAAGAGTAAATTACTTGTGGCATTTACCACCAACATGTGGCATTAAATGCCAGCCGAACACGCAACCCATAAATAACTTGGCGCTTGGAATTGTGCGGCACGGTGCGGCACGACGGTGACGGCGGGCGGTGACGGTGATGGCAGCAGCGAGACGCGGCGTGGTGGGCGTACGTCGTCGTCAGTGGTGGCAGCGGAATCGACAGCGACAGAAACAGCGACAACGGCAGTTGAAACAGTAACAGTAGCTGTGCGATGATGGTGGTGGTAATAATTATAATTAGGTTTAATAATAAATTAAGTGCTACACTCAGTGACTTAAACAACTTTTCTTTATCGTGATTAATTTAATGGCTGATTGCGATCGCCACGTAAAAAATAATTTTTATGTCTCCATTAGGTATTTTATGTAATAACTTTTGGGCTGCGTATAGTCTTATATTATGTATATTGTATAGGTACCTACCTTTTCGCATAAGATTTTATGGATTATTTTAAAACATTTCAAGGGAAATGAAAAATGACAACCAAAATGTTCGCACCATAGGTATACTTGGAAGCCTACTAAGAATAATTTTTGTAAGCGAGCCTTTTCGATTGAGAATTATTAAGTGGTCGCAATTTTTAAACTTTTAAATGAAAATTGTAACTTTTTCACGTTGTAGGGAAGGTACTTACAGGGAAGGTACTTACAGCAGTTAAAATTAAAAAGTGTTTATGATTTATCATGTTTTGGTTTTTTCTTACAGAAGTGCTTGAAAAAATATGAAAAAGATATATGTAAAGTAGGTTTATAACCTTGAAAGCTTCGTTACTTTTTAAGTGTGTTTTTTTAATGTTGATTATTATTTAGAGAGTTTAAAGATGCAAGGGTATTAGACTTAAATTCAAGTTTTTTGAAATGTCCGTTTCAAAAAGTCTGTTTTTAAAATTGAAGTCTGAAATACACTACTACCCTCATAGTTAAGGTTATTCTTAATTTTGAAGTTTTAAATAATTATAAAATAAATTCATGTGCAATATTCAATAACATGACTTTGTCGCACGAACTTACTCCTATTTCCAAAAAGTACTCTTTTTACAAAAAGTACTTATGTTGCAAGATTTAAGGGCCTTGCACATTAGAGCGAACAACGAATGAACGAATGGACGAACAAACGTGATTTTACACATTTCAAAAAGTCAATTTCAGACAAAAACACATTTAAATTATAAAAAAACCAATTGACACTTATGTTAGGATAATAAAATTTGCGTTTTATTCTCTATAACAACACTATTTTGTAAAAACAATTTGGTAGTAACGAATGGCAGTGTGGTTGCTACGAACTGTTAAACTCTATTCGCGTTCCACATACTATCCACACTGCAACGAATAAATTGTTCGCGCTCAACTTAACCTCAAAATTATACCACTCTTGTTTTGTTTGTTGATAAGGGTAATTATAAATTGACAATTCGTCGCTGTCTGCGAATAGAAATAAAGCTCATGTGAAAGAATAGTCAAAATATGCGAACATCCAAAGTTCGTAGTTCGAAGTTCGCAGTTCACAGTTCGTAGCTCATGTGCAAGATGCTTTAACTATACAAAAAAGTTTGTATTTATTTAATTTTTTTAGAAATCTTAGTTAATATATTTTAGGTATGCAGTTATTTTAAACTTATTAATATACGTTTTATATTTGATTTTCGGTAAAGAAAAATAATGACCTGTTTTTGAGATATCGAATTTCTAAATAAAAGTTCATAAGAAAGCTTCAAAAACAAAATACCGGTTCTAGGGGAGGTACCCTTCTGGAACAATACAAAAATATTTTTTTATTGAAAGAACGAACTCAAGTTAAAATAAAATCTTAAAGAAAATTTAATAAAAATCTATCGGTTGGTTTTTGAAAATATTCGAATTTTTGATGTTTGATCAAAAAATTTGTATGGGGATTACTCTTATTTGTTGTCTTAAAAAAAAAAGAAAAAACACCTAATGCGAATTAGCTAAAACCTTAATTTACAAGTTTAGACACAATCGACCCAATGGACGGACGGAACCAGAGGCCCCACGTTTTTCGACTTCTCTACCATCGTATTGTCATGTTTCATTTGAATCTCGAGTACGAAATTTTTTACGAATGCAATACTTGTCATATCCATAGATGCTCAGTTAAACTACCTGCCTGAACAAGAAAATTGAAGTATATTGTACGGCATGCATCTAGTATGAGAAAAAAACCCCTAGGTGGTGTCAAATTCGTGGCTGAATGGTTTGACTGGGAATGCATGAAACTTCGCAAAAAGTGTTTCGCTCTTCTTAACCTTTTTAGAAAGAACAATTCCGATTTTTTCAAAATACTTTTCTTAGAGGCGAACACACAATATAAACAGCTTTTAGGTCAAAAACGGAAACTTTATTTCAGTGGTGTAGCAACCGGTCTCTCATCATGTAAGGACTCAAAAACATTTTGGTCAAAGGTGAGGTTGTTAGGTGGCTGTAAAAATATGGTATCTTCGGTGTTGGCAGTTGAAAAACTTGCTGATCACTTCAAAGTTCTTCTGAACCCGTTATCGGTTCACCAAACGTTTGCATATGCTCTACCTTAAGTGAAAATGATGGGCCAATTTCAATGAAAGAGTTGCAAGATACTTTGAAATCAATGAAAAATGATAAGTCTGATGCGGGAATTGACGGTATTCCCGTTGAATTTTACAAAAACGCATCAGAAAATTTTTTGGTTCATATTAATTTATTCTTTAACAGGTTTCTTGAGGAAGAATCTATTCCGAAATAATTTTTAAGCGCATGGATTTGCGCAATATTTAAAAAAAGTGATCCCCACCGCACAGACAACTACAGGGGCATATCGATTTTACCGTGCCTTCGGAAAATATTCACTCATCTTCTATACCATATAGGTTGACGAAATGGGTTGAAGAGAATCAACTACTTAGTATTTTCCAAGCTGGTTTTCGATCGGGTCTATCAACAGTTGACCATATATTTGCACTCACTACTATAGTCAAAATGTTTTTAGAGAACAAAAAAAAACTTTAGGTTTTTTTTTGTCGTTTTAAAAACGGTCTTTGATACGGTTCACAGGAGTTCTTTAATTTACAAAATTTCTCAACTTATATAAGCTTCTTATAACCGATACCTCTGCTTCTGTATGGAATGGAAGTAGAATGTCTAATTTCTTCAATACAAGTGCTGGTGTTCCACAAGGTTGTGGATTAAGTCCATTAATGTTTGCACTATATATTGATGACGTATCCAAAGATTTCCCTGGTGGTATTAAGGTTGGTGAAACATTAATAAAAATGCTCCTATACGCGGATGACATTGTACTATTGGCTGATAATCAAATAGCTTTGCAGTTGCAAATAAACAAGCTCAAGCGTTTTTGTGATTTATGGGATTTAAGTATAAATGTTGCAAAGTCGAAAATCATGGTTTTTGAAAATACTCATTGAAGAACAAATTACCAAGAGAAATGGTTTTTGGCACGTGAACCAATAGAAATAGTAAATCAGTTCAAATATTTAGGTTTCTTGATAACTTGTAACCTTGATTTTCGCACACATGTAAAAGAAAAATGCACTGCATCCAAAACGGCAATAAATCTTATGTGGAGTAATTTCGTCTGCAACAAGTATGTGGATGCAACTGCTAAATTTAGAGTGTTTGATGCAACCATTAAAACATGCCTGTGCTATGAAAATCAAGTGATTGGCTATCAAAACTGAGAAGAGTTTGAAATAATTCAACGCTTCAAGCGCATCTTTAAACTGGATAACTCAACACCTACATATGCAAACCATACTGCATCCGGTGTATCATTTTCTAGCTCTGTGCCCAATCTTACAAGAAATCCGCAGGCTTTACTTCTCAAAGAGTTTCCTTACACTTGAAGATACAAAGGATCTTTTAAATGGTTGCTTTTAAACTAATTTAAATGATGATTAAATAAAATGTAAATCCCTTTTTTTCTGTTAAAACATGTTTTTCATTTTTTTATTTTTTTTTTATTTATTTAAAATTTATTAAATCTGATATACCTAATAATTTAATACTTTTATATTTCCGTAAATGTTATATTATTTTGTTAAAACTTTAACCTTTTGTTTCTTTTTACTAAAAACTCGAAATAATTCAATTAGGCAGACGGCAAAATTTTTGTCAAGCTTTACAATTCTTATATCAACAAAATGTAAACAATTATCGAAAAATAAAGAATGTATTAATAATAATAATAATAAATACATAGCATAAGCTAAAATCAGTTTGCAAACTAAATTTTGTTTTGAAATATTTTTGTATAAAATCTTGGAAAAAGGTGTTTTTTAGACGTGGGGCCTTAAAGAAAAAATAAATTACAAAAGAAGTATAGCGCTGTTAAATCGCACGATCTTGAAGATCACAACCACCACAAAATCACTAATAGTTTTATTCAATAAATTTATTGTGTAGTTTGCTGTATTTAGCGCGCGCCACCCGTCTCAGTTGAACATCAATTCAAAACCAACTAAAATCTTTGCTTTCACCCAATTTAGAATTTAGAAAAACTTTAGTAGGTAATGGTTTAAATTAGAGAAAGAGCAAATATTTATTTTCTTAATTTTTTTGAAAAACTTTCCTAAAGCTTTTAAAAAATCACCCTTTATTATAATTGACAGACGTAGCTTTAAAAATATGGCCTCTATAATATTTTTGAATGTTCGTAAGTCTCTATTAAAAATGAGTTTCTTGTTAACTTTTTGAGAAACTTCTATTCCCAAGTCCACTTACCCTTGAATTCAATCTCCTGTTGATAAAATTCATCAAGATAAATTTCTTCTGAGTGAATTTGTTTTGCATCAGAAAAATCACTTTATTTTCTTAACATTATAAAAATGTATGCTTTCTACTTCTACTTCTTCGTTTATTTTTAACTGTGAATTTTTACAATTTTTAGACAAAAAAAAAATGTAATTGTTAGTAAAAGTAGAAAGAATAGAATAAAATTTAAAAATTTAATCTAATTGGAAAAAGATTCAACTTATGCAAAGTCAAACTTTTGAGTTCTTTACGATTTCTAAATAAACTCAATTTTAAGGTCTTATAGTTTTTAAAGCTAACAGTCAAAATTTATTATAAATTAAAAATTTCTTAAGTGTCTTAGAACCCAGGTAAACATAATATTTTAAGATAAATATTCTTGCAATCCACTTTTTCTGTCTGAAGAATATCAAAACAAACAAGACCAATAGATGTTTATCTTCTTTACATTTTTCCCATACCTAAGACTTAAATAAAAACTCAAGTATAAAACCTCTTCAAGTTAAAGGTGACATTGAAGTCCGGATTTTAAATGAAATATTCTTATTGAAATGCCTGATGATATAGACTATTATATAAATAAGGATAATATATAAAAATGGTATACGAATATAACTACTAACTCCTTGAAGGCGGTATCCTTTGACATATTTCCTTGAAGTGAGCTGCAAACATTTTCAACAAATTCTTCAAATTTCATACCGCACCTATAGGTATCCCCACTTCCACTGCCATATCCACATATTATTATTATTATTCTACTACATTTATATTTATTCGTATATCCTTCCGAACTAAATACTGAACAGAGAACTAAACTATAAGTTGAGCTGTGTTGTGAGTTGTGAGCTGATCCTGATGATGTGACCATTAAAAATGACTCCTCTTTAGCCCACATTCTATATTAACAGGAGGAGAGAGAGAGAAGGAGAGTAGAGAGAAGAAATAAATTATTTATGGCTTCTATGATGGCAAGGTTATAATACAAAAGGCTATTTTCCTCTTTTCCCGGAAATACTTTGGCTAGATGCATGCTTAAGTTTGAGACACAGAGAGTTGGGTCATCAGGAAAACCAAATACAAAACGGGGCAATTTCCTTGTTAAATAGAAGGGGTTGAATTCATATATATACATGTATATGTATATTCGAACTTTCACATCTTCTACACATATCTATAGCTATTAACAAATATATATGTATGTATGTATTGTAGTATATTTTGTATACTATACTTAATGTCTGATGTTTAGTTTATAGTAGAAAAGCAGCACGCATCTGGGGAAACTTCCTTTTTGGTTATAATCGTTAGCCGCTTTAAGAGCAAAGGATGTTTAAGTACAAGTACTCATATATGTATATGTAATGTATGTTTGTACAAATTTAGTGTATATTTATATATATTTAAACGTAATTTGATGGCATGGTATTTAAGTAGTATTGCAGTGTTTACTTATTCATTAGTTATATTATAGATGATGAGTCTTCATTCAATAAACAAAGGTAATTTGCTTGTTTAACATCCAAGACTGTATATATATGCATTGCGTTCTTATATATGAACCTTTAAGCTACCTATGAGTATATTTGAAGAACAATATTAATGGTAGCAAAAGATAAATAGGCTATTTATAATAATTTTAATAATACTACTGACTAGCTTAATCTTATATAAGATTTGATGTACATATAAGTACGTATATCTTATAGATATCTACGTTGAATAATGGTGCATTGTTTTGATAGTTTAAAGCTTTGCTTTAAATCTATTAAATTCGTTTAAAGGGAATTTATATAAATAATTCCGAGTAATGTTATAGGTGTATGAACGCACCTGTTATGGACTTAAGTTTGCAAAGCAATAAGGATTCTTAAATTTAAATTCGACGATTTACAGAAACTTGATTGAATTTTAATCAAAGTGATCCAGATCCACGATCTTAAGGGATAAGGCCGTAGTAAATGAGATGCGTTAGTTGAACATCCCTAAAGAAAATAGATATTAAGCCAAGTTTACATCGAGAAATTATGTTCAACAATGAGGCTCATTTATAAATGAAGGGGTACGTCAGCAAAAAAAAAATTCAGATGAAACTTTTGCTACTCTTTTCAAAATTGAAAAATGTCAGTCTCGGTAACGGCCTTGGTCTTGTTAACTTCCCATAGGAAGTTATTGTAATAGGTACGATTTGTCGAATTGAAAATTTTGACATTTTTCGACGTTTCAAGGTCCCTATATTTTTAGAGGGATGTCTGTGCGTGCGTATGTACGTACGTTCGAACGTCCGTACGTATGGGAAGTTTTTTTCGTCGTCCATCGCTAGAGATATCGACTTTAAATAAATTTTGTTATACAAATAATAATGCAGAAAGATGCAGAAAGGATTCTCAAAAAAATTGCGTTTGTGGTTTTTTTACCATAGCAATTTAAAAAAAAGGTGAAAATGTTGGTTAAACCTAAATATCTCACTAACCAATAACGCTAGAGACTTGAATTAAATTTTATATTCTATATTGTAACGTGATACCAAACAAATATATTTTTGGAAAACATTCCCATTAACGGTTTTTTATAAATCAAAAAAACTGAACAAAAAATACTTGTCACCTCGAAAATTGTACGAACAAAAATAGATTTTATCTCTAAAACAATTTTTTTGCAACGAAAAATAAAGGTTTTGAGATTTGGTAAAATTTTTAGAAAAATCAAATTGACAGTTTTTTTACAAAAAATTAAAAACCTAAAAAAAAATTAAAAAAAAAGTTGGTAAAAATTGATTTTTGACTCAAATATCTTTTCAAAAATTTGAGATAATGGCCTCCAACTAATTTGAACTTATAAGAAATATTGTTTTCAACATTCGGAAACATTTTGAGAAAAATCGAATTGACAGTTTATTTACAAAAACTATAGACCTAATAAAAAATACTAAAACTTTGTAAAAATTTACTTTCGACTCAAATATCTTTTCAAAAATTAAAAATATTGGCTTATTTTATCTCACAGACGTTTCTTCGACATTCAGTAATTTTTTTTTAAGAATCCAACAACAAAAAATAGCACGCAAATTTAGTAAAAATTGATGTTCGGTTCTTGATATCTCTCAAATTAATTTCATTCATCCAATAAAAACTTTTAAGAAATGCTGCTAAAATTGGTAAAAATTGGTTTTCGACTAAAAATCTCTTTAACAAAACTAGATTTTGAAATTAAATTATTTCATCATATGCAAAATATTGTTGGTAATTTTTAAATTTTTAAAAATAATTCAACTAAAACTTTTTTTAACAAAACACGAAAACCTACAAACTTTTAAGCAACACAACCCAACAGACGGGATGGGAAGTTATCAGTGAGGGTCGCATCCCAGCCTTTTTTTTTGAAAATGTGATTTTGGGGAGAGTTCGATAACTTTCGCGCCAAGGTATAATAACGGTTTTTGTACCGACAGCGTACGACAGTACATAGGTGGTGGAAAAATGATTTCCAGTTCTACGAGTCATGAAGTAATGAATTACACAAAAGCTGAATACATCGAACCAACTAATGCGTCTTACACAATAAACGATCTTGAAAATTAGAATAAGCTTCTGAAAGAAATAAGCAATTTTATCCGTAAAACATAACTCCATATAATAACACAAGGACCGATGATGATTATAGAACGTTCCTTATACTTAAGCAATAACTTCATGAATATTTAAATTCTTAAAATGATGAGTATACTATACTTAAAATTGAAATAGATCTTAAATCTAATCTCGATAATTTCTGGAAGTATGTCAACTGTAAGAAAAGAACCTTATGCTAACATCATCTGATGAACCAAAAGTTATTGCAAACATGTTAGCAGTTTTTTCAAAGAAGTGTTTGTTGAATCAAAGACAGCAAACTCTTCTTCTGTTTTAGCATTTTTACATCTAAATAATATTAATTTTAAAAAAAGTGAACTTACTGTTGCATTTAACATATTAAAACTAGATGAGTATTTTAGTACTGGTCCTGATGGTGTGCCATTTGAAAAATACGTTTCTAATTTGTGTTACCCTTTGTGTGCCATCTTTAAAAAGTTTGCGTTTTCAAATTATCTGGAAAACCACCATACTAAGAAAATAGACAATATAGTGTAATATTTTGTAATGAATCTTCGTGTCCGGTTATTGTGAACTCTGCTGTGCCCCAGGGCAGCAATCTAGGCTTCTTCCCATGGGAAGTTATTGTAATCGGTCCGATTTTTCGAATTAAAAATTTTGACATTTCTCGACGTTTCAAGATCATTAGAGTTGAAATAAAAACAAAGTAGAGATATGGACTTAAAATAAATCTTGTCATGCAGATAATAATTCAGAAAGATGCTGAAAGGTAAAATTTTGAGGAAAATCGAATTGATGGTTTTTTTTATAAAAAATACAAATCTGAAAAAACATCACTCCAAGTTGGTAAAAATTGAATTTCGACTCAAATATCTTTTCAAAAATTTGAAATTAGGGCTTTGAACTAATTTCATCTTATAAGAAACATTGTTTTCAACACTCAGTAAAATTTTGAGAAAAATCGATTTGACAGTTTTTTTTTACAAAAAATAAAAACCAAAAGTTGGTAAAAATTGATTTTAGACTCAAATATCTTTTCAAAAATTTGAGTTATTGACTTCAAATTAATTTTGTTTCATAAAAAATATTGTTTTCAACATTTGATTAAATTTTGAGAAGAATAGAATTGACAGTTTCTTTTACAAAAAAAAACCTACAAAAATAACAATACTAAAAGCTGGTAAAAAATTAATTTCGACTCAAATATCTTTTCAAAAATTAAAAATATTGTCTTCAAACTAATTTAATCCACAGAAAGTATTGTTTTGAACATTCAGTAATTTTTTTTATAAAAATCCAACAGTCCGTTTTTTTTCATAAAAAATAAAATCTACAAAAAAATAGTACGCAAATTTGGTTAAAATTGATATTCGGTGATTGATGTTTCACCGGCACTTGTTTGAGGGGCGGCAAAAAAGGGGCGGCGGCAAAAAAAAAAGGTTACCAAAACAAAAAACCCTGCACTTGTTTGAGGGGCGGCAAAAAAAAAAGGTAACCAAAACAAAAGAACCCTGAAATAATTTCCGGTAAACAGAATTTTGTATGGGGTGGCATCCAATGGACCTGTACCTATACCAGCACAAACGAGAACAGATGCAGGAATTTTGCTTATAGCAATACAATCCTTTTCTTTTCTCTGCTTTTTGGGCTTTTGGAAACCTGTTCTTCATGAAATAAATGATTGTCAAATTTACTTACAAACCGAAGGTCTTGACCTTTATCAGTGTGCAGCTAAAATCACTGTTCTACTGACTTTTCTTGAAGACACATGAGAAAAATTAGTCAATGATGCACTTGTTTACGCAAGGAATTTGTGTGAGAGCTTAGGCATTTCCTTGGATCCTCCCAGAAGGAAAAAAAGGAAGTACATCTTTGGTGATGGAAGCACAGATGTTGGTCTGTCTCATGACGAAGAGTTGAGAAGAAAATTGTTTTCTTCCTTAGATAAAATCATCGTCGAAATCAAGGAGAGATTTAACCAACTGCAAAGTTCTTCCAAAAAATTCGACTTTCTTTCAGCTTCCAAGCTACTGGCTGAAAATTTTTTATTACGATTCGGAACTTGCATTCAATGAGCATGATGTATCTCCCGATGATTTCAAAATAGAACGTGGTCGATTAAGAGCCTTTGCATCTTTATTGGAAAGACTTAACGATCTTGAAAGAACGAACCCGCTTGAAATATTAAATTTCATAGTACAGTCGAAGTTAGAAACAAGTTTGCCAAACATTACCATTATGCTGCGTATTTTTTTAACAATATCAATAAGCAATGCCGGATGTGAGAGGAGTTTTTCAAAACTAAAACTAAAAAGAGTCTGGGATGCGACCCACACTGATAACTTCCCATCCCGTCTGTTGATTTGTCTTAATTAAAAGTTTGTCTATATGTATCAATTTTAACCAAATTTGCGTACCATTTTATGTTTTTTTTTTTGTTATTGAATATCGAAAACAATATTTTCTGTGAAATAAAATAAGTTTGAAGCCAATATTTTTAATTTTTGAAAAGCTATTTGAATCGATTTTTATTTTTACCAAGTTTTAGTATTGTTTTTTTTAGGTTTTTATTTTTTGTAAAAAAAACTATCAATTCGATTTTTCTCAAAATGTTATCGAATGTTGAAAACAATATTTTTTATAAGATAAAATTAGTTTGAAGCCAATGTCCCAAAGTTTTGAAAAGATATTTGAGTTGAAAATCAATTTTTACCAACTTTTATTAATTTTTTTTAAGTTTTTATTTTTGTAAGAAAACTGTCAATTCGATTTTTCTTAACATTTTACTAAATGTTGACAACAATATTTCGTAAACGATAAAATTAGTTTTAAGCCAATATCTCAATATTTTGAAAAGATATTTGAGTTGAAAATCAATTTTTACCAACTTTTATTAATTTTTTTGTTTATGTTTTTAATTTTTTGTAATAAAACTGCCAATTCGATTATTTTCAAAATTTTACTGAATGTTGAAAACAATATATTTTGAAAGATAGAAGTAGTTTAAAGCCAATATCGCAAAGTTTTGAAAAGATATTTGAGTCGAAAATCAATTTTTACCAACTTTTATTAATTTTTTTTTAGGTTTGTATTTTTTGTAAAAAAAAACTGCCAATTCGATTTTTTTCAAAATTTTACAGAATGTTAACAACAATGTTTCTTATAAGATAAAATAAGTTTGGAGCCTTAATCTCAAGTTATTGAAAAGATATTTAAATCGAAATTCAATTTTTACCAACTTTGAGTAATGTTTTTTTTTAGGTTTTTATTTTTTATAAAAAAAAAACTGTCAATTAGATTTTTTTCAAAATTTTATCAGATGTCAAAAACATTATTCTTCGTTGCACAAAATTGTTTTGGAGATGAAATCAGATTTGAGTCGTAAAATTTTCGAGGTGACACATTTTTTTTTCGGTTTTTTTAATTTATAAAAAAACAGTTAATTGGATTTTTTTCAAAAAAAATAATTGTTTTGTATCACGTAACAATATATCATATGAAATTTAATTCAAGTCTCTAGCGTTATTGGTTCATGAGATATTTAGGATTAACCAAAATTTTCACCTTTTTTTTAAACTGCTATGGTAAAAAAACCACCCACGCAATTTTCTTGAGAGCCCTTTCTGCATCTTTCTGTCTTATTATCTGTATAACAAAATTTATTTGAAGTCGATATTACTTCTGGTTCTTGAGCTATGGACGACGAAAAAAAAGTCGCGAACGTACGGACATACGGACGTACGGACGTACGTACACACGCTCGCACAGACATCTTTCTAAAAATCTTTTATTTCGACTCTAGGGACCTTGAAACGTCGAGAAATGTCAAAATTTTCAATTTGACAAATCGGACCCATTACAATAACTTCCTATGGGAAGTTAATAAAAAACTATCTCAGGTCAACAATGAGTACTCTAAGGTTAAGTAACCTAGGAATTCTAGCCATAGAAATGCAAAAAACTGATGCGATTGACACCGAAAGAATAATAAAAGAATTTGTGTGTAAAAAACAAAGAAGACAAATAATTTAAACATTTTCTACGTTTTATAAATTATTAAATATGGGTAACGTACATAAGTCAATGTCAGTTGAGTTGCTTGCCACAATGTAATTAAAAAAATCAAATTTGCTTAATTTAAAAATCGAAACAAATGTTCATTAAAAATAAAAATATACGAAACTTTCCTTATTAAAATGAATACAAAAATTAAATTTTTGCTTTGTACTAGTAATAACCAAAATAAAGTGATTTAAAAAATTAAATATAATTTCTTAATCTTAATTTATTTTTTGAGCTTTATTTTATAGTGAGTATGCAATTTAAAACATTAACCAAATTTGAATGTTAGGTTCCTTAAAATGTGGTTACTTTCAATATGGTTATAATCGATATACATCACCTACAAATAAATGGATACTCTCTATGTATAGTTCATTATGGAAGAAATGGTAGTGTTCACCAACTTTGACAACTAAATTTGGGGCGGCAAAATTTGATCTGCCCCGGGCGGCAAAAACCCACGCTACGCCACTGACGCACGCACAGACATCTATCTAAAAATCTTTTATTTCGACTCTTAGGACATTGAAATTCGACAAATCGGACCGATTACAATAACTTCCTATGGAAAGTTAAAAATAATAAGAATGTTTTTTTCACTTTAGCCATGTGATGAATATCTTTACAAACAATTTCCTTAGACCTCAATCCAACACTTAAAAAAAATTATTTAAATATAGATTTTTTGAATAGAAAACACATTTCTTCATTCTTTTTCGATTTCTCTCAGTGTACAAAATAGGACTTTCTTACTGTCAAACTTACAAACATATGTTAATCTCTGACTCGACCCAAAAATAATCATTTGTTCCTGAATCAAAAAGTTTAATTTTTTTTTAAACTCATTCAAGACCTTGTGTATAATTTTGAACTTAATTTTAATTAGTATGTTTGTATATGTATATGTATGTCGAGAAGATTGACGCATGTCACATTCAAAACAAAACCTTTATAATAATTGACATACGTTATTTAACATGACAATGGCCCAAAGCAATGCTACGCACAGATATATGTATGTAAGTTTGTAGAGACGAAAGTAGTAAATTTAGATCTTATTTAAATTTCACTCGTCACACTTTTGAATTTCGATAAAACATAAAAGGTTTCCCCCAAAAACACATTATTACACTTCCAACCCCCAAAAATCCAAGTTATAACAAACATTACCATCACCACCTCCACTGCCACCGATAACACCGCCGCCGACGCCGCTTCCGTGCCACGACATCCATCCATACCGCACGGTCCTTCCTCGCAGTCCTTGTACCATCACCATTACCACAACTGATGCAAGGTCTTTTATTTTGTGTGTTTTGTTCACCCCAAAAGAGATTTCAATAGGCTCAAAACTACCTATAACCAACCAGGAGCAAAAGATTATCCGAAAGCAGTTACAATCAAAATCATTTTCCAAATAGCAATACAAAAGTAATAAAATATAAAGAGGGTTAAGAACGTCCGTATAAATTCGTATTCCTATATCCGTCCTTATACACCTCACCTCTATATAGCTTTATTTTTCGACTCTTTTATTTTTGTTTTACTTTATACGACGAACGATGACGACGACGATACAAAACCCCATGTAGTCCAAACGACCGACAAGGACGACGACGGATACGGAGGGGATATGGCCCTCATTCTAAAACGAAAAACGGGCACTTTATTTAAGAAACTCCTCGTTATCCAAAAAGGCTTGTTTCGATTCTATACTTATCAAAAAAGATAGTTCAACGATATACTTACCAACAACAACGAAATATGGAAGCATAGAAATAACATTAGAGGGGTTGAAAGCGAAAGGGTGGGCTAGGCCAGGCCAGGCCAAAAAGCTTAAGGTACCTTTACGAGTTTGAATCATTGTGCCGGTTTACAATGTGTGTTGGGAAAAACCGAACTTAGCGTCGTCGGTCGTTCCTGCTGTGTGTTCCTTTTGGAAAATGGTTGGCATCCGACCTTTTGTGGGATATTTTTTTCCCCCCCATACCTCTAGATCTAGATACACATATATATATTCTCTTGACTATGGCTATACCCCTTCCTGTTTTGGTCCTTAGATTTTGCTTGCTTTTAAACGGATATCGGATTAGAGCAAACTTTAGAGTCAGCACTATACCTAGGTATCTACATATATATACAAACCAATATGTAGCCGCACCCAAACCATTGTATGTCCTGGCTCCTGATGGGCAGATGGCATACATATATCTTTGGGAAAAAGGTATAAGCTGTTTTCCTTGTTCTTTCAACTTTGTCGGTTTTCGTCATTGGGAGAGTTCATTATGAAGCTCACTCAGTTGAGACTTGTATTCTTGTAGACTAAAAGTGATGGGTGGTACTTATGCTTAGGAGGATATATCGTGAAAGCTTGATGTTTGTTCATACAATCCCATGTCGAATAAAGGACTAACAAAAGAGAATGAGAGAGATAGAGAGATAGTTGCATGCATAGGTAAGGTATAACGAAATAAGTAAGGCATAAGTTGCCATTGTAATGACTAGAATTGTTCTTAAGTATTAATATAATTTATGTAGATAGAAGACGAGAGGGAATTGGACTTATGCCTAATGCATTTATAGGTAATGTCCTATAGGTTACATTGGTAAAGGATATTTCCTCCTCGTATGTATAAAGGATGTACTTAGAGATGTTGGACAGGACATGCGAGCAAGAGAGTAATTATAAATTCATTTATGTTAAATTCCTAAATGTATCTTCGAAATGGAATTGGAACCGCATGAGAGCACTTGAGGTGATGTTTTATACACTCTCTGGAGGGTATCCAAAAGCGTCATCGTCGTTGTCGTCGTTATCATTCGGTCGTCCTCTGAATATAAAGATGGTACTCGTATATAAGGAAAGGTGTTATGGTGTTTGATCATGCTCCTAACATCACGACACGAAACACATACTCAGTTCCTATATCTTTCTATCGTGGGATGAAATTTATACTCTCTCTAGGTCACAACTCATCGAGATAGATAATGTATAGAGGTACCTTCCCTACCTTAACCACTCGTAGCTAAGGTATGGCTTTAAGTTAAATTTATTGGTAAAAGAACTTCTCTATATGTTTTTTTAAGGTAGGTATACCCAACGTATACCCATCTCGTGAGAATTTATTAATATATTTCAAACATACCTATAATACACCTTATAGGACGAGTGAAGGTCCTACATCTATATAGCCTTTCTTTATTTGGTATAGTGGCATGTTTTAACCTTTTGTAAGACATTTCAATAGGTTCCACATTATTTATTGTCACTTGAAACAAAAGTTGAAATTTTGGGAAATTTATTTTAAGGTCGTTTTGAACTATGTGAAGCTAAAGAAAAGAGAAGGTACATGAGAAAAAGGTCAATTAATGGGCATATATTTTAGTTTACAAAACCTCAAAAATATAACCAAGTTTTATTCGTGTTTATTTTTCGGTTTTTCTTTTTGTTAAATAATATATTTGGTTGAAAATTGACAAATCATGTTGTTTTAAAATTAGACCATTATAGTTTAATCAAATTGACATAGATCGCACCACCTTTTAAAGGTTATCCGAACTCAATTACATTATAGGTTTGGAAAATGATATTTATACTGAGAGTAGGAAATGAGTTTTTCTTTGTCATACCTATAGTACCCAGTTTCAGCTAAATTACCTGCTCCTTAAGTTTAGAAATTAAACAACAAGTAGCACATGTTTAAAACGTTATTTTGAAAAGATTTCAACACTTTTTGCCAGCACTCAGGGAATTGCAAAGGCTGATTTATTAAAGTGTACTTCGCAATTTAAACACGAATTAAACTTCATACCTTTTTTTATATTGAAAATTGTTGGTTACCCTGAAGTTGTCAATCCCTATTTTCCAAAATGTTGCTTTTCCTCCCTTCAAACTTTACGAAGTTCAATCTACTTTTCAAATCTTGTATGGCTTTTTTAAACCATAGAAAAAATATTTAAAAAATTTGAACAGTAAAACCTGATTAAGAATGACCTAGTTTATTATAAACCCTATTTTATCGACCAATGACCTTACATACACGATTAGGTGAAAAACACGAATGTCAGAAACATTTAACAAACAGTTTTGTTTGGTATTTTAAATTGGAAAAAGACTCTCTTAAATAATATTAAAAAGCTTGCTGAACTCTTTCATTTCTTCTTTGGCTCTCTTCTTTGCCTTTCTTGATTATTAACTTAAGGTGGCGCTACAGGGGGCGGACCTGGGCCTAAACCAACATGCGTTTCCAGCTAGCTCGGTCCCTAGCTAGCTGTCTTCAGTTTCGCACGCCAAGTTGGTTGAGGTCGTCTTCCACCTGCGTACCTGAGTCGCGGTCTTCCTGTACTGTACTGTGCCGACCCTCTGAATTGAATTCTAAGACCTTCCGGGCTGGAGAGTTGATATCCATTCGCTCTGAGTGACCCAGCCTTCTAAGTCGTTGGACTTTTATTCTCTCAACCAGGTCAGTGTCGGACACAGTGTGTCCTTGTATCTTCTCCTCCACTCTCCATCTATGCAGACAGACGTGACCAAAAATCACCTGAAGAATTTTCCCTCGAAGTATCTTAATAAGCTCTCATCTTTCTTTGACAGGGTCCAATCCTCAATATATGCCATAAATGAGAAACACTTTGATAAGCGTCTTATAGATTGTGACTTTAGATGCTCGAGAGTGGTTTTTACTACCCAATTGCCTTCTAAGTTCAAAGAAGCAGTGGTTTGCAAGAGTTATTCCTCGTTTGATTTTATTGCTGTGCTTAGTTGGACAAAGTCCTTAACCACCTCAAAGTTATAGCTGTCCATGGTGACGTTTTGTCCAAGACGTCGTCGTTCAATATCATTTTTTGATGGCAGCATACATTGGGTTTTTCAATAAGAGCGCTACAAAAAGTTTTTTTTTTTAATAAAACAAAAACAATTTTGGATATCAATGAAATTCTTTATTCCTGTGAAAGTACGATTGATGTCATTATGTATGGAACTCAATTTCTTTTGCATGGTCACCATGGGTACGCTTGCAGAAGCCCAGGCACTAAACCCAATTTTAGACGGTTTTCAAGCAAAAATTTGCCGATACTGTTCCAATTTCAAGTTCGATATTTGTACGAAGTTCATCAATCGTCGATGGCTTGCTGGCATAGACCAAGGACTTCACAAAACCCCACAGGAAATAGTCTAAAGGCGTCAAATCGCACGACCAAGGCGGCCAAGCGACTGTAACATTTCGTGAGATAACACGTTCTTCAAACTTGGTTTCAAATAAATTGATTGTGACATTCGCTGTGTGGCTTGTGGCGCCCGTCCTATTGGAACCACATGTCATCCAAGTCCATATCATCCAATTGAGGCCAAAAATATTCGGTTATCATTAAACGGTAGAGATCCCCAATCACAGTAACGTGCCGGTCTTGATCATCACAAAAAAGTACGGCCCAATGACGCCGCCGCGGCCGCCGCCCGGCCTATAAACCACACCAAACCGTAATTTTTTCGGGATGCAATGATGACTCATGGAGTACGTGTGGATTGCTGCCTGACCAATACCTCATATTTTGTTTATGAGGTTTTGGTTTGTTTCGCTGAAGTTGATTTTTCGACAAAAATCCAAATCATTTTCAAGTTGTTGCTCAGCCCAGTTCGCGAACATACGACGCTTCTGGTGGTCAAGCGGCTTCAGTTCTTGCGTCAATTTAATGTTGTAAGGATGAAGGCCAAGATCTCGTGGAAAAATTCGTCACATCGACGTCACAGAGATGCCCAACGCTTGAGAACGACGTGTGAGAGACACATTTGAGCTTTCTGCAACTGAAACCTCAGGTGCAGCAATATTCTCATTCTCGGCACTACGGGCAGTTCTTTGTCTCACTGACACGGGAACATTTTGTACTGTGCCTCTGGATTCAAATTTTTCCACTAGACGCTCAATTGTTGATCTGCTTGGACGATTATGACGACCATAAATTGGACGTATGTAGCGCTCTTAACGTTGAGGCCACTGACTCCGAATTTCAGAAGTAAATTTTAATAATTTCGACTCGTTGTTGGCTCGTATATCTTTCCGTCATAAAATGCCAAATCTTACTGAAGAGGAATGTCAAAATAGCAGCAAGAAATATGGAGTCGTTTGATGTCCCTGTAGCTCTACTTTTGTAGCGTCCCTATAGAAAAACCCTGTACTTGGCCTTGCCATCATTGACCACCCGTCTTCTCCTCTTCCGTCACAATCCTCAAAAACGCACTACTGACATCACGCTTTGATCTTCCAATTATGTCAATATAGCGGACGAATCCGAGTAGTTGGATATACTTTTGGAAGATTCCTTCCACACCGATATTGAAGAAGTCCCACGACAGTGTATCACCTTGTCTAAAACCGTTGTTGACATCAAAAGCAGTTTTGATGCATTCTCCATCGTCATTCTACACAAACGGATAAGTTTGATAGGGATGCCAAAACTAGACATTGTTCTTTAAAGATTTCCCTATAGATGCTGTCATACGCGGCTTTTAAATCGATAAAGAGATGGGAGGCATCGATTTGATGTTATTGATTTCCTGGGATTTTTCCAAGATCTGCCGTAATGTGAATATTAAGTCAATGGTTGACTTTCCTGGTCTAAGGCCACACTGATATAGACCTATCAGGTTGCTGACGAACGGATTCAGACGTTCACATAATACAACCGAAAGAATCTTATATGTTATGTTCATGAGAATGATGTGTATGTAGTTGACGAAATTTAGAGTTTCTTATTTTTTGAGTATTCGGCAAACTATACTGAAATTTCACTCATCGGGTAAGCTTTCTTCCAATCATATATTGCAGATGAGTTGGTGCCTGCTCCTTACCTGGTCATTACCTGCTGCTTTGAATAATTCGGCAGCGATGCTGTCAGCTTCAGCAGCTTTGTTGGTCTTCAGTTTGGGTATAGCTATCTTCACTTCATTGAAGTCTGGTAGGCGAAATTGTTTTTCTGCATCGCCTAAATTGCCTTTCACATTCACCAAATTTTAATTATGAAAATGACATTGAAACTTTGGTTTGGAATTATTTTCGGTCAGAATTTATTTTTACAAACAACAATATCCACAAAACAAATGACTCAAAATTTTCAAAAATGAATACTTTCAAAAAAACCATCAAAAAGCAAACAATTCAAAAGATACAAAATCCCAAAAATTCACGAAGCATGAGATCCTTTTCTTCAACCTTCACAATGAAGTGATCTTATTCTGCCATCATTTTTAAAGTTTCATGATATTTAATGTTTCAGACTTTGAGGATTCTCTTGCTCTCACGGGATTTTGGCTTGATATGATTGTGAGTTTTTGGGTTTTCTGGTTTTTAATATTTCTCGGTATATAATTTTGAGTATTCGAAGTTATTATTTTCAACATTCTTTTGTTTTGGGATTCTGAAGTTTCATGATTTTTGGTTTTTGATTTACAAGAAAAATACTGTGTAACAAATGTCAATTATGTTCAGTCTGAATAACAGTGGAAGCACATACATAGATTGCTCAGACACTTTTATGGACTTCTGTTTATTTTGAAACAGCTATCTACTTGGCCAATATACAGCAATAAATAATACAGATTTCTAAGGACGTAATTAAGCATAAATGGAAGACTGCAGAGCCCGAAATTCTTAAAACCAATATAAATTTATTGGATTTCAAATTGAGCTTCTTTTTATTTAAATAACATTCTCAAGTGATAATCTTGTCTTTTTACTTTCAAAAACCTGTATTGCGACTTATTTAAAATGTTAAAAGAAAACAAAAAACATTAATCTTTCGACCCAAAGTTTAAATTAAAAAATTGTTGCACTTCTTTAATACCATCCTTTCAAACAAACCTAAACAAACCGTTTACAATTATTACAACATCGTTTTCGAGTTGTAAAAACAATTCAAAACACATTTACGAATACATATTTCGAAACAGATTTTCTGTTCAAGTACGTAACAACCCACTTCGTCCTGTACGAGTATACCTTAAAATAAAACAAACACACAATTTAATCAGCCCCGGACATCATTGAATTTTCAGTAACATCATAAACTTTTGTATACCATAGAGGTTTTGGTATTAAAAATTCCAATGACCAGACCATACAGTCCAACTATAGCTTTTCAATTCAAAACGTAGGTATACGAGTACATATGTTTGAAAATTTTTGAATCACAACTACCTTTGGAATCATGAGCTGTTGGGCAGTGGGCATTGGCATTAGGCTGGGCTGGGCATGGCATTGTGTTTTGAATTAAAACCAAAAATCTGAATACATTATAAGACGAACAATCCAACCAAAATCATGTTCCACACAGGTTGGGGGGATGGTTTCCAATATGACTACAAGTATAGTATTGCAGGACTATCAAAACCACCTTCCTTCCTACCTATGAGTTATAAAACACAGTTAACTCCCTTTTCGAATTCCAAAACTCTAAAACAATTATCAAAACCTAAACAAAAATTCACAAAAACCAATTATCCCTCCACTTTGTTTTGTGTTGACAAATCAATGCAAAAACCAAAAACCATCGCAATTGCCTCGCCTCGCCTCGCCTCGCCTCGCCTCGCCTCGCCTTGCCTTGCCTTGCTTTGGCCTGGCAGGATTCCACTGCCCCTCGCCCTCGATAAACTCCAACGCCCCCAACACAATCGTTTGGATTCGGCCGAGATTTGAGAATGGCCAAGAATTGCAAGTAGTTGCAATAATAGTTCCGCATTGTATAGGTATATGTGTTCCTTCATATATAGGTAACCGTTTTCAACCCCTGTCCCTGTTCCTATCCCTGTCCCAGTGCCAACTTCGGCTTCAGCCTGCTTCTGCTGCTGATGGCCATTGTCCGAGAGTTCATATCCCATTTAACCATCATATATGAAAAGCAAAAGCGCTTTATTTGAAAACATTGGGTTGCTCATTGGTTCGTTGTGGGAAACAGCAACACAGGAGTCTTATTTGCATTTTCAAACGAGTTGATGAAGTAAATGGACTCGTTGATCGTCCATGGACAAGAAACGAATTTGCTGCTATCTATATATGATGATGGTGGTTGGGTTCAATCAATCTGAAAACCAAATGCAGGTAAACAGAATTGATTAATCCCATTTGGAATGTTGCTCTTCGTCCGTCTGTCCCGTCCGGTCCGTTCGTTTGTCTGTTTATGGCACAGTTTGTCCGTTAACGTCGCTCGTCGCTCGTCGCTCGTCGTCGTCATCGTCATCGTCATTGTCGACGTCCCCCACCCCTCGTCCCTATATGATTTGGTTGTTAGAGTCGTTTGGGGTGGCGCAGCTGGCTGTGAGCAGCGGGCAACGGGGGGTACAGTAATTGTTGTTTGAAATTTGATTTGCAACTGCTATTGAGGTGATTAGTGACACGCTAACACTTGCGTGGTGTGGTTATTTTAGTCACGTAGTTTTGGGGTGATGTAAAGAAAAAACACAACACAACACAAACACTCCACAAAAACACAAAAATAATGGATACCAAAACCTAAAACCATCAAAGCCGGAGTAAACTAAACAAAGCTAATTACCGACGGCGAAGGCTATTTCCGTATTAAATGTAGCATTTAAAGTGTATTTTGTATTGCAACTAAAAAAAAGAGTGGTGGTTGGTAAAAGAGGGGATGAAAGGGGAGTTGTGTTTTGTTAAAAAAGCAGTCATTTATGGGAAAAAAGCTAATGAAATCCATGTGAGGTGAAAGCCAATATGATAATTTTTTTAAGCAATGACTTTCTAACTTCAATTCTTATAGGATTTACCTAGTTAGGAAAAAAAAACAGAGTGGCAAACCATTTAAGTCATGGGGTTAGCAATTTTATTGCCACACTCTCAATCGATAGTAAATTGACCAAAGAGAAAAAAAGCACATTAAGGGTTGCCTTTTGAATAAAATAATCTTCGAACACTTGAGGGTAATTTCTGGAATTTAATTTTCCAACCCTACTATTTGCTATTAGAATCACGGTGGTGTACAGTAGATAGACTTTTGCGAACCCCTACAACAAACATTTTGAAGGGGACCACTGCTTTCTATTTCCATTTTGTCTAATTCGCTTAAACAATTAACTTTCGAAGCTATAGGGTTTGAAACTAAAGAATCTTTTGGGTGCTTAAAGTTTCCTAAGAAAAATTATAAAATATATGAAGATAAAGTATTATATGTTAAGGCTGATCAAAAGACCCATTTGTTGTACTCGTGGCGTAGCGTGATAGTTAGTGTGTAGGCCCCGAAGGTTGAGGCTATTAGAATTTTCTTGCAGCGTGATTTCGACAAGATTCAGCGATATTGCGACGACAGGAAACTGAAAATAAATGTCCAGAAGTCGGAGACAATTCTGTTCCGGACTCCGTTGGCTATAGGGCCACGAGGGATACGTGCAAGAATTGGCGTAAGATGGTCATCGTTGATCTTAACGGGCAGCGATTAACGAGCAAAAGTGAAGTGAAGTACCTCGGTATCTGGTTAGATCAGCATTTATATCTCGACAGACATATAAATGCTGTTCTTCTGACCAGGGCCAGAGGAGCCTTGGCTCTGACGAAACGGCTGTTTTACAGCAGTCGGCTTGACCCCATAGTGAAGGTAATTTGTTACATAGCCCTGATACTGCCGATGATCGTTTATGGTTGTCCTGTGTGGTTCAACGTTGCCCCTTCATAGATGGAGAAGTTTTGGGTGTTCGAGCGGCAGTGTTTACGACGCTGTACCGGCTTATATCGAACAGCCGAATCTTCTTTCATGAGTTACTATTCCAACTAGGTCCTATACAACGGGGCTCGAATCAACAGAATTGACAATTTCGTGATAAAACTTGTTCGAGGTCACATTGCAAGAGCTATGTCTACGAGCAACAAATTAATTTTTCGAGCGTTCTATTCCGAACGGCCACAACGAGTATTTTGAGAGTGCACGCTTGAGCGGCTTTATTCCACCAGAGGCATTCCTCTGATACAGGATAGATTGGCAGTTCCGCTAATCTACCACGTCAGTCGACGAACCGTGGATAGGCGTAGATAACCGTGGATCGGGACGTCATGGCACAAGGCGGAGCAGAGCTCCTTCGGTTCAGTAGGACTGTGTCCGAACGGGACCGAACTGATAGGGTGAAGCAGGAGAACCAGTTTTGGTGGCTTCAATCGGCACTTGATAGTGGGTAGTCGGGATGGGGTTTTAAGCCTTGGCCGGCTTACATACTTGTTTTATTGTTTAGGGTTAAGTTTAAAGTAGAATAGGCATGGTGGCACAAAAAAAAAATATAAAAAAAATTAAAAAAATTAAAAAAAGAAAAAAAAAGGACAACAAAATATGAAAAAACAAAAAATGTTAGTCAGATTTGCTGCTGTGGTTGTTCTAGTCTTAAGTAGTTTATAGGTAGAGTAGGTAGTTTAAGTTAGCTTTAAGTTTTATATTAAGGACCCAATTTAAAGTAGTTTTCAAGTAAAAATAAAAAAAGATATTGAAATTATTTTTTTTTTAAATTTTCTAATAAACAAAAATAAATAAAATGAATTACAGGAAAATAGATCTTAGGGCCGAAAGGCATTAGTATTAAGTGTTATATTTGAACTTAGAGTATCCGTATGGGACCAGTAAGTTAGTTGTAAGTTATGGTTAATTAGGCTAGTTTTATGAATTTTTGTTTAGCTTTAAGATAGTTTTAGGATTGAATTAATAAAAATGAATTAAAAATAAAATGCACGACTGGGTCGCACGAACTTGCTCCTGTATGCAAAGAGTCTGTTTAAAAAAGTATCTATATAATATTTAAAAATATACCTGTAAAATAAGTTTGTCTTCAAAGATATAAATGCCATTTGATTTGTCGAAAAAACCTCCATTTTTCAATTTTTTGGGAGGGGGTTACATTTAATACAGTTAAAATAATTTAAAAAATACTAATTTAAGATTCAAAATTTTACCTGAAAAATAAGTTTGTCTTCAAAAATTTAAATGCCATTCTATAAATCAAAAAACCCTTGATTTTTCAAATTTTTTTTTTGAAAATCGTTAGAGCGGTTTCTTTTAAAATTATTTTTTTATATATAAAATTTTTCAATTTTGTTCTAAAAATATTTTTGGTATGCAGTTGTTTAGTGATTGTAAATATACGCTCTACATTTGAATTTCGTAAAAAAATGTTCACCCGTTTTTGAGATATAGAATTTTGAAAAAAAAAATTTAAATATTTTTTTAAAAATCCAAACAATAAAAAATTGCACTTTTGATAATCAAATATTGTTAGGACAACATAAGAGCTCGTTCAGAAAAAAAATTATTGAAATCGGTTCAAAAGTTGCTGAGAAAATTAAAAAACAAAAAAACGGTTCTATGAGCGGTACCTTTCCTGAGCAATACAAAAATATGTTTTTCTTATTAAAAGAAGCCAAGTTAAAAATAAAATTTTAGAGAAAATTAAAAAAAAATCTATCGGTTTGTTTTTGAGAAAATTCGAATTATCGTTTTTTGACCAAAAAAATTGTATGGGGGCCACTGTTAGTTTTGTTCTTAAAAAAAAAAATGAAAAAAACGCCTAACGCAAATCTGCTCAAAACCTTAACTTCCCAGTTTGAACTCAATCGACCCAATGGTTTAGGCTGTAGGAGCGTGGACAGACAGACAAAATTGACCGGACGGAATCGCGGGACCCACTTTTTTCGACTTCTCATTTTTTGATTAAAATCTCGAGTTCGAAATTTTGCACGAATGCAAAACTTGCCATATAGTTCCTATATGTCGCAAGTAAAAAGTGTGTAGGACTGTCATGCCAAAGGTCTTGGGTTCAATTCCTAACTAAGTTTTTTTACGGGTACTGCCTCTTGCTAGGAATTAACGAACCCTTCAAGAGTAGTTTTTATCGTTAATAGTATACTTTCTCAAATAAGCCATTCCGAGTCGGCATACAAACTTGAGTTGTAAGTCCCTAAGCCCGTTGTCTACGAGCTTTTATGATAGCTTATTATATTATTACAGACTCATTCCATTCCATGAGCTAAAGGATTTTGTATCATTTTTGTATCATATATAAAAAAAGTCTTCTATGATCATTGATCAAAGAAAGACCCTGATGTCTTTCTTTGATCAATGATCATAGAAGATTTTTTTTCTGTTCAAATGAAAATGTCTTACTTGTTTGATTTAAGGGAAGGTATCGGTGCAAGTTAGTATTAGGGCTTTGAATTTTAAAATGGATGGAAAAAACGAAGAAAGGTTGCATTCCACAATCGTCATTAGTTGCTCAAAATATGCCCGAAATCAAGTTTAAAGGTGAATTGATGGAGATTCATAGAAGTTTTAGTGTTGCTGCAGAATTGTTTGATTAGTGAAATTCAAGTGGTTATTTTGTGATATATCGATAAACTTCAAATGCCACTGCGTCTTCTCTCTGGAGCATAAATCAGGCTGAATTTGACCAATGTCATATATATTTGTTCGCATAGTATACACGGTAAAATCAATAGTGAGGGTCTGAATTGACAGCGTCATTCTTCAAAGAAATATTGCTGGAACAGTAACTTTTTCGGATGTTTTGGACTCCATTCGGTCTCATGTGGATTGGTATAGACATTCATCCGGAAAAGTTCCCCATCTGTAAAGATTTTTTATTAAATTTAGAGACAGTTTTGAACTGCTTCAGAGCGCATGTATGTTTATGGTCGTAGATCAATTGAATTTAGTACTAGTGCCAAAGTTAAGGTATTTGTAAGGTCGAGTTCCTGTAAGAGTATTGAAATCCACTTTCATGGTTTCCCTTTCGCTATCTCACGGAGATTAGCGATGCTTTCTGCAGTTATCACGGCGCCGGCCGAGATGTACGAAAGTTGTTTAAAGTTTCCTTAACTAATTTACTCTATCTTATCCACCAACCTCTGCAAATAGTAGCTTTTTCCCATTAAAAATATTATGTCTAGCATTTGAAACACAGGGACATTTCAACGCATATGCCCTTCCCTGATGATTTTGAAGAACCTACAAAAAATGTTACTGTCATATTGTGTAGCCTTAACAAAAAGACCGCTATAGACTGTCAGTTTCAGTTCAGTTTCTATTAATAGCTTTTTAGTTTAAGGTGTCAAAATGAATTACAAGAATGATATTTTTTCATTCAAGTACAAAAATAGTGGTAATTCAAAATCAAAATTTCACGCAATGTAGGAAACTTTTGGAAAGGTGTAGTTGCAATACTGAACAAGTAGAAAAATATAAGACAGATGCAAGGCGTGGAAATTTATAGTTTGACACTAAGCTCTTAAGGAGAACTAAAAAAACGGAAATTTAATTAAAAAAAAAAGAAAGAAAGCTATGGGCGATAAGTACCTTTTATAAAAGGCCAATGACATCAAACTCCCATTTTGAAGAATAACTTAAATTTGGACCAATATAACAGAAACGAATTTATTTAATTATTATTTTTTTTAAGTCATTATGTAAAAAAAAGTCTAAGATGATACCCACTGTGATAAATTCCCATCGGTGCCAAATGCTGTTTTGTGTAATAAGCCAAATTGGCACTAAGAAACTTCAAAAAAATATGCACTCAAAAATAAGACCCCTTCCCATAAAAATAGTAAATGCAAACATTTTTGTTTACGATGATGTTTGCATTAAGCTTCCTTTATCACTCTTAAACTTTAACTGAGTTTCTTAATAGAAACTTACTAACTAACTTTTGTGTTTGACCGTTTTTTTACAAATCTAAAGTGTGGTTAAATTTTAAGGGCCGATGTTGAATGTAAACCACACCTTAACGTCAAGTAGTTCTCATCTACATTTCATCGGACATTTCTCAATTTCAGCCTAAATCAATTTGAACTATGGAAAGATACACACTCGAGCAAAGTGTTAAAGTTATTTAGACTTATTATGAAAATGGTCGTTCAAATCAAAATTCACATCATGCTCGTACTGCAGAAAATATTGCTGCTGTTCACGATAGTATGGCTGAAGAGCAGCCCACCTCAACTCGTCGTCGTGCCCAAAAATTGCACCTTGATGAACCTTATGCATTTAGACTCAAGAACCAAAGCCTCTTCACCATTTCAAGCTTCGTCAATGGTCAGAATGGTGGCAAGAAATGGCAACAGTGAATGATCATTTTCCGAAGAAAATCATCTTCAGTAATGACTAATGAGGAAAATTTTCACTTCAGTGGATTTGTCAATATAAGCAGAATTCGGGCTAATAATAATCCAAGGGTGATTGTTGAAATATCAATGCAACCACAAAGAGTGGTGGTTTATGGCCTGGCGGCATAATCGGGCAGAATTTTTTTCATAATGAGGCCGATCCGGCAGTTACTGTGAATATTGTTTGCTATCGTGAGATCATAAGAAACTTTTGATGGCCCGAAATGGAAGAAACGGATGTGGACAATATGTGGCTTAAACAGAACACAACATACGAAACAATAGCTCTTTTGCGCAACAAATTCAACAAATTCAATGGCGGTGATATCTCACGTGGTGGCAATATCAATTGGATGCAAAGATCATGTGATTTGAAACCGATGGACTTCTTTCTTCGAGATAATTTGAAAGAAGATGTTTACGTCCATAAGCCAGTAACAATTCAAGAGCTAAAGGATGAGATAATTCGGCACATTAACGGCATAGTCCATAGAACCTCAATTATATGCCTCAGTGTCATCCAATATTTTAATCCCTTGGATGGAGGTGTGCCACTGAGGTCGCGACTGCCATTTGGTCAATATTTTGTTAAATACACAATTGAACTATACCAATTGTATCATAATAAAAAGAAATTACAATGATTTTCCACATAATTAGTGTTTTATTCAAAATCAGTATCGGCCCTCAAAATGTAACCACACTTTATATTCGTACGACATTCAAAATTATAATGTTCTTCTATAAATAAAGTTAAATAAGCTGTAACCACATTTGTTTAAACCTAAATTTTTGGGTTTTCCAGAGCAAGAACTGGAAGTTCTGTGCAAGAACTGACTTCACCCCTCTTATTCCCCTTAAATTGTATTTAATGCAATCCGAGCTTAGGGTACTTGTAACGACGTACATATAAATTAACTCTCCACCAAAGTTTACAGATGTCAGAATTTATTTCGAAGTGAACATCTTCATTTTGTAGACCATTGGATTTGGTCAGTGTGTTAATGTTCTCTACGAAAGTGAAGGCCAAAATTTAGCAAACTATTCGCAAATGCTTTCTCTGGTTCCAAATATAATCATAAGAAATTGATTTTCCTTGCTGAACTAGTTTCAGTTTCTTTAATCCAATAAAGAACCAAAACCTAATGAAATATAGTTTTCAATATTTCAAAGTTGTTCTAAAACTTAAAAACCTAAAAAAAAAGAAGAAAAACTAAAAACAAATATAAAATTAAATAAAATCCTACATCCGTTTGCTTTACACACAGAGAACAAAAAGCAGCTAATTATCACAATGTCCGGTCTCATTTAAACAATGAAACTGTGTCAGTTGAAACTTTTACCCTACAAAAACATATTAAACCATTTGTTCTTTAGTATAGTATCTTTTTTCTTCTCTGTACATCATCGTCACCCCCACCCCCCTCCAACTTCACATTTCCACATTCCACCTGCACCTAAAGAGGGTTGACTGATATTTTCAAATGAATAGTCATTTAGAATAGAGGTACCATCAAGTTACCTTGTTGCCGTTTTTGTCTTTTTTTTCTTTTAGTTGTTCTCATCGTTCCTCCACTCCTCCTCCTCTGAACCTCTGATGCCGCCTTAAATGACCAACATTATTTTCACCATCATCATATCTTTTCCCTTGGGTTGCACCACCTGGTGAACGAAAATAGAAAAACCAACCAAAACAACAGAACGTTTTCCCAGAGAAAAGTTGCTCGCTCGCCCCCTAATGTCCTATCTTCTATCCGCATTTCAATTTCGAAAGCACGAAAGACGAAAGCAAAATCCGAACCCAAAAACTCAAAAAACAAAAAAAAAAAAGAATTGCATAAAAGGATTTCGGCTGGAATCCTATGAGATTCTTTGTCCTACCGCTTTCACTAAAAACGAAATTTAATCAACCGAACTTTTAGACATTTTTCATTGTGATTTATTGTTTTCACATTCCCCTGGTCGAGGCTTTGCTACCAAACAGAATCAAAAAACCAAAAAAGAATACGAGTTAAAAAAAGGGTATAAATTCGAGTATGGGACGAGCAACGTCGACGACGAAAGTTGAAAAGCTGACCTATTTTAGGGGCATTTCCTGTCTGCATCGGCGTTTTTCCATACCTATACCTATAATCTGATGCTTTTGCTGCTGCTACTGCTGCTGCTGCGAAATGAACGCAAAATGGCGCTTTATAGATTTTTATCCCCCGCATTAGGGATGGTCATGTTAATGTTTATCTACCTGCATTAACTATATAAATGGTGAATAATAAATTAGGTTAAATGTGGGTTAGTTTTGTTTTTTAGGTTAAAACGGGATTTAACTTTCATTTTTGATAATGGTGATGACTTTAAGCCTGGTCTGATAAATTTATTAACTATCTCAGGTTGAATTTTTCATTATTTTGAAAAAAATCACCCTATGCATAGATACTTTTTTCACGCTGTTATTTGTTACAAAACTTAATAAAGTGCAATTTCTTCTTAAAGCTATTTATTAGAAGAACATTAACAATAAAACTTATCTCGTTGTTGAAAACAACCTTTTCTGTCTTGTTTTTCATTTTCTGTGTCTTTTTGAACTTTTCCCACAGATAGTGAAGCAGCAAGAGAAGCACAAAAAAATATTTGAAAGTAAAAACACAAGTTCCTGCTACCAGTAGTTTTGCGAGATTTTTTCTGTTTTTGGTTCAATACTTTCAATTTTAAAACTTGTCTTCCTAGAGTTGCTGGCTTGTGAAAAACTTTTGTATAGAACAACAAACAATGTAAAATCAAGACAGATGCGTGGCAGTGGGAATACACAGTAACCGGAGAGAATTTGTTGTTCGTCTATATTCTAGACTCTATATACATTTTTATATCCTTTCCTACAATAACCGGGTTTGGTAGGGTTGGGTTTTTGCATCCCACCTGAAAGTTTTTTGGGGGATCCACCATCATCATCCACGGTCTGAAAAAAGTTTGTTAATTTGTATCTGAAGTCTTTATCGGTCCACGAAAATAAAAATAAAAATTACAAAAACAGTAAAAAAAAAAATACATACAACTTGATGGAGTGACTTTATCAAAAAGTTTTTGTGCGTATAGCATCGGTTGTACGCAGGGGTATATTCTATGTACCTAGCCTTTTCTTTATATTATTTTGTTATAAGGTGTTTTTAAGAGTAGATGGTATACAAAGTACGTGTCTGATGGTAAAAATAGTGCGCGCTTTACGGATTGGATTTTCTGAACAATATCTTTGATGAGAACTTAAACTTTTGATATACTCGCGTATACATAATATTTGAAACTTTCATAAACGAGGATTTTCAAAAGCAAAAAATGATGTGGATGGATAGGTAAAAGTTTTAAAGTTTTTTGTTTTCTTTTGATTTTAGCACAGAACTCTTGTCACTCAATATTAAGGTAAGTTTTAGAAAATGCCAGTAAAACTTAAAATTCATAGCTTTTGAAGCTTAATTTTAAATACTTTCTCGTCTCATCATAAGTGGATATTTTGTTGAAAAGCTATTTTTGTAAGAAAAAAAAGGGGTAAACTATTTTAAGATAAAACAAATTCAATGAAGATTTTAATCAATCCCTAGAAAGTTTTTCAAAGATATCAAAAAGAGGCTATAGAAAGGGTGTTAAAAATGAAAGTTTTCATGTTAAATAATGTTATGTGTGAAAATGAGAGTATCGTCAAATATACTAGCGCGGATAAAATAATATAGTATCAATAAGTCGAAAAAACAAAACCTTAAACTTGGATCTGGCTAACTCGCTTAGCACTGATTTAAATCACTAAACTGAATTTCAAATTAAAAGATTTAATAACAAAACGAGATATAACCCCTTATCCATGTGATTTTTGAATAGAAAATTCGACTTAATATTTATAAACTAAACTTTTGTTGGCATTTGAGTGCATTAAGGATTTTGCTTACTTAGGATTTTAGAGACTTATTTGTTTGGTACTTCATTAATGGTGTAACCTGAGTTGCTTCGTATATTGTTTTGTTTGAAAACCACTTCTTATCTGGCTTTCAAAACATTTTTTTTTTATATTGTGCGCGCACTAACGGGGTTATGAATACCCCTATAATGATTAAAACACAGTGCGAGCATCGAGCAATTAGGAAAGGAGGATCGGATCTGCACATTGCAATGAGTGGGAAATATTGAGTCAGATAAAGCATTCCACATTCGTGTTGTGCGGCTAAAGAAAGAATCTCTGTACTTAACAGTACGTCCGAAATTGGGCTCAAGGGTAAACTGATGAGCATTCCTAGCAGTACGGGTATTACGGTTGAATAGTTTAAGATGAGGAATGCAACTGACTATTTCACTAGAGCATTGTTTATAAAAATAACGATAAAACAATGACAGGCATGAGACCTTGCAGTGGTGTTCAAGAGAAGCAAATGTCTCGGTGAGAGAACGATCTCCTATCATTTTTAGAGATCTTTTTTCAACTCTATCTAGAAGACGTTATTGGGGCTCCAGCCCAAATATGAGAGTTATACTCGAGTTTAGGACGAATAAAAGCTTTGAAAATTATAGCCATCGTCGGAGAAAATCTAAAAACTTAGCAGACTTTTTGGCGATGTAAAACATGTGATCAATCCACAACAAGTGGTTTGTAATGCACAATGCACATACCTAGTACTGATAGCTGTTCAGTCTCCTCGATGCAAGTACCACTCATGGATAGTGGCATTGTAGGAGGGTTACGCTTTTGTGACAGTATAGACATCATTGAGTTTTCGAAGAATTAAATTCTACACGGTTTTTAACTTCCCATAGGAAGTTATTGTAATGGGTCCTATTTGTCAAATTGAAAATTTTGACATTTCTCGACGTTTCAAGGTATCTAGAGTCGAAATAAAAGATTTTTAGAAAGATGTCTGTGCATGCGTGTGTACATACGTTCGTACGTCCGCACGTTTGGGAAGTTTTTTTTGTCGTCCATGACCATAGCTCAAGAACCAGAAGAGATATTGGCTTCAAATAAATGTTTGTATACAGATAATAAGGCAGAAAGATAAAGGGCTCTCATGAAAATTGCGTTTTGTGGTTTTTTTACCATAGCAGTTTAAAAAAAAGGTGACAATTTTGGTTAACCCTTAATAAACCCTTAATAAACCATGAACCAATGACGCTAGAGACTTGAATTAAATTTTAATATTATATATTGTAACGTGATACAAAACAAGTCTATTTTTTGAAAAACATCCAATTAACGGTTTTTTTTATAAATCAAAAAAACTGAAAAAAAAAAATTTGTCACCTCGAACATTTTACGACTTAAATATGATTTCATCTCCAAAATAATTTTGTGCAACGGAGAATAATGTTTTTGACATTCGATAAAATTTTGAGAAAAATCCAACAGACAGTTTTTTTTTATAAAAAATAAAAACCTAAAAAAAATGTATAAAATTAGTAAAAATTGATTTTCGATTTAAATATCTTTTCAAAACTTTGAGATATTGGCTTTAAACTACTTTTATCTTTCAAAAAATATTGTTGTCAACATTCAGTAAAATTTTGAAAAAAATCCAATTGAAAAAAAATTCAACAAAATTTGGTAAAACTTTACTTTCTACTCAAAAAGCTTTTCAAAAATTAAAAATATTGGCTTCAAACTTATTTTATTTCACAGAAAATATTGTTTTCGATATTCAGCAATTTTTTTTTTTTAAAAATCAACAGTCCGTTTTTTCATAAAAAAATAAAATCTACAAGAAATAGTACGCAAATTTGGTAAAAATTAATACATATAGACAAACTTTTAAGCAAGACAAATCGACAGACGGGATGGGAAGTTATCAGTGTGGGTCGCATCCCAGCCTCTTTTATTGATTCCCCATTCTACAATGCTGTCAAGATCATGAGCTTATCATACGCTGCCGTTGTAAATCCACATTCGAAGAACAAGGACGAGAATCTAAAAACCAATATGAAAAGTACTGTCATGTCATCATCGAAATAATTTAGTGGGTTAGAAGTTTCAGACAATAGAAAACGGAGCCCTTGGGCACACCAGCATTTATTTTGTGGATATCAGATTTGAACCCGTCCAATACTACTTGAATTGAACGGTCCGAAAAGTAATTTCTAACCCAGCAAAGAAGAGATTCATCAATACCAAAAGCACACATTTTCGATAAGAGAGCTTGATGCCAAACTCTATCAAATGCCTATGGAATGATCACATATTTGTTATTGCCAAAAACGCTGCTAGGTGCTTAGGATTTCTCCGACGGCTCAAAAATATGTTCACCCCTTCTGTTCTGGCTGAAATATACAAAGCCTTCATTCGTCCAAAAATTTAAATATAATATGCATATTTAGACAATTGCCCCTAAAACAAGTTTAAGTAAATTAAGAGCTTTGAAAATAATAAGCGATAGAACTATAACCGAAATATTTATATCCCTCGAACACCACCGCAACGTTTCATGCCAGCCAAGAAATAAGCCAGCCAGGACACTTTTCTTGGAAAACTCCGGACTGTGAATTTAAAAATGTTTGTCCCATTTTTGAAGGAAATTTGAACAATTTTAATACCTATGTTGTTAAAGCTCCAAAAGTTACTACCGTTCAAAAAGTGTGTGTTTTTTTAAATGAAACGGACTATTATGGAACCCTATCTAACAAAATAAACATTTAATTTGTGAAAGTAAGTAGAATTCTAAGGAATACAATAATGATGCCAAAAGAAATTTACAACAAACAATGGCTGTTCAAATATAATCAATATACCATTTCCGAAATTAGGTACACATTATTGACTTAAAGATTCGCTGAGTGCCCATGAGGGACAGGAAAACAAATTCTGAGTCCATCCGAAAAAAAATATATATTTAGCATCTTATCAGCATTACATAAGCAAATAAGATTCATGCGTCAACAAATTTCCGTTTTACTCTAAACTCTAAATAAACAAGAAACACAACATCCAATAAATTGTAAATCTTTCGATATAAAAATGCATTTCAAAGTAAATACAACATTTTGCATGACAAATTTCCTGTGACTTTCTTACGTACAAAATGTTTACATTTAGTTTTTTTTCAATTTAAGCTACGTAAACTCATTTTTATATCAAAAATAAAAGAAACAATAAAATATACAATATTTTTGCTTTGCTTTTAGTTCAATGATGCGAGATATTATGTTTACGGAGATATTTATATCTATATAAACTAAAAGAAAATGGTATAGGTAAAATTATGTAGAGATATTATGTACTGTATACAGTACACAGACATAGAGATAGGGATAAATATAAAATGATTTTATATATTTGAGGAATTGGAATATTATTTATCCATCAGAATTCCATAGTTCATCATCAAAAGAACGAACCAACAATATTGAAACAATATTCAAATAAAAGTCAGCAAATATCATCAAGCCATAGTCATAGCAAAAGTCAGCATCAGCCAGCAGTGAATTTTCTGAATTCTATTTCGAAAAATCATCATCAATTTGCAACAGCCATAATGTAGAAAGCTTCAGAGGAAGAGAGATAGAGTCCATCATAAGTCGAACCTCGAAAGTCCCAGGTCCAGTTCGAGGAATTGATTCATGGTTCATAAATTATGCATGAATACGTTCTCACTCCTTTGTGTAATTTGATTTAACTTCAAACTTGGCATGCAATTCTTCAAGGATCGAAAGGATAAGGGTTTTTCTTTTTGTTGTTTTTGTTGCTTTTTCGTTTGTTTGTTTGCTTGTGATTTAGGTCTTGATGAGCCTTATGAAGAGGCAGACAAACATGGCTCTTCTATCATGTTTCTTTTTTCTTTTTGTTTTTGCTGTTTTGATTTCTGATTTATTGAGAGCAAACCAAGAAGCAATTGGTTTGTAAGACAAACAGAATCAAAATTTATTTTGTTTTTATTTCATTTGAAGAATTGCTTGAATTAATTATTTTTAATGGTACTTTAATGTATTTTAAAGTGATGTTTGAAGCATTTTTATGAAGAAATTTAAGATTTAAACAAAAATCAGAATTTGTCTGTGCATATATAAATTTTAAATCCTTTTAATTGCGGTGTATTTGTTCTTAGATAAAAACCTGTCATGTTTTCGGTATTATATGATATTTGATTTAAATTAAAAATACCTTTCCAACGTTTTTGGAATAAATCAAGATTGATTTTGTCTCATCAAGGAGTTTATAAGTTAGAACTCTTTGTGATTGTTTTTTGAGTCAAAAAATATTTTATTATTATTTAATACTAAAGTTACTTAAAATAAGTAATATATACTTGGACTTTTGGAAGTATTTTAGAATACTTTTAAAAATGCAATAGTTTTTTTTTAAAGAAAGATTACTTTTGTATATTTTTTTTAATTTTTAATATTGTTCTTGGTGGTGACAACATGTTTCACCACCGCTCTAGTCCAAGCCTCCATATTGTGGTTCAGGAAAATTAAACATTCACTTAAAAAAAAAATTCTGAAAAGCTTTTACGTCCTTAACACTTTTTAATATAGATTGCAGCAAAAATGTAAAGAAGTTAGGAATGCAGGTTTATCCAAATAACTTAAAAACTAAAGTACTTATTTTTCAAATTAAGGTAGAAAAGATGATGGGATGTGACCCCGCACTTTGATAACTTCCCGATGAAAATGGTATATTTAAAAGTCAAATTTCATTCAAGTTACTTCCAAAAAATTTTTATCGAAGGTGAAGGCTGAGGTGCGGTCATGGATTTAGATTCTAGGGACTTTGAAACGTCGAGAAACGTAAACATTTCAGATTTAACAAATCGGACCGATTACAATAACATCCTTTGGGAGGCTACTAATACTAACAATTACAATTGAAGAAGATTTTTTTAAAAAAAAAGTCAAAAACATTGTAAAGTTGTTCAGAAATATAAAAAATGAAATGCAAAGAAATGTAGTAAACGTGGCGTGATGGTTGGTACATTGGAATGTAATGCTAGAGGTCTTGGGTGTAAGAAATCAGATACAAATTAAATACAATATTTTGCATATGATGAAGCAGCCTGATTTCAAAATCTATTTTTGTTAACTAGATTTGTATTAGAAAACCTATTTCTACCAATTTTAGAAGCATTTCTTAAAAGTTTTTATTTCCTATGTAAACAAATACAGATTGGGTTGGATTAAGGAAATTAATTTTGATTTCATTTTTTCAGGAGATATCGAGAATCGTACATTAAAAATAAAAAATCATAAATGCTTATGTATTTCATAAATATAATGAGAAGCCTTATTCATTTTCATCATCGACGTCCTCATCAGAACAATAATATTGATTATCCTCGATTCTCAATGAATAATAAAGATGAAGGGTAGTACCCGTGGTATGATGGTTAGTGCGTTGGACTGTCATGCGAGAGGTCTTGGGTTCGATCCCTGCCTGTGCCACCTTAATTTAAAAAAAAAACGGGTACTGCCTCTTGCGAGGAATTGACAAATTCTCCAAGAGTAATGCTTGTCATGAAAAAGTGCTTTCTCGAATTAGCCGTTCGGATTCGGCATAAAACTGTAGGTCCCCTCCATCCCTGACAACAGTACTCGCACACAGGAATGGTTGAGAGTTGTAAGTCACTAGGCCCTGGTTCTCTACGGACTGTTGCGCCACCTAATTTATTTATTTTATTTTTTTTTAATAAAGATGAAGGAGTTTCTTCGATCGTTCAAAAGTCAAGCGGTTTCTTGACATGGAATGAACACACGACCAACTTGAAAAAACTCTTTCGATTTGAGCGGAAGAGGCTGGAATAAGAATAAGTTTTTTGCCAAATTTTCCAGATTTGGATGTTTTATAGAGGCCATATTCCAAAAAACAATTGGTTTTTTAATATCTTTTTCAGCTGCCTCCTACAGAGAATGCGTCAGATTCAATTTGACCGATTTTAGTAAAATAAAAATACTTACACAGCTATTTAAACCATAAACATTATTGTTGTCAATTAACATTTGTCAGTTATAAATTGTATACAAAAGCACAATTTTTTACTACCGTCTTAGAGTTTTGAATGCCGGAGCTCGAGCTTAGATCACTGTCATCAATAAAAACAATCATAGAAACATCATCGGATTCAGATGCCGCAGGTGATTGGGATGGTTTGCAGGCATTCCTTTCCCAATTGAATGTTAAAGCATATGATTAATAAATAATATGATTTTATGGTTTATCTAATACGTTTCTATATTTACCTGTGGCTTCGCAGACGGTTTTCTACAGTGTTATGTAAATTTGTATTGCACACTGTGCAATATGCTACATATTTGTTGTTGGATTTCATTAAAAGGAAACCCAGTTCACCAAAAGCTTTATTTTTGCGTCGACCAGACATAATTTTATTATCAAAGAACTCAATTTTTCGATATTTAATTGAAGTCAAACACGCACCTTTTCTTAATAGAAATAAACCTTGCGAAAGAACTCATTGTCTACATTGTCTAAATTGTCTACATTGTTGACACAATTGTCTACGTAGAAAGGTAGACAATCAAAGTCGACACGTAGAGGAACAACACTGACAACTAGCGGAACTACTAAATCCTGCCAACCCTGAATCTTTAAGATACATTAAATTAGCAACAACACCTCATCATAAATTTTTGGATATTAACATTAACAAGTCTTCTTTATTAAATAATTTATAAATTAATTTTGTAAATTGTTTAGAATAAATAAATAACTATAAAAGAGGTTGGGATGCGACCCACACTGAAAACTTCCCATTTGGTCTCTCGATTTGTCTTGCTTAAAAGTTTGTAGGTTTTCGTTTCAAAGTTACCAACAATATTTGGCATAAAATAAAATAGTTTTATTTCGAAACCTAGTTTTGTTAACGAGATTTTTAGTCGAAAACCTATTTTTACCAATTTTAGTAGCATTTCTTTCTTATAATGGGTGATTTTTTTGAGGTTAGGATTTTCATGCATTAGTATTTGACAGGTCACGCGGGATTTCAGACATGGTGTCAAAGAGAAAGATGCTCATTATGCTTTGACATTTCATCATGAATAGACTTACTTACTGCCACAACGTCGAATTTTCAGTGAATGGGCCCTAGAAAAGTTGGCAGAAAATCCGCTTTTTTATCGACAAATTTTGTTCAGCGATGAGGCTCATTTCTGGTTGAATGGCTACGTAAATAAGCAAAATTGCCGCATTTGGAGTGAAGAGCAATCAGAAGCCGTTCAAGAACTGCCCATGCATCCCGAAAAATGCACTGTTTGGTGTGGTTTGTACGCTGGTGGAATCATTGGACCGTATTTTTTCAAAGATGCTGTTGGACGCAACGTTACGGTGAATGGCGATCGCTATCGTTCAATGCTAACAAACTTTTTGTTGCCAAAAATAGAAGAACTGAACTTGGTTGACATGTGGTTTCAACAAGATGGCGCTACATGCCACACAGCTCGCGATTCTATGGCCATTTTGAGGGAAAACTTCGGAGAACAATTCATCTCAAGGAATGGACCGGTAAGTTGGCCACCAAGATCATGCGATTTGACGCCTTTAGACTATTTTTTGTGGGGCTACGTCAAGTCTAAAGTCTACACAAATAAGCCAGCAACTATTCCAGCTTTGAAAGACAACATTTCCGAAGAAATTCGGGCTATTCGGCCGAAATGCTCGAAAAAGTTACCCAAAATTGGACTTTCCGAATGGACCACTTAAGACGCAGCCGCGGTCAACATTTAAATGAAATTATCTTCAAAAAGTAAATGTCATGGACCAATCTAACGTTTCAAATAAAGAATCGATGAGATTTTGCAAATTTTATGCGTTTTTTTTTTTTTAAATAGTCTCAAGCTCTTAAAAAATCACCCGATATAAACAAATACAAATTGGATGAATGAAATTAATTTGAAGTCAATATCTTTTGTAGGTTTTATTTTTTTATGAAAAAACTGACAGTTGGATACTTATAAAAAAATTACTGAATGTCGAAAACAATATTTTCTGTGAGATAAAATAAGTTTGAAGCCAATATTTTTAAGTTTTGAAAAGATATTTGAGTCGAAAATAAATTTTTACAAAGTTTTAGTATTGTTTTTTTTTTTTTAGGTTTTAGTTGTTTGTAAAAAAAACTGTCGATTCGATTATTCTCAAAATGTTATCAAATGTTGAAAATAATATTTCCTATAAGATACAATTAGTTTAAAGACAATATTTTTAATTTTTGTAAGGATATTAGAGTCGAGAGTCAATGTTTACCAACTTTTATTATTTTTTTTAAGGTTTTTTATTTTTTTGTGGAAAAAATGTCAATTCGATTTTTCTCAAAATTTTACCAGATGTTGAAAACGTTAATCTTCGTTGTACAAAATTGTTTTGGAGATAAAATAATTTATTTTTCGTAAAATTTTGGAGGTGACAAAAATATTTTTTTTTCAGTTTTTTTGATTTATAAAAAAAACGTTAATTGAAATTTGTTCCAAAAATGTATTTTTTTGGTATCGCGTTATAATATTTAATATACAATTTTATTTAAGTCTCTAGCGTTATTGGTTCGTGAGATATTTAGGGTTAACCAAAATGTTCACCCTTTTTACTTGCGACATATAGGAACTACATACATACATATATGGCAAGTTTTGCATTCGTGCAAAATTTCGAACTCGAGATTTTAATCAAACATGATATTACGATGGTAGAGAAGTCGAAAAAAGTGGGTCCCGCGATTCCGTCCGGTCAATTTTGTCTGTCTGTCCACGCTCCTACAGCCTAAACCATTGGGTCGATTGAGTTCAAACTTGGAAGTTAAGGTTTTGAGCAGATTCGCGTTAGGTGTTTTTTTAATTTTTTTTTTAAGATCAAAACTAACAGTTGCCCCCATACAATTTTGTTGGTCAAAAAACGATAATTCGAATTTTCTCAAAAACAAACCGATAGATTTTTTTTTAATTTTCTCTAAAATTTTATTTTTTAACTTGGCTTCTTTTAGTAAGAAAAACATATTTTTGTATTGCTCAGGAAAGGTACCGCTCATAGAACCGTTTTTTTGTTTTTTAATTTTCTCAGCAACTTTTGAACCGATTTCAATAATTTTTTTTTGAACGAGCTCTTATATTGCCTTAACAATATTTGATTATCAAAAGTGCAATTTTTTATTGTTTGGATTTTTAAAAAATATTGAATTTTTTTTTTTTCAAAATTCTATATCTCAAAAACGGGTGAACATTTTTTTACGAAATTGAAATATAGAGCGTATATTTACAATCACTAAACAATTGCATACCAAAAATATTTTTAGAACAAAATTGAAATTTTTTATATATAAAAAATTAATTTAAAAAAAAACCGCTCTAACGATTTTCAAAAAAAACTTTGAAAAATCAAGGGTTTTTTGATTTATAAAATGGCATTTAAATTTTTGAAGGAAAACTTATTTTTCAGGTAAAATTTTGAATCTTAAATTAGTTTTTTTTTTAAATTATTTTAACTGTATTAAATGAAACCCCCTCCCAAAAAATTGAAAAATGGAGGTTTTTTCGACAAATCAAATGGCATATATATCTTTGAAGACAAACTTATTTTACAGGTACATTTTTAAATATTATATAGATACTTTTTGAAACAGACTCTTTGCATACAGGAGCAAGTTCGTGCGACCCAGTCGTGTACTTTATTTTAAATTGCTATGGGAAAAAAAACCAGCCACTCAATTTTTTTAGAGCCCTTTCTGCATCTTTCTGCATTATTATTTTTTGTATATCAAAACTTATTTGAAGTCGATATCTCTACTGGTTCTTGGGCTATGGACGACAAAAAAACGTCGCGAACTTACGGACGTACGAACGTAAGTACACGCACGCACAGACATCACTCTAAAAATCTTTCATTTCGACTCTAGGGACCATAAAACGTCGAGAAATGTCAAAATTTTCAATTAGACAAATCGGACCGATTACAATAACTTCCTATGCAAAAGTTAATAAATTTATATTGTGATAAGTACTTACTGTAGCAATACAATGTGAACATTCATTGCACTCTGTTAATTGATGAGGCATTGAAAATACCCTTTTATTTTACATTTCTGTTGATAATCTTTCCTGATACATTGTCTTACGTCTTTAATGTAGCCAAGTTTTAAAAACTCAATTTTGAAACAAAAATACGTTCACATATTATAACCATTCCATTTCTAACGTTTTTCTCTAACGTGACATTCCTGACTTACTAAAGTTTTTGTAAAATTTGAACATTAATTGTTTTAACAAAAACCAATACCCATTACTTTTAAGTTATTTCCTATTCGCTTTTCACACTGATACGATACTTCCACGTATGTTTTGTTTATCCTTGCATCCGGTTCCGGTTCCGTTTCAGATTGAAATTCAAAGCCATCATTTTTTCTGTTTTAATACCTTAACGATAAACCAAACTAACATTATAATTTATGTGCATTCAATTTTAGATAAGAGCTTTATAAATAGTCATGCAATAAAATGTCTACCTCTGTCTATGCTGAAATTATTACAAAATGTTTTTTTGTTTCAATTTTGAAACAAACAAAAATAATCAAAATCAGATTTCATTCAAAAACGAATGAAATTTAATCTCTTTCTCTCTCGAATAAAATTGTATTCGATATACTACACCATTATTTCGATACAAAACTGAATAGGTTCTGATGTTGCATTACCGCATACGATATGGGTCCGGGTATAGGTATAAGATTTTAGAAAACCAATAATATTATGTGTGGATAGGTATAGATCTGAGTACCTATGGAAATTTTTGCAAAATGGTCAGCAAGGTTATTACTTTGCCATCAATCTTCCCACAGGATAAGACCAGAAATATTTATTATGAAACAATATGAACATTTAAGCAAACATTTTTTACTTTGATGATGATGAAGCTCTATTTTCCTTTTATATGTTCTCATAGTCATCCTACTCTCTTCCTCTTCCTCGTCCTCGTCCTCGTGCTGGTTTCAATCCTCTTTTCAATTAATATTTTTGTGTTAAAGTTTCCAAAAGTGCTCACATTGACCCCACATAACCTTAAACTATCTAGCGTTGCAAAAAGGTTATCTTTATGTGTGATACTATGATGATGATGATGATGATGATGGCTATGATGGTAAAGCCAGTTAGGTTTGCTCAAGCTCTGACTATGGCTCTCATCATCCACAAACACATCACAGAACAGAGAACGTAGAACAGACCTTCCTGGTTCCTGGCTTCTGGCTTCCTGTGTCGGTGGTCACTACTAAAAACTTGGGTTTCTTAATTGAATGTGTGATGAGTACTTTTCAGGAAATTCAGATGGTTGCTCTTGCTACTTCAAAGTTATCATATTAGTTTTTGTAGCGAGAATGCAAATTCTCTCCAAAAACTAAGCCCTTGGCATTTTTTGTTTCAAAGAAAAAACATCACAAAACTGTAAGCCCCAACTTGCTATTGGTTGTATCTGTTCTGTATGTTTAATGGGGGTATGTCGAGAAGAACCTCAATTTGAATATGAACTGATATTTCCCTTTGCGCTTATACTTTAATTAAAAAATCTCCCATGACCTTTGAGGGTTTTTATTTTTATTTTTGTTGTTGTTGTTTCTTTTTGTTGTATTTTTGAAAAAAGCTTTTATTCTTTTATGCATATCAAAAAAAAGCACCAAAAGAACACAATATTCGTTCGCAACTACGAAACATCAATAAAAATGAATTTTATTTTTTTTAATCACTTCCAGCAGACCAGACTAACTGAAGAGCTCCCTGCGGTACATCCTGCACTTTTATGATGTCGTCCGCCAACGACGTCGACGTCAACGACGCTCACGCTGAAGCTGACTCTGATCCTGACGCCGAAATGATATCGCGAATGGCGATGGAGGAAACCAGGAAACATAACGACGAAAAAGATTCACAATCCCGCACAAAAACAGAATGGTGCGAGATAAGGTATACTACAGTACACTACACTATACATAGGTACAGGTTGTAGTGAACAGACTACAGTGAGTACATATATAGTTGAGAGACACAGACAGTGATTTTTTTTTATTGAAAGTATAATTAAAAATCCGCTCAACATAAACACCGGCGGAAGTGCATATCAAGAGGGCATTTTTTCTTCTGCCTGTTTTGCTTTGGTTTTTAGTCCTGTTCTCCCTACTGTAGTAGGCACTTCAATCATGGTCCTAGATATATTGTGAAAATGAAAGAGTTTAGGTTGCACCGCAGGTCCTTTGTTTTTTTTTTTTTTGTTGTATTTACAAACCGTTTCAGAATCTGCTCTAGCTTGAAGTGAAGTGCGGCAGACCAAGTATAAATTCAATGCAACCATTAAAGTGCTTTAGATTTGCAAATATTAACCGCAGCATAAGTGACTGGAGTCTATATATAGCCTCCTCTATACCTTTTAGATAGACGAAATGAGGAAAGCTTTTGGCCTCTTCTCTTTATTCATCCATCGTTTCAAATAAAAGAGAGAGAATGCAGTTTAAACATTTTTGAACTTGCAGCAAATAAAATAGTAAATCCCATATTTTAAGTGGCTACCTAAGTACCTACTTGTTGTTCGTTTGCATTTACAATAATGTATTACTCGTATGCAGAGATATATTTTGTATGTCTAGACGAACAAAATGTTAAAAAGATTTAACATCAAACAAGACATTCAAGTCACTTAAAATAATTTTATTCTGCTTTTGACCAATTCAAAACGTATGTTTGCGTAACGTTTTTATGTGTTGAATGCAACAAAGAAAGAATTGAAATAATAGTAATTTTGCGTTGGATGTTGGAAATGATATGATATCTAAGTGGTTGGGAGATTTTTCTTTAGATAGTTTTGATGCATTCAACATGTCTTTGTTAGAAAGTTTGAAAAAATAAGGTTTACCAAAATCGTCTACAACCACCTGATATCATCGATTTTCTGGCAAAATGAAAAAAGTTAAAATTAGATGAACATTTTTGGAAATGTCAAATAGTTATTCTAACAACTGTTAACAGAAAAAAATCCAAAATATAAAAAAAGAGGCTAAGATGCGGCACACATTGATAACTTCCTATCCTTCGCCGTCTGTCGATTTTTCTAAAAGTCGAACAACATATTGGTAAAAACATTTTGTATTAGATATAAAAGCTTGAAGTCAATATCTTTCTTTTATATCATAAGACTTCAGCTGGATAACATTTCTCTTAAGTATTTCGTTGTTTTTTTTTTAGATTTTCGTATTTTTGTAAAAAAAAGTTTTTAATCGTATTTTTTTGAAAAATGTACTGAAAGGTACAAAGGTACAATATGTAACAAGCATATGATAAATAAGTTTTATTTTAATATCTGTTTTTTGTTCTCGCGATTTTATGTCGAAAATCAATTTTAACATATTTTATTAGCTTTTCTTAAAGTTTTTACTTCATATATGTAAAATAAAATGCAGATTGGATTTTTTTAAGGAAAACTAGCAAACCTTGGTTTTGTATCATTTCCTTTGGGGATTAAAAGATGAAGAACAAATATTTTTTTTGTTTTATATTTGAAAAGGAAAAATTTTATTTTGTTTCACAACAGTAATGAATTCATTTCGATTACAAAAATGAAGTGTAATTTAGTTGAACTTCGCTAAGTAAAAAATGAAAGTGAATCCAAAGAAAATACTGAATCGAAGCGTTATACTTGTCCGCAAATTATCCGTTTCATTGAAGTGCTCTTTGGTAAACCACATTTTTTGTTTTTTGGTCTGACGATAACACAAACAAAGCGGATGGTTTCCCAACTTGTAAACACGCAACGTATAGCTGCCCATGTGAAAAGCAATGATTTTCTAAATTTATCCCTCAAACACTAAGCGATTGGCCTTGCAACTTGTTAATTGTCATTGCGAACGCAAGGCGAACCGGAAATTGCAATCGTTTGCAGCGAAACGGAAGATCAGTTGGAATCATTGGTATTCGAGGAATACATACATTTTCACCTGCGTACTTTCCGTTAATAATGGTTGCATCGATCAAATTCGGCATAAGTCTTTTCACCGCAAGTCGAGTACCGTTGCAAAGTCGCGGTGGTTCAAATCACGCAATATCATAGTAACTGAACCAACTTTGAGTTGCAAGTTACGTGGTGGAAATCCTGGTAACTCCAGAGAGTTCAAAAACTCCGTTGGATAATAATTTACTACATCATCGGGATTTGTTATGGAATCAACGGATTTGTATGTCACCAAATCGCCAGCGATTTTTGATTGAATGGTGAAATTCAGTGCGTGTACATGTACATCATTATTCTTTGCGGCGAGATTTGCTCGTTGACTAAACCAGGACCAGGCATAATTCTGATAATTCTCACTAATGTTTGGGAAAACATTTTCAATAAGAGCTAATTGAGAGTCTACGAATCGGAAAAAGTCGTTGGTAAGAGTAATTAATCCAGTTGTCGCATCAACTGGCACTTTTCCATTTCCAACAGCTAACAATTGTTTGGAAAATTGTGCAGCACTTTGATCATTTTGAAGTTGAACTCTCATATAACTGGTTAGCGATAATGTTTTTATGTTATTCCACAAAAGTGATGCCTTCAGGCAAGCATTCAATTCATCTGCAGGCGTTCCACGGGGAATTACTGGCAACGTCTGCCTGAAATCGCCTGCCAACAATATTATCAAGCCTCCAAAGATGTTGTTACTTCCTCGAAGATCCTTCAGTGTGAAGTTAAGTACTTCAAGTGATTTCTTATGTGCCATTGTGCACTTATCCCAAACAATGAGCTTGCATTGCATCAACAATTTTCCCATTGCACTGGATCGGGAAATATTGCATGTTGGAGTATCAATTGTGTTTAAATTGAGTGGCAACTTAAGCGCAGAATGTGCAGTACGACCGCCATCTAGAAGAATTGCCGCAATTCCAGAAAAATCAATAAACTGACAAATGTTTTCCCTGTTCCTCCAGGTGCGTCCAGGAAGAATAGACCACCAGTATTATTGTCCACCGCTTGCATTAATGTTTCGTATACTTGTTTTTGCTGTTCATTCAGCAACGACACATTATTTCCAACGAATTCCTGCAATGTATCAACATTGTATTGCAGCTCTCGATTTAATTCTTGGTTTAATGCATTGTGCATAGATCGATTTGGCGTTATCATTTCTACTTCAATCAGTAGCTGGTTTGCAATAGTCAAGCATTGATTCTCAATCAGAATCATTCCTTCATTGTAGATTTCATACGTTATTTGAAGTCGATATCTCTGAAGTTTCTAGAGATATGGTTGACTAAAAAAGGTTCCCAAAAGTTTGGTTTAGAATATAGGGCCCTTGAAACGTCAAAAAATTTAAAAATTTTCAATTCCACTAATCGGAACTTTTACAAAAGCATTCTATTGGAAGCTAAATGGAGTTCACCGCTTTTCTGTTGAAATTTTTCCTGAATTTTGTCTGCTATAAACCTTACGGAGCCCGAGACCTTTCCAACGAATGCAAAACCGTGGAAATCGGTTCGTGCGTTCTGGAGTTATAGCGTCAGGAAGGAAAATCCGACTTATTTTTATATAGTAGAATATATTCTCGAAATATTCGAATCGGACATCAGTATTTACCGATTTTGTGTAGAATTTCTTGTAGATTCTTCTTTTTTTAAGAAAACTGACAGTTGGATTTTTATTTAAAATTTTAACAAAATCAATGTTTACCAAATTTAGTAGTATGTTGTAGGTTTTTATTTTTTATTTTTGATCAAAAACACTCACTTCGATTTTTATAAACATTTTACCAAATGTCAAAACCATTTTTATTTAATGCATGAAATTATTTTGAAAGTAATATCATTTTTTGTTCGCAAAACATTCGAAGTGACAAAAATTTTTGTTCTTAGATTTTTTAGTTTTATAAAAATTAATTAAATTTCTTTCGATTTGATACCAATTGAGTATGATTTCACAATATATAATTCCGAATTTAATCTAAGTCGCTAGCGTTATTGGATCGAGCGAGAGGTATTCTGGGGTCAACCAAGTTTATTCCCTTTTTTAAAGTCCATTCTGCATCTTTTGGTTTTATTATCTGTACAAAAATTATTTGAAGTGGATATAATTTCTGGTTCTTGAGATATGGAAGGTGAAAAAAGGTTTCCGAATAGACAGATAAGACAGATTATAAAAACTTCCCCTTTAAAGTTTAAAAGAGTTATTTTATATTTCATTCAGATTCTTTTCTTAGCTTACTGAACAAATTTAACTTAAAAATAATAGAGCAGGCCACAAGGAAATACAGATTATTCCTTCTCAATTAAAGTTAACTTCTAAATCTACCTTCGAAAATTGAGACGATATTTTTACCTAATCGTGAAAATATACATCGTATTTTTTGATTCAAATGTTAAAGCGTAATTGAAAAGTGGAAAATGTTGCATGCAAAGGTTAAAAGTTAGACAGCTCTTACAATATACACCAAGATCTGATACTGTACAAAAAAATAAATATTGTCGGATCTGTAAGTGATTTGACAAAAGTTGCTAATAAGCTTACAATAGCCAAATACTTTTTAGATTGTGTGTTAACACGGTTGGCCAGATTTTGGACCAACTCTGATTTTGGGCAAGTTTTTCAATAACCACTGAAGCGCCAATTACTGATTGAAGTATTTCAAGTTAAAAAGGGTTAGGTGACAAATTGTAAGTTTTGGTTTAGAAAAGTTTTACCAACTTTTTTTAATGAAAGCATTGGAGAATTCACAATTCATAATTCATGTGGAATTTTTTGTAATAAACCATATTGTCATTTAAAGAACTTCAAATAAGAAACCAAGATTAAGGTGTTTTCTGTCCATATATTTGAGACGTTAAAATAATTTAGTAGCAAGTATTTTTTTTGAAATGCAATGAAATAACTTTTAGGCCAATATGCTTAAATCAATGCTTAATAAATAAATAAATAAATTAGATGGCGCAACAGTCCGTAGAGAACCAGGGCCTAGTGACTTACAACTCTCAACCATTCCATGTGTGCGAGTAATTGCAGGGATGGAGTGGACCTACAGATTATATGCCGAGAATCCGAACGGCTAATTTAAGAAAGCACTTTTTCATGACAAGAATTACTCTTGGAGAATTTGTCAATTCCTCGCAAGAGGCAGTACCCGTGAAAAAAACTTTAGGTAGCACAGGCAGGAATCGAACCAAAGACTTCTCGCATGATAGTCCAACGCACTAACCATCATGCCACGGGTACTACTACTACGGGATGCCCTTCACCTAATGGGAATAATTCAACCGGTCATGCACACAGTCCCCTAAAGACTCTCTTGCAAAAGGGGGATGTCACCGCCTAGCTTGTGAGTGTTGCGAAAAATATTTTTGACATCGCTTCAAAAATATCACACAGAACTACCTTTGTCTACGTACTAGCGGTTTCTGAAGCCGCTAAGAATCTTTTTCCCTACAATTTGGAAGACAAATGAATATTTATTATGTATTTATCGACGGCCAAGCAGCAATCAAGGCTATATCTGCCACTATCACAAAGTCAAGACTGGTACAGCAATGTCGTAGGAAGCTTCATTTACTCATCGAAACCAACACGGTTACCTTCTATTGGGTTCCAGCAGACAAATTAGCCAAAAAACGGATCAATTCTCAGTCCAAGATACATATGGTATATTAATGATATACGGGCCAATATAACAGGTAAATGAATAAATCCACCAAAATTTCATTGAAATCGCAAACAGCAGGTGGGCAGCTCTTGAAACTTCCAGAGTTTCTAGGAATCTATGGCCAAATATTTCCAAAGGTAAAACTAAATTTCTTTTGTAACTAGGTTGGCCCCAGCTGTTTTTATTAATATAGGTATCCTAACGGGTTAAAACTCATTGGGCACCCACGTGAACAGAATAGGTATCGGCTCATCTGATTTATGTAGTGGATGTGAGGACGAGGAGACGGAGGAAAATACCTTTTTTACACTTCAGAGTTTTCAGAAAGTAGTCAGCTTACAGCAAGCGTCACACTACGATCAGAGGCTCATCATAAGTGCATGTGTTAGTTGTTAGTAAGAAAATAATACAATTATAGCCTAACACACGCACAAAATACAAAACATAATAATTATTAACATTTAACATGAATTATTACAGAACATCAAAAAAAATAAAACTTTTAATGCGAATGCCCAAGCCTAGCCAAAAGAAGAATGACAATATACATATAAGTAATTTTTTTTTACGATTTATGCGACGTCTCGCCCTTGCTACCTAGACACATTCTTAAATTTTTCCAGTTATCAAGAAGGCTCAGGGAGGTGCCTCCAACGCAACCTAAATCTTCATCAAGCTTCCCAATCCCTTCCCTTTAATGGGGAGCACAATGGGTCCAGGGATATTCAAGTGAGATGTTTTCTCGAACTTCACAGATGCATCACCCTATACAACCTAACCTAATCTTCGTCTTTAACCTGATATATTTTCATTGAATCAATCCACCTGTGTCGAGCTTAAGGTACTAAACAAATCTATTTTAATATACCTGGGTTTATTTAGTTCAAAAAAGTATTTTTAATACATTATTTTATTTGTTTTAAATTATTTAAATACTTTAACTATTACTATCTATTAGTTACAGAAGGACAAAAATGAGTATATATTTTGTATTTAATAATGTTTCTATAAATAATCATCAATATACAAAACCGAATGCACCATCCTTCGACTTAAAACAAAACTATAGATGTGAAGTTTTGAGTTATTTTCATTTATGGTATGTGTATTCTCAAAACATCCAAATAGCATTCCATTTGACACCAATTACATAACATACATTTCAAAAGCCGCACTGAGAACAAAATGCATACAAATTAAAAAAAATAAAAATCGATTTAAAATCCAATAGAAATAACGTCAAATTGCAATTAACCCTACCTACCTGCATCCAACACACGACACCGACCGCCACTAAATTTCATACATGATTGATTGCAATCGACATTTTACATAAATTCGTTTCACTAAAAAAAAACATAAATAAAACTTTACTCAATTTGGATTTTGGCAAAACTATTTTTGCTTTTAACATTTTATTTATTTTGAATTAAAACAAAAACTATATACATTTTTCTATACATATTACATATACATAAGTTAAAAAATTGGGTATGAAATGAATACCTATTCGATTTGGTTACCTGGCAATTTTAATATTTCGAAGGACACAATAATATAAATAGCTAAACATGAAAACTGGAGGCACAGAGATGAACACTGTGAATTTTATTGTACATATTTTATGTAGAGCATTAATTACAATTTATTTGCAATATTCATACCCATAGTCTTTTCCACAAAATTGACAGAATAGAAAAATGAGTCACTTAAGGTTTATACAAAATTAATCTTTTTATTAACTCATTAGTTCAAGTAGGCATTGTTTTTATGTCAAACGAAAATGTCGTGGTATTAATCAAATAAATTATTAAAAACTTAACAACGATATTGAGTGGATATGTTAGCTATAGTTTCAAATTAAATTCATATTATTATTTATATTTATTTTTTCTTTTATTAAAAATGATGTTAAGCCTGTTCAATCATATTTTTTTGTTTTTGGTTTGATGAAATCGTTTGGAGCTTTTAAAGCTACACAAATATTTAATTAAATATTAATTATTTAATGCAGCGTGTGTCTAATCCATATTTTTGAAATGATAATTACAGTTTTAATTTCTATTTAAATATGCACACTTTTCAGCTTATTGCTTTTTGTAGTTTTTTTTTTTTTATTTATTTTGCTGCAGTTGAAAACATGATTAGATTGCAATTATGGTTCTCTTTAAAATGTAATTAGCCATAAGGAAATTTGATGAAAAAAATAAATATACAAATAATTTTATGTGTATGCACTGTACAATTTACATTAGCTAATTAATAAAAATATAAAACTATTTTATTTTAATTTAATATAAATATAATAGGAAAAGTAAAGGTAGGTATAAGTGTTGAAGAACTATAGGTTTTCATAATCACAATCTTTAAACATTATTAAACCTTTTGGTTGATTTGAAAAAATACTAATTGGAATATAGTTACAAAAATATGGACTTAATACTGATAACGGGTTATCCATTTTGCAGTTTCAAATAAGGCTGGAATTCTACATCAGTGAAACTAAGCTCTTAAACCAATTTTTTTTTTCAGTTGAAAGTCTGACACTTACGAAAATGGATCGCTGAACTATCACACAACGCATAGAAATTGTTAAATGATTTTGCTACAGCCACATATCGTGCTTTAAGAGGAGATTATAGTCCCACTACGCAAGCAATTGGCAAAATTGTGAAGAAATTTGAAGAGACTGCATTGGTTACAGATATTGTAAGGCCTGTGCCACTGAAAATATCGCTGCTGTAATTGAAAGTGTTGTCGAGGACCTGAATGTGACGATTCCTCCTCGTTCTCAGGAATTAGGACTGTCTTTCGGCACATTATGGCGTATTTTGCATTTAGATCTACACCTAAATCCATATAAAGTCCAGCTCACACAACAACCGTAGATACGTCGAATGGGTCGATGGCGATTTTTCGAACAAAATTTTCTTCAGCGAAGAAGCACATTTCTCAAACATTTGTTGTTCTGAGAATCCTTAAGTAATTGAAGAGAGGCCTTGTTCCGGAGGTGTGATTGGACCTTACTTCTTGGAAAACGACTATGGAACGACTGTCACCGTCAATTCGGAGCGTTATGGTCGTAGGATAACTAACTTTTTTTGCCTGCTATTAAAGAATAGGATTAGGCGGTATCAATATATATGATATAATGTGGTATCAGCAACGTGGTGCACTACTCGACCGAATATGGCTTAATTGCAATAGACATTTCCTGGCCGCGTAATTTTTCGTCGTGGTGATATCAACTGGCCACCAAGATCATATGATTTGACACAGCTGGACTTCTTTTTGTGGGGCTGCGCGTAAGACCTTGTCAATGCAGATATACCTTTAACTCTTGAGCACTTAAAAACCGTTCAATATGAGTCAAAAAGTGATCGAAAATAACCTCAAAAGAATAGATGCTTGCAACAATTTATGTGGTGTTCATTTTAATCATGTAGCCTTCCACACAGAATGTCAACGTTCAAACTTAATAACACAAAAGAAATGTCATGAAAAAACAAAAAATAAAAAGAGGCTGGGGTAAGACCCACACTGATAACTTCCCATCCCGTCTGTCGATTTGCTTGAAAAGTTTGTAGGTTTTTGTGTTTTGTTAAAAAAGTTGTCAGTTTAATTCTTCTAAACAATTTTAAAATGTTTGCATATGATGAAATTTCAAAATGTATTTTAGTTAACGAGATGTTTAGTCGAAAACCAATTTTTACCAATTTTGCGTAATGTTTTTTGTAGATTTGAATTTTTTATGCAAAAAAAACTGACTGTTGGATTTTTATAAGTAGATTACTGAATGTCGAAAACAATATTTTGTGTGAGATAAAAGTAGTTTGAAGGCAATATCCCAAATTCCTGAAAATATATTTTAGTCGAAAATCAATTTTTACCAACTTTTATAATTTTTGTGTATGGCATGACAACGACAACACTAACGGACTAATTCCAACGGATATTTTTGAGATAGACAACGACTGAATAAAACCTCAGTAAAGACTTTAATTTTGGATTGGGAGGATGGTATAGTTACGAAAGACTTCGATACCACTATCTTTCATGACGGGTCAAAGATGGAGTTTGGAGTTGGGTCGGGAATCTTCTCTTAGTCCTTAAATGTCTAAGTCAAGTGGAATTAATAGCATTTAGAGATGCATGCAAAATACTTAAATCAATTTCAAACCAAAAAAAAAACACCGCTATCTGTACTGACATCTAAGCGGCTGTTATGACTATCAATTCGGTCACAACATCTTCTATACTGGTCCAACAATGTCAGGATGAACTATCCATCCTCAACATCAACCTCCGTGTCACTCTTATTTGGGTTCCAGGTCCAGGCGTTGATGGAAATGAACGGACTGATAAGTTGCCCGGCAACGATCGGCCCTTGATAGCTCACTTGCAGAAAGGAAAAATATTTCTCTTGGAGCTTTGAAGGGCAAAATTTTCTCAATATTTCCGACCATTCGGACACTGGCCGATAGGAGAGGATGCAGCAAGGTTGGGTATCCCTCACAAACTCATTGCCGAACCTGCGGAGTTCAACATGAAAGTAAAACTTTGATTCACTTTCTCTGTAAATGTCCTCGCCTGGTCAAGCTTCGGAAGTGCATTCATTAAATTTCTTGATAAACTTTCCGAGATGAAAACCAAAGACCTGATTTCCTTTCTGAACGCGACCAAATGGCTCTGTGAGCATGAAGCTGGTGCTCATTGCAAATCTATCACTTTTTTTAAATCACGTAGTCACTTTTGATTGACCCTGTAGATATAAAATAATTTAGCATCAACCTCATGGATACTAAGTAAACCCTTTAAATTATCTAAATTTATTAAAAGCAATTTAATTTGGCCTATAAAACAAGAAAAGTCCATCAGATGCTAAAAGTGACAAATGTCAAAAGTGACAAATATCAAAAGAGACAGATGTCAAAAAATACAAATGCCAAAAGTGACATATGTTTAAAGTTTTAAAAACACTTTGCTGAATCCACTGTGCATTATTTTAAAAATCAATATTGTAATAAGCCTTGAAGTTCATATTTTTCTATAAATACAACCATCGATCCTCAAAAATTTCATTGCCAAAAAGTTTCGGGAGTGAAAACGTTAAATTTGAAATAAACAAAACAGGCTGAGGTGCGACCCACGCTGATCCCATCCCGGCTGTCGATTTGTCTTGCTTAAAAGGTTTGTAGGTTTACATATTTTGTTAAAAAAGTTGTCAGTTGAATTATTCTAAAAAGTTTAAAAATTACCAACAATATTTTGCATAAATAATGAAATAGTTTGATTTCAAAATCTATTTTTGTAAACGAGATTTTTAGTCAAAAACCAATTTTTACCAATTTAAGTAACATTTCTTAAAAGTTTTTATTTCTTATATAAACAAATACAAATTGGATGAAACAAATTAATTTGAAGTCAATGTCTTCTATTATTATTCACGGGATATCGAAAATTGAACATCAATTCTTACCAATTTTGCGTTCTATTTTTTGTAAATTTTAGTTCTTTATGAAAAAACTTACTGTTGGATTTTTATAAAAAAATGTATTTAATGTCGAAAACAATATTTTCTGTGAGATAAAATTAGTTTTAAGCCATTATTTTTAAATTTTGAAAAGATATTTGAGTCGAAATCAAATTTTTACTAAATTTTAGTATTGTGTTTTTAGCTTTTCTATTTCTTTACCTATAAAAAACCTGTTAATTTGATTTTTCTTAAAATTGTATAGAATGTTGAAAACAGTATTTCTTTTAAGATAAAATTAATTTAAAGCCATAATCTCAAATTTTTTAAAAGATATTTGAGTCGAATATTAATTTTTACCAACTTTCATTCATTTTTTTTAGGTTTTATTTTTCTAAAAAAATTGTCAATTCAATTTTTCTCAAAATTTTACAGAATGTTGACATTAATACTTAAAAAAAAAAAAATTTATTTGCAGCCAATATCTTAAAGTCTTGAAAAGATATTTGAGTAAAAAATCAATTTTTACCAACCTTTAGTAATGTTTTTTTGAGGGTTTTTATTTTTTATAAGAAAAACTGTCAATTAATTCGGTTTTTCTCAAAATTTTATCAGAAATGTCAAAAACGTTATTTATCGTTACCTAAAATTATTTTGGAGATAAAATCATTTTTTGGTCGTAAAATATTCGTGATATATTTTTTTTGGTTTATAAAAAACCCGTTAATTAGATTTTTTTTTCAAAAATATATTTGTTTTTATCACGGTACAATAAATAATATAAAATTTAATTGAACTCGCTAGCGTTATTACACTCTTTTTGTGTTGATATTTTTAAAAGCAATCGTTCTTGAGATATGGATTATGATACAAAAGGTATCCCGAACGTACGGATGGAAATATACATTCTAAGATCGACGATTTTTATTATTTTATGGTGATCGAAACGGGAAGAATTGTCACAGTTTTAAATTCGAAAAATGAAACCGAAACAATAACTTCGATATACGAAAAAAAATTTGTATAATATAATATAATTTAACATTCTTATACTTAATTTCAATAGTTAACTTAAATAATACAGAATCTATTATGTAGGCCTTCAATTATTAAAGACAATCGAAGTTTTGCCACAATCTTTGCGATAATGAAACAAAAATAAACCTTTTTAAGTCAGCCTTCAGAAGAAAACTTGGGTCTCCTTATGGAAAATAGTTTAACTTAGTCATACAAAATAAGCGGTGAAACGCGGAGGCAGTAACATTATGGTATGTGCTTGCTTTTCATGGTTTAGTGTTGGATCAATCATTCACTTCATGATAATAAGACATAACGTGATATTTTGCAAGAGGTATTGCTTCAGTGAGGTTTATTAAAAAAAAATATTAAAATGTCGCTATTCTGTCGTACACCTTCTATTTTAAAAAATTTTTTATTATTTGTGACGAACTATTGCATTCGTACAAAATTTAAACTCGATATTTCAATCAAACATGAAATTACGATAAGATAGAAGTCGTGGGTTCCGGTTCCGTCCGTCTGTCTGTCTGTTCTTGATTCTACACCCCGTTGGGTCAATTGAGCTCAATCTTGGCAATTAAAGTTGTAAGCCCATTCGCGCTGTGCGTTTTTTTTTTTAAGACGAAAACTATTAGTAGTCTCCATTCAATTGTTTTGGCCAAAAATCGAAATTTCTTAAAAACGAAGCAATGGATTTTTAAAAAAATGTCTCTAAATTTTACTTGCGACATATAGGAACTACATATGTGTATGGCAAGTTTTGCATTCGTGCAAAATTTCGAACTCGAGATTTTAATCAAACATGATATTACGATGGTAGAGAAGTCGAAAAAAGTGGGTCCCGCGATTCCGTCCGGTCTGTTTTGTCTGTCTGTCCACGCTCCTACAGCCTAAACCATTGGGTCGATTGAGTTCAAACTTGGAAGTTAAGGTTTTGTGCAGATTCGCGTTAGGCGTTTTTGTCATTTTCTTTTTAAGATCAAAACAGTGGCCCCCATACAATTTTTTGGTCAAAAAACGAAAATTCGAATTTTCTCAAAAACAAACCGATAGATTTTTTTTTTTAATTTTCTTCAAAATTTTATTTTTTAACTTAGCTTCTTTTAATAAGGAAAACATATTTTTGTATTGCTCAGGAAAGGTACCGCTCATAGAACCGTTATTTTGTTTTTTAATTTTCTCAGTAACTTATGACCTGATTTCAATAATTTTTTTTCTGAATAAGCTCTTATATTGCTTTAACAATATTTGATTATCAAAAGTGCAATTTTTTATTTTTTGGATTTTTAAAAAAATATTGAATTCTTTTTTTTCAAAATTCTATATCTCAAAAACGGGTCAACATTTTTTTACGAAATTTGAATTTAGAGCGTATATTTATATTTATTTTTAGAACAAAATTGAAAAATTTTATGCATAAAAAATTAATTAAAAAAAAAAACCGCTCTAACGATTTTCAAAGAAAAAATTTGAAAAATCAAAGATTTTTTGATTTATAAAATGGCATTTAAATTTTTAAAGACAAACTTATTTTTCAGGTAAAATGAATCTTAAATTTTTTCTTTAAATTATTTTAATTATTTTATTTTTAAGTATTTTAATTATTTTTTTTTTTAATAATTTTAAATATTTTTAACTAACATATACACAAACAATTGTTTTCGTTAAGTATGCGTACAAGTATTTTTCATTTTCGGGATGAGTTGTCCTAGGATGAGTTTTGTCTTGGGATGAATCACAAGTTTTTGTACTAACCAAAAGGCATTTATATCTTTGAAGACGAACTTATTTTACATTTATATTTTTAAATCTTTTATAGGTACATTTTTAAACAGACTCTTTGCATACAGGAGCAAGTTCGTGCGACCCAGTCGTGCATTTTATTTTTTTGACTTAGCTTCTTTCAACAAAAAAAAACAACAACGTCAACATTTTTTAACGAAATTCAAATGTGAAATGTATATTTATAAGCACTAAATAACTGCACACCAAAAATTTTATATGTAAAACATTAATTAAAAAAATCAATAAATCAACGTTTCTTGTTTAACTAAATGGCATTTAAATTTTTGAAGAAAAACTTATTACTTAGCATTAGCACTATTCTTAAACAAACTTTTTGAATACATGAACAAGTTCGTGCGGACTAGTCGTGAATTTCATTAACTAGGTAGCTTGTTGCTCTATTTTCAAATTTGTTGAACATCTTTTCAAGTCAAAAAGGTTCAGCCGCACATCAAGAATGTGGAATATTGTACCCAAATATGTTTTCCCATCTTTTTTGATTTTAAGGTAAATGTGCAACGTTTTTTTCTCTTAAATTCATTCCGATTTTTCTTGATTTATAACTTTTAACTATTGATGTATCGAATTATCTACCATAGCAATAAAATATTTGAAAATTTTGTGTTTTTTTAACAAACCTTAAAGTTACCTTAGATACGAAGTATGTATGTACGTGTTTTCAAATTCAGTTTGTTTTTATTTTTTGTGGTTTCTTGCAACTCTTTTTCATTTGAAGTAATAAATCTTTCTATTTTCAAAAAAATTAATTTCTCTTGTTCATAATGCGATAGCTTCAATAAATCATTGTCTTAACATAGGTAGGTGCTCAATAATAATTATTAATTGCAATAAATTATAATTTTGAAGTGCAGCAAAGGAACATAACGTTGAACAATTTTGTAAGTAGCTGACAAAATATGTTTATTGATTTTAGTTTAAGCTTTTTTATATCCCTTATCGCACAGATATTTCAACATAAAGAGCAACAAAAACTTGGATGACATACGACTCTCATCAAACATGTTGTGTGACTTAAAATATGTTCACCTTGTTCTTTCTGTACGTTATCTTCTTCACTTCTTCTCAATGCACCCACTTACTTTAACCCACCTGATGGGCTTAAATAATTTACGCTCAAAATAAATGGTAGCATTTCAGGTCGTATTTTGATTTATATTGACAAATAATCATCCTGTTTACAGGGGTAACCACATGATTGAATGGAAGTAGCTACCAGAGAGTCCACCTCCGCCGTACATTCCATCTCGTATACACTCGCACTTTGTTTCAAAAACTCTAAACTTCAAACAAACTTCAAAAATTTTAACAAACAACAAAAAGAACAACCAAAAAAAAAAAAAAGAAACGATAAATAAATAAAACAAAGCCGCGCTGATGCTTCCGTAAAATATCTAGGTAGTGAAGACAATATTTCACATTGCTTGTCTGGATTCGAGTGGAAAAGTTGGCAACACATTCGATTACTCTTTCTTACTCCCAACCAAAACCGGTATAATCCATTAAACTTTGTAGAAAGTGGAATACATTTCTCAAAACAGGAGAATACAGAGCTTTCACAAAAAAATTACATGCAATTTGTTTCCGCATCCGTAGGATGCTTTTACTTGAGGAAGGAAAGCAACCGCAGCCATGCTGCTTTTTCACACACTCGCTTCGTTCACTTCACTCACCGACGTTCGTCGTCATCACCACCGCTACGCCTCCACTTACCATCGGAATCGCTCCCACAGCCAGGATCCAGATCCACCAGATCCAGAATAAATCTACTATGGTGCATTTCGAGTTTAATAAATTACACCCCCGGGTATTCGGAAAGTTATTTAAAGTGAATACCTGAGAGACTTATATGACGATGACGAAGACGAAGACGTAGATTTCTGGTGATGTTTCTGATGCTGGATTGTTGGAGATGTTGGATTCTTAGATGCTCTATATACGGTCCTGTTCCTGGATAGGATACACTATTCACATGCTTTATGAAAAGGTATTCAGTCTGGGAAACATTTTAAATTAAGAGCAATTTGTATTGGGCCCATTACGCAGTCAACATTTAATATTTTCACATTTAAGAAAACGTACCCCTATAGATGGTATATACTCGTAAGTAAAAATATAGCTCATGGTATGAAGGTAACTTTTTTGTGAGAAACAAAATTTTAAGAGTTCCTTGGTCCTTTTCACACGTTTTGTTGGTGTGTCTGTGTTTATATGAGGAACCTACTTTTTTGAGAAGAGAGAGAAAGTATTCGTCATTAACAGGAGTTTTGACACATTTTTCAAATGTTCTACGTTTATTACTTTGGAAAATGTTTGTGCTATGATGGATTTACTTTGTTTTTCTTCTTCTTCTTCTTCTTCTTCTTCTAGACTGGATTAATTCTTTGACACGTTCGTTAGTCATAATATGCTCATGTTCATATATTTTAAAATTCTTTTTGATGAAGTAAGCTTTTTAAACGTTATTATAGGAGAACCTAATTTATTAGGCTGCAAATAGGATCGTGTTTTGATTTTGTTTAGATTTAGCAACATAACTTATTTAAAAATTTAAGAATTTTCACTTTATTTCTACGGAAATATTGCTGAAGGATTAGGAAAATAGTTATGTTTGAAGGTTTAGGAAAATAGTTATCTCTCGTATATAAAGGTGAAACTGGTAATTTGTAGTAAGTTGGAGGAATCCATTTAACTAACAACATTATCTTTGTAGTCTTCTTAAAAGTTCACATAGGTCAAATATGTGTCAGGATAAATATGTACATGTTTCTTTTCAAAAACACAATACATTTTGGAATTACAACTATGTACCTATGTATCATGGCCTTAGGTACTTGAATTGTTTACGGATTGTTTGAAATAATAACGGCCCTTTACATCGCTAAGACGTCTGATAACTCTAATTTTAATGGTGTTGAAATTTAAAAATTGCAACTTGTAAACGAATAATCCGAGATATATGTGTAGAACCGTACCCAGGCATATACATACATACGTGTCAAGTGGAGATTTTGTAATCCATGGTTTGATTTTCTTCGTGAGTAGATTCTAATACTCACGATGTGAACCTTACATCACTCACTTTGAAAATTAATTTTGCAAGACTGCCCAACGTTATTCTAGCATGAAAAGACTCATTTCATTCCTGCTAAATATATCATTGATTTTCGTCAATATTTCGACCGAAAGAGCACACCTTTAATATAACAAAGACTAAGTGCGAACGTTAGGAATAAAGGGAGGGGTTTGAAAAGAGATGTAGGTGGTCGGTGTACATTGGTTTTGAATTCTTGACGAATTGATTGAAGGGCATCCAACATTCTTGCAGTACGGCTAAAAAACAAAAATCCGTACTTCACACTACGATCAAAGTTGGCTTCAAGCGTTAGTTGATAGGCATTCTTAAGAGCTCGAAGTATTTCGTTTAAGGTGTCTTAGGGGAGATATGACTGTGGGTATTTTACTAGAGAATAAGATAGATAAGATTAGATTGAATGAGGTAATGAATCTGTGAAGATCGAGAAAACATCTCACTTCGATCTTTTTGGATCCATTGTGGTTCCCAGGAAAGGGAAAGGATTGGGAAGGGTATCTGAAGATTGATGAGGATTTAGGTTGAGGGCGCCTCCCTGAACCATCCTGGTATCTGGAAAAATTTAAGAATGTCATCTTCTCGTCCTCACATCCTCTACATAAATCAGATGAGCCGATACCCATTCTGTTCATGTGGGTGCCCAATGAGTTCATAACAGGCCTACCTAGTTGCAAAATTAATTTTGATTTACCTTTGGAAATCTTCCTAGAAACTCTGCCATTTTCAAAAGCTTCCCTACTGCTGTTTGCAATTTCAATGAAACTTTGGTGGATTTGTTCATTTACCTGCTCTGTGTATAATTGATACCATAATATGGCTTGGGCTGAGCATTGATCCGTTTTTGGCCAATGTGTCTGCCTTTTCATTACCGTCAATATCACAGTGTCCTGACACCCAACAGATTGTAACAGTGTTTGTTCCGCTGAGTAATCGAAGCTCTCTACGGCATTTGTGACAGTGACAGATATGGCCTTGATTGCTGCTCGGCTGTCGATAAATATGTCTATGCATTTGTCTTCCAAATCGTGGGAAGAAAATCATTAGCGGCTTCAAAAACCGCCAATATTTCTGCTAAAAAGACACTGCAGTAATCTGGAAGCATTATTGATCTTTCTAGGGGAGGATTACATGAAAAGATACCAAACCCTACCCCCTTCACCATTTCGGAACCATTCGTAAAGACAGTTACATGATTTATATTTATGACCCTGTTTTCCACTCCGTCCTTCCTTAGGGGAATTTCCGTTTGTGCTACTAGGTCAAAATATATGTACGGCTTTAAACAGCCTGTCTGAGTGCCATTGTCTATGTTAATAGTGTTCTTTATGTTCCTTTGACCAAAGGAAGCACTTTTCCAGTTATTACAATGTATTAGCCGTCTTGCGCTTTTTTGGCTACCAATTCCTTCACAAATACATTGAGAGGGACTAGCGAGAGCAATGTCTTCAGCACTGCAGTTGGTGTAGTCCTCATGGCGCTTCTGTACATGCAATTATTTGAATTTTTGTCATATTTTTAAGATTAAAATTAAGATTATTCAACGCTTTAGGTCCAAAATTTATTATTGGCGGCGACTTCAATTCGAAACATTCATTTTGGGGATCACGTTGCATTTCGACGAAGGGTAGACAACTCTACAAAGCGGGTATTGAATGTAACGTTGAATTTTTCTCATCAGGAAAACCAACGTATTGGCCAACCGATACAGCGAAAACACCCGATCTTGTTGACTTTTTCATCGCAAGAGGAATGAACAGAAAATATATGACAGTAGATGATAACTTCGATTTTTCTACGGATCACTCGGCCGTTATCTTAACAATAAACCGTAACGTAATCGAAAAAGAAATGCCCCTAATTTTAACAAATAATAACACAAATTGGGATAAATTAAAAGAAGATTGCTAAAATAGAATTGTACTGAACGTCTCTTTGCAAACTCCGTTTGAGTTAGAAGATGAAACAGAAAAATTTATAAATATTGTTCAAGAAGCAGCTTGGAATAATACTCCGATCTGTAATAAAAAGTCAAGGCAATACGAAGAAAAAATTCCAGAAGATATAAAAGAATTGATACGCGAAAAACGAAAAGCTCGAAAAGTATGGCAGCAATCACGTGCTCCTCAGCATAAAAGTGTCGTCAACTTTTTATCAAACAAGATTAAAAATTTGTTACGAGATTTTAAAAACAGCGAGAATTCTGCCTAACAGCAGACAAAAAAACGAATTATTCTCTTTGGAAGACGATAAAAGGTATTAAAAAGCCTCAAATAATGTCGGCACCTATTCGAAAAAATAATTCTGAATGGGCAAAAACTGATAAGGAAAAGGCGGATTTATTTGCTAAGCACCTTGAGGAAACGTTCAAACCTTTCGATGGTCAAGAGTTTCTGACTAATGACGGAGAGCTCCAACCAGCGCCGGAAAATTTTTCTATCAGGAATATTACTTTGACTGAACTTGTCCAGGAAATAAAACGGCAGAAAAATAATAAAGCTCCTGGCTACGACCTGATTAACGGTCGTGTCCTCAAAGAGTTGCCTAAAAAAGCAATAGTTAAGCTCTTACAGCTCACTAACGCTGCTTTAAGACTTGCTTACGTACCCACGCAATGGAAAGTCGCCGAAGTAATAATGATCCCCAAACCGGGTAAGCCACCGAATGAGAAAAAATCGTATAGACCAATTTCTCTCTTACCAATTATATCTAAAATATTTGAAAAATTGCTTCTTAAACGAATGCTACCAATTATTGAAGAAAAACGTTTAATTCCCGACCACCAATTCGGTTTCCGGAATAATCACTCGACAATTGATCAGGTTTACCGAATAACTAACGAAATTGAAAAAGCATTTGAAGAAAAAAAGATTTGCTCAACTGCATTTCTTGACGTTTCTCAAGCTTTTGACAAAGTTTGGCATGACGGGCTAATCGTACCTAGAAAATAGATTCTTTCGAGTTAAGCAAGGAACGGAGTATTCGGAGTTTAAAGAAATAAACGCTGGGGTTCCCCAGGGTAGCGTCCTTGGACCGATTGTGTTTGTTCTTTATACCCGAGATATACCCCAAACAGAAGGCACAACTTTAGGCACTTTTGCCGATGCTACAGCTGTACTCGCAATATCGGATTCAATAGAAACGGCAACCTCTAAGCTTCAAAAGGCATTAAATAGCATTTCAGATTGGATAAAGAAATGGCGAATTGCTCTTTATGAAACGAAATCGACGCACACAAATTTTACGTATAAAAAAGTATATAACTTACCTATTTATATAAATTCTGTGCAAATTCCATACGCTAATGAAGCGAAGTATCTAGGCATGACTCTAGACGCGAAACTTAAATGGAAAGTTCATGTAAAAAAGAAACGCGATGAACTCGAAAATAAACTCCGCGAATTGACATGGCTTATTGGAAGATATTCCAATCTAAGCGTTTATAACAGGCTTCTTATTTATAAGCAAGTACTGAAACCAGTTTGGACGTACGGTATACAACTTTGGGGTTGTACCAACGAAAGAAATATACAAATTTTGCAAACATACCAAAACAAAGTACTTAAAATAATAGTAAATGCTCCATGGTATGTAAGAAATAGCGACTTACATAGAGATTTAAATATAAAATATGTAGAAAACGAAATTAAAAAATTTGCTACAGAGCTAAGATCACGACTTAGAAATCATAGTAATAACTTAATCCAACAATCTGTTAGCGAGGCGTTCGTTTTTCGGCGTCTGCACCGAACAAGACCTTCTGATCTAGTGCAAACAAATTAATCTCTCCACTCGAATTTTGTGGAATCTTCAGGTCCTCTCGTTGGGGAGCTTCCTGACAAAACGCGAACAAAATGACGCTAAAACTACTTGTTAAGCTGGACTTAGTTGTAGTAATAATATAGAAGATAAGGGAGGTGAGTTTTAGTCAGTAAAAATCTGACACTACTATAAGGATCGGGCTTATAGTGTCTCTGAAGATTTCTCACCTTCCTGCGGAAAAAAAAAAAAAAAAAATTTTTAAGATTGGTAACCTTGCCAAGGGCTGCTCACCGTTCCGAACATGCAAATGTTAATATTGGCCTTACAAGGGCAGTATACATCCACAAAATGGTTTTAGGGCTTGGATCCCATCTTCTAGAGCATAGAAAGGGAATAGTAAACAAAGGTATGGCATAAGAAACGTAAATAAGTCAATAATTTTATTGTTACTTATCATTTTTAAATCTATTCTTGGAAAACTGTCTTAGAAGCTTAAGTAAGATACTGGTGCACCAGTTCTTAGTTAAGAACATATGTATGTTTTAAAAACTGTACCTTTATCAGAAACAGATATATATTAATCACAACTATGCTGAAACAAGTCTTAAATCCAACACCTCATACAAGTCTGAAAACCAACACCTCCCATGAGAACCTCTGTGGGAACTGTCAGCAATAAAAATAGTATTCAAGTCATAGATTATAATTAATTTGTCAACTGTAAAATAGCAAGCGTAAACGCTCCCCAAATGAAAAATAAAATGTTGTTTAAAAATAAATAATTGAATAAATCGTCTTAGAAAACCAATACCTTTCGGCATTTTCGGCGTAATTGCGTATGCGATCGTGTTTTCTTTAAAAATCATCCGAGTTATATCCTTCGGTTGTGAATGAAATGCAAGGTCTTCCGAAAACGTCACCTTATTTCAATCCGTTCCCAAATTTGGTAAAACACAACTTGGCAAACTGAGCTAAGTGAGTTGGGTCTGCATCCACACATATTTCAAGGAAAACGACAATAGTCAATTACATGAGTTCCGAAATTTATTGAAGAACAGTTTTAAACAGATACTAATTTTCATGAAAAAATCATCTTCTGCGATAAGACCTATTTCTGGTTGAAGGGGAAATTCCACTTCAAAAATATTCATCTTTTTGATGATACTAAATAAATGCACAAATTCATGTGATATCAAAGAGCTACCAAAATCAATTCTCGGTGTAGACTTTTGGCTAGTGGCATTAACCGTCCATATTTAAATGAAATAAGCCAGGTCATCACCACCGTCAATGTTGGGTGCTATAGGTCTAATTTTTGTCTCAAGTGGACCGTACAATGTGGATAACGACAAAAGGTCGGAACACACACCCACTCAATAACAAGATCGTTAAATTTTGATTCCCTTATGAGTTTTTTGTAAAACTTTTCTGAAGTCAAAAACTTGCAGTCCTATGCCAATAAGATAAAAATTGTAGCCAACATTTCTCAAAGCATTGTTAAAATTCAGCCCCATTTATGTGTAAGTGTCATAGAAAAATGGACAATGGAGGCATTATTTACAGGTATTCAATCCAGAGTCATTTAAAGTAGAATTAGTTGCTATGTAAATATATCTTTACATATTGTAAGTTTAATGTATATAAAATCATTAACATGTTCATAAAATTTGGTGGAAAATCTCATTTAAATCATTGCCCAACGAACCCTCTACTATTCATTCCCATAAATACTTCGGGATGAAAACCAATCAAAACGAAGTTCAAACTCCATCAGCTTTTCAAAAACATTTGTATATTCAATATTTTCCTGTGAAATTCGTAATCTGAAACAAATTGACAGAGTATACACAAACAAAAGCCTCAAATAACTTGAAAAACTTATGCAGAACAAAAAACGGGACAGTACGAGTATATAGTTCCTGTATAATCCTCCTAACGATGATAGTTTTTTCTCAACATAGAACATCCATACTCTATGATGTTCTTTACCAACAAAAAGAAAAGAAGAAAAAGCTTAATGGTAAGTTGCACAAACAGATGTTCCAATCAAGGACTCCATAGAAATGTTAAGGTTAACATTTCATGAGCTTCAACTTTTAAGCATTACCATCACGGAAGAAATCACATCAACTCAAAGTTGACTTCACTTTATGTATGTATATTCCTGAAATCATTCAGAACAAAATAAAAAAGTTGCACACACCCATACAAACAGAAAAAAAAAACTCCTACTTTACAAACACATACACAGTTTCCGTATTTCCTTATTTACGTTTCTTTCGCTGATGCTGGTTTGTGTCGTTTGCAAGTTTTCTTTAGAAAAATAAATCTACATTCAATAAGAAGGAAGTTTTTCCAGTTCTATACAAATGTTTTCCAGCAATCTGCATTGCTTACACGAATCGGGACATGAACAGGAACAGGAATGGGATACCGCACTCATACAGCTATGGACGAAATAATAGAAACATTTCTTAATTTTAATTAAACTATTCAGTTAAGAAGTTTATGAGTACATCAAGGTTATGTGAAATACATTTGTTTATAGAGGTTTAAAAATGAGCTGGTCATAATAATCGGAACATTTGCAGAAAAATCTCATGCAATGTTTCGTAAAAAATGTCAACATTTTTGGAAACATTACTTACCTGCTGTTGATTTCGCATGTATGTATGTCTAAGTTTTCTTTAAATATGTCAAACAACAATTGCTGCAGCAAAACATTGCACTATGCACATTGCACGATGTCTTTTAATTTTGTAAACATTTTTTTAGCTCCCCTTTTAAAAAATCAAAAATTCAAAACATGTTCCAAGTCAAAATATATTTCACCCAGTTCGTGCCCAAATTTAAAATTTTAAGCCAAAGCTGTATCCTTTCAGCTAAAACCAAAAGGTCTTTAAGATTCCTACTCTATGAAATAAATAATTATTGTGGCTATATTCAAAAAAACATCACCAAATCCCCCCCCCCTCCCCCTATACAAAAACCCACATTTAAAAAATATTTGTATAGGCATAATCACTCAGATCAAATTTTTCCAAAGTTTCATTGAAATATGTTCCAAAATAAAGATATTAAGTCCCAATAACACTTAACAGTCTACCATTCTGTTAACCATATTCTGGCTCCCATTTTCTGAAATTCAAAATTCCAAAACTTGTTCCCAATTGTTCCGGGCTCTTCTAAATTGTTCCGGACATTAGTTTCTTAAAATTGATTTTAAGTATGAAAAATGTACAAAAAATTCTCCCCGGCCTTCCGTTTTCCACAACTAATTTTAAACAAGAAAGCTAGAATTCATTGCATCGTTACATTTTCGAATTTCCTTGTTTTATGCCTGGGCTCACGGTGTCAAGTTAGCACTACACTCTCTTTTTTTTTAAATAAAAGTAAGACAAATTTTTTGATTTTTTTTCTTTCCACAGCTATTTTTAAACAAAAAAGCTACAAATAATTGCATCGTTACAATTTCGAATATCCTTGTTTTATGCCTGGACTCACGGTGTCAAGTTAGCACTACATACCCCCGTTTTAAAAAAAATTAAAGTAAAAAAAGTGTTGGTATTTTTTTCTTTCCACATCTAATTTACAACAAATAATCGTCAACTAATTGCGTACTTAGTTTTAACAAAATCAAAGAGTGTAGCGTTAACTTGATATCAACCTATCACTACATACCACTTTTTTTTAAATCGTCGAGCAACAATTTTTTTTTTTACAACTAATTTACAATTAAAAAGCTACAATTTATTGCATACTCAGTTTTTTAAATTTGGAAAAATGTAGTGCTAAATTGACAGTCGTGATGAAAACATCTTGGGTCGGTTCGAGAGAAAACTTCTTTGCGTGATCTATGGTCCCGTATGCCAAGAAGGTGAGTGGAGGAGAAGATGGAACGATGAGGATAAAAGTCCAACGAATGAGCCATCTCACAAAAAGCGCATAGAAACCAATGCTTCGGCCCCGAACACCTTCGAATTCACACCCAAAGGACACCACAGTAGAGAAAGACCACGGGTCATGTGGCGCGCACAAGCGGAAAGTGACCTCACTCAACTTGGAGTGCGCAAATGGAGACATCTAGCTAGGGACCAAGATAGATCTAGAAGTTTATTGGGTGACTTAATGACTTCAAGTAATTTAAAATTGCAATGGGTTTTTTCAAGTTCTTTATGGAAAGTACTTTTAAATTACAATTAAAGTAACTTATTTCTTTTAATTTCTTTACAATAATAAACTAATCATTTCAGAAAATTATTATTACTAAAAATGTAAATTAAGAAATAATATTTATCTAATTTTTTGTTTTTTGATCGAAACTTTTATTTTCAATTACATCGATATAATTGACGCTTTTCAATTACATGTAATTAGTAATTGGTAATCAATAATTACATATTTTGAAATAGTAATTGAAAAAGTGTATGCAGATTTTAATTACAAGTAACTGTAACTTAAAGTTTTTGTAATCATTTTTCCCAAACTTATAAGTGAGATCGCGAAAGCAGACAGAAATTCTGCAAAAATGTTTAAAATGGCAGAGCAACTTTAATAATAAAATCTAAGCTAGTCTATTTTTGCCAAACGCTAATATGCAGAGAGATTTTGTCACGTTAGTTAGCTCCAGAACTGTTCTTCGTATTCTGCAGGAAGATTTTCCTAAGGCGTATAGAAGGTGTAATTCTAAAAAAAAAGAGGCTGGGATGCGACCCACACTGATAACTTCCCATCCCTTCTGTCGATTTGTCTTGCTTAAAAGTTTGTCTATATGTATCAATTTTTACCAAATTTGCGTACTATTTTTTGTAGATTTTATTTTTTTATGAAAAAACGGACTGTTGGATTTTTATAAAAAAAATTACTGAATATCGAAAACAATATTTTCTGTGAAATAAAATAAGTTTGAAGCCAATATTTTTAATTTTTGAAAAGCTTTTTGAGTCGAAAGTAAATTTTTAACAAGTTTTAGTATTGTTTTTTTTTCAGGTTTTCAATTTTTTGTACAAAAACTGTCAATTCGGTTTTTTTCAAAATTTTACTAAATGTTGACAACAATATTTTTTGAAATATAAAAGTAGTTTAAAGTTTTTAAAAGATATTTGAGGCGAAAATCAATTTTTACCAACTTTTATAATTTTGATTTTTTAGGTTTTTATTTTTTGTAAAAAAACTGTCAATTCGATTTTTCTCAAAATTTTTCCTAATGTTGAAATGTTGAAAACAATATTTCTTATAAGTTAAAATTAGTTTGACGCCATTATCTCAAATTTTTGAAAACATATTTGAGTCGAAAATCAATTTTTACCAACTTTTGTTAATTTTTTTTAGGTTTTTATTTTTTTGTACAAAAAATGTCAATTAGATTTTTTTCAAAATTTTACTGAATGTTGACAACAATATTTTTTATAAGTAAAAATTAGTTAGAAGCCAAATTTTTGAAAACATATTTGAGTCGAAAATCAATTTTTACAAAATTTTGTTAATTTTTTTTTTTGGTTTTTAATTTTTTGTAAAAAAAACTGTCAATTCGATTTTTTTCAAAATTTTACTGAATATTTAAAACAATATTTCTTTTAAGATAAAATAAGATTGAAGCCTTAGTCTCAAGTTTTTGAAAAGATATTTGAGTCGAAATTCAATTTTTCCCAACTTTGAGTAATGTTTTTTTTAGGATTTTATTTTTTATAAAAAAAAACTGTCAATTATATCTTTCTCAAAATTTTACCACATGTCAAAAACATTATTCTTCGTTGCACAAAATTGTTTTTGAGATGAAATCATATTTTGGTCGTAAAATTTTCGAGGTGACAAATTTTTTTTTCAGTTCTTTTGAATTATAAAAAAACCGTTAAAATTAGTTATTTTTTTCCAAAAATATACTAATTGTTTGGTATCACGTTACAATGTATTATATAAAATTTAACTCAAGTCTCTAGCGTTTTTTGTTCGTAAGATATTTAGGGTTAACCAAAATGTTCACCTTTTTTTAAACTGCTATGGTAAAAAAACCACCCACGCAATTTTCTTGAGATCCCTTTTTGCATCTTTCTGCCTTATTATCTGTATAATTTATTTGAAGTCGATATCTCTTCTGGTTCTACGTAGGTACACACGAACGCACAGACATTTTTCTAAAAATCTTTTATTTCGACTCTAGGGACCTTGAGACGTCGAAACAATAATTTCGTATATGGGAAGTTAAAAAAACACGAAAGTACCCAGAAGCGGATATATTTTGTTAAAACATACTACACTAAAGATGATGTCCAGAAAGGCTGGCAAATTGGACTTTAAAGTGTTGAGACGAAAAACATGCCCTTTAGATTGTGTCTTCACCAAAATAAAGACTCCAAGTATACTGTAATGTTAACTAAGCTCTAACTTCAAATGAACCAAAATCATCTTTTTGATTGCTATTGTTAACTACTTCAACTGAATCTTATCAAGGACCATTCCATTTGGCGCAAGATTAGAGACAGTAGACAAAACCCTTCGTACAAAATAAATCTTTGGAGAATTGTATCTTAGTTGTGGTGTTTAGGTCCGCAAGACAAATTTCCGTACCTATCAAATGTAATCTGTCAACAAATATAATTAATATTTATTGTTATTTCAAGTTCAAACAAAGAGTTCCTATTTCCGTTGCCAGCCTTTTATTAAACCTTCAGCAAATAAGACTCCAAAATTTTGACATCTAATATTAGTTTTTGAAAATCACAAGTTAAGAACCATTGCAAAAATATTTACCATCAGCATTAAATAATAAAATTCTAAACTTGTTGCCTACGCAAGTGCCAAATATATAATTACCACAAATTTAGTGTTGTGCCTATTATTTTGGCCGTAACTTTATAAATTGATACATATGTACTATATGCACACAAATTGTATAGGTACATATACATTTTTTGATATAAAGAGGCACCCACCCAAAAGAGACACCCTCTATCATTCAGACAAACTTTCAAGTAGTCAATTCTCTATCGAAAGGTAAACTTCAATCCGTAATTTCTTGTTTTGCTTGATATCTTTCGTTTCCGAAGTATTTGTGTATATGGCTGAATATAACGGTACCTACAGCATAAGCTCTATATAGTGAGAAAAAGAAAAACAAATTATTTGCGCAAATGGTTGTTTATTCTTCGTTGATTTATCGCCAAAGTTTATACGAAGAGACGTAAATTCACGAGAGAGATTTTTGCAAACAAGTCACAAAATAGAATTCGAGATTACAGCGCTACAGAATTGGTTGGAGACAACATGAATTATACACTATTAGTAGTATACGACGATATACGAATAAGGGTACGATTATATATGGCATATACGAGTAAAGTAGGAGATAGAGAATAAAAAAACAAAAATGAAAATGAAAAGATTTTTAGGATCGGATTTTGCCTAGATTCGTCTACTTTTTCGTCTTCTTCTTCAAAACCTAAAGTGAGGAGGGAGCCATCCGAATTTTTCTTCCTCAAAGCCCACAAAAAAAAAAAAAAAGAAAAAATGTCTAAGTAGGTTGTTCAGTTTATTATAGAAATAACAATGGAGGAGGTTTATTTTATTATTGTTGTTTGCCTTTGACTATACAACTTCCTATATAGCCTAACCTAGCTTAAGTCGTATACAAGTTGACTTTTAATCCATACAACAAACAATAAAATGGCTAGATAAGTCAAATCTATTACAATATTGTGTCGTCGCATAACAGTTACTTTTAATACCTTATATGACGAGGTATATATTTTGAAGGAACTGTGCATATATATACTATATAGAGGTATACCATAAAGTATATTATTTTAAGGCTAAAAGAGAATTGAAAGCATCATAATATACCTACTCTGTGGTACGTAATCCATGGAAATCTTTTGTTTCGTCGATCTTTATTATTCGTAAATAACATCAAATAACAAAGAATATACACTATACCTCGCTTCCATCAGAAATCTTTAATTTTGTGACCGGGATGGAACTATACTATAATATCTGTGTATTAATGCTTCTTAAGTAAAAATATCATAAAATGTGTTTTACATATAGTTCTAGGAGAAAGTAGGTACCATGTCGATAGAAAAGAAACTTTTCTCTTGGAAGTTAATTATTAATGGTCACTATGGCGTATGCGGAATATTTTCGCCATAGCCTTGTAGATGCGAGTTTACATATTTAACTTAATTTTCTAGAATAGTTTGTATTTATTATTATTCTTATTTTTATTTTTATTAATATTATTATGTTATACTAAAATTGTTATTAGAAAATTATATTACTACATGTAGTTATCTTTTTCTAAACCAGACAACAACATTCTGATGGTCTAAAAAGGAACAATAAAATTAACCAAAGCAAATAAAAAAAGCACAATTAGAAACAAGGCCAAATGGAAGCTTTAATCATAATAATAATAAAATATTAGAAAATATGTAATATTAAGATATACAAACGAATGTACAAATACAAATTGTAATACTGTATTGTTACATTGCGTAAATTTAAATTGAATATAATTATTCTTAGTCAAGAAGAAAAGATTTAAGAGATATGTTTTTTTAATTTTTGTATTTATAGTTCTTGAAAAATGGTTGTTTTAAACAATCAAATGAGAAACTTAAAATTTACAATACTTACCTATTTATTCTAGGACATTGACTATAATAAATTTCAGCTATGAAGAACAGGTATGGTCTGAGATATAGTACTTTAAGATCGCAAAACATCTTAGAGTATTCCCAACATCGTAGAGTCTTGAAATTTTACACAAAGGTAGGTTGTAAGGAAACAATTGAAAAAAAAAAAGTTTTTAATTAAGAGGTGTGGTATCCGATTTATTTGTCAGGCATAAAATTACGATTTTTAAAATTTGTAGAATATAAAAATTATTATTCTAAATAGTTTTTTGACGTTTTTATCATTTATGAAAAAAACTTCAAATTCAGTTTCGTAAGAATGTATCATTCAATTTAAACATACAACATTATTGAATTCGGTAGGTGGTGAAGATGAAAGAATAAACAAAGAAACACATTTAAAACTTGAGATTTTCAAAAAAAAATCATACAGAGGACCGCAAGTTCTTTTTAATATCTGCCATTTTATTTTTAGCAGACTTATGTATATCAGAGCAGTTCTTAATACTGACCGATATTTTCCATCATACTTATATTTATGTGGGTAACTGGGGAATTTCTTTGATATCTACTTTAATATGCACGGTTTATCACTTTTAAGTTATATTTTATTTATTACTGTTACTATTTAAAAAATGGAGAAAAACATAAGGTTTTTATTTATTTTACACACTATATTATTGTTATGTTATGAATGTCATTGAGAGCTAACTAACATTTTCCAACAAATCAAAATAATTGAATCAAAAATATTTTTCAGCTTTAAAATTTTAAGGACAAATAATGTTAACGGGGGCTTACATTTTAAGAGCTAATGTTGAATTTGAATAAAAAACAAATTATTTCGAAAATTGTCGTCATTTCTTTTTATTATGATACTGTTGGTATGGTTTTATTATGTTTGTAACAGATCTTTACATCGTTTTGGAGAAAATAAGCTTATTGCACTTGATATTTCAAAAGCATTTGATAGGGTTTGGCATCAGGCTCTCTTACCGAAAATTCGTGCTTTCGGCTTTCGTGAATCCCTTCTTTATTGGATTAGTAATAAACTTTCGGTTAGTTCAATACAAGTGTCATTGGATGGGTTCAAGTCTGAAAACCACAAAATAAATGTTGGTGTGCCCCAGGGCTCTGTTTTATCTCCAACACTTTTTTTCATTTTTAATTAATGATTTTCTGTCTGCAACTTGTAATCCAATAAATTTTTTCGCTGACGATAGTACTTTAAGCTTTTCATATTCATTTTCAGACTCACATCCCGCTTCTTCGGATGTGGAACTGCAACGACAAAATATGATAAGCTCATTAAATTCCGACCTAAACAGCATTGTACAATGGGGAATAAAAAACGGCATAGAATTTAATGCTTCGAAACCCAATGCTGACTTGTAGTGTTAAATCGAGATATACCCCCCTTGTCATTATCTATGGATGGCACTTGCATCGAGGAGACTGAACATCTCGATATTCTCGATATGTGCATCACCAACCACTTCTTGTGGAACGATCACATAAGCGATATCACCAGAAGATATACAAGATACAAGAAATTTGTCTCCCCTTCTGATCTGGCTGTTATCTACAAAACTTATATGCGTCCAAAGCTTGAATAGTAGTAATAAAAATGTGATTTTATTTATCAGATTAGTTTTTCATTATTTTTGTTTTAATTTCACAGCTATAGCATTGGCTTTTTCCGTCAGCCAGAAGAAAGAGTATAATCTAAACAAGTGCAATATAGTAAATAAAATTGTTAATATTTTCAAGTTGTACTAAGTTAATTGACTAAACAAATTTGTATCAAGATTCATAAGGTTCGTTTTGTAGGGTTGATTTCAAGTGCATTCAGAAGGCTTCGTTCAGGATTTGGTATCGGTATTTTAGCGCTGTTTTGACGTAACTGCTCAACACGTTTCACTCCTGTCCATTTACGATTCCTTTGGCTTTCCCCAGTGTCCTCTTCTGATTGCAGCAAGAATAGGGCACGTTGTTAGAAAGTGCAGTACGTCTTCTCTAACCATGTGGTTGCATAGGATAAACTCTGTGTTTTCATCTGCACAATATGGTCGGTAATTCAGATGTAGTAACTCTCCTCTCGTTTTAAAGATAGTAGAGATTGTCTCCAACGTGTAGCGGTCATCACAACAGTTGCTTGCGTGGAGGTTGTGCTGCACACCCTTGCACATACTTCGCGTGTTGCTTCGTTCTGCCATCTCGGTGAACTTACACACATTGTCCTCTTCAATCCTTGCGAGCAGTGTATCGAAGCTACACTTTCAAGTATCGGTCGCACTTTCTAGCAATTCAATATTATGTGACTGCTCTAGGAGCATCCACTCTCTAAAAAACTGCGATTTTCGGTTAAGAAGATGCCGTGCAATGATCCTGGGTAGACGATGACTTGGTAGAGCCATTACTTTTAAAATGTAGTTAAAATGCATTTTTAGTGTAAAGATGTACAGCGGAGAAAGTCCAGTCTCCAGATGTAGCATGTAGCTAGGGGTGTTTTCTGGAAGCCAAAATATTTGTTTGATAAAGTATTTCAAAAGCTTTTCTACTTGGTCATATTGAAGAAATCTCCATACCTGGGCAGCGTAGCACATTATGGATTTCATCACTGCTTCAAAGAGCTTATAATTGGCGCTCAGGGCTGAGGACCCCCTTCCAATTGCAATTGATAGCTTTTTTCGATTCTGTTAGTTTTGCATTGAGATGTTGGTTGAATGAAATCTTTGGTGTTATAGTAACTCCAAGATAGTTATACTCCTTAACCAAATCTAAGTTCACATTTTCCCATTTCCACTTTTCATTTCTTGCGAATCTGCCTGTGCCATTTCTAAAGATCATGATTTTTGATTTATTTGTATTAACGGTGAGGCTCCAGAGACGACAATATGCTTGTAGTTTATTTATCATTATTTGCATCATTTCCGGGGTTTCAGAGAAAATGACGATATCGTCTGCATACATCAACGCTTTGATGTCGGCACCAGCAAAATTAATTCCACCTGGCAGAGTTGATGTCAAATCATCTAGGAAGATAGAAAACAGAAGCGGGCTTTAGAGGCAGCCTTGCTTAAACCCCGATGTCGTTTGAAACCACGGCGATCCTTCGTTTCCGTCCCATATTGCCGTTTTATTGTTTTCGTACAGGCATTTTATTATTTTCAACATTTTTGTTGATATTCCCAGGCAACTGGGCTTGTAGAATGTAGAACAATGCATCCCTGTTGATTGAATCGAAAGCTGCTTTGAAATCAATAAAGAAAGCATATAATTTCGTTCCCTTATCCAGATAAGATCTACCTATGCACTTTAGTGAAAAGATGTTGTCAACTGTCGAATAATCTTTCCTGAAGCCGGCTTGAAACTCACTCAAAAGGTTGTTACTTTTTACCCAGGCTGTGAGCCTGTCTAGAATGACAGTATAACTCCCATATCTAGTCGATTCTGCATTCCTCCCCTTAAAAAGTTCAACCGTAATACTTGCGCTTCTAGGAATGCTCATCAGTATACCCTCGAGCCTAACTTCGGTCGTACTGTCAAGTACAGAGATTCGTTCTTTAGCCGTACTACGAGAATGTGGAATGCCTTACCACACTCTGTCTTTCCCAGCCATTGCAATATTCAGAAATTCAAAACCAATGTGCACCGACATCTACTTTCAAACCCTCTCTCCCTTTCCTAATGCTTACACTGTGTTTTTACATAAAAAGGGTAGTAATATCCCCTTGAGTAAGTACTTATTATAAAAAAAAATGTTAAACTGAAAATACATACATTACAAAAATTTAACTTTCCGTGACCTCATAAAACCAAAACTATTATTTTTTTTAAGTTTGCATAAAATTTTTAAGTTATTTAAAGTGATTGTAATTTTTGATAATAGTATTTTCAAAATGGTCACTTTTCAAAGTTCGTTATGGATATTTTTTGATGAGTAAGAGTATTTAAATTAAAAAGATATTTCTAGGGGTGTTCAAACAAAGTTAAAGGGTAATAAAAATTAACATTCAATTTGTCTTCTTTCGAAAATAGAGTGGAGATTTTTCTTCGCTCTTTACTTTTTTAATAAATCAAGAGAAAGAATGTTGCAAAAAGTCGTCCTCATCTTACTGTTTCACAAGAAATCTTTGCAATTTATATTTGGTAGGATTGATGGGTATCAACAAACATTTATTTTTTAATTTATACCGATTTTTCGTGATAGAAGCAGAGGATGCCTCAGATATTGACAATAATTTTATGTTTAAATGTTGATCGCGAAGAACACAATGATTTAATCATCATCTTCTGGTTAAATCACACGTTATTATTAAGAGCTTCTTAACACAAACAATTTTAGATTTTATATAACACTATTCGACATCGTTTTCATTTAAAATTCAATGCAAATCGGTCTTCGTATGAACAACCCTATACCATGCCAACAAGGAAAAAATATACCATAATATACAAAATGAATGCTGAAGACCACTTTGAAAAATTTTGGTCTTCACGTAGAATTTTTTAAAGTAAGATATTGGCATTTTTACTTGTCACGAGCGCATACTTACGTATCTGAATATTTTTTAACATCCATTTCTTTTTTCATCCATTTCTCTTGCATCAACAAACTCATATAAATATACAAACAAACAAGCAACAACAACAACACGAAAAAAACAACAACAAAAACAGAAATATTTATGGTGGAGTGGAATCTTACTTAGTGTGAAGAACGTTTATGCCATGTGGATACGATTTAACTTTCGCCAGCAAAACAGTACAAAACTGAAAACAGGAGCTCTGGCTCTGGTTCTTGAGCTGAAGCTCTATACGAGTATATCTCTATAGATCTGTATGCTAAAGGATGTTGTAGAGGATATGTTTGTATGTATACTTTTGCTGCGAAATAATATAAAGGCGCAACGAGCATAGAATGGGACTTTTGTTTTTCCACCCTGAAGACATTTGCATGAATAATTTGGCAAGCTAATGTAATGGTGTCTGAGATAAATCTAAGCAAACATTTGTTGTGATATTAACTGGTAGCTTTGTTGTACAATATTTTGTTTGAAGAAAATATGTTAAAAATATATGTGTGTTCTGTATTCCCTGCGGAGGTTAACTTTTGTATGTACATTTTGTAGGTTCTCCTTACATCGCCATATACAGTTATACACGTATCTGTGTCAATTTTGAGTGTTGCTATATTCATATGCAGATACAAAATTTATACATACAAATATACTCGTAGGTATGCTATGTATGTGTATGTAAGTTTGTTTTGATATATATTATAATGCTCGGGTGTTGGATTTAATGTTCCTGTGTATTTTTATTTTTATATTTTTATTTATATTTATTTATTTATTTAGACGTAGACGTCTAAAAGAGAGTGATGATGTTGTTCAAAGTTAAATATTCTTCAGATAAGGCATTCAATGAAAAAATCAAATGGCCCGATGAGTGGGAATGTTTAATTTAGATATAGAAATACAAATACAAAGAATTCCAATGTTGTTCTGATGCTTTGAAGATATCGTATAAAGGGCGAATTGTATATACCTAATGGTTTCTTTGCGTATAAGAATAAAATTAGAATGACACCACAAATTATACTTTCACAAGAAATAATTTTGGTAGACATTTGCATAGATTCCAAATTTGATTTCTTTAGTTTTTTGGTATAATTTTGGCAGTTGGCACGAGAAGGCTTCATGTATTTTTATTAGAATTTTCTTTAGATGTCATTTTGAATAGAAAACAAGGATAACATATAGCTTTGAAGTTACATGTGCACAAACCATCATGGAAAAGAGTTAGGCGCCAGTTATATGGCCTATCATCGAAACTCATTACTGACTTTATTTTTCCTTATTTAAGTCTTTAAGCAAACATAGGAAAATATCATTTGTGTATAATTTTCTCAATACATGCTACTAGATTATATTTCAATTTACTAACTTTATTTGAATTAAAGGTTAGAATATTCCTTAGAATTTAATGATCATTAATTTCCCAGTTTTTCAAGTTCTCGACATTTTCAACCCAATCAAAACATAACCAGTTCGAAATAAAACATAAAAGGCATACAAAATATACACAATAATAAAACGACAAAATAAATACGTATTCGCCATAGTGTACTTTTTGTTATATTTACTAAAACCTGCCACTCGGAGTGAGAATGTCAACAGAGAATTATAGAATATCAATAACAGGCACAATGTATATTTACAAACTGACTTATGAATGTCTTCTTAAATGTTTTAAGTATGAATTGTTCTCAATAATTTATTCATGCAAATATTTTCTAAGAAATTATGAAATAATGTGTTTGATCCTGATTTATTATTAGTCCTGGAAAGTTAACAAAAAAAATACTTGCTAACATTAAAAAATTCCCAGAAATGTGAACTTTTGTCCAGAGTTTCATTTGTATCTACGTTTTACGCTTTCTAAAAAGTAAATACATACATACCTTTAAATTTGAATGAAATAAAGAATTTCTTATTGAGGAGTGAGAAAGAATGAATTGCATTTTTTTTTACAAATTTCTGGAAAACCCATATTTTTAGAAAAAATTTGTAAGAATATTGAAATGATTTATAAATGACACATAAATGGTGTTTGTATATTTAATCAAAATATAATAAGGAATACAAAATTTTAAAATAGTAGCATTTTCCTTCCGGTAGGCTTTTAAACTTCATAAATGAAAATTCTCCAGCATAACTGAAACTCTACACCCGTCACCCAACGTTATTCTTCAAATCTATGAATTATTTTATAAGGGAAAGTGTCGTGAACGTTTTAATGTGGTTCGAAAAAAAATAATTTTAACAAAATAATAAACTCTACGGAAATATGTTACAAAATTCCCTAAAATTGAGAGCAGTGTATAAAAAAAGCCTCCAGTATTTCCAAAGTCATTGAGAACCACGCCGAAGATCACACGTGTTTGAGAAACAATACAGAAAAATCTGAGTCAATCTGCCAACATTTCAACGGTTTTGTTAAGGAACAGCTACGAAAAATGTGTGTCAAGTTGTTGACGCAATGTATACAAAATCAGGGATGTCATCTGAATATCGTTATTCTTTCAAACCACTAGCTTTCGAAATAAATGTACATACATCTCTTTCCAACGCCACAAGAAGTAACCATGCCGTGATGGTTAGTGCGTTGGACTGTCATGCCAGAGTTTTTTGACGAGTACTGCCTCTTGCGAGGAATTAAAAAATCCTCCAAGAGTATTTCTTGCCATGACAAGGTGCTTTCTCAAATTAGCCGTTCGGATTCGGCTTGAAATTGTAGTCTCCTACTTCTCGGACAACATTACTCGCTCACAGGAATGGTTGATGGTTTTAAGTGACTAGGACCTAGTTCTGAACGGTCCCAAAAAAGGCGAATGCTCCTCGCCCTCTAATTACCGACCGATTACACTTACGTCCCTTCTTTCTAATGACCGGCAGTACGGCTATCGCAGCAATAGGTCCACTGGTGATCTCATGGTTCATTTCATCGAACAGTGGAGCAAATCTTTACATCGTTTTGGAGAAAGTAAGATTATTGCACTTGATATTTCAAAAGCATTTGATAGAGTTTGGCGTCAGGCTCTCTTATCGAAAATGCGTTCTTTCGGTTTTCATGAATCCCTTTTTCATTGAATTAGTAATTATCTTTCGGATCGGTTAATACAAGTAGTATTGGATGGGTTCAAGTCTGAAAACTACAAAATAAATGCTGGTGTGCCCCAGGGCTCTGTTTTATCTCCAACACTCTTTCTCATTTTTATTAATGATCTCCTGTCTGCAACTTCTAATCCAATACATTATTTCGCAGACGATAGTACTCTTAGCTTTTCATATTTGTTTTCGGACTCACATTCCTCTTCTTTAGACGTGGAACTGCAATGACAAAATATGATAAGCTCATTAAATTCCGACCTTAACAGCAATGGGGAATAAAAACCCGCGTGGAATTAAATGCTTTGAAAACAGAATGCTGCCTTGTATTGTTATATCGATATATACCCCCCTTGCCATTATCCATGGTTAGCACTTGCATCGAGGAGACTAAACATCTCGATATTCTCGGTATGTGTATCACCAACCATCTTTTGTGGCACAATCACATACGCGATGTCGCCAAAAATGTCGCAAGCTGTTTGGGTTTTCTAAGGCGATGCAAGAAGTTATTCTCACCCTCTGTTCTGGCTGTTATCTACAAAACTTATATACGTCCAAAGCTTGAGTACAACTCCCATCTCAGGGGCTAGTGCTCCTGCAACTTACTTAAGCCTCTTGAACAGCATTGAACGTAGAGCATTCAAATTAATTGGTAATAACACCATCATAGAATCATTTATGTACGTCGCTTGAACATCGTCGTAAAGTTTCTTGTTTCACTCTTTTCTACCGTTATTTTAACGGTTTATGCTCTAGATAAATAGCCAACTGCATTCCTCCCCTCAAACAGGTCAACCGTAATACTCGCTCTTCTAGGAATGCTCATCAGTATACCCTCGAGCCCAACTTCGGTCGTACTGTCAAGTACAGAGATTCGTTCTTTAGCCGTACTACGCGAATGTGGAATGCCTTACCACACCCTGTATTTCCCAGTCATTGCAATATTTAGGAATTCAAAACCAATGTGCAACGACACCTCCTTTCAACCTCTCTCTCCCTTTCCTTGTGCTCACACTGTGGCTTTACATAAGAAGGGTAGTTATATCCCCTTGAGTGTGCGCTTGTTATACAAAAAAAAAACGGACAGTTGCACCACCTAATTTAATTTAATAACGCCACTAGATTAGTTTTTTTAGCTCATTTAGTAATTGAAACTAAAGTCTAAAAAATTCGAAGGCGATGACTTGGTAGGGAGCATGCACCAGTCATCTGCAAAATGTGGTCGGAAGAAAGCATGCCTGATTAGTTGAATCTCAGTATAGTTTGCGCGATACACGAGGAGACCTTTAAATTGCGCCAACTACAAAGGCATCAGTCTCCTGAACATCGGATACCATAGATGATCCTTTCCGTATTATTTAAACGTCTGAAAACGTTCGTTAACAACCTCATAGGCCCTTATCAGTGGCGAACGCAGGTGGGAGAGGACCTCAACCAATTTGGTGTGCGTTGGTTGAGGCCCCTTCCGTCCTGGACTGTAGCGTCATCTTAAGTAAGTAGGAATTGAGTCATGATTTTTTAGAATTACTTCCATTTCTCTGCCACATGTATTAAGCTATCCCAGCAAAGTGACTTTTCTTGGAATTTCTTTACTAGTTTTGTGAAGGTCAACTCCGTGTCTAATACTTGAAAAAAATATGTTCGTTTCTGTTTTTAATGTTTTTAAACTTTTATTCATATTCATAAACTCAACAATTAAAATTCAATAACCCTGGTTGACAAAATTACGTTTGTTTTTCTATCCCACAAACAAAACAATGCTTTTTTAAATGATAAAGATGTACTTTATTCGAATCTAGCATTTAATGTTTAAATTTTAAAAAATGTTCCCATTTAAAAATGTTAAAATCAACAAAAAAAATAAAGTGCACGACTGGGTCGCACGAACTTGCTCCTGTATGCAAAGAGTCTGTTTAAAAAAGTATCTATATAATATTTAAAAATATACTTGTAAAATAAGTTTGTCTTCAAAGATATATATGCCATTTGATTTGTCGAAAAAACCTCCATTTTTCAATTTTTTGGGAGGGGGTTACATTTTATACAGTTAAAATAATTTAAAAAAAACTAATTTAAGATTCAAAATTTTACCTGAAAAATAAGTTTTCCTTCAAAAATTTAAATGCCATTTTATAAATCAAAAAACCCTTGATTTTTCAAATTTTTTTTTTGAAAATCGTTAGAGCGGTTTTTTTTTAAATTAATTTTGTATATATAAAATTTTTCAATTTTGTTCTAAAAATATTTTTGGTATGCAGTTGTTTAGTGATTGTAAATATACGCTCTACATTTCAATTTCGTAAAAAAATGTTCACCCGTTTTTGAGATATAGAATTTTGAAAAAAAAAATTTAAATATTTTTTTAAAAATCCAAACAATAAAAAATTGCACTTTTGATAATCAAATATTGTTAAGGCAATATAAGAGCTCGTTCAGAAAAAAAAATTATTAAAATCGGTTCAAAAGTTGCTGAGAAAATTAAAAACAAAAAAACGGTTCTATGAGCGGTATCTTTCCTGAGCAATACAAAAATATGTTTTTCTTATTAAAAGAAGCCAAGTTAAAAAATAAAATTTTTGAGAAAATTAAAAAAAAATCTATCGGTTTGTTTTTGAGAAAATTCGAATTTTTGTTTTTTGACCAAAAAAATTGTATGGGGGCCACTGTTAGTTTTGATCTTAAAAAAAAATGAAAAAACGCCTAACGCAAATCTGCTCAAAACCTTAACTTCCAAGTTTGAACTCAATCGACCCAATGGTTTAGGCTGTAGGAGCGTGGACAGACAGACAAAATTGACCGGACGGAATCGCGGGACCCACTTTTTTCGACTTCTCTACCATCGTAATATCATGTTTGATTAAAATCTCGAGTTCGAAATTTTGCACGAATGCAAAGCTTGCCATATAGTTCCTATATGTCGCAAGTAAAAACGGGGTTTTCAAGGCTATAGTAAAACTGAATTGTAAGTGGTGCAACACAGTTCGTTGAGAACTATGGCCTACTGAGTTACAACTTTCAACCATTCCTTTGTGCGAGTATTAATGCCATTAATGGAGGGGACCTACGGTTTTAAGCCAAATCGGAATGGCAAATTTGAAAAAGTGTTTTTCATGACAACAATAATTACTCTTGGAGGATTTTTCAATTCCTTGAAAGAGGCAGTAACCGTGAATTGAACCTAAAACCTCTGGTATGACAGTCCTACGCACTAACCATCACGCCACGGGTATTACAGTATCTTACTTAGTTTCTGGAAATTTGAATTAGTTACTCGTATGAGTCTTAATTTGGCTTTAAATATAGTTTTGAAAAACACATTTTGAACTTTATTTTTAGTGCTGATTTCGAGTCTGAACTTTAATTAAAACTATTTGTTCAGGTTTTAAAAATATCCGATTTCAAAATTATTTTTATATTTTGAAATAAATTGCAAAAACTTGATATAATAGAATTGTGAAGACAACTGATTCGTTACAAGAACACAACTTACTTTCAAACCGTTTTGCCTTTTTCTATTGAAAACAGTTTAAGCATAAATGGTTTAGCGTTTCATTAAGATTTTTGTAAGACAGGTGAAATCGAAGAACTTATGAAGATTTTTCAAATTTCATATACAGTATTATAAATATTTCAACTGAATATTGAAGAAAAGGATTTAAGATTTGAAAAACCATCACGGATTTTATTGAAAAAAAGCTACTTCAAAAATTTAGATGGCTTCAAAGAGTCTTATACACGTGTTTTTCGAATTTAATAAATTAATATCTGAAAAACCTTACATGATACATTAATTTTGAAGTCAGATTTGAACTAAGACCATAAAAACCCATTGAAAAAGTATACAATTGTATTGCCAGAAAGAAAAACTTGCCGACCAGGGATAATCAAAAGAAATTCTAAAAAAGAGAATGCGACCTACACTGATAACTTCCAATCCCGTCTGTCGATTTGTCTTGCTTTAAAGGTTTGTAGCTTTACGTGTTTTGTTAAAAAAAATTGTCAGTTGAATTATTCTAAAAAGTTTAAAAATTATCAACAACATTTTACATATGATGAAATAGTTTTTATTTCTTACATATATACAAATACAAATTGGATGAATGATACTAATTTGAAGTCAATATCTTTTATTGTTAACGAGATATCGAGAACCGAACATCAATTTTTACTAAATTTGCGTACCTACTATTTGTAAATTTTATTTTTGTATGAAAAAACGGACTGTTGGATTTTCATAAAAAATTTACTGAAGTCGAAAACAATATTTACTGTTTGAAAAAATAAATTTGAAGACAATATTTTTGATTTTTCAAAAGATATTTGAATCGAAAGTAAATTTTTACTAAGTTTTAGTGTTGTTTTTTAGGTTATTTATTTTTTGTAAAAAAAAATAGGCATTCGATTTTTCTCAAAATTCTACTGAATGTCGGAAACAATATTTTTTATAAGATAAAGGTAGATTAAAGCCACTATCTCAAATTTTTGAAAAGATATTTAAGTCGAAAATCAATTTTTACCAACTTTTATTAATTTTTAAAATTTTTTTTTTAAATTTTTGCAAAAAAAAACTGTCAATTCGATTTTTCTCAAAATTTTACCAAATGCTGAAAACAACATTTCTTATAAGAAAAAATCAGTTTAAGGCCATAAACTCAAATTTTTGAGAAGATATTTGAGTCGAAAATCAATTTTTACCAACTTTTATTCATTTTTTTTTAGCTTTTTTATTTTTTGGTAAAATAACTATCAATTCGATTTTTCCTAAAATTTAACCGAACGTTGAAATCAATATTTTTTATAAGACAAAATTAGTTTAAAACCATAATCTCAAATTTTTGAAAAGATATTTGAGTCGAAAATCAATTTTAACCAACTTTTATTAATTTTTTTTTGTTTTTTCCAGGAGTCAAAAACGTTATTTATCGTTGCATAAAATTATTTTGGAGATAAAACCATTTTTTGTTCGTAAAATATTCGAAGTGACAAATATTTTTTTTCAGTTTTTATTTATAAAAAAACCGTTGATTGGATTTTTTTCCAAAAATATTTTTTGTTGGTATCACGTTACAATATATAATATAAAATTTAATTCAAGTCGCTACAGTCCCTTGAGATATTTTGGGTTAGCCAAAATGTTCACCTTTTTTAAATTGCTATGGTAAAAAAAAACACCCACTCAATTTGTTTGAGAGATCTTTCTGCATCTTTCTGCATTATCTGTATAACAAAATTTCTAAAGTCGTTCTTGGGCTATACTAGACGACGAAAAAAACTTCCCCAACTAACGGACGTACGAACGTACGTACACACGAACGCACAGACATCTGTCTAAAAATCTTTTATTTCGACTCTAGGGACCTTGAAACGTTGAGAAATGCCAACATTTTCAATTCGACAAATCGGACCGATTACAATAACTTCCTTTGGGAAGTTAATAGGGCTACAACGTCTTTAATTTTGTACTTTCTATTTTCATGAATGATAATAAAATCATTTGCAAAGTAAAGTTACCAGCTTCAAGACTCGTGTCTACTCTTAAAATCATGTTATGTTTTTGTTATAAAATATTAAATAATGTTATGCTTTAAATTTTAAAAATTCAAATTCTACATTATCTCTCATCTGCATTCGTACAGATTTTATAAGGTTCATTTCTTTCTTCTGCTTTCCTATTTATATCATGAATATTTTATAAGTTATGAATGTAATTGAATTTACACAAATTTTGTCTTTATCCTTCTTTTGTATTCTTCGTAAAATCTGTTTCCTTTTATCCATTGGCACTGGTTTTATTACATATAGATTCAAAGAAACAGAAACAAAAAATTAAAGAAACATTATTATTTACATTTCCTATACAAAAGTACAAAGAAAAAATAAAACATAATCTTTTTGAATGAGAGTATATTTTAAGTCCAATTATAACCTCTTTCATCTCGCTCACTCACTCTTTCTCTATTTCATCTATATACAAAATTTATACTATATCCTTAATGCTATTTACGTCATGTAATCCTTCAGCTAAGCACCAACGACTGATTGAATTTAACAAAATCGTTGGTGATGCCAAGCGATGAATTTCATTAAAATTATCCTTGTGTTGTCAACCATTCCACGTGCTCCATGCTTCATGCCACCAATATACGATAACTCCCTCTGCCCCCACAGTTTCAAGCCTTATTGCAGCCACCCACAAGTTTGAGTGAGCCCTTTTTTCGGAAAGGAAACGCTGATGATTTTGAAAAGGAAATTAATTAAAAAAAATTAATTCTGGTTTAAGCATCAGAGGAATATTATAATGGCTGATGTGATGGCAAAAGGAGACGACACAGGGTCAAAGTGGAATTCTATTTTGCATCCAACCGTTTGTCTGTCAGTCCGTCAGTCCATCAGTTTTTTATTTTGTGTCAAAGGGAGGAGAGCTGGCCTGGGCAGATCGTCGCTGGAAAGGCTTACAGTTATAGACTCTTATTCAAACGAAACGAACCTCACAAAGAAAAAATACATAAAATCAATTATGGTTGCGAAAATATTAAAATGTGTTTTTATAATTTTTTCAATTAAAAAGGGTATTGAAACACTTTGTGCTACGCTACGAGTCTAGTGGAATCAGTGTTTTTTTTCTTTATTTATTAAATTTGACCATTTTTATACCCACTCGATGAGGGTTTTCAGGTACCTCCTACCTCTTAGCATTTTTAAAAGAAATGTGGGTATAAGTATGGGGTGGGTTGGGTAGGGTAGGTCTATAACTTCTTAAAAATTGTGTACGATTATTAAAAAGGGGGATGGATTAAATTCAGAATTTATATGGGTGCCATCGTTTTGAACAGGATTTCTTCCAGGAAATAAGCGTAACGAAATTAAAGTTGAAACAAAAGGGTTAAATCTTATTATGTGTATTTTTGGTCAGATTTACAAGTAAGGAAGGTATCAAAGGCAAAGATTTCTAAAAAAAAAATCTCTTAGAAGTTTTGTTAAATCTATTTAAAGAAGTTTATGGTTTATGAAGGTGAACCGTCTGTTATACTGTTTGGGGTTGTTATTTTGAGACTTAAAACTCTGATGGATTTTTTTTTCAGATTTACCGGTTAGAAGTATAATTTATTATTGATTTTTGATCCATAAAGATTTTGGAAGTATTGAATTGAAAATGAAGAACAAGAATTGGTAAAATTTGTAAAGAAGCTGTTTTTAAAAGGCACTAGAACTAAGCGAAGAGTTTTCGAATAATTGTCTTTATTATAAATTGTCAACTATTAAGGCAGCTATCATTTTTAAAGTCGTCATCTTTTGATGTTTACCAATATAAAACCAAGCCATTAATAAAAATGGAGCGATAGCATTGAAGTTCACTACAAAAATAAATATTTCTCGCAGTTAAAAAAAAATTAGAGCATATTTTGGTTGCCTTAAAGAACCTTTTCGACGGGAGAACGGTTAAGCTATTGGCCTTTTGAAATTTGACAAAAAAAAACTTAGTCATTTCAATACTAACAATGGAACAATACACGCTTTAACAACGCATTTTAATTGTTAAATTTTACTACAAAAATTGTGAGTATTTTGTATTCACAGTTAAAAAACTAAAGAACTTTTGGATCGTGAAGCATATTCTTGGCCGGCAATAGTGAAATTGGTGGACGAATTTAAGATGTTGGTACAAATAAATAAATTAGGTGGGGCAACAGTCCATGAAGAACCAGGGCCTAGTGACTTACAACTCTCAACCATTCCTGTGTGCGAGTAATGTTGTCAGAGATGGAAGGGACCTACAGTTTATATGCCGAATCCGAACGGCTTATTTGAGAAAGCACTTTTCATGACAAGAATTACTCTTGGAGAATTTGTCAATTCCTCGCAAGAGGCAGTACCCGTGAAAAAAACTTTAGATGACACAGGCAAGGATCGAACCCAAGACCTCTGGCATGACAATCCAACGCCGTAACCATCACGCCACGGGTACTATAAATGATGTAGTGAAGCAATATTTCAAGAACAACAAATAATATTGCTCCTGTAGCCCGTAGTACTACGAAAAGACAAGTTAGTTGATCTCTCGTCAATCTTACCACTAAGGTCTTTCAAAGTTTAGTTAACACACTAACTCAAGCCATCGTATTTTTTCTAATTGGGTCCTTAGGTTAGGTTAGGTTAATGTGGCTGACCGTGATGGAATATGACAAATTTAAGCCAGTTTAATGGCCCATTGTGGTACCACATGAATCTTGAGGATTTCTTTTAAGCTCAATGAAACCAGATTGAGACCCTTACGAAACGTGAAAGACTGATTATGTTAATATCATTGAGATCGTGGGGATCGTTATAGAAGAATTTAACTAGGTTATTCTGGCGTTTTTAAGCTATAGAGCAGGGCATGTACAGAGGAGGTGAAGAACAGTTTCCTATTCTTCCTTGTCCATGCAGCTTCTGCAAAATTCATTTGAGAATACGCCTAGCCGTTTGGTGTGCTTTCCTATTGGACAGTGCCAGGTTATGACACCGATTATCGAGCTTATATGGGATCTGCTTAGAGATAGCAAGCACCTTCATCGCTTTAAATCTTGTGAAGACCAGATTTTTGTCGTGAGCTGACACCTGGCGATGTTATTCGACCTGATGTTTGTCTTATTAATATGGTCTTGCATTAGCAATAGTTCTAGTAGCGACTGCTTTGCAAGTACGTGCCAAAAGTGGTAGAAAAGGTTGCTCTGTAACATTTCTGGCGAGTTCATCTGCCTTTTAATTTTCTGGAATGTCTCTATGGCCCAGCACCCAGCAAAGGTGAATATTAGACTGTTGTGGCATCTCCATTAGAGATGATCGGCAGTTATGTACTGTTATAGAGTTTGTAGATATAGAGTTCAAAGATGTGATAGCGGCCTGACTATCTGAGAAAACTCGGCTATCAGGAGATATCATGTTTTCTTTAAACTAGGACAAGACGTCTTTAATCGCTAAAAGTTCCGCCTTTAACTCGTTACAATGATTGGAAAGGCGGAATGAGAGACATAATTTAAGTCGTTCAGAGTACACACCTCCGCCAACCCTTTCATTTGTTTTTAATCCATCTGTGTAAAAGTGAGATGACTGGTGTTGCAGGAATGCCCTAACCTCCTGAAAAGGTCTAGAAGGTATAGAAATCTGGAAGATTCTGTCAAATTGCAGTTGGGGGAGGGTGTAGTCTGTGTGCTTTGGAATTAATTGTAAATACTTAATAATTACGGATTGATCAATGTTGTTGTTAACCCACTGCGATGAAGCTTTTAGGCGAATAGCAAAACTTGCAGCTATTTGTTTGTTAAGTATACCAAGAGGTGCTAGGTAGAATAGGTTATCCAGTGCTGCAGGATTGGGTCGTTCGAAGCGATCCTCTTATATCGGGTGATTTTTTAAGAGCTTTAGAACTTTAAAAAAAAAAAAAAACGCATAAAATTTGGAAAATCTCATCGATTTTTTATTTGAAACGTTAGATTGGTCCATGACATTTAATTTTTGAAGATAATTTCATTTAAATGTTGACCGCGGCTGCGTCTTAGGTGGTCCATTCGGAAAGTCCAATTTTGGGTAACTTTTTCGAGCATTTCGGCCGGAATAGCCCGAATTTCTTCGGAAATGTTGTCTTCCAAAGCTGGAATAGTTGCTGGCTTATTTGTGTAGACTTAAGACTTGACGTAGCCCCACAAAAAATAGTCTAAAGGCGTCAAATCGCATGATCTTGGTGGCCAACTTACCGGTCCATTCCTTGAGATGAATTGTTCTCCGAAGTTTTCCCTCAAAATGGTCATAGAATCGCGAGCTGTGTGGCATGTAGCGCCATCTTGTTGAAACCACATGTCAATTAAGTTCAGTTCTTCCATTTTTGGCAACAAAAAGTTTGTTAGCATTGAACGATAGCGATCGCCATTCACCGTAACGTTGCGTCCAACAGCATCTTTGAAAAAATACGGTCCAATGATTCCACCAGCGTACAAACCACACCAAACAGTGCATTTTTCGGGATGCATGGGCAGTTCTTGAACGGTTTCTGGTTGCTCTTCACTCCAAATGCGGCAATTTTGCTTATTTACGTAGCCATTCAACCAGAAATGAGCCTCATCGCTGAACAAAATTTGTCGATAAAAAAGCGGATTTTCACATTTCGAACCGAACACTGATTTTGGCAATAAAATTCAATGATTTGCAAGCGTTGCTCGTTAGTAAGTCTATTCATGATAAAATGTCAAAGCATACTGAGCATCTTTCTCTTTGACACCATGTCTGAAATCCCGCGTGATCTGTCAAATACTAATGCATGAAAATCCTAACCTCAAAAAAATCACCCATTACATAGGCAAGCTGGATGTTTAACTTCATTTCGTTTCTCGTGGTTTGTGGCTTTTTCTACAGCAGTCCACCTACTGCCACACCGTACAATAAAATCGGTCTAATTAAAGATATGTATAACCAATGCTTGACTTGGGATTGTAAGCCCCATTTAATACCAATAGCTTATTTGCAAGAGAAGAGAGCTACAGTAGCTTTTTGACTCTTTCTTGTACATTCCGTTAACAATTAAGTATTTTGTCTAAAATAATATCCAGAGACTTAGCCTCGTCTAATAACTTTAATTCGATACCTTTAATATAGGAAGGGATAACATATGGAATTTTGTATTTCCCTGAAAATTGGATGAAATCTGTTTTGTGTGGGTTAACAGCCAGTCCACATCGATCAGCCCAATTTATTAGTTTGTCTCTTTTGAGAGTTTTTTTAGGGTGTTAAGATGCTTTCCTGAGACCGCTATAGCAATGTCATCCTTAAAATGCATCAAAATGATCAAGATTTTCATCGAAAAATCATCTTCAGTGATTAAGCTAATTTTACTTTTGAATTGTCGCAAAACCATAAATGATCCTGTATCCTGAATGTGCCACTACTTAATACAGTTTTTGGGCTGGCAATGGTGGTGTGCTTTTATCTCACATATTTGAACTGTAAGCTCCAACAGGCTATGATCAATAATTTTGTGTGGCCAGAATTGGAAAATATTGATGTGTAAGACTACACGGAAAGAAGTGTATAGCATTTATGACAATGCTAGTATGGCCTGGAGACCCATACTAAAAAAGTATCGGTGATATTCCTACATTGCCTTGCAACAACTCCTATAAGTATGGGATTATGTACTATACTGTATGGTACCACAATCTTTGCTTGCAACACAAGGGCGCATAGTACGTTTGACGAGACAGCATTGCCTTCAGCCCCATACTGTACCGGAGATGTCGCAATGCAAAGGGACATAACAATAATGTATAGACTTTTCTGTTAGGAGCGTTGTACATGTACATGCCTCCAGTCAGTATGGGCCTGACTCCCATACTACCATTGGCGTATCGGCTGTAACTATTGTCGACGTTTCTATTCTCAGTATGGCCAAATTAACTATGCTTACAACTTTTTATCCAATGGAAATCTTCTAAGCCATACAGTATTGCGTTCACACCCATACTGACGTTGTACTATTCGCAATATATTTCTTCCCGTGTACGTTTTTTGCAACAAAACAAATGCAATTTTATTAAAAAAAAGTTTTCTGGTTCTCATATTTCACGAAATCACAATTGGCTACCTTCTTTTGTAATTTTACACCTTAATAAGTTTTTCATTGAAGATAAACGTCATATACCAATGCTCTTCAATCCATTCAAGACGTTTAAAATGGAATTTGTGAAGTAATCGAGGAAAAACACTTTAACCCTCATAATCCAGACTCAATGAGTTCCACTCGGGACCAGCGTGAAGGCGACCATTGAATGCTAAGATCCTAATTTTATTCCTCTGATATAATTATCCATTGCGTGCCGATAATTTCTAATTTTCATCTTCCTCGACTTACAAGTCAAAGGATTTTTGAAGAATTTGTTTAAATCCTACCCCAATTGGTCTAAAAATAGATACAAAAATAACGACTACCCTAAGGCACAGGTGTAAAATGTTAAAATAAAATATTTTATAAGTTTTCTAGAGAAAGTACCAATCTTGAATAATATAAAATTTTAAAGTTAGAAGCACCTTAATATATTGTGTTTCTTGTTTCCTTTTTACATTTTCTACAATCGCAAACATGCATCATAAAATGTCCACACTTAAAAGCGTCTCTTATTCTATCTTTCCAGTGATGTCTTTAGTCTTATGAACTTATTTTTTTTTTTTTTTTTTGAAACGCCAAACGCAATGACAAATACGTTAAATTCCTGAACTCAACTATTATTAAACACGTTTGAAATATAAAAGCTGGCGTCCTTCTTTTACTCTTTATGGACGATATGACATTTTCTGCAGGACATGTTCGCAATAAAACTTAATGTCTTCAAAAAAATAATAAAAAATAAAAAAAGTGTCGTAAAAATTTTTACTCTTCAGATGCAGACGACCATGAAGTTGATGTTGACAATTTAAAAATTTTCCAATTCTTGTCAGACCTGAGCCAGAGCCAGAGCCAGAGCATAGCATAGCAGAGCAAAGCTGTATATGTCCTGTCCATATAATATATAAGAGTAGAAAAGGCTCTTCGCTTCATCTTGCTTTTGCTAGCTTAAAAGAGAGACAGAGAAAGAGTCAGAATTCATGAAAAACGATGCACTTTACAAATGCACGAATGCAATTGACACGTTTTTCAAGCATCCGTTTTAATTTAATCTCAAAAGTAGGGCGTTATTTTTATATTTCTTAAACTATATAAATTAAGCTTTTTATTTTAAACTTATTACTATGTTCGAGGAAGAGAGTTTGGTGAGGGGAGTAGGAATATAAAAACATAAAGGCATCATCAGGATGTCCAGCCCGAACTTTTTTTTTTGAATTCTTCTTAGCACTGGTGTTGGTTATTTTTGTGGATTACATTTTTTTGGCGAGGTGTACAGGTAGAAAATGTATAAAAGAATTTATACTTTCACTGAATAAGCAGGTAGGCACTTTCAAAAAATCCCAAAATAAATAAAACGAGACTTAAATGGGTTAAATAAAGTATTGGATGTTGATGATGATGATGATGGTGCTTATGTACAGAGCTGGATATACTATAAGCCCTTTTCAGTGTTATTATTTATTTCATAAGAAAAACCCAGATGCTATACAAACTTGAATTTATTAAAGATTCATGTTAAGCACAAGCATTTAAGTTGTATGAAGGAGAAAAGATAAGTAATGTACTTTTTCGTACTGCGTTGAAATATTTCTAAATTTAGATAAGAACTATAAAAGTTAAAAGAATATAATTTTTTTATATTTTTTTCCTATAGAGCAATTTGTCTCTCCATCCTTAGGTGAACCAATTAGATTTTTAAAATATTTATTTATGTGTTTCAAATATTTACTTGCAATTCGTAAAATTACGCTTGATATTCTAAAAAGAATATTCATTCTGATGAAAGAGAATACTCATCCTGGTATTCTTGTCTGCCTTCATACTCTGAAACAAAATGTTTTTAAAATAAATGTAAATTGCTGCATAAGCTTACTGTTCGAATCGTTTTGAACTTGCTAAGAAATAAGGAAAATTTGTTTAGATTGTTGGTTACATATTTTCCTCGTTTTATTTTTTGTTGGATTGTTTTTTATCAAAAAAGTCAACGGTTCGCCAACTTAAAACTGATTTGATTCCGTTTGAGCCAATGGTGGATCCAGGGGAAAGAGGTCGTAGGGGTCATGACTCTCCCCTGGGAAAGAATTTTGTATTAATTTTCGTAAAAATTCCTTTGAATCAGAACTAATCGTATTGCGTTAATGGATATGACCGCCTTTTATTTTAAATTATGTATTTTGTATATGTATTTAAAAATTAAATTGCCTTACACTTAGTTGCCAAAACTAATACTTTTATCTGAGGACTGTACCAAGAACACAATATGAATCGGTCATATAAGCCATAAGGCTCATATAAAGTTTAGTATTTGTAAGCAAAGACTTCATCTACAGATATTTTAGTAATTTAACGATATTCTCCAAAAAAATAGTTTGAATATCAAAAACAACTAAAACTTTTGTAATAATCTCAAAGGTATTCACTAAATTTTGCAAACACTTAAGTAATGCTTCAAATAATTTTCATAAGATTTTGAATTGGCCGCCAAATATTTAGTTACCCTTAAATTCCTGCAACACTTTTGCAATTATCTTATCATGTTATTTTATTTGACGCAAAGTAAGAGTGTTAGGCTTTCCTAAAGTGGCAATTTGAAAAGTGACAATTTCGTTAAACTAATGGGTTAATGGAAATTAATTTCATATAAAAGCTTTGAATCCCTTGAGAAATGAAGTGAGAAGATATTCTACATAAATTAGGTGGCGTAACAGTCCGTTGAGAACTAGTGACTTACAATTTTCAAACATCCCTGTGTGAAAGTAATGTTTCTTGGGATGGAAAAGACCTATAGTTTTAAGCCAAATACGAACTGATAATTTGAGAAACTATAGTTCCTCACCAACTTATTTGCTTATTTTATTTTGTTTTATTTTATTTAATTTTGTACCTAAATGCACCCATTTCCTCAAATTCAAGCACCAAATATTTTTCTCTATCCAATTTTAAAGTTTTGTTGACTCTTTTTTAATCAAAATATTTAAAAAAGGCTCACACAGTAATTTTTTTTTAAATTTTTCCTCTAGCAACAGTTCCAATCTACGAGTAAGGAGAATGAAAATGGTGTAGTATAGTAGGCTCCCGGAAATTTCATCAGAAGAAAATACGACGAAAATTGTTCGTATTATAGGTTCTGTTTTATTTTAAATGTTTTCTTGCAGACTTTCTTATTTTCAGGCAACAAAATTTTAGAAACTTTTTTCCCATTTATAGAAATGGCAACAAGAACAAAATATATTATTTTTGGAAAAAAAGAAACGTTTCAGTACAATTTCTAACATTTCTGCATGAGACGCACCCAAAGCCGCAATTAACTATTAAATCCATCGGCAATGGACAAAAATTTGTGCCCAACATTTTGGATTTTCAAATTGTCCAATATTATTGGCAGTTTTCGAGGTCTGCAACTCTACAAGAAAAATAGATCTAGGACGCAGTGATCATCAGCTTAATATTTATTAATAGATTGCTGGCTTTCAGTAATTTATTAGGTTTTGCCTTTGTTTTTAATAATTTTTGTTTGTAATTTTGTCTTGCTAAAGACGCCAATTATAGCCAACATTGGATTTCATCACTGAAAACAAACGTTGGAATTTTTTTGACATGTCTGTTATAGCTATCATTAAAAATCTCTGTCATTGAAAAAAATCTAATTATTGAAATCCATTGACAAATTTTGACTGACTGAAATCTGTCATTGGAATTGTATGAATTTTGGAACACAAACCAGTGAAGCGGTTCGTTTCACTTTTTAACATAAAAGTATCAGCTGTGAATGAATTTCCGTCCGAAAAATAGAAAAATACATTTTGAGAGAAAAATTCATGGGCAATTACAATTTTTTTTTCTCAAAAAAATTCTTTTTTTCGATCGATCAGTATATAATTTTCAAATCTAATCAAAGGGAAACACCGTAAAACATCGATTCAAAAATTTTTCCGGATCGGATCCGGAAACTGTCACCTAATAGGTTTGTAGGTTTACGTGTTTTGTTAAAAAAGTTATCAGTTGAATTATTGTAAAAAGTTAAAATTACCAACAATATTTTGCATATGATGAAATAGATTGATTTCAAAATCCATTTTTGTTAACGAGTTTTTTTTATAATAAGCGCACACTCAAGGGGATAATACTACCCTTACTATGTAGACACAGTGTGAGCACTAGGAAAGGGAGAGAGGGGTTGAAAGGAGATGTCGGTGCAAATTGGTTTTGAATTCCTGAATATTGCAATGGCTGGGAAAGACAGAGTGTGGCAAGGCATTCCACATTCACATAGTACGGCTAAAGAACGAATCTTTGTACTTGACAGTACGACCGAAGTTGGGCTCGAGGGTATATTGATGAGCATTCCTAGAAACGCGATAATTACGGTTGAACTGTTTAAGGGGAGGAATGCAAATGGCTATTTCTCTAGAGCATAAACCATTAAAATAACATTAAAAGAGGGTAAGACAAGAAACATTTCGACGATGTTTAAGCGACGTAAATGATCTTATGATGTTATTATCTCCAATCAATCTAAGCTTATCATATTTTGTCGTTGCAGTTCCACATCCGAAGAAGAGGGATGTGAGTCTAAAAACGAATATGAAAAGCTGAGAGTGCTATCGTCAGCGAAACAATGTATTAGATTAATCGAAAACCAAGTTTTACCAACTTTAGTAGCATTTCTTTAAAGTTTTTATTATATCTTCTATTGTTCACGAGATATCGAGAACCGAAAATCAATTTTTACTAATTTTGCGTACTTTTTTGTAGATTTTAAATTTTTATGACAAACTGACTGTTGAACTTTTTAAAAAAATGTACTCAATGTTGAAAACAATTATTTCTGTGAGATAAAATTAGTTTGAAGCCAATATCTCAAATTTTTGAAAAGATATTTGAGTCCAAATTCAATTTTTACCTACTTTTAATAATGTTTTTTTTTTTTGGTTTTATTTTTTATAAAAAAGTGTCAATTTGATTTTTCTCAAAATTTGACCAGATGTCAAAAACGTTATTTTTTGGAACATAAAATTATTTTTGAGATAAAACCATTTTTTCTTCGTAGGTGACAAATATTTTTTTTGAGTTTTTTTTTTATTTATAAAAAAAACCGTTAATTGTATTTTTTTCCAAAAATATATTTGTTTGGTACCACGTTACAATATATAATATAAAATTAAATCCATTCTCTGGCGTTATTGGTTCGTGAGATATTTTGGGTTAGCCAAAATTTTCACCTTTTTTTAAATTGCTATGGTAAAAAAACCACACACTCAAATTTTGAGAGTCCTTTCTGCATCTTTCTGCATTATTATCTGTATGACAACATTTATTTGAAGTCAATATTTTTACTGGTTCTTGAGCTATGGACGACGAAAAAAACGTAGCGAACCTACGGACGTACGAACGTATGTGCAAACGCACGCACAGACATCTCTCTAAAAATCTTTTATTTCGGCTCTAGGAACCTTGAAACATCAAAAAATGTCAAAATATTCAATTCGACAAATCGGACCAATTACAATAACTTCCTTTGGGATGTTAAAAAGAAATACAATGAAAAAAATGTTTAATGTGTGTTTTATTTACGTTTACTTTTGAAACCGTAAAATGGATAACCATGTAATTTTTAATAAATAGAAGCAGAATCATCGTCGTAAATTGACTTAATATTTTAACGGTTGGACAAATCACTTTGAAAAATTTGCCAATGGTGTATGGAACAAGCAAATTTCCGGGGGACGGGTTGGGGGAAAATATTTTTAAATTTTTGCCAAATTATTTTGAAAATTTCAACTTATTACTTGCGACATGTTTATGACCTATATGGCAAGTATTGCATTTCTTAAAAAATTTGAACTCGAGATTTTAATTAAGCATGAAATTAAGATGGTAGAGAAGTCGAAAAAAGTTTATTACCCGATTCCGTCCATCTGTATGTCTGTCCTCCGCCTCTAGAGCCCAACCCATTGGGTCAACTGTCTTCAAATTTGGAAATTAAGGTTTTTAGCAGATTTGCGTTAAGCGTTTTTTTTTTAATTTTTTGGACTAAAAATAACAGTACCTAGTCTCCGTACAAATTTAAAAAAAAGAAATTGAAATTCGAATTTTCTTAAAAACGAACCGATAGATTTTCAAGTCGATTTTCTCAACAAAAATGTTAAGAGGTTATATGATAACTTTGTTCAGGTACGATCAAAAGTCGTAGAAGCGGCAAATCAACCTTGGTTAACGTTGTATATCCGTTCCCTTATGATAAAGCGCGATCTTGCATATAAGGTTTGGGTACGATATCGACTATTAGAACTAAGGCGCACTTACTGCTCGCTACGTAACAAGGTGGTAACCGAAATAAGAAATGCCAAAAGGCGTAGTTTTTCAAATTACCTAAGCCATTCACAAGGAGGTCGAAAATTATGGGCAAGTCTGCGAAACTTTGGTTTATGCAAGAGTAAATTGTGCCTCAGCTCTGAAATAGATAAAAATATTCTGAACGAAACATTTGTTAGTTCTTCTGTTGAAACCTCAAGTGCTTCAAATTCTCATTACCATGAAGTTGCTGGGTCTGCGTCAATAGAACCAATTGCCATCTCTGGTTTCGGTTTTTCCTCCGTCGAATCTGCCGATGTTGTTGAATCAATTCTCTCAATTAAATCAAAAGCCGTTGGCATTGACGATATACATCCATCATTTCTCAAAATTTTACTGCCTATTCTTCTACCATACTTAACCCATATTTTTAACTTCATCATCATGTCTGGTCACTATCCTATGCAATGGAAGCTAGCAAAAATCTTACCTATACCAAAGAATTCCAAAGGGATAGAGTTCAGGCCAATTGCTATTTTGTCCTTTTTGTCTAAAGTCTTTGAAAGACTCATTCAAAAACAATTAAATAATTTTCTTAATGCCAACAATCTAATTACTCCTATGCAATCTGGTTTCCGGAAGAAACATAGTTGTATCACTGCCCTAATCAATGTTATTGAAGACTTGAGGATGTCAATGGATAAAGATCATGTGTCATTTTTAGTCCTCTTAGACTTTTCGAAAGCTTTCGATTCAGTTGACCACACATTATTACGCAGTAAACTTATTAATGAATTTAATTTTTCTTCTGCGGCAGCAAACTTAATTTTTTCATACCTTACAGGTAGATCACAAGCTGTGGAAATAAATGGGTCGCTATCAAATTTCCTTCCGAATTTAAATGGTGTTCCGCAAGGCTCCATTCTTGGTCCATTGTTGTTTTCAATGTACATTAATTCAATTCCAAACTCAATGAAATTTTGTTCCTTAGCTTTGTACGCCGATGATGTGCAGCTTTACTTAAATTGTCCCCTCGGTTTAATTGAACACTACATTGAATGCTTAAATGAGGATCTTGAAAGGATTCAGAATTGGTCCACAGCAAATAGGCTTCAACTTAATCCTTTAAAGACTAAATGTATAGTTATTTCCCGAACACCTCTTGATCTGTCTTACTTTCCTCGTATTGTCATGAACCATATCCCGATAGAATTCGTTGAGACGGCCAAAAATTTAGGAATAATATTTAATCGTTTTTTAACATGGGACAACCACATTAATACCATAGTTGGTAAGACTTATGGAGCCCTGCGTCCATTATTTGCGGCCCAGCATTATACTCCCATAAAAACGCGTCTTTTACTTGCCAAAACCTTAATAATACCAATTCTTACTTATGGATGCGAAATTTTTTCTTCTTGTAGTTACCAAAGTAAACGAAAACTTACAGTTGCATTCAACAATACTGCCCGCTATATTTTTGGACTTCGAAGATATGATCACATCTCAGAAATTTCATATCATATTCTAAACATGTCATTTGAAAACATGCTCAATTTTCGGACATTGACCTTGCTTGCTGATATCCTACTTTCACAGACACCTCGCTATCTCTTCGATAGAATACGACGAACTTCATCTGTCAGATCATTACAACTTATCAACCCACGTTACTCTTCTCTTACTCTTGAACGTCAATTTTATGTTAATAGCATTCGGCTTTGGAATGCCTTGCCAAGATCAATAAGGGAAATACGTGATGCTGTCAAGGCAAAACTCGAAATCAAAAAATATTTGTCAAGATCGTAATTTTATACATACATATATCTAATTAGTTGAAATGAAAAGAACAACAAATGAATCATTTAAATCAAATTTGTAAATATGTATGTACATATATGTATATAAATTTGTATACTATTTTATAACGATTAAAAACTATTGTTTCAATTAAAATTTAATACTTTCAATTCAAATTTAATACTTTTGTAAAAAGCCCTCTGCAATGTAGTACCTTTTATATATAGTTCCATAGTTTTGTTTAATACTACACTTATCACTAGCTTATAAGATATCTTATCTTAATGTGTATAAGTTTTCGAAATTGAAATAAATAAATAAATAAATAAATAAATTTTCTTATAAATGTTTTTTCATTTTTTTTGTTTTGAATTAAAAAAAATAGCTTTTTGATTCAATTTAGTAAATCAAGGTTTTGTTCTTTAATTAAATAGTATCTAATAAAATGTTTAAAGAAAAACTTGCAGGTTAATTTTTTAATTTAAAAATACAGGATATTTTTAAACAGACTCTTTGGATCATGTTCGTGCAACCAAGTCGAGAATTGTATTTGCTTAAAGATTTTTTTTCTATCTTTGTATGACTTTTCTGCTCCCAAAGATTTGTGGAAGGGTTGTGAAACAAATTTAAATGTTTAGAGTGACTTGACCTTGAAAATACCCTTTTGTTTATTTCACATTATGCTTTATTCTATCTTAATTTTGTTACGCATCTCAATATTATGATCGCTTTCAAAATTTTTTTGACTTAATAGAATGTTAGCAAAATAACAATAAATGTGCACATTTTCCCCATACCATTTGTCCTTATACCTCGTATAACGTATCCTAGGAAAAGATTAAAATCCAAACAACTGCCAAGGGACTACTCTATTTCAACGCTCATATATATGGACTATTGAATTTTATTAAATAAATTAAATAATATTTCAAAAAAATTCATATTCCTTGAAAAATATAATACGAACAAAAAGGGAAGAAAGCAAAACTAATTGGATCTTGAATAAGAGCGAGTGGGAGTCCTTCAACTTTTGTGTGTCATAAAAGTGTTACAAGTTTATTGGAATTATGTGTGTATATCTATTCTATCTATCGCTGTATACTCTTAGGTAGGTACTTAGGCTGATGAACTTAAGTTAATAACACATTCCCAACAGATTGCTTCCTTTTGCTTAGCGCGATAAGAAACACAAGCGAGAATGAACAAATTCCTTTTGCAATATAGGTACAAACAAAAATACACAACGACGACGATGACGATGACGTCGCTATCGTATAATACCAAATAAGTATATTAAGTGTTTCAAAATCAGGATATAGAACCCCAGAACTGAGGGAAGACCTTCCTTATAGTAGATACCCTACCCTACCCACTTAGCTACAGGCATGCGAGAGAGAGCGATAATGGAAATGTGCATTTGCATGCGAATTACCTACAGCTGAGCAGAAATCGATTAACCAACATCGCAAGCGCTTTCCGAATTAAATTATCTAAGTGTACCCACAATAGCTTTTAAAGCATCATTTGCACGCAGCCCCTCGAACTGCTTTGGAACTCGCAACCCGCATCCTCATGCCGCATATATGTACGAGGACGACGAGTATACTTACCAATGGCAAGGTAAAGTTAAAGCTGTAAAGTGCTCGCAAAAGCCGCCACTACCACCTACCGCCGTTACCGCCACCACCGACCGTTCGCGTCGACGATGACGCCTCCACCGTGCTATCGGTATCTTTGTGCCTCAAGTTAGTATAGTTAGTATATGGCAAGAGTATCCCCCGCTCCATCCCGGCTGTGAAATATTTCTCTGCACAATGCAATCGCTATAAAACTGAACACATTTTAGATTAACGCTGTGACGTTTAGCACACTGCAAGGTTGAACGTGTACTCACGTTATATTCTGTTCCTTTGCCATAGGAATAGGGACTCCCTTCTTGCTTTTTTTAGTCCTTGTGCAGGACTATAGAGAACGAGGATATAAAAGCACATAAAGGAGAACGAACGTGCTTGGTGGCAGGATATTGATATGTATGCTCAGCCAAAATACAAAAAAAAAAGGAAATAAACCGAAAAAAGAAATAAAAGAAAATAAAGAAAAGAAAAGAATATAACTGTAAAAATGTACTCAAGGGTTGAATAATTTTGCTCCTTGGGCAAATATATTATTTCTAAGTATGATTTACTTTACATCTGCACTAATTTAAAAGGCTCTCATTTGGGATTTGTAAAGACGACAGCGGCGAAGAGCGGAAAAGGACGAAGACAACGAGGATGAGGAGGTGAAGATATGGCAATTGAAATAGTAAAGCCTTTTCAAAAGGAGGCACAAAATTATTTCTTTAAGTTTTTTTTTTTTGAATACCGTACCGACCTAACCTTCCCTATAATAGGTGCTATGTAAACGTTAATTTGAACTTGAATGATTTATTTTTAACGTGAATATTTCATTTTTGAACAGTTTAAGTTTCATTTTTAAGAACTATTTTAACGGCGCGACGGTGGTGGCATATCAAGAATATTAATGGAATCAAGTGGAGATATACTCGTAGCTGGGAAATGAGTTACGGAAGTTTTTTAATGGCAAGATTTTATGTGCATTTTTAGAGAGTAAGAATTCTTTGATGACTTCTTAAGAAATTAATACAATTTAAAAGAAGTTTACATTGTAATTGTCAAGCTTCCATTAGATATTTTTTTATGACAGATATATCTACTTTGAAGGATGAATTAACTTTTTAATCGTTTGATGCAACTTGTAGGGGAAATTCCTATAAACATAAAACTGCAAGCTTTAAAGTTCCATCTTTTGATTTCATCATCAATTTTGTTCGAGGAGCTCATTTGTCACAAAACCAAGAGTTCTTTTCCATTCCCAGAACTATTTTAAGTATTGATATGTCAACCAGCGTCCTTGCAATAATAGATTTGGAGACTAGATTAAGGCACATTGAAGAGATTTTTGGTCTTATTAAGATAAAAATAATAAAAACTAACTAACTAATTCAATCTCGATATAAGTATACTCAAGTTCTTTTTTCTTGTGGTCATAGAAATAATATCTCTGAAGTTGATTAGAATTGTCAAGAAGAAATTGGTATGCAAATTCAGCTTAAACGAATACAGTAAAATATTTTGTATGAAGTATAAATGGACAGTTTATTAACGTGTCTGATAATTGAAATGGTCTAATTTGCCCTCAGAAGCAAGGAAACTGAGAATTTTGACTAAAAATGAAAAAAAATAAAAAATTCTTCGTTGAATTTCCTGAAAATCCATTTAATACAAGTTGTTTTGGACGGATTCAAGTCTGAAACCCATGTTTGGTTACAATAACGTCAATAACTTAATTACGTCACTCGAACATCTTCACCTTTATTTGCTCTAAACATCAACCATAAAACTCGCGCCTCCTGGCTGTATAGATATTCGTTTCTTAGCCGTACTACGCGAATTTAAAATACCTTACTACGCTCTATCTTTTGGAATGTTTAGAGTTTTCTCCTTTCCCCCTTCTCCTACCTTTAATCTTCATACTGTGCCTTTGGCAAATTAAAGATATGCAGAAAGCTTTAATTTAGAGATGATCAGTGTTGGTTTTTTAAAAAAGGTATATCAATTGAGTTTTTCAAAAAAAATGTACAGCAAGTTAGCAACAGTATTTTGCATATGATAAAATGAGTTTGATTTCAAAATCGGTTTTTGTTAGCGAGATTTGAAAACATTTTGAACTCAATACCTTCATTTATTCACTAGATATTCAGAATGGAACAACAATTTGTTTCAATTTTGGAAATTAATTTTTGTAGATTTTAATTTTTATGAAAAACTGATTGTTGGATTTTTATGAAAAAAAAATTACTGAATTTTGAAACAATATTTTTTTGTAAAACGAAATGATTTTGAAGCCAATATCTTGAATTTGTGCTGTTATGTGTACCTTTTGGACGTCAAGTGCGTTGCTGATTGTCATTTTCAGAAACTCGTCGGCGCCATCAATTTCATCATTCTGGAGGTTTCTATTGGCAGTTGGAAGTATCAGATGTCGTTCGATGTGCCTCTGCATTCTCTGCACGTTCAGTCTCCTGATTAACATTTGAATTTGTTTTGGCTGGTTCGGTTTTCGCTGGGGAAATTCTTTGTGTTATTAGTTGGGGAGTGGACATTTTTGCTGAAGATTTTGCCCGCTACTGCGTCTTTGGTGGTGTTGGTTTGGTAAGGGTCCTCATTTCACCATTCCTGCGAGACTGACTGCAGGTCTTGTAACCAAACAGGTTGATTTGGCAGCAAACGCTTGTTGGACTGCCATTTTGTTTCTCTTTGTCAATTTTGCTTTTAGGCTTGGACAGCCTTTGAAGCTTGCTGGGTGTCTTTCCTTTTAGCAGTTTGCGCACCACACATCCAATCCGGTGTTTTCCTTACGCTTACGCTTGCGCTGACCAGGCCCATGGTCCTCCTTGATTTTGACGCACACATAATTGCGTCCGCAATTGGAGGCAATATGTTCAAAACCCAGATATTTATGACACTGCGTGATGTCAGTGGATTTAAGGCAATCCCAGTGAACCCTTTGATTCATGACCAAGGTCCTGCTGTAGACTTCGGAAATTTCCATATTTTTGCTCATTTCAACTACAAAGTTGATCAAGGTATTCTTTTGTGAATTCTTTGATTTGAAAGGAGTTACCTTGATGACAAGGAGTCTATCTATCCTCAATTCGTCTTCCACCTCTAAAGCAGCGAACGAATAGTAGATTCCTTTGAGTAGTAGGAGGTTCTTCTTGTCTTCCTTTGGCGTGAATTTTGTGAAGTGTATTTTCATATTCAGCAAAAATTTCTTTATGGTGTCGAAGGATTGTCTATTTCACTACACTTGATTTCGTGTTGAAGTTCTTCAGCGTAAAGCTGAGATTTTTGCCTTTTCAATGTCTTCTAATTTAAGCAATGTTTGCTGAATGCACATAAATTGGTGGGTTTGCCTTGGTTGAAGTGTGTCTTGGCTGTTTTAGTGTCTCAGCCACAATTTTGTTTGATGATGTTGTTTTTGGTTTTTCTGGAACTGGCTTTGCCATTTGGGGCAGATTCTTTGTGGAATCCTCGTAAAGTTGAAGGTGCTTGCCGATGTTGTCTTTTTTGGCCTTTTTTGACCTGGCATCTTCTATGTTTTAACCTGTATACCAACATTTATTTGAGGTAAGATTCCCGACCGTACCGACGTAGAAAAGTACTGACGTTCGAAAGTACGCATACACAGCCATCTCTCTAAGAATCTTTGATTTATATTCTAGGGACCTTAAAACGTGGGGAAATGTTAAAATTTTCAATTCGACAAATTGTACCGAATACAATAACTTCCTATTGGAAGTTAAAAAATATTTGTCAATATTTATCAAAATAAAATAAAAAAGAGGCTGGGATGCGACCCACACTGATAACTTCCCATCCCTTCCGTCGATTTGTCTTGCTTTAAAGTTTGTCTATATGTATCAATTTTTACCAAATTTGCGTCCTATTTTTTGTAGATTTTATTTTTGTATGAAAAAACGGACTGTTGGATTTTTATAAAAAAAATTACTGAATATCGAAAACAATATTTTCTCTGAAATAAAATAAGTTTGAAGCCAATATTTTTAATTTTTGAAAAGCTTTTCGAGTCAAAAGTAAATTTTTACCAAGTCTTAGTATTGTTTTTATTTAGGTTTTTATTTTTTGTAAAAAAAAACTGTCAATTCGATTTTTCTCAAAATTTGATCGAATGTTAAAAACAATATTTCTTGTAAGTAAAAAGTAGTAAGAAGCCACTATCTCAAATTTTTGAAAGGATATTTTAGTCAAAAATCAATTTTTACCAACTTTTGTTAATTTTTTTTTTTGGTTTTTAATTTTTTGTACAAAAACTGTCAATTAGATTTTTTTTCAAAATTTTACTGAATGTTGACAAAAATATTTTTTGAAAGATTAATGTAGTTTAAAGCCAATATCTCAAAGTTTTGAAAAGATATTTGAGTCGAAAATCAATTTTTACCAACTTTTATAATTTTTATTTTTTAGGTTTTTATTTTTTGTAAACAAAACTGTCAATTCGATTTTTCTCAAAATGTTTTCTAATGTTAAAAACAATATTTCTTATAAGATTAAAGTAATTAGAAGCTATTATTTCAAGTTTTTAAAAAAGATATTTGAATCGAAATTCAATTTTTACCAACTTTGAGTAATGTTTTCTTTAGGTTTTTATTTTTTATAAAAAAAACTGTCAATTATATTTTTCTCAAAATTTTATCAGATGTCAAAAACATTATTCTTCGTTGCACAAAATTATTTTGGAGATGAAATTATATTTTTGTCGTAAAATTTTCGAGATGACAATTTTTTTTTTCATTTTTTTGATTTATAAAAAAAACGTTAATTGGATTTTTTTCCAAAAACATACTTTTTTTTTAATTATTTATTTTTATTTTCTTCTTATTAACAAAATAGAATATTTATTATATTTATAATTCTTAAATTTAAACATAACAAAAATAACTTAACATGATTTATAATATAATTTATTAACTAATTTTAAGTTATCATATTTAAGTGTTTTCCATTTGGTAGATAAGAAGAAGGTATACAATCTGTTGCCAAAGACAAGCATCGAAAGTACCGAAAGAATTTCTAGATATAAAAGGATTTGACATAATTTTACATCAAGAAGTGTTGAGGGGTGAACACTTGAAGAGATATATAAAAAAAAAAAAAAACATATACAAATTAATGAAGGGAAAAAAAAGAGTATAAACTAAATATTAGATAAGGATCCTGATAATGTTATTGATTTCATTGATATCAAAGCTAAAAAGCCATTTTTTTATGTTTTTGTTAAACAAATGAGTTGAGCGAATGCTTCGTTATTCAAAAGGCAGTGATTAAAAAGTAGGCGCTATTGAGGAAAAGAAATTTAAAAATTGATTAGTATTGTGCACTGGAATAATGGCAAGGTTTCTATCGCTACTGCGTAAAGCGTAAGCTGGTATATTGTGACTTAAAGGATAGCCACTTCTAACAAAAATATTTTTAAAACTTTATAAAAATAAAGGTAGGAAGAATACCAGATCTTACAAACAATGGAAAGCTATGTTCATATTTTCTTTTTTTCCAAATGGTTCTAATTAAAATCTTTTGCGTTACCAAAAGAGGTTGCCAAAGATTTTTGTAACAACCACCCCAACAGGTTATACCGTATTGTAGTTTCAATTGTACTAACCCATAATAAATAGTTTCCATACATTTTCTACAACATAGTTTTTTCAAATGAAACATGATATAAGTAGGTATTTCTTTAATGCTTGAGTGTGAATTTTCGAGTCCATTTTACTGTAAAAGTTTATTCCAAGATATTTATACTCAGTAACTGATTCAATAACAAAACAGTTTGGAGAACAATTATTTAGCAACACATTAGCTTGTATATCTGCGGATTAACAACAAGATATAGTACTTAGTGGGATCTTTTTGCAGTCATAACTATGCTGTACAAGAAGAGGAAGACTCAAATCAACAGCAAGTAATTTGATTTGAAAAACATAATTCTTGTTTTCTCACTAATAACTAATTTATGTATGCCAAACCAATGTTTTAATAACTCTAAGTCATAATTGATGTCTGAAAACAAATCAAGCAAAGTGGTACTAGAAAAAACACACGCTATATCATCAGCAAAGCCAACTACTTTACTTTTTAAATTAAGAGCAAATATACTATTAATATAAATAAGAAATAATATTGGACCTAAGACGGAACCTTGCGGGACTCCTATGTTAATATTTTTTATTTCACTGAAGTTGCCACCTATTTTGACAATCTGTTTTCTATTTTTAAGGTAAGAACAAAACCAATTTAGCATAATAACTTTCTTAATAATATCTCATGGTCGACTGTATCGAAAGCTTTTTTTATGTCGATGAGCACAGTTAATTTGTTTTGGTTCAAACTTTCATAAATTAGACTACAGTGAGCTAAGAGCGCATCTTCGGTCGATTTTCCAGCTCTAAAGCCAAAACTGCTTATCATTGAAAAACGAAATACTCTCTAAAAAGCTCACAACTCTTGATTTCGCAACTTTTTCAAAAATTTTTGAAAAAAAAACGGTAAAATAGAAATAGGTCTATAATTTGAAATACTTTTTGTATCCCCTTTTTTAAAAATTGGAGTAATCTCAGTTAGTTTTAAACTATCCGGGAAAATGCCGTAATAAATACTCTTGTTAAATAAATGGAGTAAGGTATCAACTATAATAACACTTATTTTTTTAATAAAATTATTTGAAAAACCTTGTTTGGTATCACGTTACAATTATATAATATAAAATTAATTTCAAGTCTCATGAGATATTTAGGTTTAACCAAAATTTCCCCCTTTTTTTTAAACTGCTATGGTAAAAAAACCACCCACGCAATTTTCTTGAGAGCCCTTTCTGCATCTGTCTGCCTTATTATCTGTTTAACAAAATTTATTTGAAGTCGATATCTCTACTGGTTCTTGAGCTATGGACGACGAAAAAACATCGCGAACGTACGGACGTACGGACATACGGACATACGGACATACGGACATACGGACATACGGACGTACGAACGTACGTACACTTAATTTCCCTAAGCTCTTGTGTTCATATTTAAGGTCTGAGTTGAATTATATCCAAGATAAAGTTAATTGTATACCATTTGAACAATTAAGTATCAATATATTGGATTCTTTTCATATTTATTTTCTCCAAAGTAAGTTGTTAAAACATTGAAAGTTCAAATATCTTCTATACAGCTATTCTTTTTAAACTTACTGAAAAGGTTTCATTACTTTTAAGTTATTGACTTAAGCGAGAAAACTAAAACCCTTCGTTAGTCCTGGGACACTACTTTTAAATCATTTTTACGGTTGTTGAAATTAAGTACCTACCATAATATCCACTGTTCACTGTTCCACTGCTCTCGGCTTAAGAACTCTTAATCCCTCCCAAAAAAAATTGTGATATTCCAGGACCAGAAACATATTTCGTAATCTGTGTTGTTGTGAATAAAAATTGGTATAGGCTGAGATTGAACTTCAAACCGCAATTACAGGACAGGACAGTTTTATGTTTTACATACTAACCATAAAACCAAGGGCTATATTACATAGTTTTTATTTTACTATCGTTACTTCAATTTTTCATTACAATCTCGTTTCAATGTTATGTTTTTGATGTGTTTGAATATAACCAACCATAACAATATTCATCTGGAAAATCCAATGTTGGTTCAGATAATTTGAAAAATCGCAAAAAAGTTTTTATTTTTCAAACCCAAAATGATAAAGAAAAACACATAAAAATAACTTTTACGTGCAAAGTTTTTCTTCTTTTTTTTTGTATGTTAAAGGACCTTACATGATTTTAAAAGGGTTTGTGGTAAAGCGTTTGAACTTCTGAAGCGCTCTGTTGTAGTTTTATGAACATACTCGTCGTAGTTTGCTCATGGCAAACACACGAATAGGTATATACTTACATGCCCGAAATGAATCTATTCTTCTACCTATAGGTACGTACACGATAAAGAAAATAAAACAAATAAATATTGCAAACTATTCACAAATTCCAGGTACATATATTGAAACACGTTTTTCACTATAGAATAACCCCTCAAAATTCAAAAACAGCAACAACAACAATCCAAAAAGAAATGAAATTGAAAGACACAAAAAATACAACAAAAATACACTGAATTGTTCGTCATGATTTATGAACTTCCTTTGTTATCTTTTGTCAGTAACGTAGTAGGAGTTATATTTAGGGCGGTATGTACCTATACATGATGTCGAAAGGAAGGTAAATATATATATATATGTGTATGTATGTATAAATCGATTCTTTAGTCCTGGCGGATAGGATGCGATGGTGTTCGTTTTCTATGCGCGCTAGAATTTCCCAGTGAATCCTAAATTGGTGATGTGTAGCTAGCTTTTACCTTCTATAGAATATCTCTAACGATGGTATTCCCAACTCAATGTATCTGAAATGGACCAGAGGGATTGCCGTTATTTCACTATACTGCAATATGATGGTTGTGGGATCGGCGGCGTTTTGGCATGTATGTTAGATGTATGGTGGATATAGTTTATTTTTTCTATCGCTGATATATCCTATGCCCATTTGAATCACTTTGGGAATACGTGGAACTAACATAGAATAATTTTCGTCCTTGTGATGTTTTTTGTTCGTCTTATAGATTCAGCCATTCTCATTTAATTCGTTATAAGCATCATGAGCGAGTACTTGAAAAAATTCGGTTTCTTTGCTGCCAATATCTATACCTACCTATAAGAGTAAAGTTTTCCTTGATGGCCTACATAGAAATACACAATTATTGGGATCTTATATTGATTGAGAAGGAAAAGTATTTAGTTTTTCTAAGATTGTTCAAGGATTTTTTCTCTGCATGCCAAAATTAACACAACCTCTGGGAAAAAAAAGTGAAAAAAAACTATACAAATTTCAGGAGATGCTTTGGGGGGATTTGTCACTTTTTCGCTAGAAGCAAACATAAAGAAAGAATACCTATACAAAAATTGGAAAAGTTAACTGAGAATACTTTAAAAAAGGATTTAATTCAACCTAAACTCTTTCCATTTTCTATATTTTTATTGGACAATAGAGGTCTTTGGTTGTATTTTTTCTTACTTAATATAAGCAAATATCTTTTAAAATAAAAACACCCTTTTCTGTAGAAATTCAGATTTTCAGAGTATTCTACTTAATTAAGTTTTCGAAACCTTGTTGACCTTAATACCTTTTTTTTGTGAATGATGCTAGGGTACTTTTTCCAGGGTTAGCAAACAGCAATTTCGACGATTAGGTATCTTGACTTAGAAACCTTTTTTTAAAAAGAACCTTTCCAACGTGTGCAATCAGCTTTCGAAGTTTAAGTTATTTTTTTTAATATTGGAGACTTTTAAGCAATAAAGTAGTGTGCGTGAAGTTCCCCCTTTATCGATTTTCTTATTTTTGAAATTTGGTCCAAGTTGTTCCCGGTTTAATCCGCATTGTTGAAAAATACCCAAAAATGGGTGATTAGACCCGAAAACTGATTTTGACCGAAAATAATTTTTCTTTTAAATTCTTCTAGGTTGTTCTGAACATTGTTCTAAGTACAAGGTTTTTCAACAGGGGCGCTACAAAAGTAGAGCGGTAGGGACAGCAAACGGCGCCATATTTCTTGCCGCTCTTTAGACGTTTCTCTTCAGTAATGTTTGCCATTTCAGGATGGAAAGATATACGAGCCAACAATGAGTCAAAATTATTAAAATTTACTAGCGAAATTTGGAGTCAGTGGCACCAACGTTAAGAGCACTACGTCAAATTTATGGTCGTCATAATCGTCCTAACAGATTAACAACTGAGCGTCTAGTGAAAAAATTTGAAACCACAGGCACAGTACAAAATGATCTTGTGCCAGTAAGACAAAGAAGTGCCCTTAGTTTCGAGAATATTGCTGCCGCTGAGGCTTCAGTTGCAGAAAGCCTAAATGTGGCTCTCACACGTCGTTCTCAAGCGTTGGGCATCTCTGTGATTTTCAACGAAAAATCTTCTTCAGCGATGAGTCTCATTTTTTCCCGAATGGCTTCGTCTATAAACAACATATCAGGCAGCAAGCCACACGAAAAAATTACGGTTTGGTGTGGTTTATAGGCAGGCAGCGTCATTGGGCCGTACTTCTTCCGTGATCAAGACCGGCACGTTACTGTGAATGGGAATCGCTACCATTCAATGATAACCGAATATTTTTGGTCCCAATCGGATGATATGGACTTGGAGGACATGTTGTTTCAAAAGGACGGCACCACAAGCCGCACAGAGAATGTTACAATAAATGTATTGGAAACCAGGTTTGGAGAACGTGTTATCTCACGAAATGGTCCAGTCGCTCGGCCGCCTTCGTCATGCGATTTGACACCGTTAGACTATTTCTTCGAACTTCGTACGAATATCGAACGTGAAATTAAAACAGTATAGGATGACTTATGCTTGAAAATCGTTTATTGGGTTTAGCGTCTGGACTACTGCAAGCGTGCCCGTGGTGGCCATGCAAAAGAAATCGAGTTCCATACCTAATGCCATAAAACGTACTTTTACAGAATAAAGGATTTCATTAATATCCAAGACCGTTTTTGTTTTATTTGAAAAAACTTTTCTAGCGCTCTATTTAAACAACCCGATATGATCAAAAGTTCAAAAGATATGGACAAAATGCGAAAAAAAAATTCTAGCTGCAGTTTTATTGAAATTCTAACTTTTTGTGTTATTTTTAGATTCTGAAATCGTCTGTCGATTTGTGTTGCTTAAAACTTTAACAAAATGTTCATAACAATATTTTGTGTGAGATAAATAATTTGAAGTCAATATTTTTCCTTCTTCTCGTAATACTTCAGTCGAAAACCATTGTTTATCAGTTTTTGTTGTTTTTGTAGGTTTTCGTGTTTTGCTAAAAAATTTGTCAGTTTAATTTATCTAAAAAATTGTTAACGAGATTTTTAGTCGAAAACCAATTTCTACCAATTTTATTAGCATTTCTTGAAAATTTGTATTTCTTATGTAAACAATTACAGATGGGTTGAATGTTTGAACAACAACATCAACTTAAAGGTGCTACCACTCATTGTTTTTGGCTGGAGATATAGCTATTTCGTGCTTTGCCACTTTTGCACTCATCAGTCTATTTTTTTGTGGTGCTAAGCTTTAATCCAATTTTATTTGAAAAACTTTTTATGCACACCATAGGTTTCGAACCCACGCATATCAGATTTGCTCAGTCTTAGATGAAATAAGTTTGAAGCCAATATCTTTAATTTTGAAAAAGATACTTAAGTCGAAAATCATTTTGTACCAACTTTTAGGAAAAAAAACTGTCAATTTGATTTTTTTCAAAATTTAACCAGATGTCAAAAACGTTTTTCTTCGTCGCATACAATTATTGTGGAGATGAAATCGTTTTTTGTTCGTAAAATATTATAGGTGACAATTATTTTTTTTCAATTAATTGGTATATTTTGTTCAAATTTTATTGGTTTGGTATGTCTCACTATGTAGTATAAAATTTAATTCAAGTCGCTTGCGTTACTGGTTCATGAGATATTTTAGGGTAACCAAAATTGTTACCTCATTCTAAAATTCTTTTGTAAATAAACCATCCAAGCAATTTGTTGAGAGTCTTTTCTGCATTTTTCTGCATTATTATCTGCATAAGAAAATTTATTTGAAGTTGATATCTCTACTGGTTCTTGAGATACGGACGACGAAAAAACTCAAAATTTTCAATTCAAGAAATCGAACCGATTACAATAACTTTCTATGGGAAGTTAAAAATTGTTTTAACCATTGTTACAAAAACATTGAATGGCGAAATGCATATTTTAAAAGATTTTGACCCCTATTTTTCTTCAATAATGCAAAATTCGTTTTCCCAATTTGTTTTTATTTTGAAAAGCATACATTTTAATAAAACGTGAATCAACACATAGGTACCAGAACCAGAACAGATACCAAAACTTGGCTGATAAACTACTGTTTACGCTGATGATCAAACTTTCAAAAAAATTCAAAACAAATTAATTTTTGTTAACATTAGTTTAGCTCCTTTTATCCAAAAATCTAAAATTCATAAAATGTTCCAAGTCAAACCATATTTACCAACGTACTTGTCCAAATTTGGTCTGAAACCATAAGCAATTGTAGCTGTAGGCAAAAAAAAAAGTTTTCCATCCCTAGTGCCCCCTTGAAAGAATTTAAAGTTTTAAGCCAATGATGTATTTTTTTCAGGAAGGTCCCAACAGTCTTTAAAATTACGATTCTAAGAACTTAATATTGATTATGTTTATATTCAAAAAAATTATTTCATGTCTATTATAATTACTCAGATTAAAATGTTCCAAAGTTTTATTAAAAATGTTAAAAATAAAGATTTTAAGTCCAAATAAGACTTAACATTGTACCATTCTGTTATCTATATTTCTGAAATTCTAAACTCCAAAACTTGTTCTTAATTGTTCCGGAGCTTTTTTAAATTGTTCCAAAGATTCATTTCTTAAAATGGATTTTTAGTATGAAAAATTAACAAAAAATGGTCCCGCCCTCCTTTCCCAAAATCTAACATTTTGAACTTGTTCCTTATCCAAAATAACTTAAATCAAATTGTTTCAAAGATCAATTCAAATTCAAGATTAAAGCTGAAAAAACACTTTAAGTTCAAATTTTCTCCGACAACTTTTTTCAGTTTTTCAAAATAATAGAATATTTTTTTGGAAAACTAAGGTAATATCCACCTTAAATTATGTTTCTGTTAAAATTTTTGTGACTGCTTAAATAAATGTTTGAATATCATTCGAAATGAGGCATATTGAATTTGAGCACACTAAATTTATATTTCAACTCAAAAGGTTTTACGAATGAAGTAGAAAAACAGGAATTCAAGTACAACTAAAAATAAATATTAATGACAACATTTTGAGTAAGATAAAAATAAGTTTGAAGTCAATATCTTTCTTTGTTCTCAAGATACTTGAGTCGAAAACTAATTATTTATAGTTTTTATTGTTTTTGTAGGTTTTCATTTTTTGTTGTTGTCGATTGGATTTTTATAACAAAACTTAATCAAAAGTTTACAACATTTATTTTTTTTTCCCGAGAAATTTTAGTCGAAAATCAGTCTAATTTTTCTAAATTTTTCAAGATATTCGAAATGCGAAAATCAATTTTTACCAACTTTTAGTAGAATTTTTTAAGGGTTTTTATATTTTGTAAAAAAAAAACTGCCACTTCGATTTTTCTAAAAATTTTACTGGATTTCTATTCATCCATTTTGGAAGTTATAATATATTTTTTGTTCTTGAAATATGGTCGAACGAAAAATGGTTTTTCGAACGTACGGGCACGTACACACACCCACACACACTTCACTCTCAAGACCTTTTGATTTAGATTCTATGAACTTTGAAACGTCGAGAAATGTCAACATTTCGACAATTTGGTTCGGTTACAATAACTTCCTATGGGAAGTTAAAAATTAGTGCAGTGCAATAAAGCCAAGTTAAATAGGGTCTCATTTCACGGCACCGGAAATGTATTAATTTTGTTATTAAAAAAGTAACTGTAGACCTTTCCCTTTTGAAAACTTCAACTATTATTTTCGAAACCAGTTTGTCCAGACCTTTCTAAAATAAAACGCTTTACAATATTTTAATGATGATAAGTGGGGCATGAAAACATGTAATTTTATAACAAATGTTCGGGGCTTAGCTTTGATATTTTGACTTAACAACATTTCGACATGTAAAATTAAAAAACAACATACTTCCTAGTCTCTTAAAATCTTTCAAATCTAATAATTGAGGGTTTATTTTCTACAACAAATAACTTATCATTTTGAAAATATCAAACCATTTTATTAGAATACAGAGCCAATATTTCAAAAGAAAATAAGTGATGGTCAAATTCTAATAATTATTTCTTACACAGAACTCAACTTCTTTAACTTCTCTTTTTTCTCTTACATCATACTCTTCTAATATATCATTATTATTTCTAATTCTATGTAAGCTTTTCAATGAAAACAAAAATGTTTCCTACTAATTTTCATCAAAATAGTATATATACGTAGAATGTATAGGAAATTGATTATAGTCCATTATCTTAAATGTCCAATTAAAAGTTGATACACAAGAACAACTTTATTGGAATTGAATATTTTCTTGCAGCATAAGGCATAATTACTCAAATCAAATAAACTCCTCTCTTGATTCATTTCTTTTGATAAAAATAAAAGAAAATAAAAATCATTTCCTAATTGGATCGTATTCTTTGAGGAAAGTTCAAAAATTCTCTAAATGACATACAATCTAGGTACGTTATTTAGTATGTATCTAAAATAGTCCTGGATGTCACTTATTTTTGGAGAGGGTGAGTGCTGCTATTTATATGGCTGATGATGGTGGTAGCTGTAGCGCAATGGACAACATCAAATCCAATTACGTACTACGTGATTTTAATATTTAAGGAATTCCATCATTGCAATCAATATTCACTTTCGTTTATATTTATTAGGCATCATGATGATGGAATGGGCTGGACATTTTGTTAGCATGAAATTTAATTGGCTCAAAAATTATTTGTCAGAATATAGCTGGTCGCCTTTTGTAGGAAGACCGAAGATTCTTTAATCACTTTCGAAAAATAATTTCAATTCCGGAGACAGGACTTAATATTCTTTCTGAAGCACAATATTTCGAAGGGTGGCAAAATCTACGTATTTCTTGTACAAGGAAGCCTTGGAATGCAAATCAAATGCATGAAAAATACCTAATACACATTTAAGGGGGGTCGTTTGCCTTAAGATCAATAAAGTGGTTACATTTTTTTACATATAGATCACCCTTTAAATAAATATACATTGTACAATGTGCAGCATATACACATGTTTTAAATTTTTGGCGAAATCACTAAGGAAATATATTTTAATCAAAGTAACTATCAAAACTCTAAATGTCTTCGCCTTCAAAACTCGTGTTCGAAAACTTCATTTTTGGAAAAATGCAATTAAATACAAATTGCTGAATGCAGGTACTATCAAACTGAAAAAATTAAAATTAAATTTAATCTAATGGCTTTTACATTACAAACATATTTTGCAGGCATATTTTTAAATCTTTACTTTTATGTGCTATCAGTATATTATTTTGTAACGGGTGGTTAAATTTTAAGGGTCGATGTTGATTTGAATAAAACACAAATTATATTGGAAATTATTGTCATTTCTGCTGCTACTTCGGTGACACACCTCCGATTGTCAAAATTTTCGATGTTGCTGAGGCATAATTGAAGTTCTATACCGTTAATGTGCCGAATTATCTCAGCACTTGAATTTTTCCTGGTGTATCAACGTACATCTTTTCTTTGAAATAACCCCAAAGAAAGAACTTTAACGGTATCAAATCATAATGATCCTGGCGGCCAATTGAGAGCGCCACGACTTGAGATAACGTGGCCATTGAATTTATAGCGTAAAAGAACCATTGCTTCGTTAGCTACGTAGCAAGTGGTCCATCCTTTCCTTGTTGAAACCACATTATCGTCCACATCCAAATCTTCCAATTCATACATTTAACGATAGCGAACACCATTCACAGAAACTGCCTGCAAACCTCATATTGGAAAAAATATGCCCTATCATGCCGCCAGTCCATAAAAAGTCATTCTGTGTGGGTGCATTGGCTTTTCGGAATTCGGTTTTGGATTATCATTCGAGCAAATGCGGTAATTCTCCTTATTGAAGAATCAATTAAGGTAAAAATGTGTCTTATCAATGAAGATGATTTTCTTCGAAAAATTGATCATCAACTGTTGCCATTATATTTGCCACCATTCTGACCATTGACGACGATTGAAATGGTCAAGAGGCTTTAGTTCTTGAGTCAATTGCAACTTGTAAGCGTGTAAATGCAAGCCCTTATGCATAATGTTCATCAACGACGAGAATGAGATGTGCAGTTGATGAGTTGAGGGGGGACGGCTGTTCAATGACACTATCGCGAACAACAGCAATATTTCCTGCAGTACGAGCTATACGAACATGCTCTGCTGTTTTCACATCTCCTACAGACTCGGTTTGCTCAGATTTAAGCAGAATTTTAGCACGATATGCATTTTGATTTAAACACCCATTTTCATAATACGCCTCAATAACATTAACACCTTTCTCGATTGGATGGAAAGATACACTTCCATGGTTCAAATTGAATTAGTTTAAAATTGATAAGTGTCAAATAAAATTTAGAACAAAACTAGACGTTTAGATGTTGTTCACATTCAACACCGGCCCTTAAAATTTAACCATTATTTAAATGTAAATAAGTTTAATCTTTTAAAAATATATACATATGTATAAAATGAAAAAAAAAAGACTAAAATAAATTAAATATAGTGCATTTTTTAAAATTTAATATATTTGAACAGTCCCTTTTATTTTATTCATCGCAACTGTATTTTTTGGTTCTTGAAATATGGGAGAAGAAACTCATACTCAAAAACGATGGATTTAGAATCTAGGTACATCAAACGTACAAAAATGTCAAAACAACAAAGAATGACGTTTTTAATATCTGTTATTAACTTCCCATAGGAAGTTAATGTAATCGGTCCGATTTGTCGAATTGAAAATTTTGACATTTCTCGACGTTTCAAGGTCCCTAGATTCGAAATAAAAGATTTTTCGAGAGATGTCTGTGCGTGCGTGTGTCTGTACGTTCGGGAAGCTTTCTTCGTTGTCCATAGCTCAAGAACCAGTAGAGATATCGACTAAAAATAAATGTTGTTATACAAATAATAATGCAGAAACATGCAGAGAAGACTCTAAAAAACATTGAGTTTTTTGGTTTTTTCACCATAGCAGTTTAAAAACAGGTGAAAATTTGGTTAACCCAAAATATCTCACGAACCAATAGCTCTAGAGACTTGAATTAAATTTTAAATTATATATTGTAACGTGATACCAAACCAATATATTTTTGGAAAAAAATGTAACTCAATTAATTTTTCTTTATAAATCAAAAAAACTGACAAAACAAATTTGTCAACTTGAAAATTGTATGACTAAAATATGATTTTATCTTCAAAACAATTTTGTGCAACGAAGAATAATGTTTTAGACATCTGATAAAATTTTGAGAAAAATCGAATTGACAGTTTTTTTTACAAAAAATAAAAACCCAAACAAAAATTATTAAAAGTTGGTAAGAATTGATTTTCGACTCAAATATCATTTAAAAAGTTTGAGATATTGGCTTTAAACTACTTTATCTTTCAAAAAATATTGTTGTCAACATTCAGTAAAATTTTGAAAAAAATCGAATTGACAGTTTTTTTACAAAAAATAAAAACCTAAAAAAAAAAACAATACTAAAAGTTGGTAAAAATTTTTTTTCGACTCGAATAGCTTTTCAAAAATTAAAAATTAAAAATAAAACTTATTTTATTTCACAGAAAATATTGTTTTCGATATTCAGTAATTTTTTTATAAAAATCCAACAGTCATTTTTTTCAATAAAAAATAAAACCTACATAAATAGTACGCAAATTTGGTAAAAATTGATTCATATAGACAAACTTTTAAGCAAGACAAATCGACAGACGGGATGGGAAGTTATCAGTGTGGGTCGCATTCCAGCCCCTTTTTTTAAATTCAAATCATATTATTTTTAAATTAAAGCATAAAAAAATCCTTAAAGCGCATTTAAATTGATTTTTAAATAAGACATTCTAAATAAAAGAAACTTAAACTAATTCTATCTTCAATGTATGTTTATTATGTCTGTTTAAATTTTTATGAGCATCAAATAAACGGAAAAACTAAAAACTGTTTTAAATTTTTCGAATCTCCTCCATCAAATCTCTGTCAGATGCCTCCAACTAAAAATACCTATAACAATAATTCACAAGAGGAACCTATTAATTTAATTTATATTAAAGACACATGATGTATACAAAACTTATTGAAGTGAAACTAAAAGATGTCAATAACTTTTCATTACGCTAATTTGAATAAGAAAATTCATCAAGTTAAGTGATGTATATAAAATATAACAAAAGACATAAGATTTCAAAAACAATTGAACTGTCATTCTTAACCAAAGAAACTCGTATAACATTTTGAAGGAAAAAAAAATCAAAAAACAAACTTGAAAATCTATGAGACTCTTCTGGTATCGTTTCGTCTCGTTTCGAGTCGAGTTGAGTTGAGTCGAGTCGAACTTCATGCGGTAGTTTGGGTTTTATGCAAATTTCAATATTATTATCAGCTGTAGTCAGGTAAACTCTCTACTTTTAAGACACTTTGTGAAAGTTTATAGTGATAACGATCTTCTTCAATCCTCTTAGGCCACACGACGTATCTATGTAGGTATATTCGCGTTCTTACAATAAATAAATATATATGTACATATCTATATATGTACATTGTATAAAATAAATATAGATAGATAAGTAAAGGTATGTATAGAATTGAAATACAGAGCTTTTCATAGAATACCCTTGATGCTAGATGTCTACATCGCACCAAAACTATTAAGAACTATAAACTTCAGCGTACATGTAGCCCTAGCGTAGGCACAGCTTTGGCCAAAATTATAGGTACATTTCTTCATTTTAGTTTTAATTGTTTTTTGCACTCAAATAAATGTTGTTATACAGATAATAAGGCAGAAAGATGCAGAAAGGGCTCTTAAGAAAATTGCGTTGGTGGTTTTTTTACCATAGCAGATTAAAAAAAAGGTGAAAATTTTAGTTAAACCTAAATATCTCATGAACCAATGATGCTAGAGACTTGAATTAAATTTTATGTTATAATGTTGTAACGTGATACAAAACAATTATATTTTTGGAAAGAAATCTAATTAACTGCTTTTTTTATAAATCCAAAAAACTGAAAAAAAACATTTGTCACCTCGAAAATTTTACGACTAAAATATGATTTCATCTCAAAAACAATTTTGTGCTACGAAGAATAATGTTTTTGACATCTGATAAAATTTTGAGAAAAATATAATTGACATTTTTTTTTTTTGAATAAAAACCTAAAAAAACATTACTCAAAGTTATTAAAAATTGAATTTCGACTCAAATATCTTTTCAAAAATTTGAGATAATGGATTCTTACTAATTTTAACTTATACATAAGAAATATTGTTTTCAACATTAGGAAAAATTTTGAGAAAAATCGAATTGACAGTTTTTTTACAAAAAATAAAAACCTAAAAAAAATATTTATAAAAGGTGGTAAAAATTGATTTTCGACTCAAATATCTTTTCAAAACTTTGAGATATTGGCTTTAAACTTCTTTAATCTTTCAAAAAATATTGTTCTCAACGCTCTGTAAAATTTTGAAGAAAATCGAATTGACTGTTTTTGTACAAAAAATTTAACAAAAGTTGGTAAAAATTGATTTTCGACTCAAATATCTTTTCTAAACTTTTAGATATTGGCTTTAAACTACTTTTATAAAAAAAAGTATTGTTTTTAACATTCAGTAAAATTTTGAAAAAAATCGAATTGACAGTTTTTTTTACAAAAAATAAAAACCTAAAAAAAAAAATACTTAAACTTGGTAAAAATTTACTTTCGACTCAAAACGCTTTTCAAAAATTAAAAATATTGGCTTCAAACTTATTTTATTTCACAGAAAATATTGTTTTCGATATTCAGTAATTTTTTTTATAAAATTCCAACAGTCCATTTTTTCATAAAAAAATAAAACTTACAAAAAAGTACGCAAATTTGGTAAAAATTTATACATGTAGACAAACTTTTAAGCAAGACAAATCGACAGACGGGATGGGAAGTTATCAGTGTGGGTCGCATCCCAGCCTCTTTTTAATCTGGGATTGATTTCGACATTATTTCTTAGTTGTTTTTAAAATAAACTACAGAGAGCAATAGCTTCAAAAAATACTGTACCAACAATTTTGAAGTCGTTTTATCACACAGCATAATAAGGACATAATACATATCGGACTCGGGTGACCGTTTACCCAATTTTTCTATTAAGCGAATAAAAAAGTCGTATATCTTGAAAAAGTATAGAAGCCTATAAAAGTACTCCAAATACATACTGTAATATTACGGAGCTCTGATTGAAAGGAACAAAATATATAATAATTGTCGACCTGAATTTCATTGGGAATTGCATTGGGTTACGAAGTGGTGACATAAGCCTTCCGACAAAACGAATCATTGGAGAACTTTCACGTACATGTTCACTCAAATCCTCAAGAAAGTCGGTACCTAATTGTGTCTATGAATAAAGAATTCATTAAATTGAATTATAACAAGGTTATTGAACTGAATATCAAATATAACTCTAGTCGACAAAGCTTTGAAGATCGATTTGTATGCCATTAATTGAATTCCGACTGCAGACTCTTTTAATCAAGTCGGGTTAATACTTTTGAAAGTTCGAAAAAACACATTTACAAAGGCTTTTTTAAGCTATTTAAATTTATAAAGTAGTATTTCTGCCAAAAAAAAATTTTCCTGATGGATTTCCAAATGTCTTCTTTCTGTCTTTAAGTCATGTGCAGCGTTTCATAAAACCTTCATAAATTGTTGGATTTCAGCTGTATGGCATTAATCTGAAAGAAACTCTCAACTATTTATATTAAAACTTTTTTAACATAAAAACTCAAAGCGATTTGAAAGTAATTCTTAGTTTTTATAACAAATGCATCATCTAAACAAGGTTATATCATCACGTTTTTGAAATATATTGACATAATGTTAAAAACTGGTGTTTAAAAAATGTTAGCAAATTATTAAAACCGAATTTCGGATTCGAAATTCACTACAAAAATGTTGCCCAAAGTTTATTTTTCAAAACAATAAAAACATGAAGCATGAAACTTCATATATTGTCCAATGAAGACTCATGTTTATTGAAAATTTTTAGAAACTAAATAAGATACTTAAAAGAATTAAACTGTAAAACGAAGATTTCTACTTTACACTACATAATTTGTGAAGAACTAAAGAACTTGGTAAAGTGTTGTGTTTTACCAAACTTGAGAAACCGTTTTTAGCAGTCTTTAACCTTTCTTGAAGATTTGATTTGATTTGAAGCTAACAAAATAATAAGGCGTGGTAAGGATTTAGGGTAACCTTAAGACTTTAAAAGGTTTGGTTGTTTTTTTGTGAAACAAACAAAAATTTAATTTTACAAATAAAAGAAAATTACTTTTTTGTCGAAACACATTCCAAGTTTTGATTAAATATTAATATTTGTTTGGTATAACTTTAATGAAGAATGCAGCAAATAGAGCCCAAACCAATATTACTTCTTAAAAATCACTGATTAAGAAACATTAAGCAAGGAGCATGCACAAACTTATCCGCAAAATTGATCGAAATTAAACACGAGCGGTAAGTGGAATCTCAGAATAGTTTGAATAATCCTCAAGAAAGGAGACCCTCTTTTCTAAACCAATTACAGTGACCTCAATCCCCTGAACATCACCCATAAGATCTTTTCTACCGTATTATATTGTGGTAACGTCTGAAGCCGTTCGTCAACAACCTGATAGGTCCATATCATTGTGGTTTCAGACCAGGAAAGTCCACCATTGACCAAATATTCCCATTACGGAAGGCCTTGAAAAAACACGTGAACTATTAATCGATAACCACCAAATCGATTTAAAGGCTCGTTTGACAATGTCTATAGAGAAGAACCTTACAAGCTTGTCCTTTTGTACATAATGACGATGAAGAATGCACTCTGCTCCATCAAGATCAGAAAAAGATCTCACTGATGCTTTTGATTTCAAAAAATATTGACAATATTCCAAAGGTCCATCCAATTTCTTGGATACGTCGACGATATTGACATAATTGGAAGATCAAAGCATTGTGGGGAAGATAGTTTTAGTGGTCAATTAGGGAAATACCAAATATATGTTGCCATCAAGAAAGGACATTGAACGACGACGTCTTCTAAAAAGATAACCATGGACAGCTTTTACTTTAGTAGTAGTTCAGAACTTTTTCTTCCTGGGCAGCACGTTACATTAAGACAACTACACCAATGTTGAAATCAAAAGGAGGATAACTCTTAAAAACGCGCTGCTTCTTTGGACTTAGAAGGCAATTGAGTAGTAAAGTCCCGAGCATACAAATTCAACACTCATCATCCTGGTTCTCATTTATGGCGCTGAGGGCCAAGGATGCTTCGAAAGAAAAATTCTTCGGGTGATTTTTGATCCCGTCTGCATAGATAGAGAGTGGAAGACAAGATACAACGACGACACTGATCTTGTCAAAAGAATAAAAGTTCAACGATTTATATGACTTGGTCATGTAGAGCGAATGGACATAAACGCTCTAGCCCGGAAGGTCTTCGAATCTAATCCCGAGGGACGGCGCAGTAGAGGAAGGCCGCGAATCAGGTGGCGCACGTAGGTGGGTGAAGACCTCAAACAACTTGGCGTGAAAAACTGGAGATAGCTAGCTATTGAACAAGCTGGCGGAGATGCATGTTGGTTGAGGCCCAGGTCCGTCACGGACTGTAGCGGCAACATAAATAAGTAAATTAGCAACAAAACATTGATTTTTTTTTTTTTTTAGGTGGCGCAACAGTCCATTGAGAACTAGGGCCTAGTGACTTACAACTCTCAACCATTCCTGTGTGCGAGTAAAGTTGTTAGGGATGGAGGGGACCTACAATTTTTTTTTTAAGCCGAATCCGAATGGCTAATTTGAGATAGCACTTTTCATGACAAGAATTACTCTTGGAGGATTTGTCAATTCCTCGGAAGAGGCAGTACCCGTGAAAACTTTTTTTTTTATTTAAGGTGGCACAGGCAGGGATTGAACCTAAGACCTATGCGTGACCACGCCGCGCCACCACGCCACGGGTACTACAACAAAATATTGAATCCTTAAATTAAATGGTTGAATTTTAGATAAGTTTGATTTCACTAGCGATAAAGATATAAGAAAAAACATGTTTTGTTCCTATTATTTTGGCCATAGCTGTTTATATAGTTTAGTTATGTGTGTATAGAATGATATGTGAATTTAGGTGTATACTTTAAATGCTTCCTGACGATGCTATTTCCACAAATCTTCTTCTCTAAAACAAATTACATACAAACGAGCGTTTGTGCAACATCAGGTGCAACCGTCACTTCCATTAATTAGAAAGCCAACAAGGATGTAAGTTTCCCTCGAGGCTTCAATCCCATCCACTTATTGTCGTACATTACTCCTATCCAGTTCCTGGTGTATTTCTTCTTCTTCTTCTATACTTTCTGTACTCTCGTATACTCTACTCACGATGGTATACTGCTGTTCTGCTAGTTGCTAGAAACTATATACGACTACATATACAACTTCTGGTGTGTTCCATACTCCTGCTCCTGATTCTGCTCCTGCTCCTGTATAAAGCACAACATATACGTACATAAATATCCTGCCACTACTCCTTGTATGTTCAATCAAGCGTCGTTTAAGTGCACGGTTGAATTTGTTCTAGTTAAATATTCACAAGAAGAACACTATAGGTACACTTGCGACAATAGGTGGGAGACAAAAAGTTACAAGTTACCCGACTGCATGCCATGTCGAATTTATTGCAAGTTTATTTTTTCCTATTTTATTTGTATTTTCTTATTTTTTTTCCTTCTCGTCCTTTTTATTTGTTGTTGGTTGCTTTTGCTTTTTGTGATTTCAACTTCAGCTTCTTCTAGTTCCATCTAAAGCTACAGTTACATCTACAGCAACCCTTGAGTATCTATGATTTGATTTGAGGATTTTGTGGCAGGAGACTAACTACTATTTGTAATGTTACCTTAATACCGTGACGTTCAATGTTCATATTATACTCGTACTCGTATGTGTGTTGCAAGCGAAGTGAAGCGCAAACGTGGCAAGCAAGGATATACGAGTATAGTCTCTGATACACTGTCAGTGGAAAGTCTGCGAATTTGCATTATCAAATGTGGCAAATTAATTCACATTCCATTAACGAAATTGAATTTGCTGTAGGGTTTTTCTTTGATATATCATACGATGGCTGTTGCTTTATTTGATGTGTGACGAAACAAAGTTTCCATCAAATGAATAAAAAAGAAACCAAGTTCCAATCAAACCCCGTGATGCAACACATTTTACATTTAAATAAATAAATTGTGGGTTTGATTGAGATTGGTTTGGGTTGTGAAGGTTCCTATGGTTACAGTTTTACAGGAGGTACCTATACATACATATATAAAGTTACTGTACAGAAAGTTTTATCAGTTTCAATGATTATATTGTCAATATATAGTACATTGTAGTGTAGGTAGATAGTAGTTAAAAAAGGATTGGAATGTGTAGGTAGGTAGGTAAATTGCCTTGATTTTGAGGTGGTATGTAAATAAAATTGTGTATTTTTTAATGCAATAAATTAGAGAAAATTCCCAGTTACCTAATGAAAAATGATTGACAGATGATTGAGTTCAGATTATGTGTGCTTATTCAATTGAATAACTAATCAAATATAAAATTGGAAGTTTGCTAAATTGCTTCTCTATTTATAGATTGGTATATGTAGGTACCAATTTATTTTAGTTTTTCTTTTTTTAGGGTACCTACTCACTTTTTTAGTGGAATTTATTTGATTTATTCGAGCATAATTATTCAAGTGAAAGAGAACATGCTTAATTAATTTTCATAATAAGATTAATATAATATGCATATGTGCTTCGACATGCTTTATTGTAACCTACCTACTAGCTCCTACCAATTTTTTTAATTAAAAAGAATACCTATTCAGACAAATCAATCAAGAAGACGACTTACAACATGCATCATTTAATTGAAATATATTGAATTTTTATCATTATTGAAACAGATATTGAAGGTTAAAAATACTTGGGACTATAATTGAACACCCATCTAAATTGTTTTGATATTCAGATATTTTAAAATATATTATAAATTAGTTTAATTCTATGATATAAATTTCTTAATACTTTTAAATACTGACTTCGACAGCACTGAAAAGAATGACTTAGAGTGACTTTTAGTGTTGCTATATTGACACTACATAAATTAATAATATTTTGTGTATTTTTTTTTCAAATACTTAAGTGATTCTTTGAGCATACAACTTAAATTAGTGAGAAAACAGTTTATTTAATGCCCGGTTATACCTATTATTGATTTCTATTGAAAATTTGTATTTCAGAAAATAACGGATTTATTAAGTTATAAATGTTATGTAGTACCCGTGGCGTGTCTTGTTTTTATAAATGTTATGTAGTACCCGTGGCGTGTCTTGTCTTGAGTGTCTTGAGATCGATTCCTTCCTGTGCCACCTAAAAGTTTTTTTTCTTAAGAACTACCTTTGGCGACGAATTGAAAAATCCCCCAAGAGAAATTCTTTTCATTAAAAGTGCTTTTCCAAATTATCCGTTCGGATCCGGTAGACAAACTCTAGGTCCCCTACATCCCTGAAAAGACTAGGACACAGGAATGGTTGAAAGTTGTAAGTCAGTAGGCCCTGTTTCTCTATAAAATGTTGCACCACCTTTTTTATTCATTTGTACTTGCGAAATATAGAATTCGTAAGAAATTTCGAACTCGAGATTTTAATCAAACTTGACATTACGATGGTAGAGAAGTTGAAAAAAGTAGTTCTCGCGATTCCGTAAGTCTGTCTGCCGTCGTTCCTTCAGCCTAAGCCATAGTTTCGATTGAGTTCAAACTGGGAAATTTCGCGTTAGGCGTTTTTTTATTTTTCATTTTTTATTCAAGATCAAAAATAACAGTAGTCCCCATACAAATTTTGTTGGTTAAAAATCGAAAATTCGAATTAACTCAAAACGAATGGATCGTTATGAAATTGTGTCTAAAACAGTTTTTATTAATTTGGCTTCTTTCAATAAAACACATGAATTAGTGTGTAGCTAGAAAAGGGTTCTCCCATAAAACAGTGATTTGGTTTCAAAATTTCTCAAGAACATTTTCTTACAAAAATGAAATATAAAGAGTATTTTAATATGTTCTTTATAACTGCATACTAAAAATATTTGTAAACGAAATTTGAAAGTTTTCGTGCTTTGTTAAAAAAGTTGTTAGTTGAATTTTTCTAAAAGATTAACTTAAAATTGCGATAACAATGTTTTGCAAAGGATGAAATAGTTGAATTTCAAAATCTAGTTTTGTTAACGAGATTTTTACCAAATTTAGTGCAATTCTTGAAAGTTTTTATTTTTTACATAAACAAATACACATTGGATGAATGACATTAATTCGAGAACCGAACATCAATTTTTACCAAATTTGCGTACTTTTTTTTGTAGATTTTATTTTTTAATGAAAAACCGAACTGTTGGATTCTTATAAAAAATTACCGAATGTCAAAAACAATATTTTGTGTGAGATAGAATAAGTTTGAAGCCAATTTTAAAAATTTTTTTTAAAGATATTTGAGTCGAAGGTAAATTTTTACTAAGTTTTAGTATTGTTTTTTTTTAGGTTTTTATTTTTTGTAAAAATCAATTGGATTTTTTTCAAAATTTTACCGAATCTTGAAAACAATATTTCTTATAAAATAAAATTATATAAAAGCCATTATATCAAATTTTTGAAAAGATATTTGAGTCGAAAATCAATTTTTACCAATTTTTTAAAAATTTTTTTTAGGTTCTTAATTTTTTGTAAGAAAACTGTTAATTTGATTTTTTTCAAAATTTTACTGAATGGTGCCATTAATATTTTTTAAAAGATAAAAGTAGTTTAAAGCCAATATCTCAAATATTTGAAAAGATATTTGAGTCGAAAATCAATTTTTACCATTTTTAATTAATTTTTTTTAAGGTTTTTATTTTTTGTAAAAAAACTGTCAATTTGATTTTTCTCAACATTTTTCAGAATGTTGAAAACAATATTTCTTATAAGATAAAATAAGCTTAAAGCCTTAATCTCAAGTTTTTGAAAAGATATTTGAGTCGAAATTCAATTTTTACCAACTTTGAGTAATGTTTTTTTTAAGTTTTTATTTTTTTATAAAAAAACCGTCAATTAGATTTTTTTCAAAATTTTATCAGATGTCAAAAACATTATTCTTCGTTGCACAAAATTATTTTGGAGATGAAATCATATTTTAGTCGTAAAATTTTCGAGGTGACAAATTTTTTTTTTCAGTTTTTTTGATTTATAAAAAAAACCGTTGATTGTATTTTTTTCCAAAAATATACTTGTTTTGTATCACGTTACAATATATAATATACAATTTAATTCAAGTTTCTAGCGTTATTGGTTCGTGAGATATTTAGGGTTAACCAAAATGTTCACCTTTTTTTATAAACTGCTGTGGTAAAAAAACCACCCACGCAATTTTCTTGAGAGCCCTTTCTGCATTCTTCTGCCTTATTATCTCTATAACAAAATTAATTTGAAGTCGATATCTCTTCTGGTTCTTGAGCTATGGACGACGAAAAAAACGTCGCGAACGTACGGACGTACGGACGTACGGACATACGGACATACGGACATACGGACATACGGACATACGGACATACGGACATACGGACATACGGACATACGGACATACGGACATACGGACATACGGACATACGGACATACGGACATACGGACATACGGACATACGGACATACGGACATACGGACATACGGACATACGGACGTACGGACGTACGAACGTACGTACACACGCACGCACATACATCTTTCTAAAAATATTTTATTTCTACTCTAGGGACCTTGAAACGTCGAGAAATGTCAAAATGTTCAATTTGACAAATCGGACCCATTACAATAACTTCCTATGGGAAGTTAATAAACCGTGGAGGTAACAATGCAGGAAGTGTTGATGATGTGGTGAAAAAGTCTGTCTTAGACCGTAGGTACAGTCTGCACTACTGTTTTGGGTACAGTCTGCAATTATGGCGTTTCTGGATTTTGAAAGATTTCTTCCAGAGATGTTGACGGGTGCTGGGTATGGATTTAGATTTTCGTCTGGGATGCTCCGGTGTCGTAGGCGAAGTTGACGTCGGTCGTCGACTTTGTTTTTGGGGGTGCTTTAGAGCAAAGTCTTGCTCTTTTTGTGGGGTTTTGGGTACTTGTGTTTTTTTCCTGGTTCACGTTTAGTATTTTTTTTATTTTTCGTAATTTTTTTCGTTTTAACACTTTTATTCTTTTTACGGTTTATTTTTCATTTACTTTTTTTTTACAACGAACTGGGCACGTGTATTTTATTTATTTAGTTTTTCTTTTTAAGTTAATTAAATGAATCAATCTTCATACACGAATTTTATTAGTTACTTTAAGTGCTCAGGTAAAACTAAATGAAAACGTGAAAAATTATATCAGAATATATTTTTTTCTAAACAAATGTAAGTATTCTCCGACTGACGAAAGCTACCCGGGCAAGTGATTGGCACAAAATAGGCTGATGTTTGGTAATCACTCCTTTTTATAGTGAGACGGCAACCCTCAGCGTGTCAGTCATTTTGGGCGAGATAACATCTTAAACATGGAGAATGAAGTAATTTCGGAAGGATTTTTTCCCGGCCGTATTTTTGACCAAAACATAAAACTTTTTATTTTAAAAATCGTTTTTATATTTTCAATAAGTATATGTGAAAAAAGTTAAATTTTCTGGTCAAAACCGGCGCAGAAAATTCATACGGAAGCACTTCCATTGCAAAATATACTGATGCTTTGCAAATGTATTGGTTCTCATTCAATCAAAATATTGCCATCTCAATTTTACATTTCTCTTAAGCCAACTCTCTTTTAAAGCAAATGGAGAATTTCAGATTTTCAGCCTGGCTTTTGCTTGCATTGATCGCTCTTCAAGATCATCTGAGTCTGAACTCACCACACCCACATTCACCTCCATCTTTATCAACACTGCTGCATTGTCTTAAGGTTGTACTAGATTAATTAAACTTGAAGGGAATTGAAAGAAAAGAAGGTTTGAATGTTGACCGCTGCGATTTTCTCGGCAGATCTTGCGTTCCTTGAGCGTACGGATGTTGGCTGATTGTTTGCTGAACCGGTCGTCTCCAATTTTGCCACCAAACTTGAAGAGTCGACTGTGAAGGGCCACCGCGTCTACCGTAAAATGGGCGTAATGAGCGCAACGTTTTCGTTAACGAACACGAACTCTCATTTTGATAATAAAGTTTTATCATTTTAACGTGTTGTTCAATCATGTATCTTGCCATGATGATTTGGCATAAATAACTGAATAATAAAGAAAAGATTTGACAGATGTCACCAAAACAAAAGATTTGACAGATGTCATCAAGACAAAATGGCCGCCACGGGCGCCAAAATATACCCACGCTAATTGAAAACCCCTTTACATTTATCTCATTCAGAGGACTTGAGCTGTAAATTAAGTTTTAAGACCAAAATATAACATTGATATTAATCAAATATTAACCAATTTATTAAAAATTGACTGTTACATGTTTATCTTTCTAGTTAGATAAAATAAACGCGTAAGGATAATTAACAATATTTATTTTGTTCTTAAAAGATAAGATGTTTATTCAGAATTAATGTCAGGTCTTGTAGTTCTAAGGAAACATGGCTGTTTTTCCAATTATCACAATAGGTGAACAATTTACAATTCTTTTATAATTTCATAAGCCGTGGCCTTTTTACTTTCAATTTATTTTATCAAAATAAACTTATTTTCTTAAATTAATTTTTTTAGTTGGAACTTTTATTTTAATTTAGATCCTGACCTTATTTTAAAAATGTTTATTTTTCGGTTTTGTCGTTTATGTTCATCATTAACTCACATAAAAATTAAAAATTAATTACTCTAAAATACTGTCTAATGATATAGAAATAAAATTAAACATTGTAATCTCATTTCTTGTTAATCGTTGAAAATTAGTTAGTTATTTAATTTAAGTTAAGCCCCTGAATTAAACCTTTATGGTTATTATTTAATTGAATATAAAAACAAATAAAATAAAGTTTCCACTATAATTCTGAATAGAAAATGTATTTGAAGTGTGATTCTAAGAATAATGAAAATTCGCGTCTAAACCAAAATGCTTATGAATTACAACAACATTTTATTTAATCCATACCCCAGAACTGTTTCCTAGAAAAAACATAAAATATTTAAATGTTTTTTGAAAACAAAGCATAACATAACCCCCCCCCCCCCCTATAACATGGCTAAAGGATCAGTTATTTCACCTTTTTGTACCTCAATACCTTTATTTTCATTTATTTCGTCCCAACAATTTGACAAAATAACAAAAACAACAACAACAGTCCCAAGTATGAAGCCAATTTGTTATTTTACACTATCCAAAGTATTATTTGAATTGTTATGATTCCATTCATGTAGGTAAAAGGATCTCATACAAAAGGTTATACAAAAAACATAACTAACAACAAAACATAAAAGTACCGTACCGAAGGACTATGGAAACTTTATCCATCATTCGAGGAATGTTCACGTTGAATGAATTTATGTGAAAACTTTCAAAAACATTTTTATTTCTCAAAAAAGTAAAAAAATTAAATAAAATAAAAGAAAATAATACAGAACTAAAACTAAAAGAATGTAGGTAGGTACATTGGGAAAAAGTAGTAGGTAAGGTATAGCTCTCTTTTTTTCCCAACTTATCTTTGAGGAATATCGCACCTGAGCTGATGGTGACGGTTGTGGAGGCATGTGGCGGCAGTAGCGGCAGTGACGTCGTCGTCGGTCGGTGGTGGTGCGGGGAGGGTTAAAGTTTTATCTGAAAAGTTTTTACATTAATTTTCACACTAGCAAGTTGGGATTCTTACTGAGCAGTTAAGGACGTTTATTCTTATTTTTAAGTAAAATAGATTTCGACAATCCCTAAGGTTAAATCGAAAAAGTTGTTTATTATATGGATGAAGGGTATAATATTAATGGTTTTTCAGAGTATACCTAAGCTAGGTGAATTGTAACATCAAGTACCTAACTTTTCTACCTTCGAGTACCTATACTACAAGAGTTGGTTTCCGTTGTGAGAGCTTTTGACAGGTATGCATCTTATATTCTTATCGTTTGACAGGAAAAACCGAATAACGAGACGCTTCTGTTTTCAATATTTTTACTTAATTGGTTTGTACAAAGTTGAGTTTGGAGTATGTAATTGGAAAAGGTACTCGCTATAGTTGGACAATGAAAAATGAATATCCTTTTAAAAACCCATATGGTAACATTTCCTGGTTTATTCTTGAAATGAAAGTGGTTCTTTTTATAAAAGGAGATAATACAAAAATTATTGCCCCAAAGACGTTAAGCTTCAAAGATATTAACGGAAGATTTATAAATTACAATATGACCATTGACCATGTGTAACTCGGTTTGATTAAGGGAGTGTTACATAGCTATCAAATGTAAGATATTTAATTACTTTTCTCTTACAAAAATATTTCATACAGAAAGACCTGCTCAAGATTAGTGTTTTTGTGGTATAATTTGAGGCAGGGCCGTCGAGAGGAATTCGGGCCCTGGACGGAAAAATCTCGGGCCCCCCCATATTTACCATTTTTAATCAAGGTTCATGCCTGCTGATATGGAACGTTCTAATTTCAATTACAAATATGTACCATAAAATTGATTTGAATTAAGGGAAATAATAATTTTTTGTTTGCAAAGTAAACCGAAAAAAAGTGTTAATCATCAAATCAATCTCACGGGTATCGTCCAGTTATTTTGATTTTAAAAAATTTCAAAATAAAATAAATTTGAAATATACGTCCAATTTAATAAGAAAAGCGAAACAATTTATAAAACTTGTTACCGCCACTGTCAACACCCTGTAACTTATTCTAATACATTTTGTTTCAAACTTTTCTTGTACCCTTTTTTCTAAATGTCCTGAATTACTTATAACTTAATCTTACATATATAATTGTCATTTTCACCTTATTTCCGATTTCTTGAATTACTGCTGTATATCCAAACTGATTATACTTTGTCTCATTAATAATCTAAAATTTGTGTTTTAATCCTTTGGTTTCTAAACCATAAAGTAAGTTTATAAATAAATTATATTCTAATTAGTTCAAAAGCATAACAATATATTTCAGGAATTTTAATCTTCTTTAAACTGAGTTAATAAATAAAGAACCACTTGTTCTAAATTGCATTTGGTTGTCTTTTTTTATAAAGAGATTCGAAATCTTCAAGAGCCAAGCGGATTAAACCAACAATAATTTTCTTTTAATAGTTCAGAATTGCCCAATTTTTCATTAAATATTAACAAAAATATACGCCAATACGCGAGGGCCCCAGATCGGCAAGCTTGTAACTGATATGTTGATTGGTAGATAACATGCAAACAGGGACCCGATTGCGAATCATGAATGATTTTAAATTTTCGGGCCCCTAAAAATAAGTGGGAATAGGTATGTTGATGATGAATATAGAGTATATTGAAAAATAAAACACTTTCCTCATTGCTTTCAATTTTCCGGCCGAAGAAAATCCTAGGGTTTCCCGCCTTCCCCCCCCCCCCCCTCTCGACGGAGCTGATTTGAACTGTAAAGAGGCTATCAAGTTTAGCGAATTTTAAGACCAATTTTATCAGCCTATAGAAATAGCTGAAATTTTCATATCTGTCGAACTACACTCCGCTCCACTTGAATAGAAACAAACTTTTTTCTTACTATCAGAGCGTGTAGCACTTTGGTAAATTTATAAATTCACCTCTTTGTGTATATTCAAAATCGTACAAAATACTTCCAAATCCTCAATTCAAACATAACGTCTAAATGAGAGCACTTGGTATTTTTGAATCATTTTTTTTTATCTGTTTAGAAGTTATGTGTCGAGCCATCCATTACAAGTATGATTGGATGGTTTAAAATTTAATATTAAACTAAACGGTGGTATGCCCCAGGGCTCCGTTTTTCGTACTTCTCTCTTTTCTTCTTATGATCTTTTGTCTAAAACTTCTAATCCCCTAATACAAATACAGAATCATAAGGTTCTAATATTAATTTTTAGATGGATATCTTTGTCCTTAGGAGGAAGACTTTGGAATGATTCGGCTTGTGATAAGCTCATTAAATTCTGATCTTGATGGTAAACCACAATGGAGAATTATAGAATGTATAAAATTAACTAATTTGAAAACTTAATGCTGCTAAATTGACCTTCGGGGAGATTGAAAAGATTTCAGTTCTAGGTATGTGGATCACAGACTATATTATGTGGGGTGATCACATACTTCACATCCATATAAACGCTACTAAGTTTCTAGGTTGTCTCTGATTATGCCAGAAGGTTTTACCATTTCTGATATAATTTTTGATACAAAATCGCTTAGGTGAAAATCCCACATAACTGACACGTATTAAGAGTTAAATTTTATATATTTTTACTCGAAATAAATTTTTTAAATACAAAATTTAATCGAACAGAACACAAATTAGTTAAAAGATTTAAAATCTTAATTATGTTTGACATTTACAAATTTCACTTCTGACATATAGAAACTATATGGCAACTGTTTCATTCGAACAGTTTGAGAACCTTACGAAACGTGAAAGACTGATTATGTTAATATGATTGATACGTTATAGATGATTTAAACTTCAAACAGGAAGTTATTGTAATCGGTCCGATTTGTCGAATTGAAAATTTTGACATTTCTCGACGTAACAAGGTCCCTAGAGTAGTCGAAATAATAGATTTTTAGAGAGATGTCTGTGCGTGCATTGCTGAAGAACTAGTAGAGATATCGACTTTAAATAAATTTTGTTATACAGATAATAATGCAGAAAGGAAATTGCGTGGGTGCTTTTTTTACCATAATTAAAAGATAATGTATTGACCGGCTTTTTTGCCGAAGGAAAACCTCATTTTTCCAATACACATAAGTTTTTTCACCATAGCAATTTAAAAAAAGGTGAAAATTTTGGTTAACCCTAAATATCTCACAAACCAATAACGCTAGAGACTTGAATTAAAGTTATGTTATAAATTGTACCGTGATACAAAACAAGTATATTTTTGGAAAAAATTCCAATCAACGGTTTCTTTTATAGATCCAAAAAACTGAAAAAGAAATATTTGTCACCTCCAAAACTTTACGAACAAAAAATGATTTTATCTCCAAAATATCAAATGATTGAGATTATGGCTTTAAACTAATTTTGTCTTATAAAAATTACCCTTTTCAACATTCAGTAAAATTTTGATAAAAATCGAATTTACAGTTTTTTACAAAAAATAAAAACCTAAAAAAAGCAATACTAATACTTAGTACAAATTTACTTTCGACTCTAATATCTTTTCAAAAATTAAAAAGCTTCAAACTAGGCTTTCTCACAGAAAATATTGTTTTCGACATTCCGTACATTTTTTATAAAAATCCAACAGACAATTTTTTTTATAAAAAAATAAAATCTACAAAAAATCGTACGCAAATTTCGTATAAATTGATGTTCGGTTCCAGATATCTCGTGAACAATAGAAAATATTGGCAAAAATTGGTTTTCGACTAAAAATCTCGTTAACAAAAATTGATTTCGAAATCAAACTATTTCATTATATGCAAAATATTGTTGGTAATTTCTATTTTTTTTAGAATAATTCAACTGACAACTTTTTTTACAAAACACAGAAATCTTTTAAGCAAAACAAATCGACAGACGGGATGAGAAGTTATCACTGTGGGTCGCATCCCAGCCTCTTTTTTTAACTCTAGATATATCTAGAAAATGAGTCATCATTTTTTACGGAAATCAATCGTAAAACGTATATTAATAATTGTAAACTAAAAATATTTGTATTTAAAATTTAATTTAAAAAAAAACGCTCTAACGATTTCCTAAACCAAAATTAGTAAATCAAGGTTTGCTTGATTAATTAAATGTTATTTAAATTTTTGAAGACAAAACAATTTTTAAGGTAAATTATTAAATTTTAGTATATAAGTTGTATTTGTAAATGCGGTCTTTGGACTTTATTGAAATTTTGCAGTTTTTCTTAAATGGGTTTTACTGAAACAGCAAATCTTGAAGCTTCTGAAAAATTGAAGAATTCGAAGACAAAACATTAACCACTCCGTATATTTTAATAAAATAATATAAACGATTTTCACTTAAAAAGGATATACTTTATGTAAAATATGAATAAATCCCAAATCAAAATGCAAACGAAATAATATTTTGAAATTATGTTTTCCCAAAAAAAAACTGAAACTGCTATGTCAAGTTAATTGAAAATATATTCTCCCCTGATTTTAGTGGTTGCTCAAATTAATCTATTTGTATTTAATCTTTCATATTTTAAAATTTTAGACTTTTATAGCTGTCTGTCATGGTATAATTTAGGTGCTTAAAACATAACAAATTAGTTTTTGTTTTTGTCATTAAACATACAAAAAATCACTGAGGAAACAATTAACCACTTAAAATAATCAATAAATTTAACATATTTTAACATTAACACATTCCAAAAAAAAAATCCTAACAATATTTTTTGATTTGCAATATCCGTTATTTACTGCCACTAAAACCAAAAAATTGATTGTCAATCTATATTAACAAATTTGATTTTCTAAACCAAAATTTCAATTAAAGTATGGATAGGGGGTGAAATTGTTTCAACATAACGTATGAGTAGGTATGTATCTTTTTGGCGTACTGTATAAATCCTAGCTAGACAACAAAAAAAAACCTCAAAATCCACAACAACTAAATTACGCAAAACCGCCCGTATTTCCCAAATATAATTCTATATATCAGCAAATTACCAGTTAAATAATAAAGAAGGTGCGGATATCATTCTACCACTTTCGTTCGTAACTCGAATAGCGAGAAAGGGCGGTATTCCAAAGGTCCTGTTTAGTGTGCCACAGCGAATTTTCCAACAAACTGGTAGTAATTTCAAAATTTAATTTTCATCTATGTTATTATGCATATATGTATGTATGTGTTCAAAATACAATCCATTTACAAATTCGACATACTCTTACATATATATTGTCGATTTATGGCTTTCAAGTTTTACCACTGAACTCGCAGATTTCAATCTCTCTGTATATAGAATGCTGAACACACATTTGTTTTTCTATAGTTTTATACCACGGAGAACATAATGTGGTTTTTTAGCGGGGCGTTATGCATATTATACAGAAATATAGAAAAAGCAACATGTTTGGATAAAGTCTGTGAATCATTTGCCTAAATTGTTAATACGAACTCATGTTTTTGACAAAAACTACTTGTTTTTGTAATTTGGCGTAGAGTGTATGTTCTGTGTTTGGCTGAAGGGTTAAAACCCTAATTTTTGAAATGATATTCAAAACTTTTGATTTAGTAAGTAAGTAAGTAACTTTATTGAGTCATTAATAAATCAGTATATTTTCTTTTTCTTATATAAACTAGATTTAACAATTCGGTCGACTTAAAGATATGTCAGACTTAATGGACTATGTTATTGTAAATGTTTTCAACATTAAGATAATTAAATTCATTGATACCAAACAAGTATATGTTTTGAAAAAAATCCAATTAACTTTTTTTTTATAAATCAAAAAAACTGAAAAAAAAATTGTCACCTCGAAAATTTTACGAATAAAAAACGATTTTATCACCAAAACATATTTGTGCAAAGAAAAAAACGTTATCAACATCTGGTAAAATTATGAAAAAAATCGAATTGACAGTTTTTTTATAAAAAATAAAAACCTAAAAAAAAACATTACTCAAAGTTGGTAAAAATTGAATTTCGACTCAAATATCTTTTCAAAAATTTGAGATTATGGCTTCCAACTTATTTTAACTTATAAGAAATGTTATTTTTAACATTCAGTAAAATTTTGAGAAAAATCGAATTGACAGTTTTTTTACAAAAAATAAAAACTTAATAGAAAATTTAACAAAAGTTGGTAAAAATTGATTTTCGACTAAAATATCTTTCCAAAAATTTTAGATTTTAGCTTCCAACTATATTTAAGTCATAAGAAATATTGTTTTCAACATTTGAACAGATTTTTAGAAAAATCGAATTGACAGTTTTTTTACAAAAAATAAAAACCTAAACAAAAAAATTAATAAAAGTTGGTAAAAATTGATTTTCGGCTCAAATATTTTTTCAAGACTTGGAGATATTGGCTTCAAACTACTTTTATCTTTTAAAAAATATTGTTTTCAACATTCAGTAAAATTTTGAGAAAAATCTAATTGACAGGTTTTTTACAAAAAATAGAAACCTAACAAAAAAACAATACTAAAACTTGGTAAAAATTTACTTACGAATCAGATAGCTTTTCAAAAATTAAAAATATTGTCTTCAAACTCTTTTTATTTCACAGAAAATATTGTTTTCGATATGCAGTAGTTTTTTTTTTATAAAAATCCAACAGTCCGTTTTTTCATAAAAAATAAAATCTACAAAAAATAGTACGCAAATTTGGTAAAAATTGATGATCGGTTCTTGATATCTCTAAATTAATTTCATTCATCCAATTTGTAAAAATTTAAGAAATGCTACTTAAATTGGTAAAAATTTGTTTTCGACTAAAAATCTATTTAATAAAACTATTGATTTATATGAAAAATATTGTTGGTAATTTTAAAATTTTTATGAATAATTCAACTAGCAACTTTTTTAACGCAACACGAAAACCTATAAACTTTTAAGCAAGACAAATCGACAGACGGGATGGTAAATTATCAGTGTGCGTCGCACCCCAGCCTCTTTTTTAACTTTTTATTATAAAAATATATTATTTTATCGATACTGAAGGGTACGCCATAGAACCGTTACCTTATTTTTAAAATTTCTTATGAATTAATGAACCGATTTTAATATTTTTTTTTTCTGAAAAATTTCTTCTCCACATAGCTCGGTCCCTAGCCAGATGTCTCCAGTTGCGCGCTCTTAGTTAAGTCACTTTCCAATTGTGCGTGCCACCTGATCCGCGGTCTTCCTCTATACTGCGCTGTCCTGTGGGTGTGGATTCGAAAACTTTCCGGGCCTAGCCATCTCAGTCGTTGGACTTTTATCCTTCTGGCTTAGTCTACGTCTCTGTACAACCCGTACAGCTCGTCGTTCCATCTTCCTTTCCACTCTCCGTCTATGCATACGAGACCGTAGATTACGCGAAGAACTTTTCTCTCGAAACGACCCAAGGTGCTTTCATCCGCTTTTGTCATAGTCCATTTTTCTGCACCGTATAGCAGGACGGGGATGATGAGGGTCTTATATAGCGAAACTTTAGTCGCTCGAGGGAGGGCTAAACTACTCAATTGCTTTCTTAGTTCAAAGAAACAGCGGTTAGCAAGAGTAATTCTTCGTTTGATCTCAGCGCTGGTGGTGTTTACGCTGTCGATGGTGATTGATGGTTTGATTGAGCCGTGCGTATGTGTTATTGGTCCTTTCTTGATGACAGCATGTACTGCTAAACCTATTTTTGCCGCCTCTACCTAAGTACTCACAAAAGCCCCATTGACATCACTATGAGTTCTTCCGATTTTGTCAATATCATCAGCTTATGCCAGATTTGGATAGGCTTTTGATTTTTGAGATAGTGCCTCTAGTGTTGACGTGGGAGCTCTGCACTATTATTTCAAGGACAATGTTAAAGAAATCGCAGGACAGTGCATCGCCTTGTTTAAGAATTTTTTGACATCGAAAGGTTTGGTCAAGTTGTTTCCAATATTTACAGAGCCACGCGAATTCTCTAATGCCATCTTGCACAAACGGATGAGTTTGACAGGGATGCCAAAATTAGACATGACTCAATACAGCTCATTCCTGTAGATGCAATCATAATGTCATGGTGGGTGTCGATTTGATGTTCTTGGGATTTTTCCAGGATCTGCCGTAATGTGAATATTTGATCGACTGTGGACTTTCTTGGTCCAAAACCACACTGATAAGGACCTATCATGTTGTTGACGATGGGCTTTAGACGTTCATATATTACGGCAGAGAAGATTTTGTAAGCGATGTTAAGTAGACTGATTCGTCTATAGTTGGTCCACTTTAGAGTATTTCCTTTTCCAGTATTGGGCAAACAATACTGAGGTTCCATTCCTCGGGGATGCTTTCTTCAGACCATATCTTACAGAAAAGTTGATGCATGCTCTTAACCAAATTATCTCCAGCTGCTTTAAAGAGCTTGGCATTCAAGCCAGCCAGAGCGGCTTTGTTAGACTTATCTTAGATATGGCAATTTTTACTTCATCTATGTCGGGAAAGGAACACCCATAAAATAATATTTGATGATCAAAAATGTCTTTAAATCTTAAAATAGATATTTAAACCAGACTCTTTGATTCTAGAAGCAAGTTACTGCGACCCAGTTGAACACGAGTGTTCGTGTTCGTTAACGCGAACGTTGCTCGCATTGCGCCCATTTAATGGTAGACGTGGTGGCCCTTCACAGTCGACTCTTCAACGTTTAGTGGCCAAATTTGAGACGACCGGTTCATTAAACAATCAGCCAACACCCGTACGTTCAAGAAACCCAAGATCGGCCTAGAACATCGCCGCGGTCCGTGACAGCAGAACCCGAGGCAGAACTCGGCCTTTCGCAGACTTCAACTTGACGAATTTTACGTCGGGACTAAGGCCTACACCCGTACAAAATCTAACTGACCCAGGAGCTCAAAGTTTATATGACCATAGACAACGCCGTTTGTTCGCTGACTGGGCTTCGAATCGTTTGGAAGAGGACCCTAATTTTGAAATCATCTTTAGGGACAAGGCCCATTTTTGGATGAATGGCTGTGTTAATGCATCCTCAAAAAGTTACCATTTGGTGTGGATTTTGGGCCGGTCACGTAATTGGTCCGTACTTTTTTGAAAACGACGTTAATAAGGCGCTGCATAACGATGATAACTAATTTTGTATGGCCCAAATTGAACCATATGGACCTAGAAGCCATGTGGTTCCAGTAGGACGGTGTGGCACCACGTGCCACACAGCAAACGCCACGATTGACATTTTCATCATCTACCCGCTCTTATTGAAAAACCCTTTATAAGCAGGTTCTAGTGTCAAAGAGGCGTTTAAAATATTGAAAAAAATCCAAGTTAAGTAAGGAATTTTCCTACTGCGTAATTTAATTTAAGGGAGAGTCGCATCTTCAATGTCTATATTCTGAAAAAAAATGTATAACCTTCAAACTTTAAATTTTCCAGTAAACAACAGAAGAAGAAAGCACAATTATGACGAACATAAAACGTTACCGGAACAGAACACCATTTCGATAAGATAAAAGAGTGATGATCACTTTTCAAAAAGGACTAAGAAACTTGACAACTAATTTGACAGATGTAGCTTCAGCAAGATGGCCGTTTTCAACTGTCAAATTTCAAAAGTCCCAATTCATCATCGATTGTTTTTTATTCAATGGATATAATTAATTGTTTACCCAAATTCAATACAATGAAAAAGAGGCTGAGATGCGGCCCACGCTGATAACTTCCCATCCCGTCTGTCGATTTGTCTTGCTTAAAAGGTTTGTAGATTTTCGTGTTTTGTTAAATAAGTTGTCAGTTGAATTATTCTCAATTATTCTAATATATTTTGAATAATGAAATATTTTGATTTCAAAATCAATATTTGTTAACGAGAATTTTAGTCCAAAATCAATTTTTACCAACTTTTAGTAATGATTTTTTTAGGTTTTTATTTTTGTAAGAAAACTGTCAATTCGATTTTTCTCAAAGTTTTACTGAATGTTCAAAACAATATTTCAATCAAAAATCAATTTTTAAAAACTTTTAGTAATGTTCGATTGTTCTCAAAATTTTACTTGATACCAAAAACGCTATTCTTCGGTGCACAAAATTATTTTGGAGGTAATATCATTTTTGTTCGTAAAATATTAGAGGTGACATATATTTTTTTAGTTAGTTTGAATTTTGTCCAAAAATATACTAGTTTGGTATCACGTTACAATATATAATTTAAAATGTAATTCAAGTCGCTAGCGTTATTGGTTCGTGAGATTTTTTGGGTTAACCAAAATGTTCACCTTTTTTTGAATTCCCTATGGTAAAAAACCACCTTATTGAAGTCGATATCTTTACTGATTCTAGAGCTATGAACGACGAAAAAAACTTCCCGAACGTTCGGACGTACGAACGTACGTACACCCGCACGCACAGACATCTCTCTAAAAATCTTTTATCTCGACTCTAGGTACCTTGAAACGTCGAGAAATGTCATAATTTTCAATTCTACAAATCGGACCGATTACAATAACTTCCTATGGGAAGTTAAAAATGATCATTGAATTAATTACTTAAAACTTTGCTGGTTTTTTAAAAGTTGTTTCAAACTAATTGACAATAATTACAACTCATACCTATAAAAGTACGTACAACAACCAGCCAATTTAGTTAAGTTGTTGCATATGCTTTGTACTCAAAGTGAATTGCTTTGCCCAAAGGTTTTAAACGCCCTGCCGAATGCCACCAACGCCGCTGTTGTATTTTAATCACATGTTAATTTGAATTACCCAACAGCTTGATTTAGGACAACGAACGAAACGACTGAATACAACACCAAAACTAGGGTAATCAGTGAACCAACATTTAAGCTTTTTGTTAGAGTGTTTATTTACTTAGCTTCTTTTGATTGTACGATGAGAACTGCCTCGAAGCCCGGTCTTTATATTATTATCCTCTCATTGTTTCTGTCCCTTGTCCCAATACATGTTCCTATCTTTATTCCCTATCCCTATCTCTGTCGCGCCTGTCGTCTATCTAATGCCTGTCCCTGCATCCTTGTCGTTGTTGTTGTCCTCGTCCTGTTACTGGTCCTGGTCCTGGTCATTTTGTTGAAATAGAACAACTTGTTCTAACTACGTGCCAACACTACCTCATTGAGGCTATTTGTATTTCGGAGCGTAAAATCCCATTAGAACGTTTTAATTTGGTGGTTGACATCACATTGTGGTATATAGCAGCGCAGCAACATTTAGTGGAAATGAATCTTTGTGCTGCTCTTCCTGGCTTCCTATAAACATTACTCTCTAGGTCCTTTTTCCTGCTATATAAACATATATCCTTATCTATATATCTCGACACTAATGATTGTACCTCTCTATACTTTATACAACTATGTGGTGTGGGTTGAGGTTGAGGGAGGCGCCTCAGTATGAATGTGGGTCTTATAACGATAGCGAGATGAACACAAAATTAAGAGTTTTGAACTCCTAATTAATTATTATGAATGTTGTCCAATTACGTTTTTGGTGTTTTATTAACTGATGTAAGAAGAATGTTTCAGGTTAAAATGTTGTTGAAGAAGGTTAAATGAAATATTATTTAGACTCTGAATACAAAAAGGGAGCCGCATGAAGATAAATGACTCGAATAGTGTATTAAATTGTAGTACTTAAATAAATTGACATTTTTTCGGCCTTAAAACGGGATAAATTATACACTATCCAAAACAACATAATATACGAGTATGCCAGAAGAAATGGGTATATGGTTTCTTTTTTTCTGTACCTAAAGGTTATAAAAGACACTTTAGATAAATTATTTCGAAAGAATGATATTGAAGTCATATAATTGCTTTAAGAAGTTCAAAATTGAAAGTTAGGATAGTTTGATTTAAGAAATAATAGAAAAAAAGATGAAATGATGTATGTACGTGAAAACTTTTAACTAAGCCAAAAAGTCATTTAAAGAACTTTGAAAAGTACGTACACATTTACACACTCAATAAATTGAAGTTCAAAATCTTTTCTGTCGACATATTCAAAGTCTAGGAGGCTAGAAAAATTTAAATAACATATTGTGTATCTTAACTTTAAATTTACACAGTTTTCTAAATATGCTATATTAATTGCTTTCACGCAAAAATTTAAGAAATTGTTTTGAAACTTAGCTTTTTTCCAAAAAGAATTATATCCTTTTTTGTTGCCATTTCTATTAATGCGAAAAACGCTACAAAAATTCAAAAACCCACAAAATGAGAAAGAATCTGACATCAAGAAATTTCTCGTTTGATGTAGTTTTTTCGGACTCAATTTTTGGAAGAAGTCTATTACTAGCACCAAAATTTTTGTTGATATCTTTTGTGTTTCAAATCACTTTAAAATTGAAAACGTATAAATATATTTGTGTTTCAAATCATTTCAAAATTGGTATCATTTTGTGTTTCAAATCATATTAAAATTGTTAAATTGCTCAATTGAATTGTGTAAATCTTATTTTGAGTTACTTTATGCTTTTTTGAATTTGTATACACTTTAATTTCGTATTTGAAAAAAAAAAAAAAAAAAAAACTTGTTACTTTTATTTATTTTATTTCATTTTTATTCTTTATAACACTAAATGAAATGTCATATCAGGCAGACGGCAGAATTAGCCATGTCATTATTCTTAAGGAAAGAAATATTGTTAATCAAAATTTGTTGTTAATAAAGAAGTTATCTATCTATCTATCTATCTATCTATCTATTACTATCGCTATCAGTCTGCTTACTCGTTGATAGGAGCTGATGCTAAAAATTATTTTGATCTTAAAGGAGTCAACAAAACTTAAAAATTGTAGAAAGAAAAATGTTAAGTACATTATTTCTCTGAATGTAAAATAAAAACAAATTAAGGTAAACAATAGAGGCCTGCATGAATGCATTCAATTGCTCTCTTTAAACTTGTGCAGTGCTTCAGTGTATTCATATTCATTGCATTATCGATAAAGTGTACAGTGAAGTAGAATAAAACATCACAGACAGTTACTGTACAATGCTCGATCACCTGATGGCAAAATGAGTGCGCTGTTTTCTTTCTCTCCCACGCTTGGGTGCTTGAAATGGTTTGATGTGAGTAAATCGTGTGCAATGTTAATTGTTATTAATAACTGTTCAAAATACACTGAGTACACTGAGTGCTCTGAATATACCAAATAATTCGATAACAAAGTTTAGTTGATTTCTAGCTTTAGTTTGGTTATGTAGATAAAGTAAAGTTACAGAAAAATAATAAAATGGAAACTACTGATGTAAGTTAATGTTTTTATAGAAATTTTCTATTTGTATTAAAGTTTGATACTTAACTATAGGATAAAACAAACGACTCCGATGTCTCAATGCCCACTCCAGTGTTAGTGGTTTGTTGAACAATTCCGTTATCAGATCAAAAATTATCAATGGTGAATTTAATATTAATAATAAAAGAGGCCGCAGTAAGGTATGGGATGTATTTGGAACAATAAAAAATGAAAACGGCGTTGACATTGAAAACTTAGTGGCGTGTAAAAATTGTTTTTCGGTGCACAAATTTAACTCTTAAAGTACATCCAACTTAGTAAAACACAAATGTTATATTTTGAAAAAATTAAAAACTGATAACAAAACAGAAAAAACACAAGTAGACTCTGAAGATAAGAAAAAAAGTGTATTGTTGATAACGGAATGGACAATAGAAAACTGCCGACCGTTTAATATTGTAACGGATTGTGGTTTAAAAAATGTCTCCGAGTTTTTAATTTCTATTGGTGCAAAATGTGGACAAAATGTTGACATCGGCAAATTATTACCACACCCTACAACAGTTTCAAGCAATATTCAAAATGTATACAATAAATACTTAAAAGTTGTAAGGTCTGATATAATGAGTGTAAAAAATATTGGATATGGACTTACGTGCGTCGGACGTTTGGACAGATAATTACTTAAGAACTGCATATACTTATCATTGACAATTCACTATGTCAATGAAGGAAAATTGATTTCTAGACTGTTGGGTTTAAAATCTATGAAGGGCGTATCATGTACAGGTGATTATTTCTAAAATTGTCTAAAGTGCAACCGAACATTCCATTGAAATTTCAGGTTAAAACATTTATTCGAAAATCACAACACATTTAAGTGAATTTGAATCAAATTTAAACAACAAGGCCATACTGGTGACTGACAGGGGGTCAAATATGATTGCTGCATTCCGTACATTTGATAATATTTTTTGCATTAATCATTTACTACACAATATTATAGAAAATTAATTAATATGTAATATTAAGTGGCTTAGTTAAAATTTTAAGGTAATTTAAAGAAACGTCAAAAATTTTAGAAGGATAATAATCGTTCATATCCATCGTTTCCAAAAATATGTGCCGTTAATTCTGAAGATTTAGATGTAATACAAAATTTCAAATAAAAATTTAACACCTTTTTGGATACCATTGTTTTACAAAATTTGACAAAAATTCATAATCTTGCTCTTTTTCTTTTCCCTCCCACTAACAAGTTAATCCAATTTGATAAGGCCGAAAAAAAGATTATTAAGGATGAATACAAAAAATGTATGCAAGATTATGCAAGTGAAATTTCTGAACCGGATCGTCAAATCATTGGACGATTGTTAAATGAAGAGTTGGATTACCTATAATAATTTGTTTACAGACTTTATTCAACCAGTAGAAATTGTCAATTTTAATGATAAAATTAACAATGAACTACTATCATATGAAAATGTGAACGTAATTTTTCACGAAGAATTTGATGTTTTGCAGTGGTGGCATTTACACAAAATTGAATTTCCACTTTTGTTTAAAGTCAGCTGCAAAATATTAGCTACACAGTAGTGCTGCCTCTGAACGAATATTTTCTTCAGCTAGAATGCTTATTTCGGAAAAACGAAGTCAAATTGGAACCGATCCAATTTTAGTAAACCAAATAATGTTTTTACATTGTAACATAAATAAAATTGAAATGTGTAATAACCTAAAAGATCTTTTTCAAGAAACTGAATAAAAAATGAAGTTTATTTTTTTTTGTTTCATTCATAAATTTCTAATATTATAAATGATGTCTTATTCCGTTGCCTTTCTTAACAGCCATTCCTCACAAAAGTAAGTAAACGAATATTTAGTGTACTCAGTGTAGTGTATAGATACTTTTTTTATGAATACCTATTTGTGAATACCCGTTCTCTATGGGTACACTGCACTAAGTGTTTGGTTTAGCATTGGTGCAATATTCATATAGTCATCCCAAATCAGGTGATTCATTCATTCTACTTTTCAAGCTGTAAGGACAGTAATGCAGTGTACTTGAATTAAAACGAATGTCTTGAAACTTGTTTCAAGTAGTTAAAATGTACCTGCAAAATAAGTTTTTCTCAAAAATTTAAATGCAATTTATTTCTCGAAAAACCTAGATTAACTTAATTTTTTTTCGAAAATCATTAGAGCGGGTTTTTTTAAATTAATTTTTATTTATACAATTTTTAAATTTTGCCTTTAAAATATTTTTGGTATGCAGTTATTTAGTGCTTATAAATATATATTTTACATTTAAATTTCTTTAAAAAATGTTCACCCCTTTCTGAGATATCAAGTTTTGTAAAAAAATTATAATTTTTTTAAAAATCAAAAAAAAAATAATGACATTTTCGATCATCAAAAATCATTATCAATTTGAAAATTTGATCATCGACAAGAGCTTGCACGGAAAGAGAAGTTTATTGAAATCGGTCGATTATTTTTTGAGAAAACTCAAAAACAAAAAAACGGTTTTATAAGGGGCACCCTTCTGGAGCAATATGAAAATATGTTTTTCTTGTAGAAAGAAGCCGAATTAAGAAAACAAAATTAGAGAAAGTTTTAAAAATTGTTTCATTTTTGAAAAAAAAAATTATTTTCGATTTTAAACCAAAAAATTTGTATGGGGACTGCTGTTATTTTTCGTATTTAAAAATAAAAAAAACGCTTTAAGCTAATCGGCTGAAAACCAATCGGCACAATGGTTTAGGCTGTAGGGATCAGGACAGACATACAGAAGGACGGAATCGGACCCACTTTTTTCAACTTTTCTACCATCGTAATATCATGTTTGATTCGAAATGCAATACTTGCCACATAGTTCCTATGGTGTGGAAGTAAAAATCACTTTAATGTTCACTATTTGTGTGCATCAACAAAAATAAGATGGAAAATGGAATTGAAGGCTAGTTTCAGGAAGTTAAAGTTAAAGGTTAAAATTAACGATCTCTTATTCAAGGTTTCTTCTTAAAAACCTGAATATTTTTTCTTTTTCTTAGAAAAAATTTTTATGAAAATATTTTAAAGCATTAGGTAATAAAGTTACAAAAATTGTAGTTGTTTTTGACAGCAAACGACTTTTTGGTGAATGTCGTTAAATTACTAACAAATCTTTAGATGAAAGTTATGGAGTTATGGAGAAAATTCAGCTGCAAATTCTCGAATAGGTCATGGAAAATATATGTTGCCGGTTCTTAATTGTAAATTGCATATGTTTCTTTTTAAAATGGAGTTTATTCGTTTATTGTTAAATAATACGCGCTACGCTAACTTTAAAAAATGCTCCTTTCTTTCGAAAACCCCGCGACTCAATAGTGCTTCACAATCTGTGGATCATACATGTACTTGTACATTTTTTTTTATTTTTGTGTTTCTTTTCCTTTCTAAATACAAACATGAAGAAAGAAAAATTCCGAAATATTGGATCAAAATTTTCTGCACTGCCAAGCAAATTGAGTATTTAAAATTTCATGTTATAGCTTAAAAGTTTGCTTTGCTGAATGAGAAATAATTTTGAATCTCCAAAACTTCCAAAATAGGTTCATTTACCATATACACCAAACCAACACCTCTTATAATTATTCCTATAAGTTTGAATATTGAATCGATACTCACACCTTTTCGAAATGTCTAATTTCCTGGCTTAAGCGATTCGAAAACAAAGCACCAACAACAAAAAAAACAACCCCTTTTTCTCTCTTGTCCATAAAACGACAAAAGCAAAGATAAAGTTTCAGTCAAACCATACCATACCCCGGCCCATCCCACCACCATTACCGTAATACTTATTCCATATACCTTATACCTACCTGAGACCTGACCTGATTTGAAATAAGAGTGACGAAGAGTTCAAATAACAAAATTAGAAGAGGGTAAGCTTTTGAAAAAACACTTTTCCAAACTTTATCAGTAAAACTTTCCACAATTCATCCATTAACTTCGATAAATTTTAATAATCATTCTACAATGTATACACACAGACACATACTAATACATATATACAAACATACACATACATATACATAAATCTTTTGACATACAGGAAAAGGATGAGTGGGTGGTAAAGGAGGGGCGGGGGGAGGGAGTGTAAGAGTGGAAGCTAGTGACAGCGAGCAATCGAATTTAATAACGAAATGCAAATCTTGATCAAATCAGGACGAAATAAAAAGCAAAGTTTCCTCCCTTTTGGCCCAAGAATTTACATACTAATGAGCAAGAATCTGGCGACTTAACTCGTAGTAACTTTGCTTTCAGCGAAAAACGAGAAAACCAAAAGCCACCCAATCTCCACAATCCCATTCCAATCTTCCAGTTCCAAGTTCTCAGACCCTTTCAACGAACGATATTCCTCGCTCGCGCTCGCTCGCTTGTTGTCTCCTCTTGCTCTGCAAAATTTCTTGTCGTATTTTCTGAGTTATCTTTTTTTTTCGTTCCTTTCTATTTGAATAATTTTGAAGCTAAAGCAAAAAAGGATGGTGTTAGGTAAACAATCCTTTTTCATTCAAAATAATTTAATGACTTAATGAGAAAAAACCGTTGAAGAAATTGAAGTTGAACGCAAAAAGAAAGCCAAGAAAAAGTTGATCGCATAAGATAGATATAGCCCGCCCGTCCGGTCCGGTCCGTCCGTTAGTGGAATATACAAGCGTTAAGTGACTGCGATGGCGATGGTGACGATGCAAAGGCGATTTGCTTTAAGGTCCAAGTCCAAGCCTCCCCCTACCCACAAAAACCCGCTTGCTTTCCTGCCTCTAAGCAAATAGATTTAGGCTAATGAATTCAGTATCTGCATACGTAATTAGGATTTTGGGTCTTCAAGTCTTGAAGATGCGTCTATGCGAGGCTTTAAATGGTGTTAAGGCCGACAATATAATAGTACTCTTGAATTTGTGTTCTTATAAGATTTTGACGGCTCTCGTGGAAACTGCAAACAATTTGTAACAAAAACCCTTTCAATTTAGGGTTTTTATGACCACCAACACCGAGGGCGTTTTAAAGTGGGGGAAGGGGAATTAAAAAGTCCTTATGTGTACCTTATACCTACATACATTTTCTTTCTTATTTTATTTTTGTTGTAGTTTTATTTGATGTCAAACTCAAAAGTCATAATGATGACTATTATATCAATAGAGAAAACGGGAATCTAGTTAGCAGCAGCATTGGTGTTGAAGTTGGAGCTGGAACTGGAGTTGGAATTGGCGTTGGCGTTGACGTTGGCGTTTGGTGGAGGTACTTCTTCCGCACTCATTATTACACCACATGCAAGCAATTAAAATGAGCATTGCTATAATTGTCACTTAAAAACTTTGACAATTTTCCTTCTTCTTAACGCACTACTGAATCGCATAGAGTTAAACCAGAAAGTTCACATAAGTTTTGCAAGTTGGTATAGCCGAGTGCGAGTGTGTGGAGAACATGAAGTTAATTTCCGCTTCTTACCACAAAATATACGCTTTCTGTAAAGTTTTTGCATTCTCAAAAGTTCTAATTACCTGCACAAAAAGTTATGCGCAAGATGCGTTTTGTAATTCTTCTTCTTCTCTTCCTTACAATCGTATATTTTTCTATACTACCAAGGAACCGTTAAAAACCCAAACGGATGGGGTTGATGTTTTTTCTGTTTCTGTTCCTGTTCCTGCTTCTGTTTTTGCTTTTCTTTTATTTTGTAGGAAGAAATAAAAACAAAATAAGAAAACAGAAAATGAAAATGAAAACGAGCTACTTACAGAGTTGCCCTTTGAATTATTATTTTTTCATCTTTGATGTTGACAACATTTTTAACATAATTTTTATTTAATTTTTTTTTTTTCAAAAAGAATCAAAAGTTAAGAAAATATAAAGGATATGACTTTGGAGGAAATGAGTGAGTTTATGCTTATGCTTTTTCTTATGCATAATAAGGTACCAAATTGTATAAATATATGTATTTTTGTTTGCATTTTGAAAATAAGATAGGTATACAAAAATGTCCAAAATGATTTGAGTTATAAGTCTCCAGAAAAATATAAGCAACATGTTTGTTTAATTCTTTTATATTTGTAGAGGTCAACTTTTTTTTGAGTCTGATAATTTGTTCCGAGTACGAGTTTTCGTTAAAGGCAATACTTTTAACATAGGGTTATATAAAGGGATAGTTCACAAAGAAGTGCTTGCTTTTTAATGTTGAGTAAATACAGTACCTTCAAAGGTACCTACCTCTACCCAAGAATCATCGTTAAAAAATGTTAAAAGAAAAAATCATGAAAAACTTAAGAAAGTTTCTCAAATGATGCAGCACCATAAAGTTTGTCAACTTTGTATACTTAAAGTTGTATCATTATAAAACGTAAATTGGCCAAAGTTGCAATAAAAACACTAACAAATCAAAGAAGCAACATACGGTCGATGAAATAGAAAAGTGTTATAGTATTTAAAATTAAGTGAGGAAGTCTTACCAAAAACTTCAAGGGTACATGACTAAATTGTCATAAAGTTTAAAAGTAAAAACATGAGGTATTGATTTCGTATACCTATGACAAAAAACTGGACAAAATATCAAAATTTGTTTCAAACAACAAAATATAGTTTTATGTTGTTAGTTTAAAATTAGGTATCATGGAAATGGATGGATCAATTTCAAAATTATTAGTAAATTTCTACAGCTGGCGTTTAGGTAGAAGCGTCTCCAGTCTGTAGGCGTCTTCTGGAAGTTGGTGGAAAGGCAACAAAGCCTTTGAAAAACAGGTGTCGAGCAAAAAAAAGTGGAAGAAGAGACTAAATGTGGGCTAAGGAATTAAAGAATGGACAATGGCCAATTTTAAGAAAGTTGTTTTCTCGGACGAGAGTCACTTTGAGGCCAAAGGTTCGCTGGTAAGTGTCGTGAGTCCGAAAGAAAAACTCCGATCCTTCCATATCGTTCAAGCGCCAAAAAACCCTTCCAAAATGATGTTTTGGGGCTGTTTTAAATTTAAAGGCCCAGAAAGTCTAAAGCCAATAATAGGTATGATGGACTCCAATATCCTTAAAACTGATATTTGACGCCTTTATGAAATTTCAACTAGCAGTTTTTCTTTCATACAAAAATATTTTATTTCAAATATCTCGACAATAAAGCTTAATTATAAATTTGATTGTGTACTTTTCGAAATTCCTTACAGAAGAATGTGCTTTACTACAAAATAAAATAAAGTGCACGACTGGGTCGCACGAACTTGCTCCTGTATGCAAAGAGTCTGTTTAAAAAAGTATCTATATAATATTTAAAAATATACCTGTAAAATAAGTTTGTCTTCAAAGATATATATGCCATTTGATTTGTCGAAAAATCCTCCATTTTTCAATTTTTTGGGAGGGGGTTACATTTAATACAGTTAAAATAATATAAAAAAAAACTAATTTAAGATTCAAAATTTTACCTGAAAAATAAGTTTGTCTTCAAAAATTTAAATGCCATTTTATAAATCAAAAAACCCTTGATTTTTCAAATTTTTTTTTTGAAAATCGTTAGAGCGGTTTTTTTTTAAATTAATTTTTTATATATAAAATTTTTCAATTTTGTTCTAAAAATATTTTTGGTATGCAGTTGTTTAGTGATTGTAAATATACGCTCTATATTTCAATTTCGTAAAAAAATGTTCACCCGTTTTTGAGATATAGAATTTTGAAAAAAAAATTCTATGAGTGGTACCTTTCCTGAGCAATACAAAAATATGTTTTTCTTATTAAAAGAAACCAAGTTAAAAAATAAAATTTTAGAGAAAATTAAAAAAAAATCTATCGGTTTGTTTTTGAGAAAAATCGAATTTTCGTTTTTTGACCAAAAAAATTGTATGGGGGCCACTGTTAGTTTTGATCTTAAAAAAAAAATGAAAAAAACGCCTAACGCAAATCTGCTCAAAACCTTAACTTCCAAGTTTGAACTCAATCGACCCAATGGTTTAGGCTGTAGGAGCGTGGACAGACAGACAAAATTGACCGGACGGAATCGCGGGACCCACTTTTTTCGACTTCTCTACCATCGTAATATCATGTTTGATTAAAATCTCGAGTTCGAAATTTTGCACGAATGCAAAACTTGCCATATAGTAGTTCCTATATGTCGCAAGTAAAAAGAGGATGGGATGCGACCGACACTGATAACTTCTTATCCTGTCTGTCGATTTGACTTGCTTAAAAGTTTGTAAGTTTTCGTGTTTTGTTAAAAAAGTTTTCATTTAAATAATTCTTTAAAATTTAAAAATTTCCAACAATATTTTGCATAAATAATGAAATAGTTTGATTTCGAAATCTATTTTTGTTAATGAGATTTTTAGTTGAAAACCAATTTTTACTACTTTTAGTAGCATTTCGTAAAAGTTTTTATTTCTTATATAAATTGAATGAATGAAATTAATTTGACGTCAATATTACTAACGAGATATCGAGAACCGAACATCAATTTTTACCAAATTTGCGAACTATTTTTTGTAGATTTGATTTTTCATGAAAAAAACGGACTGTTAGATTTTTATAAAAAAATTACTTAATGTCGAAAACAATATTTTCTGTGAGAAAAATAAGTTTGAAGCCAATATTTTTAATTTTTGAAACGATAATTGAGTCGAAAATCTCTTTTTACCAGCTTTTATTATTTTTTTTACGTTTTATTTTTTGTAATAAAACTGTCAATTCGATTTTACTCAAATTTTTATTAAATGTTGTAAACAATATTTGTTATAAGATAAAATTAGTTTAAAGCCAATATCTCAACGTTTTGAAAAGATTTTTAAGTCGAAAATCAATTTTTATCAACTTTTGTTCTTTTTTTTAGGTTTTTAATTTTTTGTAAAAAAAAACTTTCAATTCGATTTTTCTCAAAATGTTACTGAATTTTGACAGCAATATTTAAAAAAAAAAATAAAATTAGTTTCAAGGCAATGTCTTAAATTTTTGAAAAGTTATTTGAGTCGAAATTCAATTTTTACCAACTTTGAGTAATGTTTTTTTTACCCACGCAATTTCCTTGAGAACCCTTTCTGCATCTTTCTTCACTATTATCTGTATAACAAGATTTATTTGAAGTCAATATCTCTTCCGGTTCTTGAGCTATGGACGACGAAAAAAAACGTCGCGACCGTACGGACGTATATACAGACGTATGGACGTACGGACGTACGGACGTACAGACGTACACACGCTCGCACAGATATCTCTCTAAAAAATTTGATTTCGACTCTAGGAGCCTGAAACGTCGAGAAATGTCAAAATTTTCAATTCGACAAATCGGATCGATTACAATTACCTTCATATGGGAAGTTAAAAAAGAAACATTGAATGATTCTGAATGCGTTTGATACTACACTGCTCTACAATCAGGAAATCCTTTTCCAAACGAAGAAAATGCTATGAATTTTCTTTAAAGAACGAATGTATCTTTAAAAATATACGTATCATGATTCCCACACAATTACAAATTTGATTAACTTCACACTGCACATACAGGTATGGTGCGAATGAAAGCCCTGGCCACAAGTTATGTGTGGTGAAGAAACATTGATAGAAATATTGAAAATGTATGCAAAAAGTTGTAAATATTAACTGCGCGAACATAAAGCCAATGTAAAAAAGGTTTAAGTTCATCCTTGGGATTATCCCAAGGCACCCTGGGAACGATTACACTTGGATTATGCTGGCCCATTCATGAATAAGTCATTTTCAATTGTGGTTGATGCTTATACCAAGTGAGTGGAGGTCATACCACAAAACAAATTTTTGAGGAAATACATAATTCCATTTGTTAACCCTCCCTATTAAAGGAATCCAATTAAAGTTCTCACACGAGGCTAAGAACTTGGGTCTTATTTTAGACAAAAAACTAAATTGGAAACGCAATGTACAAGAAAGGGTCAAAAAAGCTACTGTAGCTCTCTTCTCTTGCAAATAAGCCATTAGTAATAAATGGGGCTTACAACCTCGAATCACGCATTTGCTATACACATCGGTAATCACACTGATTTTAATGTACGGTGTGGCAGTATGGTGGACTGCTTTAGAAAAAGCTAGAAGCCGCGAAAAAATAAATAAAGTCCAACGTTCAGCTTGTCTATGTACAAGCCATTCGCTTCGCACGACCCCATCTGCAGCACTGGAAACCCTACTCTACCTAACAGCTGTTGATATATTTAGCAAACACATAGCTGCAAGCTCTGCTATTCGGCTCAAAGCTTCGTCGCAGTGGATTAACAACAACATTGGGCACTCCCTAATTCTTAGGTATTTAGAATCAATTTCAAAGCACACAGACTACACCATCCCCCAACTGCAATACGACAGAAACTTCCAGATTTCTATACCTTCCAGATCTTTCCGGCAGGATAGGGTATTCCTATAGGCGTATTCTCAAATAACTTTTGCAGAAGCTGTATGGGCGAGGAAGATGAGGAAACAGTTCTTCACCTCCTCTGTACATATGCCCAAGCAAGAACTACCTAGGAGAATTCTTCTTTAACGATCTAAACGTACATATGTACATATAAATCATATCAGCATAATCAGCCTCTCACGTTTCGTAAGGGATTTACACTGGTTTCATTGAGCTTAGGAGAAAGCCTCAAGATTCAAGATGGTATCACAATGGGCCATTCACGGACATCCACTTTAGGTTAACCTAACCTAAATAAAAGACATGATTTACCAGAAATACAATTTGCAAGTACATAATTCGAAATTCACTTTCTTGACTGCTTGTTTGTGAAAACATGTGACGTACGAGCAGAAGAATTTTCGATTTAAAAAATTTCTATAAGGTTAAGGTTTTATTGCTGTAACTTTTAGATGAAAAATAGAACTTAGCCAATCCACTCAAAATACACTGTATCCGTTAGAAACCATTGCCGTCATTGCTCCATACTTCTTGGAAAATGACGTTGACGTTAACGTTAACCATGGCGACATGGAGTATGCTTCTGGTCGATTAAAACCAATTGTCTTTGACCTATATTGGTCACAGGTATCTATAACAACCACAAAGCCACAAATGGCAGATGCCCTAAAAAGAACATAAGTCAACGCCACCATCACTTAAATGTATTCTGATCAGTGTATTGTATGTTTGTACCTACCTCTCAGTATAAAACAACAAAACTAAATTGAAAATATGTAAGCGTTAATAAACCTTAACTTAAAAAAAAGGAGAACAAAAGCGGACATGTTGTTTTTGCTCCTAAGTGATTAGCTTAACAGAATTTAGGACATTTTTTCCACGAAGTAAGGTCTGTATGTTAGATAGGTAGGTGCTATACTTATTTAATATTCTCACACCCCCTTCATCCCTACCAACCAACCCATGTACATATATACGACACGACACGAGTTTTATCTTTGATGTCAACGTGTCGGAAAAATATTTGTTCTACAATGTTTCCCAACACTTGTTTTCTGTCCTCTCATCAACCCAGTTCAGGTGATGTAAACAACATTTTCGTCCTGAAGCTTAAAAATTATATTCCCTTGGCTTCGTTTTAAAGTAATTAACAAAAATAAAACAAATTACGATCAAAAAGAAAAAAAAAGATAGAAAATAAGGTTTCGAATTTTAATTGATTCTCACCAGTGAAAAACATAATACGCGAGTATGAAAAGCACTTCGTTAGAATAACAGCTATACGCGTATACCTATACCGAGGAAAATCAATGAGCTTTTAATTACATTCACTCACTGATGTGATGTTGGTGTTGTTATGCGGTGGATTGAGTAAGTGAGTAAGTGAGTGAGTGAGTGAGTGTACAGAACAGAATAACCAAACCATCAACAGGACATACCATCATCAGGACATAAAAACAATGGAAAGGGTTGTTTTTGTTTTATGTTCATTTTTTGTTGTTGTTGTTTTGTATCATTTTAAGGCGATTTATGTTCGTTGTCCTAGAAATGCACTGCATTTTGCACATATTCATATCAAAAAACTCATTAATATTCTGTGTTGTTTGCCTATCGATCAAAAGTAATGGGTTCTGATGATGCTACCAAACAGGAACAGGAATATAATTAATAAAAAAAAAACGGACATAAACAACAACAAAATAAGTTCTGCCAGTTACGTACGCCTTATTTAATTTTCGATATAATTAACTCCCTTTTTACGTGAGCATATTTATATTATTTACCTTCCCTAAGAGGTGAGAGCTTTTAAAAAATGCATAATTACGTGTCCCTATATATAACGTAAGTATACTTATAGGTTTTCGTATCGTCCTTAATTCTTGGAAACAGTTGGATCGTAGATTTAAGGAACAAAACAACAATAATAATGATTGGTTTATTTACAAAATGGGTAGGTCCTTATTTATGTGTGAAATTCTATAGTTTTCAAAATTATATATTCATATTTCAGATAAATATAAAATAGTTTTGTCGACGACCTCCTGAAGTGTCATGCATTAATTTTTCCCAGAAATGTCTTTATTTGATTTTATACAAACAAATATTTTATGAAATGTTTAATTAATTCATCATGATGGACACCGATTGCACACCCTTTTAATCCTTTACAGGATATCAAAAATTCTCCCATAAAACCCATTTAGTGGCTTTTTTCATTGGAAAGAGCCTAAGAGTTCGGGGAAGCGCAAATTGATCATATCTACTGAAATATGTATTTTTTTCTTGGAACAATATTAAGCGTCTGCCACAATATTTTAATGTATTTTTTAATCCTACGACCAGTGAAATCAAAATAAAAACTGTAGAAAATTCCAACGAAGAGTTTATTATAATATATAGTTTTATTATATTTTTAAAAACGAAAGTTTAGTGGATGTGTATACTCGTAACTTATTCAAAAAATCATTACTTGAACGTATTGATCGTTTCCTGGTTTCATAAAAGACTATGCAACTTATCAAATAAAAAGTATAAAGCATTTAAACTCTTTCGAAAATCTAATACTAATACTTGTTTTCTTAAAAGAAAATTTGCGACTTCAGAAGGAATTCGATGTATAGCTTGAACCAATTCAGTTGGCCATTCCACTGCGCTGCGCAAATCTCTTTTAATATCTCTGATTTACTCTTTAATTCTGAAAGAGACAGCAAAATCCCTCAAAAAAGAAAAAAAAAGATGAACATGTTGGCGTTGTTGCCAATGACACTGCTGCGATCATCAGTTCTGTCGATTCAAACAAAAATGTATCATGATTTTGTATCATGAGATTCTCAAAAAAAATCATGAGATAGCTTTTTCTTCATTATAAATTGAATGTTTGAATTCACTAGCATTCTCCATTCATTATCTATCTCTTGATAACAATCTTCAGCCACTAGATTTGGAAAATGTTTAATAATAGGAAAAATTTACTGATTTGTTTGTCAATCGAAAAATTTTCCAAAAAAAGCGCTACTTTTACGCTGGAATACATATATCCCCATACGAAAGTTGATTTCTGGGGTTTATATAATCCATATTTTTAATATTTGTATTGTCGATATAACTTTTTACTTGGGACATATAGGATCTACATTTGTAAGTATATGGCAAATTTTGCGTTCGTAAAAAATTTCGAACTCGAGGTTTGAATCAAACATGATATTACGATGGTAGAGAAGTCGAAAAATGTGGGTCCCGCGATTCCTTCCGGTCTATCCTGTCTGTCTGTCCACGCTCCTACAGCCTAAACCATTGGGTCGATTGAGTTTAAACTTGGAAGTTAAGGTTTTGAGCAGATTCGCGTTTAACGTTTTTTTAATTTTTTTTAAGATCAAAACTAACAGTGGCGCCTTATACAATTTTGTTGGTAAAAAAAAATCGAATTTTCTCAAAAACAAACCGATAGATTTTTTTTCAATTTTCTCTAAAATTTTATTTTTTAACTTTGCTTCTTTAAGTAAGAAAAACATATTTTTGTATTGCTCAGGAAAGGTATCGCTCATAGAACCGTTATTTTGTTTTTTAATTTTCTCAGCAGCTTATGAACCGATTTCAATTATTTTTTTTTTTGAACGAGCCCTTATATTGCCTTAACAATATTTGATTATCAAAAGTGCAATTTTTTTTTTGTTTGGATTTAAAAAAAATATTGATTTTTTTTTTCAAAATTCTACATCTCAATAACAGGTAAACATTTTTTACGAAATTCAAATGTAGAGCGTATATTTATAAAAGAACTTCATACAAAAAATATTTTTATAATAAAATTGAAAAATTGTATATATAAAAAATTAATTTAAAAAAAACCGCTCTAACGATTTTCGAAAAAAAAAATTGAAAAATCAAGGGTTTTTTGATTTATAAAATGACATTTAAATTTTTGAAGACAAACTTATTTTTCAGGTATCTAAAATTTTGAATCTTAAAATTGTTTTTTTTTTTTAATTATTTTAACTGTGTTAAATGTAACCCCCTCCAATCTCACCAGATCAAATGCTATGCATGAGTCCGAAAGAGCGCATTATTTTGACAAAATTTTAATAACATTCCTATCTTTTATCGAAATTAATGCATTTGGTACATATTTATGTATTTTTATAACTATAACTATTGTAAATACCAACGATGGCCGTGTTTATCAAGAAGTAATATCTTGGTACCTTTGTATATTTGATTTTAAAATATTATTCTTTTACTTGCCTTCGTCTAAATAAAAGAATAAATACTTAGTACAAGTTAAAGAAACGGGCCAGAAAGAGTATATGTATTTTCTATTAAAATCACTTGTTCAGCGAATACACATTATACCTATGTATAAAGGTATTACGTACAACCTCTACAACTACTGCTTACGTGTCACTAAAGTCATAATTAAAATCCAAAACGCACAAAAGCATGACTGTAAACAACACATGAATAGCAATTTATGTATCAATTTTTACCAAATTTGAGTACTATTTTTTGTAGATTTTATTTTTTTATGAAAAAAACGGACTGTTGGATTTTTATAAAAAAATTACTGAATATCGAAAACAATATTTTCTGTGAAATAAAATAAGTTTGAAGGCAATATTTTTAATTTTTGGAAAGCTTTTTGAGTAAAGTAAATTTTTACCAAGTTTTAGTATTGTTTTTTTTTTAGGTTTTTATTTTTTGTAAAAACAACTGACAATTCGATTTTTCTCAAAATTGTTGCTAATGTTGAAAACTATATTTCCTATAAGTAAAAATTAGTTAGAGGCCATTATCTCAAATTTTTGAAAAGATATTTGGGTCGAAAATCAATTTTTACCAACTTCTGTTAAATTTTTTTTAGGTTTTTAATGTTTTGTACAAAAACTTTGAATTGGATTTTTTTCAAAATTTTACTGAATGTTGAAAACAATAATTTTTTAAAGGTTAAAGTGTTAAAGTAGTAGTTTAAAGCTATCCAAAGGAAAAAGCTTTGAACGAACTAGTTGAATACACAACAATTGTTTTCGTTAAGTATGCTATTTTTCATTTCCGGGATGAGTTGTCCTAGGATGAGTTGTGTCTTGGGATGAATCGCGCCTTTGTATATGAAAGCATTTAAAAACAAATGAAATTTTCGGAGAGCTTAGAAATAAACAGTGCACTAGTAACTCTGTTATAGCACTGTGCATGTTACAAATTGTTCCTGTTAACAATTGGAACCAAGCAATTCTGGACAAAATTCTTGATCTAGGAAATATTTTACATAAGAATTCCTTAGAAACCTATAGGTTGCGATTTCATCAAGATCCACCAGTAACACAATTTCTTGCTGCTGATGAAGTTTTAAATAAAGCTCTAATGGAGGAAAACAGTTTTGGTATTGAATATTCATTCAATCGTTCCCTTTCAAGGATTTATTGATGAAACGCATAGTTTCTCTCAGGAAGTGGTAAGATTTTTTATTTCAGAAATTCAAGGTATTTTAACCTTTTCAAACATTTCTGTTGCAATTTTCAAGTCCAGACGATACAGTTTTTTTTCAGCTGAAGATTTGGCTCAAAAAATAAAATCTTTAATCCCTATAAAGACTAAAACTTTTTCTTGCATCACTCCCTTAAAAATTTTATTTGGAGATCAAACTCATGTTGTTGGTGCAAACACCGTAAACACGGAAAATATACAGAATCATGAAAACAATAAACACGAAACATCTCACCAAATCCTGCGAAGCAGAAAACCAGTTTCTTACTGCAACAGACAAAGTCTAATAGCAAAACGCAATAAGGGCTTGCTGTTAAAAAGATATTTACGTAATAAGGAAGAGCTTCGGACAATCGAAAACTGCGCAAGGATATGATAAATTAGAGATCACTAAACAACTGCATAACAAAAATATTTTTAAGAAAAAATGGAAAATTTGTAAATTTAAAAAATTAATTTAAATAAAACCGGTTCGACTATTTTCAAACAAAAAAAATTGAAAAATGGAGGCTTTTTGGCAAATCAAATGGCATTTCTATCTTTGAAGACAAACTTTTTTTACAGGTATATTTTTAAATCGTATATAGGTACTTTTTTAAACAGACTCTGCATACAGGAGCAAGTTCGTGCGACCGAGTCGTGGATTTTATTTTGATATAGCAACTCAACAGTGACTCCAAGGCTGAAGTCACTTCCTTATACATGTCTTAAATTTTGGGCTTTTCGGATTGCATGCATTTCTTAAGTTTAGTAAAAAACGGTAGCACAAAACTAAAAAAACATAATATACAGTAATGGGAAAAATAATAGAAACAAGTGTCTTCATCATTATCGATACACAATATTTTTTTTAGCAATTAAGTCTTTTGTCGTTAGTCTTTCTATATTTTAATTGTACCTAATAAGGCTCTCAAATGGCAAAATTGTTTTGTGGGCACAACTTTTTGTTTCCACTTAACGGCAAAAAGTTCGAGGCCAATGATGATTTCGTCCGGAAAAATAAAAGAAATAACCTACTTTAACTGTTAGTTTTAAAAAATATTGTCATCAACATTCAGTTAAATTTTGAGAAAAATCGATTTGACAGTTTTTTTTAACAAAAAATAAAAACCTAAACAAAAATTAATAAATGTTGGTAAAAATTAATTTTCGACTCAAATATCTTTTCAAAAATTTGAAATATTGGCTTTAAACTAATTTTATTTTATAAGAAGTATTATTTTCAACATTCGGTGAAATTTTGAGAAAAATTGAATTGATAGTTTTTTGTAAAGAAAATAAAAACCTAAAAAAAACAATACTAAAATTTGGTAAAAATTTACTTTTGACTCGAATATCTGTTCATATTTTAAAAATATTTTATCTTACAGAAAATATTGTTTTAACTTTTTATAAAAATCCAACATTCAGTTTTTTTCATAAAAAATTTAAATCTACACAAAATTGTACTCAAAATTGGTAAAAATTGTTGTTTATTTATATAAGAAATAAAAACATTTAAGAAATGCTACTAAAATTAGTAAAAATTGGTTTTCGACTAAAAATCTCGTTAACAAAAATAGGTTTTCAAACCAATTAATTTTTAAATTTTTAAGAATAATTCAATTGACCACTTTTTTAACAAAACAAAAAACCTACAAACTTTTAAGCAAGAAAAATCGACAAACGGGATGGGAAATTATCAGTGTGGGTCGCATCCCAGCCTCTTTTAAATTATTATTTTGGACTATCCAGTGCAATCTGTTCGGTATAAAACAAATTTTAATTTAATTTTCATACTATACTTGATTGTCCACCATCTTGCAAACTGCGCTCACTGACTATTGAAATGTTTTCTATCAAAATAACCACTTGCTTTAAATCTACTACAAGAAACTTATGAAACTCCTTATTTTACCTTCGAGCTCCTGACAAGCATAGAGTTTCTTTTCTCGGCCGCACATCAAGAATGTAGAATATCTAACCCAAATCTGTCCTTATTTCCCTATTTTCTTCAATGTACTTAATCGTAGTAACGGTTGTATCAACTAGATAAAAGTTTTGGACCTTGAAATGACTCCATAATTGACTTCGACACGATACTGACAATTCCGAAAAAAAACTGTAATTCTTTATTTACTTTCCTTTCAAAAAATTTCAAACACCTTACATCGTTTACATACGAACTTGTATTTTACAATTTTCTCTAATTGTACATGAGATCGTTGTTTTTTTGTTGTTGTTTTTCAACACCATCCATTTCCAAGAACCTTTGTTTCAGAAGTGAATTTTCAGTCACATCACATTTACTCTGCAAAACAACAAACTTAAATGGGTATGTGTCATTACTACGAGTATATTACTATATATACAGTACTGGAACATATTTAAGACTCTATACCAACGAGTTGTATGAGGACCGAGGAGTACTTCACAAAAATCAGTTCATGACTTCATCATGTTACGAGGATCTTAATGCCAATGAACCCTAAACACCTCTTCAAGTTTATTATTTCTTCTTTTTTCTGTATAGTTGATGTTGAGGTTGTTGTTGTTGTTGTTAAGTCTGCTGTCTGCTTTACAATTGTCAAAAACCAAGTTTTAATTTGTCCTAATACTCTGTGAGTATAATAATTCGTCATGCTCAAAATGTTCAAGTGGGAAACATGCCTCTTAACGTATATTATCACTCAGTTTGTAAGGAGTACAAGGCTGAGGCTGAGGTTGACGATGAGGCTGACGATGAGGATGAAGATGATGATGAGAATAAGGATGAGGATGATGATGAAGCCCACCCGGATGGAAATGGTTCTTGGTACACATATTTATGTATGACTGAACCTACTATAGTATAACTTTCTTTCACCAACCCAACTGACTTTGCGTTGTACGCTACGGATGGATTCGTTTGCTTTTAATAGCGGTGAACTGAAACTCGCATTGAGTGGTAACTGGTAAGGTATAAAGTAAGGTATAACGGTATAAGGTAAAAAGCAAGGTCCTCAATTGCTTGCTTTCTTTGCTGGAAATAGTTGTAATGAATTCTGAAAATTAATGCCTGCTGAAAGAGCACCTTGACGCAAATGAGTTCTTTTGTGTAGTACGCTTGGCTGCAGAGGGAATTTTCATTTCAAGAACTTCAGTCAGAGATTGGGCGGTTGTTACAACACACACAGAGCTCTCTTCTATAACAGCTATATAGCACCCATCACTGTTGGTTGCTATATGTATACCAGCAACACACAGAATCCTATCATCAAGAGCAAAACAACCACAACGCCATACATTGCAGCATTGCAAAGTCCTTCACAATGTTGAAGGACCAGCATCTTGGGTTTTCTTTTTCAATTTTCCTACCAACATCTATGTTGGTAGGAACTGGGTATAAGGTAGGTCTAAGGATACCTAGCTAGGTATAGTAGAGGATCGAGGTAGTGTAGAAACATCGTATTTATGTTTGTTGCACAACTATTTCACAACTGACTTTGGTTGTTGTCGTTGCGTTGTTGGTTTGGTTGGTTCCGTATTTTGCTACTTGATTCAGGATTCAGCATCAGGATGTTTTTTCCTTTTTTTTTATATAATTTGTGTAAAAAAAAACTACACAGAAAAAAGATTCTTTGATGAAACTTTCAAATTAACAACATTTGAAATTTGTCATTTTTCATTTCCTTCTAAGTTATGGTTGTTCGTTTATTTCTTTTTGTTTTTCTTTAATTTTTATAGTTACAACTATACCTTACCTGTATGTATACCCTACCTGAATACCAAGTTTGAAGTTATATAAATGCTTTCGTAGTTTAAATTAAGAAGAAACAACAACAAAAATAATAGTACCGAGAGTCTCATTTATATCTGCTTTGCTTTGATGTACATAATAATTAATTAACCACAGAGAAATAATTCATTTTTAAACTCAAGCAAAAAACTCAAGGAAAAAATAAGGAGAATTATTCTTGACATAAACAAGTTCATGTAAAATTAAATGATGGAAGGTTGTGCAAGGTTTTGAACAAAGTAAAGTACATATATACTCGTAATGTACCTTTTGCTATTTTTGGTCCTTTTTTGAAGTACATGAGTTGAACAAAGAAATTCCTTTCATTAATCTAAATCTCCTTTGCTATATAATATCCTTACGTGGAAAAACAATTTTGTCCAGGATACCAAGATTTAAGTGAAACAGAAGTAAGAGAATTTTGTTTATATAACATAGCCTTTCATTATTTATTATTTTATAAACCACTTTTGCAATTCGTGAAATTAATCCAGTATTTCAATTAAGATTTCAACTTATTTAAGGACAAATTTAATTCTTAAAGTTTTTTAGAATGCAGTACTACTTTTCAATTTATTCGTTTGTAATTATTTTCAATTATTCGATCAAATTTTTTTGACAAAAAAAAATGCGTACAAATTATACTCCAGCTGCTTTGAAGAGTTTGGCATTCAAGCTATCTGCTCCGGCGGCGGCGGTTTTGTTAGACTTTAGCTTAGATATGGCAATCTTTACTTAGTCTTAGTCAGAAAGACGGGATTCTTCGCTTTCCTCGCCTATATTGAATGAATCATCCTGCCTGACAGCGAAATTCGATTCTACGTTGCCGTTATACAGTCTGAAGGAGTGGTCCTTTCATATCCTTATAATTGACTGCGGTTCTACTATGATGTTTCAATTTTCGTCTTTGCAGACTTCGCTTAGAGGTTTATGTACTTGTAAATTTTGTTTCACCTGCTAATACAACTTTCTAACTTAATTTCTGCTTTTGAACCTATTAACTTCTTCGATCGCACGCTTCTCAAGTTCATTTTCTTTTCTTCTAAGAAGTCGGTGTTCCTCTCTGCTCTTCTGCTCATAGAGCTTGTGAGCAGCTCTCGTCTGTCTATGCAGCACCACTTTGCGTGCCCCATGTTTGGCTACATTTGCCTGTCGACATTCCCCATCAAACCAGGGGTTTCCTGTTGGTGACTGTTTGAAACATAGCACGTAAGAGGTTGCCAGTTGCCACTGGTTCTTAATACATTCTGTTAGCGGCAGAAAACTTCGAAAGAGGTTACTTGTGACTCGGTTGGAAAATAATTTGGCGATCTCTGGCGATTGTAACCGTTCGACTTTGTATCTTCAACCGGGATGTCCCTATTTGCCATAGGTTTGGAAACCCGATGTGCTACATTGGCTACAACGAGGTAGTGGTCTGAGTCGATGTTAGCTCCTCGAAAAGTTCGGACATCAATGATGCTGGAAGCGTGTCTAGGGTTGATCGCAATATGGTCAATGTGGTTTACGGTAGATTGATTTGGAGAATTAATAGTACCTTTATGGATGTTGAGGTGTGGAAAACGCGTACTGGCTACCATGAAGTTTCACGCAGCAGCAAAATCAATGAGCCTGAATCCGTTATCGGAAGTTTTGTCGTGCAGGCTTTTCTTCTTGATTATTCCAACAAAGATGACTTCCCTTCCTATCTTGGCATTACAATCCGCCAAGACAATTTTAATATCGCAGCTAAGACACTGCTCATATGTTTTGTCTAAGAGCTCGAAGAACAGATCCTTGATGTTATCATCCTTCTCTTCTGTGGGGGCGTGTGCGCATATTAGACTAATGTTGTCGAATTTAGCCTTGATGCGGATGGTCATGAGGCGTTCTTTGGTGCACCTGTAGCTCAAGAAATTTTGCCAAAATCTGGCTCCAATGACAAAGACGCATCCAACTAAGCGCTGTAGGTTTTCTCGGTAGCAGTCACCATAGTAAATATCGCAGTTTTTCATCCTCTTTTTGCCCGACCCATCCCATCGTATTTCCTGGATGGCGGTGATTTCTGCTTTATAGCGGTCTAGGGCTCCCCTTAGCTCTTCGGCTACACATGGTCCATTAAGAAATCTAACATTCCACGTGCATATCCGAAAATCGTTGTCATTTATTCGGTTGCATGGGTTGTTAACAGAAAATCCGTCGCTATCCGAGGCTTGTTAGTGCTTCGCAACATCCGGCTGAATTTGAGCGATGGCCTGTGTTATGTTTACCTTTAGGCCATCAGGCAGTTGTGGTTTATTTGCAAAGACCTGCGACTCTAAGAAACCCCATAGGAAAAAGGCTAGCGGGGTCAAAATTGACCTTGGTGGCCAATTCACATCAACCCTCCGAGAGATTACCTTACCCTCAAATCGTTAATGAAAAATGTCAATCGTGGCGTTTGCTATGCGGCACGTAGCGCCGTCCTACTGGAACCACATTTCGTCTAGGTTCATATGGTTCAATTTGGGTCATAAGAAGTTAGTTATCATCGTTATGTAGCGCTCGCTGTTGACGGTTACCGCCTCACTAACGTCGTTTTCAAAAAAGTACGGACCAATTACGCCGCCGCCGCCGGCCCAAATTCCACACCAAACGGTAAATTTTTAAGGACGCATTATCACCTGGTGAACCTCGCGGTGGTTGGTGTAGTCTCATATACGGCAATTTTGCTTGTTAACACAGCCATTCATTTGAAAAAGATAATTTTTCAGCCAAAATTAGGGTCCTCTTCCAAACGATTCGAAGCCCAGTCAGCGAACAAAAGGCGTTGTCTATGGTCACGAACTTTGAGCTTCTGGGTCAGTTGGATTTTGTACGGGTGTAGGCATAAGCCCCGACGCAAAATTTGCTAAGTTGAAGTCTGCGAAAGGCCGAGTTCTTGTGCACGGTGCACTGCGAGGAATAGACTGCCTCAGGTTCTTTTGTACACTTTCGCGGAACGCGGCGATATTCTCGGCCGATCTATGCGTTCCTTGAACGTACGGGTGTGTGCTGATTGCTTACTGAACCAGTCGTCTCAAATTTGGCCACCAAACGTTAAAGAGTCGACTGGGAAGGGCCACCACGTCTACCGTAAAATGGGCGCAATGCGCGCAATGCGCGCAACGTTTGCGTTAACGAACACGAACACTCAATTTGATAATAAAGTTTTATTATTTGAACGTGCTGTTCAATCGTGTAACTTGCCATGATGATTTGGCATGAACAACTGAATAATAAACAAAAGATTTGACAGATGTCACCAAAACAAAATGGCCGCCAAGTGCATCTCACAACACTGTTCAGTTCATCTAGAAGATATCCGATTAAAGCATTCAAAAAGTTTGTTTTTCGACATTAAACATTAACAAAATTAAATAGAATTATAAACAAATAAATATATTAAAAAATATTCGATATTATTACTCTCCTGCTTTTTAAAATGTCACATATAAAAACAAATATGAACATTTCTGAGAAATCATCAATTTCTAAAAGTTTATACGAGTATATCCTTTTTCTATAATTCACTATTCACTAAAGTTTCTATCATCAGATGAACCCCTTCTATTAGGAATTCGTAACGAATGTTGTTTCAATATATTTGCACTTTCACATAAGTTATAACTTATAAGACTGGTGTAGAATATAATTTCAATAATTTTGTTGTAATTTTAGTTTTCCTTCTATATCAGGAATCACACAGTCTTCGTAATAGTTTTAAATCGCCCAAAGCTTTCCCAATCAAACATTACATAAATGTACTGGAATGTACTTCTTTCTACACAAGACTTTATTCATATAGAAAGATGTGCGGTACCTTCCTAAAAACCCACAATGCCAATGGTCGTACAAAACTCTCAGAACAGACTAATTCAATTTTAATGTACTTTTGAAATACAAACTAGGTGTATAGCTAGGACTATGATGATGGCTAGGCTATGCTATAACTATGAAAATTATGTCATCTAGTCTTTGTCGCCCATCACCTTATACTCGTAGGAACCTCAAATTTTAGGACATGTATAGTAGCTAAGGCCCAACTTACCTCTTCCATGGTACAAAAAACCTTTTGTAAGAGAAGTTGGCTTGACATTGGCACACAATCGTCGTCGTCGTTGTAGTCTACGTCGTCGTTACAACTCGTTGTACATAATTCCCAGGGTGTACGTTGGGTTCGTAAGTTTTTGAATTTGCATAAATGCGTTCAAATGTGTTCATACTCCATCCGTTCCAAAATGTCGGTCGTTGGTCCTCGTATCGTCGTTAATCGTTGCTCGTTGTCCTATAGAACGTCCGGTGTCGTCATCGTCGTCGTCGACTACAACTTGTTTCGGTTAGTCTTATGGTCGTCATCTAGTAGTCTATAGTCTTCTATAGTACCCATGCAGGTGAGGCTCTAAGGATATTTCCATTTAGCTAAGTTTTCATCAAGTGAAAAATATAAAAGCATGATGCTATACGGGATATATGCAAAAATGTGGTATAAGGTGCATGTAATGATGTGAGGATGTGTGTTTACATATTCTTAAATGAAAGGCAAAGTATTTGCATTTCCTGAACATCCTCATGGCTGCTCTTTGAGTTTTGAAAGTAACATTCAATCATTTTGTATAAATCTACAAGAATGTTTTATACTACTTTTGGATTATTCATTGTTTGGAATACTCTCGAGTTAAACTTTTTGAAGATAAACTATATATTTTTTGTTGTTTTTGTTTTTATGGCCTATGAACGATAAAATAATAATATGCATATTATTATAAGTTGCTAAAATAATGGTTTTGTTGTTTAACTTTATCATAAATAAACTAAAAGTATCTATGTACTTTGAGAGTATGAACTTTTTTGAAAAAAAAGGAAAACAGATTTAGAAATAAGCTTTTAAGGATAGATTATTATACAATTTTCTGTTTCACAGATTCGATTTTAAATAATGGTTCGACCATTTTTTTAATTTTTGTATTTGTTGTTTGGTTCAACATTGTAAGCATTGAGTAAGTTTAATCTATTTCTAACGTTCTTTAAAACTTAACAAACAAGGAACGAAAATTAAAGAATTAGTTTTTTTATTAGAAAAATTTTCCATGATTGTCCAAATCTTAAATCCCTATCTCTAATATTGAGATCAAATATACTAATTTCAAAATTCGAATTTGCTTTTTAAATAGCATTTGGTGCAACCTAAACTAGATCGAATACTATCCAAGTCCAAAGCAAAAATGTTGGAGTATAGTTAACCCAATTCGAATTCACGCGATTTGTTTGGGAGATTTCGGATGGGAGATTTTAAATTAGAGTATTATGTCTTATAGGGTAACCGTTACCAACATGTTTATGAAAAGTTAACCTAATATTGATGTAGATGAATTATTTAGAACATCAAGTTTAGATTTAATAACCTCCCAATAAGTATTTTTGAATTAGTAAATTTAAATTTTTAAGTTCATAACACAGTGGATTATATTTGTTATTTTCTGAAGAGTGTATCTTTTACTGATAGAATTTACTGTAACCCCAATAACTAACGATATTTATTATTTCTTTAAAAAACTCAAAATAAACACATTGTCTAATGATTATAAAATTTTAACTTACATGAAAAAAGGGACTGGGATGCGACCCACACTGATAACTGCCCATCCCGTCTGTCGATTTGTCTTGCTTAAAAGTTTTGCAGGTTTTCGTGTTATGTTAAAAAAGTTATCAGTTAAATTATTCTAAAAAAATTAAAAATCACCAACAACATTTTGCATATGATGAAATAGTTTGATTTCAAAATCTATTTTTAGTCGAAAACCAATTTTTACCAATTTTAGTAGCATTTCTTTAAAGTTTTTATTTCTTTTATAAACAAATACAAATAAGATGAACGAAATGAGTTTAAAGTCAATATCTTCTATTGTTCACGAGATATCGAGAACTGAACATCAATTTTTACCAATTTTTTTCTATGAACAAATGTTGGATTTTTATAAAAAATTTATGATTTTTTCTCAAAATTTTACTGGATGTTGAAAACAATATTTCTAATAAGACAAAATTAGTTTGAAGCCATAATCTCAAATTTTTGAAAAGATATTTAAACCGAAAATTAATTTTAACCAAATTTTTTAAATTTTTTTTTAGCTTTTTTATTTTTTGTAAATAAACTGTCGAATTGATTTTTCTCAAAATTTTGCAGAATGTTGAAAACAATATTTCTAATAAGACAAAATTAGTTTTAAGTCATAAAAATCTCAAATTTTTGAAAAGATATTAATGTAAAAAATCATTTTTTACGAAGTTTTAGTAATATTTTTTTTAGGTTTTTATTTTTGTAAAAAAAACTATCAATTTGATTTTCCTCAAAATTTAACCGAATGTTAAAAGAAATATTTTCTACAAAAGAAATTAATTTAAAGCTAATATCTTAAGTTTTTGAAAAGATATTTGAGTTCAAAATCAATTTTTACGAACTTTTAATAATTTTTTTTAAGTTTTTACTTTTTGTTAAAAAACTGTCAATTCGATTTTTGCAAAATGTTAAACAATGTTGAAAACAATATTTCTTATAAAACAGAATTAGTTTGAAGCCATAATCTGACATTTTTGAAAAGATATTTGAAGCGAAAATCAATTTGTACCTACTTTTAGTAATATTTTTTTAGTTTTTTATTTAAAAAAAAAACTGTGTATTCGGTTTTTGTCAAAATTTTACCAACTATTGAAAACAATATTTCTTATAAGACAAAATTAGTTTGAAGCCATAATCATAATTTTGTAAAAGTTATTTGTGTCGGAATTCAATTTTTACCAACTTTTAGTAATGTTTTTTTTAGGTCTTTATTTTTTATATAAAAAAACATGTCAATTCGATTTTTCTCAAAATTTTACCAGGTGTCAAAAACGTTATTCTTTATTGCACAAATATTTTCGAGGGAAAATCATTTTTTTTTCGTTAACTATTCGAGGTGACAAATATTTTTTTTAGTTTTTTGATTTATAAAAAAAACGTTAATTGATTTTTTTTTTAAATTATATAACCTTGGTATCAGGTCACAATATCTATACTAATATTATAAAGAGGAAAGATTTGTATTTTTGTATGTAACGAATAAACTCAAAAAGTACTCGACCGATTTATAATTCTTTTTTCATTAGAAAGCTACATTATCACTGAGTAACATAAGCTATATTTAGTACTAGTTTACTATAGAAATCTTTAGAAATTCCTATTAAAACCAACCGAAGGTGAAAAAAAATTTGCCATAAAATGTCTTTCATCGCATACGCTGCGAAGAGTATTAAAGATAGGACAAAAAAATGTTTTCTAATTTAGTGATTCATGGTCGTTTTAATTAGCATGCTTATAACTTTGTTTTTACTGTTTTTATTGATTTCCATTTTACTTTTGACGATTCCGCTTTTTCAAACCTAACAACCCTGTTTGTAAAAACAAATATATAAGTTCATCACAATTATGTTTCCTATTTTTAGAAATTCATAAAACAGAAAGTCAAAGATGAAAAACTAAAAATTATTATGCGTTAAACATTTATTGTATAAATCATTTAATAAACAAAATATTCGAGAAGTCAAAAGAAACATTTAAGTTTCGAAATATAATTTACCCAATCATTAAGCTTATCTCATGTCCAAAGATGTGATGGAGTATCTAATTAGAAAACTGAAGAAGTATAATAAAAGCATTTATATCTTGAAAATTGTTTTGTTCAATGTTTTATTCTGTTATCAAATTAGGACAATTGTTTGAAAGGATTTACTTCAGTATCTCTAGGTAAAAATTCCGAAAAAACTTAACTTTGGTGATGATTTTCAGTTTAGAAAACTACAAGAAGCGCAATGACCAGTATTTAAAAATAACCAAAAGTATTTGAGATAAGAATACCACTAACTAGTCCAAGTCTTCCAGTCTCGAATATCAATTCAAAACTAACTTGGGCCTGCTGTAAATTAAGAAAAATTGACATTCTTAAACCTGATGTGGTAAATTTGCCACTTGGTATATCATGGTGTAAATAATAAATTTAGACAAGTTATTAGACAAAATGAAAGAAAAACATTATAGAACCATTTAAAATTTGGCTGTTATTAGAAATAATTTGTGTAACCATAAAATAATAATTAATACAATGAGAAAATTGTTATTTATGTTCTAAATGGGTTTTTGCAACAGGGACGCTATAAAAGTACAGCGACAGGGACAGTAAGTAGTATTTATTTTATATACGAGCCAACAACGAGTCGAAATTATTAAAATTTACAACCGAAATTCAGAGTCAGTGGCCTCAACGTTAAGAGCGCTACATCCAATTTATGGTCGTCATAATCGTCTAAGGAGATCAACAATTAAGCGTCTAGTGGAAAAACTAAACAAAATGTTCCCGTGTCAGTGAGACAAAGAAGTGCCCGTAGTGTAGAGAATATTGCAGCCAACGTGCTGAGGCTTCAGTTGCAGAAAGCGCAAATGTGTTTCTCACACGTCGTTCTCAAGCGTTGGGCATCACTGTGGCGTCGTTGTGTCGAATTGTTCAAAAATATCTTGGCCTACATCCTTACAAGATTAAATTGACGCAAGAACTGAAGCCTCTTCGCCACAAGAAGCGTAGAATGTTCGTGATTTGGGCTGAGTAACAACTTGAAAATGATTCGGATTTTCAGCGAAAAATCATGAGGCATATTTCTGGCCGAATGGCTTCGTCAATAAACAAAATATGCGGCATAGGTCAGGCAGCAATCCACACGTACTCCATGTGTCATCATTGCATCCCGAAAAAATTACGGTTTGGTATGGTCTATGGGCCGGGGCGGGCGTCGTCGTTGGTCCGTACATTTTTGTGATGATCAAGACCGGCTCGTTACTGTGAATGGGGATCTCTACCGTTTAATGATAACCGAATATTTTTGGATCCAATTAGATGATATGGACTTGCAAGACATGTGGTTCCAACAGAATGGCGCCACAAGCCACACAGCGAATGTCACAATCAATTTATTGGAAACCAAGTTTGGAGAATGTGTTATCTCAAGAAATGGTCCAGTCGCTTGGCTGCCTCGGTCGTGCGATTTGACGACGGCCGTTAGACTATTTCCTGTGGGGCTACGTCAAGTCTATGGTCTATGCCAACAATCCAGCGACGATTGATGAACTTCGTATGAATATCGAACGTGAAATTGCAGCAGTATCGGCTGATGTATGGTTGAAAAACGTCGAAAATTGGGTTCAGCGTCTGGAATTCTGCAAGCGTGCCCGTGGTGGCCCTGCAAAAGAAATCGAGTTCCATACATAATGTCATCTAACGTAATTTCACAGGAATAAAGAATTTCATTGATATCCAAAACCGTTTTTGTTTTATTGAACTGAACACAAACTTTTGTAGCACTCTTATTGAAAAACCCGATATTACCTTAATATTTTCCTTCAAAACTTTAAGTTGCAGGAAAAAAAAATTAATAATGAGGTACAGAGGTTATAGTCTTCGAGTAATTTCTATAAAGCTGCACCTCACTACACTTCAAATTTAATTTAGTTTTTAAGAACTTAACTACGTCGGAATATTTTTTAAGTAAGGACATTCGACTCGATTAAAATAAACTTGAAAGTAGATGAAAACAAATTGTTAAGGTCACCAAATAAATTAAAAAAGTAAAATATACATATATATTTAAGAAATTGTTTTTTTTTGCAGTTTGATATTAAATTACTATTTAAACCTTTTTGTAATTTCACTAGTTACAAAATTTACAAACACAGTTAGAAGTTCTGAAAAACAAAAATATAGTTTCAGCAGGGCTGCCACAAAGAACTCGTTTAAAAATTGTTTACAGATTACAAATAATATCGGCCTATTCAGCAAAAAATGATGTATCGATGTTTTCAAATCAAAAGAAAGTATTTTTCATTGGGTCGTGTTGTGTAAAGCTTATCATAATACATACTGTCAACTTTGACAATTCCATCAAGTAATCCATAGCATTCCTTTGATTAAGATTATGCACCAACGCATTTCACTCATTAAGACAAATTGTGAAAAAAAAGAATCTCGACAATGTTTTCACACGCATTCAAAAGGGTATACTAAATACCTCCAGAGACATCAGAGAGCAACTGGAAATATCCTATAGAAACAACCTTCATTACCTAATCAAAGCGTAAGTCACACTGAACCTAAGCCAGAGCATCAGCCCATATCCCTATACCATATAGAATAGAAGACATCATCATCATTATCAGTTTTGTGATGAGTAGAGTATAGAGTCGACTTTGACAAACGAAAATCGAGAAATGCATTTGCGAATTGGTTGGTATAGCCGAGGCGTATCTCTGCATATCTGCATGCATATACATGCATCGGTTATAGAGTTAAAATTCTAGAAACTATAGTTTATCCACATTCCGACTTATGTTGCAAACCTTACCAAACCCGACCAAACCAAACCATATTCCGACTGATGTACATTTTCAAATTCAAACATATTTTTGTGTATTGACTGGCTTTTGGGAAACCAGGGACTTTTGTAGGTAGCTATGAGCGTATGATGTGAACCTAGAGACTTCTATTTCTATATATAGCGAAGCATAAAAGCAGAAGAAGAAGAAGAAGAAGTATGAGCTTGTCCTAAACATCATGTTAAATGGTTTCAGGGTCGGGTGATTCTTCTGACGCCCTTTTTCCGTACGTATGTACTTTACATGGTTCTTACTTTAGGTTTAGGTTTAGGTTACAGAGTACCATGTACTGTACACTGTACAGCGAGAAAGAGAATAGGTTCCTATAGTACCTACAGGAATATGTTATTTGTATAGCTATCTAGTCTCCTACATATGTATGTATGTATACATATGTATTTGCAACATTCTCATATTGCAATTTGTCGTGGTGTAATCAAAAACAGCTTGAAATTCCTTTTCCTTATGCGTATAAATTCTGGAATGTTTACTGTAGCAGAAACTCCGTTTACTGTGCATGAAGTTTAGGACTAGCATAGAAACTGCTGCAGGGAAGGAACCAATTCATTAGTGTTGTACATAAGAAAGGAAATCACTGGTGCATGGCGTTGCTTTTCAATCAAGGGTTCACATCAGGGAATTCATGCTTTTTATAGTGATGCGAATTCATACATGGCTGCTTTTGTTTCGAATGGAAATTATACTCTATATGTACCGCTATAGTGCATAGAATACTAACATATGTACATAGTTCCATTATATGCACATGTATTTGTGAACTTGAGTTTTTTTCCATCTTAAACTCTTCTGATGGTGATATATTTTTATTTTACTTTTTGTTTAGCTAGCTCGAAGCTTTTTTAATGTTATATTCTTGAGCTGTGGGCGATATGGGGAGATATATTCGAATTAAATGGATTTGAGTTTAAGAGCATTTCTTTAGAAACTCAACAGATAGGTAAGAATGTGGATAGTGAGAGTGTGCATTGACCTTCAAGGGTTTATTTTAAAGAACATAATATCAGAAGCTCCAAAGAAATAAGGAGGGGACAAATGTGAAACTTATTTTCAAGGATTAAAGGTGAATAAATATAAAGTTTGTGGAAATTCACTTAAGTGCACCATGACTGGGGTTTATTTGCATAGACTTTCGACTTCAGAAAACCCCACAAAAAATAGCGTACAGTTGTATCAATTCATATATGACCTTTTCAAATAATTTTCATGGGAAAACGATTATAGCGACCGTAAAATGCTCGAACAGAACATTTCGAGAAAATAATTTTACCATCATTTACTCGTGGTGTTGAACGTTTTATGCATGAATTGAGAATTGAGTAAAAACCCACTAAATGACTAATTGACACAGTTTCAATAGTATGGCCGCTTTCAACTTTATAGTTTAACAGTTGCTAAACACATGAATAGTTATACATTGTATAAGGATTTATGTAGGCTCTATGTAACGTTGCGAAAATTCCCATTTATAAAAAATTCTGCTATAAATTTTAGTTATACAATGCTTAGGTATATCAAAAAAAGTACCAAAATGGAGCAATCTATTCCATTAAATCTGTCTATCAAATCAGCTGTTTGTCATAACAAATAAAATATAAAAAAATAATTCCAATTACTATTTTTCTTTCGAAAATCTATATTTTTACTTGCGACATATAGGAACTATATGGCAAGTTTTGCATTCGTGCAAAATTTCGAACTCGAGATTTTAATCAAACATGATATTACGATGGTAGAGAAGTCGAAAAAAGTGGGTCCCGCGATTCCGTCCGGTCAATTTTGTCTGTCTGTCCACGCTCCTACAGCCTAAACCATTGGGTCGATTGAGTTCAAACTTGGAAGTTAAGGTTTTGAGCAGATTCGCGTTAGGCGTTTTTTTCATTTTTTTTTTAAGATCAAAACTAACAGTGGCCCCCATACAATTTTTTTGGTCAAAAAACGAAAATTCGAATTTTCTCAAAAACAAACCGATAGATTTTTTTTAAATTTTCTCTAAAATTTTATTTTTTAACTTGGCTTCTTTTAATAAGAAAAACATATTTTTGTATTGCTCAGGAAAGGTACCGCTCATAGAACCGTTTTTTTGTTTTTTAATTTTCTCAGCAACTTATGAACCGATTTCAATAACTTTTTTTCTGAACGAGCTCTTATATTGCCTTAACAATATTTGATTATCAAAAGTGCAATTTTTTATTGTTTGGATTTTTTAAAAAATATTGAAATTTTTTTTTTCAAAATTCTGTATCTCAAAAACGGGTGAACATTTTTTTACGAAATTGAAATATAGAGCGTATATTTACAATCACTTAACAACTGCATACCAAAAATATTTTTGGAACAAAATTGAAAAATTTTATATATAAAAAATTAATTTAAAAAAAAACCGCTCTAACGATTTTCAAAAAAAAAATTTGAAAAATCAAGGGTTTTTTGATTTATAAAATGGCATTTAAATTTTTGAAGACAAACTTATTTTTCAGGTAAAATTTTGAATCTTAAATTAGTTTTTTTTAAATTATTTTAACTGTATTAAATGTAACCCCCTCCCAAAAAATTGAAAAATGGAGGTTTTTTCGACAAATCAAATGGCATATATATCTTTGAAGACAAAACTTATTTTACAGGTATATTTTTAAATATTATATAGATACTTTTTTAAACAGACTCTTTGCATACAGGAGCAAGTTTGTGCGACCCAGTCGTGCACTTTATTTTTAAATTCTTCGTTTCTTGGGTTGAACCTTTTTTTATAAACTTTCCACCTTCTTGGAGTCGGTAAAATGCGATTAAAATTCTTTAAATCATAAATAAACGAGCTAAAGTTTAATTTCAAAAATGGAGGGAAATCAAAATGACATTTACGAAATAATAATAACAATAATTTCCTTATGTAGGCTCTATTCAACCTCAAAACGCGTTTAACTTATTATGGGACTATGCAAGCTTGCATAAGTTTTATAAATAGCATTTTTGCGTTTAGAGGCAATGTAGAGATTACATAACTTTATGTAGGCTCTATACAGCGTTTTTAAATAAGACTGTAACTGTTTTGAGTCTCCTGAATAGTTTTAAGAATTTGACTTAATTATATAAAAGAAAAAATGGCGGGGTGCGACTTATGTTGGTAACTTCCATTTAAGAACTAGCAAATATTTTTTTTTAATTAGACAAGAGGTCTGTTCCAGGCATTTCTCGCACTAAAAGTTGGTCAAATGTCAAATTTGAGGAGTGGGGATGAAATGCTCTCAGAGAGAAAGCAAACTGTCAAAATGTCTGGAACGGTTTTCACACCAATTTTCACCGTCAGTGGATTTTTTATACAAAATTTAAACAGTTTTAAGAACTTTATTTCTATAAATATTACCACTTGTCAAAAATAGTATTTTTAGTAGAATATGTTTTTTTTCAAGTTTCTTGTAAGTTTGGAAGTTTGTAATTGAGTGTAAAAATAATTTTATTAGAAAGCTGCATCGGAAAGATTCCACCATGCGATTCTTTTAATGTAATTTTTAACCAATTTTTCGCACATTTCATCGGGTATCTTGGTTATAACTTGAGAAATAATAGGTTTTAAATGGATCTTATAATAATTTGGGGATTTTGTTCGTTAACATATAAAAATAGGAAACTTCTCAAGCAATAAACCCACAAGTGGTCGTGGTTTGTAGCTTGTTGTGCCGTCTTTTTGGAATGGATTCATATATATCATCCAAGTCATGATCTTTAATCGCCGCATGAGACAAAAATAAGTTGTGAAAAGCTGAAATGTTGCCATATCCATTAGAGATAAGATATGATCGACAGTTATGGACTGTTATAGAGTTTGTAGAGACAGAGTCCAGAGATTTGAAAGCGGCCTGACTATCTGAGAAAATACGGATATCAGATGTTGATATCACGTTTTCTTCAAGCCAGGACAAGACTTCCTTTATCGCCAAAAGTTCCGCCTGGAACACGCTACAATGATTGGGAAGGCGGAATGAGAGACTTAATTTCAGTTGTTCAGAGTACACACCTCCACAAACCCCTCCTTTTGTTTTTGATCCATCTGTATAAGAATGGATTGACTCGTCTTCCAGGAATGCCCTATCCTCCCAGAAAGATCTGGAACGTATAGAAATCTGGAAGTTTCTGTCGAATTGCAGTTGGAGGATAGTGTAGTCTGTGTTCTTTGGAATTGATTCTAAATACCTTAGAATTAGGGAGTGCCCAATGTTGTTGTTGCGATGAAGCTTTAAGGCGAATAGCAGAGCCTGTAGCTATTTGTTTGCTGAGTAGTAGAGTTGTTAGGTAGAGTAGGCTCTACAGTGCCCTATATGGGGTCGTGCGAAGCGATCCGCTTATACATACACAGAACGAAAAAAGTCATCCTATTGACTATTTTGGTAGTCAATATGACTATTTGGTAGTCAATTTTCAGCCGATAACCGCGATAGTCAATAGAACAATTTTCGGTTGTCAATTTTGGGATCCGAATTTTTTTTACAATTTGGTAGTCAATATGACAACTGTAGTAGTCAATATGACAACTTTGGTTGAATTAATTTGAAACTCCTGTTGTCATATTGACTAATGTATTAGTCAATACGACAACTGCGGTAGTCAATATGACAATTTTTGTTGAAAATCGAAATCTAATTTGACTATTGGGTAGTAAATATAACAATCTTCGATAGTCAATTTTGGTAGTCAATATGACAACCAAATTGTCATATTGACTACCGAAGTTGTTCTATTGACTACTTTTGTTGTCATTTTGACTACCCAAAATTGACAATCGAAAATTGTTCTATTGACTATCAAGTAGTCAATTTTTTAAAATAAGGTTGTCATATTGACTATTTTGGTAGTAAATATGACATTTTGGCCAAATTTCAAGTTGACTATCGACGATTGTTAATATGACAACTTTTTTTTTTCTGTGTAGACAAGCTGAACGTTGGACTTTATTTATTTTTTCGCGGCTTGTAGCTTTTTCTAAAGCAGTCCACCATACTGCCACACCGTACATTTAAATCGATCTGATTACCGATGTGCATAGCCAATGCGTGATTTTGGGATTGTAAGCCCAATTTATTCCCAATAGCTTTTTTGACTCTTTTCGTACATTACGTTTCCAATTTAGTTTTTTGTCTAAAATAAGACCCAAGTACTTAACCTCGTCTGAGAATTTTAATTGGATTCGTTTAATATAGGGAGGGTTAACAAATTTTGTATTTCCAAATTTCAATATTGGCAATGCAACATCTACCAAAATCTTTGATATTAAAAATGGTCTTCATCTTGTTCTTGTTTGCGAAGACTGGAAGATGAAAATCAACTTTCAGAAATGCGAAACTATTCTGTTCAGGACTCCGCTGTATGGAGCCTCAAGGGATACGAGAAAGAATTGGAAAAATCTAGTGATCGTTGGACTAAATCGACAGCCACTGGCGAATAAAAGTGTAGTAAAGTACCTTGTCATCTGGTTAGATCAGCACATGTCGACAGACATGTGCGTGCTGCACTCAGCAGAGCTTAGGGGAGCTTTTGCCTTGACAAAACGGTTGTTTTTTAGCAGCCGCCTTGACAGCAGGGTGAAGGCGATTTGCTACATATGGTTCCATATGGTTCAACGTTGCACCATCTCAAATGGAAAAGATTCGGGTGTTTGAAAGACAATATCTGCGACGTTGCTTTGGTCTACACAGAACACCGGAGTCGGAGTACAAACATTACTATTCCAACCAGATTCTATACAACAGAGCCAACATAAACAGAATAAATAATTTCTTGCTGAAGCTTGGTAGGGGTCGCTTTGCTAGAGCGATGTCGTCGACTAACAGCTTAATTTTTGGAGTTTACTACCCCAACAAAGAGTACTACGAAAGTGCATGTTTAAGCGGCAACATTGCGTCCGAAGCTTTCCTCTATTTAGACATTCGAGGGCTGATACAGGATAGAGAGGCGGTTCCGCTGATCTACCACGTCAGCCGTAAAACTGTAGATAGGTGACTCCTTTACAGTCGAGACGTCCTCGGAATGGACGGAGCCGAGCGCCTTCGGTTCAGAAGAACTGTTTCCGATAGGGACCGAAGAGATAGCGTGAAGCAGGAGCACCAGTTTTGGTGGCTTCAAATTGAGAATGTCATATAGGCTCAAGGATTAGGTTAGGGTCAGTGAGGGTGGCACCAAAGTACGTCCGTACGTCTGTACGTTCGTGACGTTTTTTTCGTCCTCCATAGCTCAAGAACCAGAAGAGATATCGACTTCAAATAAATTTTGTTATACAGATAATAAGGCAGAAAGATGCAGAAAGGGCTCTCAAGAAAATTTCGTGGGTGTTTTTTTTACCATAGCAGTTTAAAAAAACAGTGAAAATTTTGGTTAACCCTGAATATCTCATGAACCAATGACGCTAGAGACTTGAATTAAATTTTATATTATATATTGTAACGTGATACAAAACAAGTATATTTTTAGAAAAAGATCCAATAAACGGTTTTTTTTATAAATCAAAAAAACTGAAAGATGATTTCATCTCCAAACCAATTTTGTGCAACGAAGAATAATGTTTTTGACATCTGATAAAATGTATGGAAAAATCGAATTTAGAGTTTTTTTTATAAAAAATAAAAACCTAAAAAAACATTACTCTAAGTTGGTAAAAATTGAATTTCGACTCAAATATCTTTTCAAAAACTTGAGATATTGTCTTTAAACTAATTTTATCTTTCAAAAAATATTGTTGCCAACATTCAGTAAAATTTTGAAAAAAATCGAATTGACAGTTTTTTTACAAAAAATAAAAACCTAAAAAAAAAACAATCCTAAAACTTGGTAAAAATTTACTTTCGACTCAAATAGCTTTTCAAAAATTAAAAATATTGGCTTCAAACTTATTTTATTTCACAGAAAATATTGTTTTTTCATAAAAAATAAAATCTACGAAAAATAGTACGCAAATTTAGTAAAAATTGATACATATAGACAAACTTTAAAGCAAGACAAATCGACAGAAGGGATGGGAAGTTATCAGTGTGGGTCGCATCCCAGCCTTTTTTTTCTTATATTGTGCGCGCACTATAATGATTAGACACAGTGCGAGCAATTAGGAAAGGAGGATAGGATTAGAAAGGAGAAACCGATGCACATTGATTTTGAATGTCTGCACATTGTAATAAGTGGGAAATATTGAGTCAGGTAAAGCATTCCACATTCACGTAGTGCGGCTAAAGAAAGAATCTCTGTGCTTAACAGTACGTCCGAAATTAGGCTCAAGGGTAAATTGATGGGCATTCCTAGTACATATCAATACTTGCCCTTAAATGGATATCAATCAACCTTTCTAAGGTCTTAAGAAGGATTGATGATAGACTTATAGGTCATAGATATTTAGGATTGACTTGCGAGCATTTACCTGCTTTGGGTATAAAAAACAACAGGGTATAAAAAACAACAGTAGAAACTTGCCTTACTTTCAAGTGCCTAATGTCTTCTGAACCTGTCCTATTTTAAAAAATAATGACAGCTATAACTATCCCCTTAAACGCAGCTATTATTATACTTCTAATGACTGCTAATTACAATTCTTGAAAACTAAAAATATCGACAAAACAGTTTAATACCGTTAAAATGTAAAATTTTTAAGATTGGCCCCGGAGGATGTGTGAATTATTTCCATTCCAATGTGTGAAGAAAGTTGTATTTTACTTTATTTTAAAGCTACGTCAGTCCATGCACTGAAAAAACTTTCCAGATTTCACAGCCATTAAAAATAAACCACCTAATTACTTCGCTTTAGCTTTTAAAGGTAACGTTACGTGCCTCTCTTTTGGTTCTTAGTTCTTTCATAAGCCTTCAGGAATTAAGATAGCACTTGTGAAGTTGAAGCTAAAATTACACTTTTTTCGAGAAAAATAAGGAAGCAGAAAGAGGGAGGAATCTTTAAATTTTTCAAAACTTACAATATCTTTTTGTCTCCTTTCAATTGTTGTGGCTTTTACGAACAGCTATAAGAAAACCCCAATCGTTCAAAAACCCATCTGTAGGTACCCTTCCTAAAAATAAACAATGTCACTTGTGGAAAAAAAGCAATATATTGGCAATAATATTTAATATAATTTACGGTTTACTGTTTTATACCTCTTCAATATCAATATAATTTGGTCGTTATGAGTTTTTTTTTTGTGTGTGAGTGTATTTTCTGTCAGAAAAGCAGAAGTTTGTCTGTGGGAGCCAAAGTACCTACCTATGGCCTGTAAGATAAAAAAAAGCACAAAAATGGAGGCACATAAAAACCCTTCGACATCCACAGAAAATTTCCAAAAAATATATAAATTATTACCGAAACATAAAAACACAACACAATCCGTCCTTATGGTCATGCTCAGTTCAAGGAATTTCATTTTTATTGATTTTAATATAAAAACCACCGTTTTTGCAACTTGAGTTTAATAAATGAAAATATCATCATCCAACAAAAAGGGTAAACAAAGGAAAATAAAAATAAGGACATAATTCGTTTTACTTCAATTTCATCATTTGACTCCTTTGAAATTTCACAATTTTGTATAAAATCGCTCGTTCGCTTCGCTTTCTGCCATCCTCCAACGCCAACGCACGAAATGTAGGCGAAATGAGGAAGGATCTCACCTCGCCCACTCTTCCATCACCTATAGGCACTCCATAACAAAAGAACTCTAAAAACAATGTACAAAAGAAAAATGTCCTTTTATACCCCATCATCGTATGTACAATTATTAATATTTCTCAATATCTACAAGTTGTTTGTATTCAAACTTAAAGATTCTTTTTTGTTTAAAGAAAAACATCCTTTTATATAACCGCTACCGCATCATCCATCGTTGTGTTGGTGTTGTTGTTGTTGTTTTTTATCGTTTGGGAAAAAATATTTATATGTTCGTAGTGAAGATGTACAATATCTTAACTCAAGAAGTAAAATAATGGCAAAAGCGAACGTTAGCTAGCTATCTTGAGTAGCCTCAGAATACTTAAAGTCTTGTGTCTTTTTCCAAGACTGTCTCCTGTATTGTTTAGATTGCCATAGATTAATGTTATCCCTAAAAGCAAATCTCCCGGAGACATCCATCCAACGGCTAGACAAGACAATTTCTTTGCCTTGCGGGGATTACCTCTTCATTTATACTACAAGATAAAAGGAAGATTTGATAATGCTTGTTGTAACTTCCTCTTGTTTTTTTTTTTTTTTTTTTTAAGTCCTCTTGTGGATGGAAATATTCATCTTTATATACCTATATATATATAAGAAAAAGGAAGCAGAATCAGCAGGATAGTATACAAGTGGAAAGAAGGAAATTTGCATGTTTAATTTTTTGCGTTTCTTCTTTGCATCAGAAGGAACTTATATTTCTGATAGTTCTTTTAATTGATTTCTTATGTATTTGTTTTACTTCTGGAAGAGAAAGAAGAAGAAAATAAATAAGAATAAAGCTTAAGAGGGTGCTGCATAGTCTTACTGGAATGGAAAGATGAAACTGTCAAGAATTCATTCATTGTCAAGCTTTCTTTTTTCTTATAAAGGGTTTTCAATAAGAGGTTTCATTTTGAATAGCCCGGTATTTGGGCAGCTGTCACTTTTAAAGTTGTAATTTATTTGTAATTCATTCAAGATAAAATTGCGCCATTAATAAAAATGGAACAAGACACGCCTCAAGAAGTTACTGAAATTGTTAAATTCATTACAAACATGATGGTTTTGCAGACAGATTTCATAAAACTAAAGCACTTTTTGTTATTCGGGAAGTATTCGTATCTTTTCGGCTGGCAAAAGTGAAGTTGGTGTTTACGTAACAAGTTAGTGATATTAAGAATGAAAATCCGGTGCGTCCTTCAAGAACAACTGAGTGCATCTATTACTTATAGCCCGTAGTGTAAAGTAATATTTAAAATCTGCAGTGATTTTGATACTTTATTGTACGAAGCCGAGGTACGGCTCGTCGGTACCCAGGGTAAAATGCTTAATAGAACTATTATAAAACGGTCTCTTACTTTAATCTTAAAATAACAAGTCATGGCATTTGTTTTACAAGCTTTTATTTAAAATAAGAAAACACGATATAATTAATATAATCTAATAATCCATATCTAATCTAGTAACGGAACGGACTAAGGTTAGGGAATGGGATGCGGAGCACTAGCAACGACGCAAAGTGGGTCCCGTCCATACTAATGAGTGCTCGAAATTTTGTTTTATTTTTTACGCCATATACAAATTATCAAATAAATATTTTTAAGAATTCATTCAAGGTTTTTAGATTAATTTATATTTAGGAAACATAAGGTTCTTCAAGTAACATCTCTTTAACTTCACCATAAAACATTTTCCGGTTGATAGCTGGCATTGCTGTTGTGTAAGTGATCAAGGGATCGGAGGAAATAACCAAACTTTTTCAAAAATCCAACATATATTAACTTTTTCCCGAAGTTTTCCTGCTAAATTGTTCCCTATATATTTTAAAATCTCTATTCCTAGCCTCCTTTTTCGCTTAATTGTCGAATGGTAAGCAGGGCATGAGATATTATTTCACTTTCATGAAAAAGGATCTTATATCTTAAGCATAGTCCAATTATTTTCATGTAAAAAGTTATATTGGTCAAAAACCGTAACATGTTTAATTTTGAAGATTTTTTCACATAAACTTAATTCAGTTGGTGTTAAGTTTTGTATTTGGTTTTCTATTATGTTCTATTTTCCAAATTTAATAAGATCAGTGGTTTCTTTTTTTTATTGAAGTTTAATGGGTCTGCAAAACTTCGGGGAAGATGACCGCGGATTTTGCCATACAATGGTCTTTATATGTTTTATTCACCAATAAGTCTTAAAGGTACCATAGATGATAAAAACATCTATTTGACTATACTGTCTTCAGAAGTGATTTTTTGCACATATTGTGTTTGGCTAGAGCTGTCAAATCAATTGAGGGATCTAAAGTGACAACCATATCTACTTGCGACTGCATCAAACGTATTATGATATAATACCCGTGGCATAAGTGCGTTGGACTGTCATGCCAGAGGCATTAGGTTAAATACCTGCCTGTGTCATCTCAAGTTTTACGGGTACAGCCACTTGCGAGAAATTAACAAATCTTCCAAGAGTAATTCTTGTCATGAAAAGTGCTTTCTCAAATAAGCCGTTCGTATTCAGCTTAAAACTGTAGGTCCCCTCCATCCCTGACAACATTACTCGCACACAGGAATGGTTGAGAGTTGTAAGTCACTAGGCCCTATTTCTTAATGGACTGTGGTGCCATCTAATTTATTTATTTATTCAATTTCTGACGCACATACATATTCTTTTGGGGTAGCATTTAGACTTTTCAATCTTGACTTCTTTATAGGTTGCGCAAACCTACTGAGCATAATTTCTTACAATGTTATATTGGTTTTTGATATCTAAGCTTTCATAATCATGGAGACAGCTTGTACAGGAGAGACTTTATTGTCTTTATTTTCCTGATTACAGATGCGATTCCACAGGTTTCTTGGAAGCTATAAGATTCATCTGTGCAGCATAATATTTTAACTCATCACAGTCCATCTGTATTTCTTCTTTTCGTTTGCTCATTACTCTGCACAAAAATTGTTGTTGGCCAACCACGTTTAAGTGAAGAATATAGTCTAAAGTACAATTAACCTCTCTCCCTTCGCCTATTGTATTTATTCGATTTTTGAAGAAATTTTTGTTTAAAAATTTCAAAGTTTAATTTTATCTATATATATAAAAATGAATTGCTGTTCGTTAGTCTCACTAAAACTCGAAAACGGCTGAACGGATTTATCTTATCTTAGTCTTGAAATATTCGTGGAGGTCTAGGGAAGGTTTAAAAGGTGAGAAAAAATCGAATAATTTCCGGGAAAACCCTAAAAACAACCCTTCTCTATTTCCCATACAAACGTTTTCTAGAGTCAATTTGAACTTTATTGCTATTCAATAAAGTTTATATTAAATTTTAATCACTCACTGTTGTCTAAGCAATTTAGGTGTGTTCCTAACGTCAAAAAGTCAATTTGCAATTTATTACCGCTGCATACAGTTCAAATTCAATTATATTTATGAAAATAGTCTTCGCGGTCGCTTTGGAGGATCTAATGTCGCGTTCCGAAAATAAACAAAAAGGAATCGCGAACGCGACAAAAAATATAATAAACTATTAGTAGTACTGATTTCCAATTAATTTGGTCGGCCTCGCGAAACTTAATTTTAGCTAACTTCAGTTGTAACTGTATCAGATTATTTTTTTAAGTTTGACAAATCTTAAGTTTTGTCACAAATTAAGTTTCTGAACACAACCATAATATTTGACATTAGATTTGACAACCAACTAATATGTCAATCATTCTGTAGCACTTCAGAACACGGAGATTTATGGTTAAAGGTAGAAGATATGTGTTTATTGATAGCAAATAAAGTATATTCGTGTTTGGGAATGACAGCACCCAATCGTCATATGCACGATGCATTAAACCACGAGTTGCAAAGGGAACAACAGTACGACATTGAAGCATTGGCCGAAACAGTTCGTACAAATGTTCCACAATTAAATCAACAACAAAGAATTGCGTACGACTTTTTGATAGAAGCTGTGAACAGTGGATGTGGTGGAACCGGAAAAACGTTCTTAATTTCATTGCTTTTGGCGAGGATCAGATCGCGAAATGATGTTGCTCTAGCGTTGGCTTCATCTGGAATAGCTGCGACTCTGCTAGAAGGCGGACGAACTGCGCATTCTGCCTTGAAATTACCATTAAACATGCAAATCACTGAAACACCAATTTGCAACATCGCCAAAAATAGCGCAATGGCCAAGATCCTACAGGTATGCAAACTAATTTTTTGGGATGAATGTACAATGGCCCATAAGTGGGCACTGGAGGCGCTGGACAGAATATTGAAAGATCTTCGTGACAACCAAAATATTTTTGGTGGAGCCATGATTCTGTAATAAAGTTGCAATGGACACCTCGACCGGATTCATCACATTACCCACAGATTTTTGACACATCACAGATTCAAAAGAGGAGCTTATTCAGCGTGTTTTCCCAGATATAGCGCAAAAGTTCAATAACCATAATTAGCTGGGTGAACGAGCAATATTGGCAGCGAAAAATAAAGATGTCGAGTATTTCCTTCCAGGACAGTTGGTTTCCTTCAAATCAGTCGACACCGTTATGAACCTGGATGACGTAGCCAACTATCCCACGGAGTTTTTAAATTCACTGGAATTGCCTGGACTACCACCTCACAATTTGCAGTAGGATCACCATGCTTCGTAACATTAATCAACCTAAACTATGCAATGGAACAAGACTGGCTGTGAAAAAGCTGATGAATAACGCCATTGAGGCAACAATCATAAAAGGAAAATACAAAGGAGCGGGTGTCTTGACCCCGCGAATACTGATGATTCCAACGGATTTACCATTCGATTTTAAAAGCTTACAATTTCCAGTACGTCTGGCCTTTCCGATGACAATAAATAAATCGCAAGGACAGTCTTTAGAAGTTTGCGGAATCAACTTGGAGTTTCCCTGTTTCGCGCATGACAATTATACGTCGCGTGTTCGCGCGTCGGAAAACCGTCTTCTTTGTTTATTAACGCACCACAAAACAAAACAAAAAATATAGTTTATGATAAAGCTTTAAATTGATTAACAAACTGTATCATAACAGTGTTTGTCTGTTAATAAAAATTTAAACCTTATAAATAGCCAGTATTTCCGGAAAACTGTTTTTTTAAGTAAGCAACATGATGTGTCGAAAATAATAATACAACTTCATGCTGCATTAAAAAAATGCTTTTTGTTCTAAATATTTATTTTGTTTTGAAAAACAAAGTTTAGGTCTTTTATCTATCGATTGAGGCAATACGAAGTCTGCCGGGTCAGCTAGTATTCATATAAATAACTCAGTTCCCTAACTTGGAAATTAATTAAATAGAATTGCATGAAAACTATTATCTCGAAATTTTACAAACAGTAAAAAATCAATGGAAATCGGTTCACTAAAATTATTATATTTTTAGTTCTATCAATCTGATTTTCAAAAACGATGTGTGTAATGACAGGTAAAAGTAAAGCGCATTATTTTAAGACTTTAAACAAATTGTGAATGGAGGTGGTTGTTCCGAACTTGGCATAAAAATTGGAATAAAATGATATTTTCCAAACCAATGTCATGCCACAATTTCTTAATATAGTTTACACGACACCTTCCAGACTTTTGTATTTTATATCACGTTTATTTTCCAGAACAAGGAATTAAGTTACACATAAGCAGTTAAGCAACCTCAGTTCTTACAGAAAAGATTTCTTACAGCTTTATATCTTAAGAAAAAAAAAGTGGCTGAGATTCGACTGATAACTTTCCAATCTGTCTATCGATTTGTCTTGCTTAAGGCGCCAGTAATAGCCGACATTGGATTTCATCATTGAAAACAAACATGACAGGTTGTTTATAGCTATCATTAAAAATTTCTCTCATTGAAAAATGTTTCCTGATTGAAATCCACCGAAAAATGTTTACTGACAGAAATCTGTCATTGGAATTGTGTGAAATTGGAACACAAATCAGTGGAACGATTCGTTTCACTTTTAAACATAAAAGTATCAGCTGTTCAGGAAGATGAATTTCCGTCCGGAAAATAGAAAAATACATTTTTAGAGAAAAATTAATGTGCAACTAAACTTTTTTTTCTCAAAAAAATTCTTTGTGTGATTTCCGATCGATCGGTATATAATTTTCATTTCTAATCAAAATGACACACCGTTAAATATCGATTCAAAAATTTTAATTTAAATTTTTTTTTTTTTAATTTGAAGTCAATATCTGCTATTATTAACGAGATACCGAACATCAATTTTTACCAATTTTGCGTACTATTTTTTGTAGATTTTAAGTTTTTATGAAAAAAAGTGACTGTTGGATTTTTATAAAAAAATTACTGAATGTAGAAACAATATTTTCTATGAAATAAAATAAGATTGAAGACAATATTTTTAATTGAAAAGATATTTGAGTCGAAAATCAATTTTTACCAACTTTTATTAACATTTTGTTTAGGTTTTTTATTTTTTGGAAAAAAAAACTGTCAATTCGATTGTTTTTTAAAATTTTTCTAACGTTGAAAACAATATTTCTTATAAGATAAAATTAGTTGGAAGCCATAATCTCAAATTTTTGAAATGATATTTGATTCGAAAATCAATTTTTACCAAGTTTTATTAATGTTTTTTCGTAGGTTTTTATTTTCTATAAAAAAAACTATCAATTTGATTTTTCCCTAAATTTCATTAGATGTCAAAAACGTTATTCTCCGTTGTAAAAATTGTTATGGAGATAAATTCATTTTTTGATTTGTCGAGGTGACAATTACTTTGTTTTGAGTTTTTTGATTTATAAAAAACCGTCCATTGGATTTTTTTGCAAAAATATGCTTGTTTGGTATCACGTTACAAATTATAATATAAAATTTAATTCAAGTCGCTAGCTTTATTGGTTCCTGAGATATTTTGGGTTAACCAAAATTTTCACCGTTTTTTTAAATTGCTATGGTAAAAAAACCACCCACACAATTTTTTAAGAGTCCTTTCTGCATTTTTCTGCATTATTATCTGTATAACAAAGTTTATTTGAAGTCCATATCTCTATTCATTCTTGAGCTATAGAAGACAAAATAAAATGCACGACTGGGTCGCACGAACTTGCTCCTGTATGCAAAGAGTCTGTTTAAAAATGTACCTTTAAAAGATTTAAAAATATACCTAAAAAATAAGTTCGTCTTCAAAGATATAAATGCCATTTGATTTGTCAAAAAACTTGTGATTCATCCCAAGACACAACTCATCCCGAAAATGAAATATACTTGTAAGCATACTTAACGAAAACAATTGTTTGTGTATTCAACTAGTTAAAAATATTTAAAATTATTAACAAAAATAAATAATTAAAAATAAAAAAAAATAATTAAAATAATTTAAAAAAAAATTTTAAGATTCAAAATTTTACCTGAAAAATAAGTTTTTCTTTAAAAATTTTAATGCCATTTTATTAATCAAAAAATCCTTGATTATTCAAATTTTTTTTTTGAAAATCGTTAGAGCGGTTTTTTTTTAAATTAATTTTTTATATATAAAATTTTTCAAGTTTGTTCTAAAAATATTTTTGGTATGCAGTTGTTTAGTGATTGTAAATATACGCTCTACATTTGAATTTCGTAAAAAACTGTTGACCCGTTTTTGAGATATAGAATTTTGAAAAAAAAAAAATCAATATTTTTTTAAAAATCCAAACAATAAAAAATTGCACTTTTGATAATCAAATATTATTAAAGCAATATAAGAGCTTATTTGGAAAAAAAATTATTGAAATCAGTTCATAAGTTGCTGAGAAAATTAAAAAACAAAATAACGGTTCTATGAGCGGTACCTTTCCTGAGCAATAAAAAAATATGTTTTTCTTATTAAAAGAAGCCAAGTCAAAAAATAAAATTTTAGAGAAAATTTAAAAAAAATCTATCGGTTTGTTTTTGAGAAAATTCGAATTTTCGTTTTTTGACCAAAAAAATTGTATGGGGGCCACTGTTAGTTTTGATCTTAAAAAAAAAATGAAAAAAACGCCTAACGCGAATCTGCTCAAAACCTTAACTTCCAAGTTTGAACTCAATCGACCCAATGGCTTAGGCTGTAGTAGCGTGGACAGACAGACAAAACAGACCGGACGGAATCGCGGGACCCACTTTTTTCGACTTCTCTACCATCGTAATATCATATTTGATTAAAATCTCGAGTTCGAAATTTTGCACGAATGCAAAACTTGCCATATAGTTCCTATATGTCGCAAGTAAAAAGCTTCATGCACAGATATCTCTCTAAAAATCTTTTATTTCGACTCTAGGGATCTTGAAACGTCGAGAAATGTCAAAATTTTCTATTCGAAAAATAGGACCCATTACAATAATTTCCTATGGGAAGTTAATAATAATGATTTAACACCTCTTATGTGAATACCTACTCCTATATCAATTCAAGACCTTTGAGATAAAATTCGTGAATTGATTTAATTATAAAATTTACTTATTATTATGTGCGTTTTGTTCGCATTCCATATATAGTAAAGTGAGAAATTCCCAACAAAACGATCCGCAGTGGTCCGGTTTTTATATTTGAAAGTTGGTACAACTGAATATTTGCCAAAATAATTTATCAAAAAATTCCACAAAAAAATAACAAAATTCAGACCAGGGGTGAAATCGTGTAAGCTGATTTTTGATAGTTGACTATCAAAATCAAGAAAATACGTCTGTGTAATGTGAAAGTCGATTTAAAAGTTTTAACCAAACAATTTGACATCAAATAAAAACTTCAAGAAGGGGGTTTGTTCGTAGACTACTACATTAACATGTGGTGTTGAAGCGAGCTTGAAGCTCGCCTAAATTCTTTATATACCTGAATCGAGTTGAAATGAGCTTGATTTGCTTGATTCCGGTCGGGGATCGGAAATTTGTGAAGAAAAACTTGTGTGGAGGAGTTGGTTTTACAGATAATGCGTTATGGTCTGTTTATTTGCATGTTTGTGTACAAAAAATATAGTTTTGTTTTAATCAAATTAAAAAAAAAATTGCACATGGAGTAGTTAGCATATTCCTATATGGTGCTGAACTATTCAGTTTTTCATTGTTTAACACGAATCAAACTATCTCACTTTCACTTCATAAGAAACATCGAAACACCATTTGCGTTTTAGAAAGTGCTGTCAAACTTAATCATTTTTAAATCTTCTTGTGCGGTGGAAACACCAAAAAGATTTATTTAATCTAAACTGAGATAAACCTTTGGTGGAAACATAGCAAAACTTAATTATCTTTTCTATTGTTTTCTCTTGCAAAATAAGCCCAGTTAGTCCATTTTCACTAACAAAACTTAATAATATCAGCAGTAATAGATTGATTTTTTCCCCAATGGAAAACACACATGATTCCAAATGCACAACTACTCAACCAACCCAGCCATCGAGATACAAATGCAATATCAATCGTACCAACATTTGAAAACGAAATCACATAAGATCCATTCGAGACTCGTATAAATGTCAAAAACCTATCCATAGTGAGATTCTACTCTAACTTTTATCGGTGTTATTCTCACTATGGATATTGTTTTTGTTATTCGTGTAAAATTCTAGTTCACTATGGATAGATTTCCCAACAAAACACGGGTATTGATTATGGAAAATTGCATGAAAAGGATAATATAATGCTGCAAAATAATCCATGAAAGCCATTAGGTACCTTATGTTTATTTTTTGAATTGCAATGAAATTACAACCATTGAGTTTCATTTGAGTTTCATTAAAGAAATACTCGATTTCCTTACCATCAAAAACCCTGCAGCTTTTCTACCTTTCTTCGAAATCATTATTAGTGGTCTTAAATCTCAAATATTTACATATTTCTATTTTCTTTAAACTTATCTTTTTTTTTATAAATCAAGTAACAAGGCGTTATATTTGAAAATACAAAAAGGCAAACAATGAATTTTTCCTTTAACTCTATAGGGATGCACCCTTATTATAATTCTTAATAATACAAAATATTCCCTATTGATATTCAAGGCATATATACTATGAGCTTTATAGTTTTATATTCAAAGAAAAAAAAATAAAAACTTCTAAAAGTAATATCCTTTTCACAAGGACATCCTCACACAGAGCAAAACAACTTTTTTCCGCTTAAATATTAATGACTTAATTAAAAATTTGTCAATGGATATTTTGAAGTACTCTTTTTTGCTGCTCTACATAAGTGTATTAATTTTGTTGAAATTGCAAATCAATTTTTTTGACTTAGTATTTTATTTTTCATTTACAATCAATTGATTTATACAAAGTGAAGCTATAGTAGGCTAGGCAGATAGTTAGGTACTCGTGTTTTTGATAGCTCTTTTTTAGATATATTTGTATCTAATGCAAAATCAGTAATTAATATATAAATGTGGGACTTCAAACGAAAATACAAATTGATTTTGTTGCTGCAGGTTACAAACAGACAGCAAAAATACAATTATATAAATAAATTTAACTTTTAAGGTTGTTTTTTCATTTTTATTTTTGTTTTTGTTTTGTTGAAAAAGTATAAAGGGCATATAACGTATAATATAAGCAATTATAGTATTATATAGAAATGGTAATGGATAATCATATTTTGGTGAAATATTATTGTGCTTAAGGGCCAACATTTAAATATATATTTTTATTATTAGTTTTTAATTAATTTTTATAGATTTCGTATTGTTTATTGGAATGAGATGGATTTACATAGTTTTATTTTTTTTTTGGTTATTTTTTGAATTGATATTTTTGTGGTGTAAGTTTTTTTTTTAATAAACACACATTGGTATCAGAATTTTTAAGAGGTGATTCAAAATATGTCATTATTTCCAAATTCATTTAATAATTCAAAAGATAATTATATAATTGAAAAAAAAAAAAAATTACCGCGTAATAAATTGAAGTTTCGAAAAAATCTAGTTTCACAAGTTAATGATATTAAAATAAAAAATAAAATCCAAAGTATTAATTTTGGCCAAATTTATTGGACTTAAGTAGTTAGTAACTGCTTACTTCGACTTCCTTTAGTGATACATTTCAAAATGGATACGTTTTTAATAAGGCAGCTCATAGTGTGCCAATTTGTTTAAAGGAAGCTGTATGTTAGTTTATTGTTTCGCGAAAAAATTATGAAAACTCGGTTTTTCATTATTTTTATAACAAAAGTGAGAGTGTATACAAAAAAAAACAAATTCTTGAAAATCAATTTCTTCAATTCTTTTCCGCGCTAAAGAAATTCGGTTGTTCAAAGTAATTGATCAAATGTATATCAACGAATAAAGACAAGCTACAAAAACATAATAAATACCGACTAATAAACAGCACAAAAAAGCTTGATTTTAAAGTCGTTAACCCAGGCTTAAAAAAGTGGAATAAGAGGTCCTATCAAATTAATACAAAAAATGTTGGCAGACAAGTTGTTATTATTCTAATTCGCTAAATAGTAAGCCAAAAAATGCATGGCTGAGCGTTAGTTTCCTTGCCCTGGGGTAATTAGTTACTTATAAGCCTTTTTGATTTTTTCGGTTACAAAAGGTTTTTGAAATGATAATTCATTAGTTTTAGTTACAGTTTATTTAAGGCAAGTCAATTTTCAGCTTAAGAAATATCTTGAAGAACGAAAGCTTCTAAATGACCGGCAGTATGGCTTTTGTAGTATAGGTTTATCTAACCGAACAGTGGAACAAATCTTTACATCGTTATGGAGAAAGTAAGATTATTGCACTTGATGGTTCAAATGCATTTGATAGAGTTTGGCATCAAGCTCTATTATCAAAAATGCGTGCATTTGGTATTGATGCATCTCTTCTTTGTTGGGTTATATTATACCTTTCGAACCGGTCGATTCAAGTAGTGTTGGGTGGGTTGAAATTTGATATTCTGATATCTGATAAATAAACGCTGGTGTGCCCCAGGGCTCGGTTTTGTCTCCAACACTCCCACTTCCTAATTTTTATAAATAATCTATTGTCTGAGACTTCTTACCCACTAAATTGTTTTGCTGATGACAGAACCCTCAGGATTTTTTACTAGTTTTTATATCATCATCTTTGTTTCACAAAGCTTTCAATTCTAGGTATATGCATCACAAACGTCTTGTTGTGGAGTGATCACATATTATTCGATATTGCCAAAAACGCTGCTAAGTGTTTAGGTTTTCTCCGACGATGCAAAAAGTATTGTACCGCTTCCGATTTGGCTATACTTTATAAAGCCTTTATTCGTGCGAAACTCGAGTACAATTCTCATATCTGGGCAGGTACTCCAATAAGTCGCTTCAGTCTCTTGGACATAATTCAAAAGAGAGAGCTGTAAGCTTTTGTATTTTTAGAACACCATCGTAAGGTTTCATGTCTGTCATTATTTTATCGCTACTTCCATAAGCAATGCTCTAATAAAATAGCCAGTTGCAATCCTCCCCTCAAAGAATTCAACCGCCATACCTGTTCATCTAGGAATGCTCATCAGTTCACCCTTGAGTACAATTTCGGAAGTACTGTAAAGTACAGAGATTCTTTCTTTAAGCGCACTTCACGAATGTGGAATGCTTAACGAGACTCAATATTTCCACTCATTAAAATTCGCTGACATTCAAAACCAATGCGCATCAGTATCTCCTTTCTAATTTTATCCTCCCTTCCTTATGGCTAGCACTGTGCATAATCATTATAAGGGTATTCATATTCCCTTGAGTGCGCGCACAATATAAAACAAAAAAAATGTAAGACTAACTTATGAGGTTTTTTAGAGACTGTGGAAAATACTGATATTGGAAAGAACGTATTAAAGATTTAGAAAACCGACACATTTTTTTGGACAGTAAAACAAATTGGAAAGAACGTATTAAAGATTTAGAAAACCGACACATTTTTTTTTTTGGACAGTAAAACAAATGCATGTAGTACCCGTGGCATGATGGTTAGTGCGTTGGACTGTCATGCGAGAGGTCTTGGGTTCGATCCCTGCCTGTGCCACCTTAATTAAAAAAAAAAAAAAACGGGTACTGCCTCTTGCGAGGAATTGACAAATTCTCCAAGAGTAATGCTTGTCATGAAAAAGTGCTTTCTGAAATTAGCCGTTCGGATTCGGCATTAAACTGTAGGTCCCCTCCATCCCTGACAACAGTACTCGCACACAGGAATGGTTGAGAGTTGTAAGTCACTAGGCCCTGGTTCTCTACGGACTGTTGCGCCACCTAATTTATTTATTTTTAAAACAAATGCATGCTTCCCATTGTAAGTTATTGTAAAAGGACCAATTTGTTAAATTGATAATTTTGCCATTTTTCTATTTGTTAAGGTATTTAGGGTTCAAATTAATGGTTTTTTAGAGAGATAAGTGTCATGTGTACATGCGTTTAAACACTCGTTATACCATTTTATCGTCGGCCATATCTTCAAATAAATAATTGTAGTTTAAAACAAAACAGTTGGTAATTCTTTTCTATTGCAATTTAAAAAAGTGAACAGTTCGGGTGACCCCAAATATCTCAAAAACCAATAATATTTTGATGCCACCACAATGTAATGAATAAAAAAAAACCTAGTGTTATCAGAGCCCCCGTAGACTACAGACTTTTTATCGGCCGATAGTTTGGTCGGCTTCTTAATCAGTATGGAGAGGAATGCATATGCGCACACTACAGCGATTCAGTATCGGCCGATAAAAAAGTTTGATGGGCTACCCGATTACATTCAAACTAACCTGTCGGCCAACTATCGGCCGACTGTTTAATCAGTATTGGCGCATACACGCCTGCGCATTCATGACGATTGTTTAGTCGGCAAAAGTTCAGTTCGCTCTGTGATTTGGTGTCACCCAAATCTTAATTCTTTTTTAAATTTTATAAAATGTTAGTCAAATGAAAAACAAAATAAAGGAAAAAAAAACATTTAATTTTAATGTATTTCCACAAAATATCAAACTATAAGTAACACTACTGCCTTATATTATATGGGAGTGCTCTATAACAAATCAATTTAAGCTTCAGAATAAACGGAAAAGATATATTAATAGCAATAAACATAAAATGATTCCATTTACTTTAATGAAAGTAATTACATAGCTATAGCTATATTTTCAATTGTAATAATCGGAAAAGTAAAATCAACTTAGAATAACCTTCCCCCTCTTCCAAAAAAAAGGAACAAAACATAAAATTACCCCCTTGGCCATGTTACGTTTATGTTGTGTGCCTCAAGCTACAACGTCAAATAAAATGACACACACAAAAGAAAAACAATTCCTACAACAAACTATCAACTTAATAAAACTTTAACTCTATAACTCATTTTACAGCTATGGCCAAAATAATAGGAACAATACGTAATTTTTGAAAATTGCATATGTCTTTCGAAATTGTATAAGGCAGCTAATATAAAATGCAACCAATTAATATTTATATAAAATACTAGCGGCCCGTCCCGGCTTCGCACGGGTAGACATAAAAAGGTACAGATATTTAAGTTATAAACATGCTAATTAAAACGACAATGAATCACTGAATTAGAAAACATTTTTTTGTCCTATCATTGATACTCTTCGCAGCGTATGCGATGAAAGACATTTTATGGCTAATTTTTGTACACCTTCGGTTGGTTTTAATAAGAATTTCTAGAGATTTCTATAGTAATCTAGTACCAAATATAGCCTATGCTACTCAGTAATAATGTAGCTTTCTAATGAAAAAAGAATTATTAAATTCGGTCCATTACTTTTTGAGTTAATTCGTTACATACAAAAATACAAATCTTTCCTCTTTATAATATTAATGTATATAACATCTTAAACAATGCGTCTATGTTGATTATTCCCATCGAACGTTAACTTTTTGTCATTACGAATCATCATACATTACTGACAATTCAGTCCCATCGACGACTCTGCTTTTCATTTTACTCACTCTTTTTCTCTGTAAAACAACTACAACGATTTCGGTGCAAAGCGAATGTGGATAAATGTGAAACAAATCAAAACAAAAATATAATATGATTGCGGTAACAGGGTTCATCAGTTCATATTTATAGAAAAACTGTCGGATCCAATGTAAAACATTCCAAAATCAACAACTACTAATAAATTAAAAATTAATTAAAAAAACATTGTCCAGCGGACAAAATTGTGAATCTAAACCATTCTCAGATGCCCTTGAACACACACAAAAAATTTCATCAAAATCGGTCCAGTCGTTTAAGAGAAGTTCAGTGACATACACACTCACAGAAGAATTATATACATATAATTAAGATTAAGATTTCCCTATTGGTTTTTAATTTGTGATATAAGAAAAGTAACTTTGTTCGTCAAGATTTTGGAGTCCATTTGATGGTGGCTTCATACAAGTCTGGCCACAAATATAGCAACACTAGATTAAAATTTCAAAAATAATACATTTCAATAGATAATATTTGATATTAAGTTGAAACATTCTTATTTTAATTTAATTAAATCTATTCCATTCATAGAGCCAACTAATTACTGGCATTTTTCTTGAGGAGTTGAGTATCGTATTTCAATTACAATTCTCTAAAGATTAGATCGTTAGAAGACTTACATTTATGTCTCCTCAATCTTGATTTCAGTGGAATGATTCTCAATAAAACCCAGTTTAGTTGTTGAGAATATAAGACGTAAACAAATTTAGTTTAACAGAAATATTGGAAACGCTTGAGAACAAATAATAGTATCGCTCTTAAAATTACAAGCAGGCATTTTTATTCTGAATTCAATTTTATTTCCTTTAAGGCCATCTCTTGATTTCTCCTATGACGCATTGGCTTACTTCACTTACAAATTTGAAGCGTCTTTTGATAATTTGTGTATGACTTAGGAAATCCGGAATTTCGAATTCTTCTTGTTCTACTATAGCAATGAAAGCTTTTCATCTGACAAATCTTGGAAAACAGGTGGTAAAGTTATTTCACACTCATTGTTGCGTCAAATTTTATATTTGGTAGTTTAACTATTCGGTTCTATGTATTCTTTTGTCTGGCCTTAAACATCCGGCTGGGATCAAGTTCTCTGACAAGAATCCTTTTGTCGAAGAGCATTGCCACTAAAAGGTTAACGGTTTGTTTTTTAACAGAAAACCAAACTGGTGCGTACACTTTCACTAGAACTTTAAGATTCTCAGATGGACAACTAGAACCCACATAAAGTCTTAGTACTCCATAAGCAGTTGTGACCAGGGGCGTCTTTAGACTTTTGGGGACCCTGGGCCCAATAGGATTTGGGGGCCAAAAAAAGCAGGCATAATATATTTTTTTTAAAACTCTTTAGGTTAAAAAATCATTTCAAAATTAATTTTACTTTTTAAAAAGACCTAAAAAAAAAACGTAAAACAGATATTTTTTTATAGTTTTATAATTTTTTTCAATTCACCTTCAATAGTTGAAATATGTTCCCGATTTCATCCACTGTAATTAGAGTGTACAATTTTCATATTGTAATAAGATCTACATTTACATCTTTATTGAATTCTTTTAAATACTGTTCGAGGTGCAAGCATTTTACCTCAAGTTCTTCTGCATTAACATCTCTATGGCTTTTTGAACACTGTTCTCAAGAATTTTGCAACTCCACTGAAGTCAAATATTGCAATCGACAAAAAAAGCCAAACAATGTATTTATTGGATCTTATTTTTAATTGCAAAGTAATAGTGTCAATAATCGGGTATTTTAGACTTTTCTTTCGCGATTAGCTGGACGGATGGTGCAGGATCATCAAAATATGTGGCACGCGAACTTCGTACTATTTTTCGTTGCAATAAGTTTTTATAATTAGCATCCGGATTCTGAATTTTGGCACACGCTTACAATTTATCAAAATTCTCCCTTATATCATTTATGAAAGAACAAAGCGAATTGGCGCTTCGCTTTTTGTGTCTGGAGCTTGCTCTGGATCTCCAGAGATAGATGTCAAAGCTTCAGTAATTTGCTTATAACCATAATGGAGCGCGTTTACTCCATCAGCTCGTGCAGACCATCTTGTTTCAGAAATTCTTTTAAGAACTCTATGTGAACCTAAACATACATTCAATTTATTCCAGCGATGGGTAGAAGCAGAAAAAAAGTTGTTTATTTTTTAAACCACTTGAAAGAAACTTGTTGCCTCCAGCCAGCCGCATGAAAGCCTACTAAGTTAAGAGAATGTGCTGCACAAGGTACAAAGGTAGCAAATTCGCACTTCTCCTTTAATCTTGCTTGCAAACCAGAATAATTTCCCGACATATAAGACGCATGATCATAGCTTTCTCCTCTACAATCCTCTATTGAAATATCATGATTTTCCAGAAATGTCAAGATTGTGTCAGACAAATATTCAGATTTATGCTCTTGAATAGGTATACATTTTAAGAACCTTTCGACCGGAACACAATTTTTAACATACCGAATTACAAAAGTCAACTGGTCGATATGAGAAAGGTCAGGTATACTGTCAACACTTATAGGGAAAAATATTTTGCCGATCTAATTTCACCCAAAATTTTCTTTAGGACTTGTTTTCCCATTATATCAATAAATTCGTTGCAAATATTTGCTGATAAATAGGAAGTGTATCCCTTCCCTGAGTTTCCGGAACGGAGAGTAAAATGAAACTTGTTTTTCTGTTACTGTCTACTAACCTTATTTCGTTTTCTATATAATTCTTGTATAGATTCATTAATTTTGAGTTGGTGGATTTGGGGGCCAAATAATTGCGGGGCCCTGGGCCCTGGCCCACCGGGCCCATGCCTAAAGACGCCACTGGTTGTGACCCATCTTGAATGCGCTATTTTGCCATGCTGTCGATTTGCAAATCTGGGTGAGCTGTAACCTGATTTGATTGCTCAATTGGTCAATATCAGGTACATTTCCGATAATATACGAAAATTGAACAACATCGGTGTTTTCACAATCAGTTATACCCTTACCAATCCGGCCAGGATAATCACGAGGTCCCGAAGTAGATCCATCTAAGTTGGAGAAAAGATGTCTTAATGGCAATTCGTTAGCATGAAGTAAACATATTGCCCACTGTAATTGTCGAATTCCATTTCCTTGTTACGAATTACTCTTCCTTTCCAACCCGTAATGGTGGCAGTACCATTACGTCCATTGCATAAAATAGTTTGTAAATCAAATCCCTTATCCTTAACAAAATTCATAATTAAATTGCATATTTCCTTACCTGTACGTCGGAGTTACGTGACCCTGGAATATTAATTGTGGTTCTTTAAGAATCGAAATATGCTCTTCTAGAACCTGTTTTTGATAATGAAGCCCACGTTTTTCTTTCGAAATAAGGGCTTTATCTTTTCTTCCACAGAAATATAGAAAGACTTCGGTCTAAGATACCATCCTATTGATTTGATGAACTGTTTCTTGGTTTCAACAAGGCCCGATTTATTTTGTTCTTATCAATAACAAGAGTGGTATTATAGGTTTTTAGAATTCCAATGTCTTGGAGAACTGACGCAGTAGGCACTTCTGCAACATATCGGGCAGAAAGACAAACTCTTGCTACCGATGGTAGAGCAAGTAAATTACGCTTACCTGATGATGCTGAGGGCTCTGATATAGTGGCTGTCTCGAATGGTTTCACTGGATTGTTTCTTCTATAGATTCTACTGACTTGTTAAGACAGAAGAGGAAACCCTTTGATAATTTAGTGTAATATGCTCTTTTCACTTTTGAATTCTTAAAGTTTCAACTTTGTCAACAATACCGATCACCATGTTTCTAACTTCTTTGCTCCATTAAAAGTGATTTTTCATTAACAGGTACTTTAATAAAAAAATATTGAAAATATTAGAGTTCCAAAAGTACCCTTGAACTTGTTCTTCCTATTTTTGACATAATATACTCATCAAAACGCAACTTTTAAGGAGTCTTTCGTTAAGATACTGCAAAAAAAAATGTTTGACGGGACACCCTTACGAAGACCCAGTAACCCTTAAGCGTTATGATTTCAGTTCCAAGTTTGATGATTGCTTTGGCAAGCTTGGGGTTGAATACTCTTTACATTGGATGACGATCAATAAGTTTTGCAATGCATTCTAAATATATTAAAACTTGTTTCAACACTTGAGTGTGCGCATTTCACCCCCTTTACGCCTAAATGGTTTTCGTAGTTATTTTTGCAAAATTATGTGTTTTTGCAACTTCACCTTCTATAGAGGATCCTGCAGGATTAGAAGAACGGTTCTAGAGCTAACTTGTGTGTAAAAATCTCGTAGCAATTTTTTGACATACATAAATTAGCTTGAAATAGGTATTGTCATCAAAGTTCCTCTGTTTCTAAAAGTTGTTTTCTTGATTTCTTTTCCATTTGTATGACATATAGTAACATCCTTGCAGAACTTCAAGTCTGGATATACATCTCTATTGTGTAGTTATAAAATTACTTCAATATTTTTCTTAGTGCAGTATTTCGCTGCAAATATTTGCTTAACATAATCTCTAAATCAATCCACGACTCAAAATCCTACTAAAAGTTTGACGTTCTTAACCAAACAAAAGTATTGCATGAGATTTTTCTTCGAGTGTTCGTGTTATTTTGACCAGCTAATCTAAGTTTACTGTGTGGCGCATGTTGTTTGTGTAATTAAATAGTTTGACAACCGTTAAAACCTATAGCTTGCATGAAGCGTTAGCTTAATGCTTAAGTGAAAAAACCATCAAACTTAAAATTAAGAAATGTTTCAATTATTTTGGTCATAACTGTAGATATATAGAATACGTGGATAGTAACTAGAGACACATAGATATAATACTTATATACAAAACAATTGTTACACATTTTCAAATAATGTTCGAATACTTGGTTGGTTGGTTGGTTTGTTGTTTAATAAATGTTTTGTATTTACCTTTATACTCATACCTACCATCAACATCAAACTCTATAGGTACCGTTGTATACTGACGATATGGTGGAAACTGTGTTGCTTTTCTCCCTTAAATTTCCAATAACATTTTATTGCTGAAACTCGCCCCGAGGTTCTATCCTTTCCAATTACAAACGGTACAATTCCCGAATAACGAACATTATCGATACTCTAGCTGTGTTCTATACTAAACGAGTATATATTCGATGATGGTACTACATTGTGCTTTGTCGAATTTCGATGTCGATTTCAATTGACTTCTCTTTCTATTTTCCCTTTGGCTGCTTCGAAAACTAATAAGAGCCAGTCAAAGTGTTTGCATTCGAGTCAGCCTTGGAGCATATCTCTGCACAAAAGCATACTATTTGAGCTGCTTTTGCTCCTGCTCCAGCTTCTGCTCCTGCTCTTGCTCCTGCTGCTACTATGACTATATGACGATAAGTTGAATTCCTTGAAGCATCTTTTTATTTTTATTTATTTTTTTTTGTTGTCGAAAACCCACAAAATAATACGTACCTAACCTCTATACCTTCCTATACTTTTCGTTTCGCATTTTCTTAATAAAACTCTTGACTTTTCTGTTTACAAACAAATACGGTTTTGTCTTATGAACCTGTGAGCTTACACGTACCGTACATAGGTAAATTTGAAGTGGGAAGTAGTACTCAGTGTAGCAACATCTAGAAATGGTATGGTAAAGTTTATCTTATTTTCGTTTATAGGTAGATCACACCTTTTCAGGAATTTGGTGTTTTGTTTGTTCAGTTACAAGAAACAAAAATACTCTGATTCGCTGCAAGTCATAATATTGAACATCTTGATATTTTCCTCGAAACAGGGAAAAGGTTTTCTTGTACCCTAACTGCTAACTGCGACTCATTTATACCCGACGGTATTTTCCAACTTTTTGGATCTTTGAAAAGTATGGTGGTTTATTTTAGTCTTTTCTTAACTATCATTTGGAATTATAGACTAAGGAATATTGACACTCATAAGAGGGAGTCCTTGTTAACCATGTCACTTACTTACGACACAAGCAACCCCCTTCCCCTCTTATGGAAAAAAAATTCTGAGAGCTAGTCAAATAGTTTGATAATTATTTTCGATATAATTTTTATTTTGTGTCCGGATATTTGTATTCTGTAAACTGTATTTCGAAATACAATAAATTATAAATTTTGCTATATAGGCATATCCACAGAATCTTTCATTTTCAACAATGGAAAAAAAAAATTATTTTGAGGCACATCTATAAACAAACATTTTCTTGATTTTTTATCATCTAAATAACAAGAAAATACTTGTGTGATTCATTTTGAAACATTGTTAATATCCGTCACGTAATATCCGGTACGTTAGATTAATGAAAAGCATTCAATGAAAAACCCTAATTTCATAGTAAATTTTGATTTTGTACTATCGTACAAACTTTGAAATTTCAAAATTTAGATCAACAGCTTTTTTTTACTATCGATTATTCGTAAAATTATCATTCACAATCATTTATTTTGCTGTAAGATCTTACCGATAGGTGTGCCACTAAAAAAATCACATATCAAATTTTATACCAATCACGTTTTCAATTTTAAACTTTAAAATGGCATTATTTTTTTTAAAATAGAGGCACATTATCCAATTAAATTTTAACTGATTTATTGATTGATAGAGAATAATTTAAGCCTATAAAATACTACCAGAATCGATCGTTGAGAAAGTTATATAGAGAAAAAGATCAGATTTTAATATTTGCTAATTTAATTGCTTTGTACTATTTTTTAAATGGTAGCACACCTTTCTTTCGAGGTTTTTCTATCAGTGTATATTATAATTAATTATATAGATATTAATGATGTTAAGTTATTTCAAAGGTCGTTGAAATGTTTTTTGTTTATAAAACTTAATAAATTTGCATCTGGTACGCTTACAATTTGCAATATTTAAGCCTATTTTTTATTAATTTTAATTAAAAATTTGTATCCAATCAAGTCACAAGTAGGTTACATAGTTGAAATAAGTCATGGTACGAAAATCTATCCACTTAGAAAGTGCCAATTTCATTTTTAAGGCTTAATATACAGTGGTAACATGAAAGTTGAAAATACTGTGGATATAGCATTTTGAGCTACAGCATTTTTTGAACCAATTAATATGACCCATACAGTATTACGACCGAAGCCGTTTCATACATATATGAAACAGAACAGTGTACAATGTCTTAAGCCAGAGTAAGTTTAAAATTTAACTATTCTCAAAAATGCATGTTTTAAATGAAATGACATTTTTGACGAACATATTTAAGACAACTTAATTTCTCGTGTCCATTTTTTAGTTATTTACTTACTTACTTAAGATGGCGCTACAGTCTTTGACGGACCTGGACCTCAACCTACATACGTCCCCATTGCCCTATAAAGCTCTTCCCTATATTTGCTGTCATACGATGCTTTAAATTGATAAAGAGATGGTGGGTATAATTTTGAAGTTCCTGAGTTTTTTCCGAGATCTGCCGTAATGTGAATATTTGGTCAATGGTCCTAGTCTGAAGCCACACTGATAAGGACCTATCAGGTTGTTCACGAACGGCTTCAGAAGTTCACATAATACGGCAGAAAGGATCTTATATGCGATGTTTGGGGGTCTGATGACCCTGTAGTTGGCGCAATTCAGAGGATCTACTTTCTTGAGTATTGGACAAACTATGCTGAGATTCCACCCATCGTGCATGCATGAGTTAGTGCATGCTCCCTACCAAATCATCGCCTGCTGCTTTGAATAATTCGGCAGCGATGCCGTCAGCTTCAGCAGCTTTTGTTGGACTTCAGTTTCGATATAGTATCTTCCCTTCGTCGAGGTTGGGTAGGCGGAATTGTGTTTCTGCGTGTCGCCTAGGTTAAGTGGTTCTATCTCCCATACAGCGGAGTTCAATTCGTCATCGCTGTTATATAATTTGGAGAAGTGGTCTTTCCATATTCTCAGCATGGCTTCGGTTCGTGGCTAGTAACTATGGGAAATCCTCGATCGGGCGCTTTTCATGCTCCCTTTTTCCCATCTAAGAAGCCAGTGTTCCTCCTCTGCTTGTACAACTCGCGAGCCACTGTGGTCCTCCTGTGTAGCGCAGTTATGTGTGCTTGTTGCTTAGCTGCGTGCTATTGCAAGAGTTCGTGGTAAAACCATGGGTTGCGTTGTGGTGGCCGTGTGAAACCGAGAACTTCACTACCAATGCTTAAAGTAGGTAGCATGGTGGTTGTTAGAGACTCCATTTGATGAATATGTCTTTGGTGTCTTCATCTTTCTCCTCTGTTGGGGAATGCGCGTATATGAGGCTTATGTTGCCAAATTTAGACTTGATTCGGATTGTCGTGATGCGCTCGCTCACACTTCTCGATAGCAATTGCCGTAGTATAAATCGCAGTTTTTTAGTTTGCACTTGCCCGGTCCATCCTATCACACTTCTTGAATGGCGGTTATATGTGGCTTTCAGCAGTTAATTGCTTCCGCTAACTGTTCGGTTAAGTACCCGTAGTGTGATGGTTAGTGCGTTGGACTGTCATGCAAGGGGTCTTGGGTTCAATCCCTGCCTGTGCCACCTAACTTTTTTCACGGGTACTGCCTCTTGCGAGGAATTGACAAATCCTCCAAGAGTAATTCTTGTCACGAAAAGTGCTTTCTCAAATTAGCCGTTCGGATTCGGCATATAAACAGTAGGTCCCTTCCATCTCTGACAACATTACTCGCACACAGGAATGGTTGAGAGTTGTAAGTCACTAGGCCCTGTTTCTTCATGGACTGTTGCGCCACCAAATTTATTTATTTTTATAACTGTTCGGTTGCACGTGGTCCATTAAGGGACCTAACATTAGTAGTTCGTAAGTTCGTTGTCCTTATTCCGTTTGCTTGGTTCGGTTCGTCATCATGTAAATCCGTCCGTATCCGAGGATTGTTGGTGCTTCGCAACTAGAATATGTTTACGTGGTCAGAATGTCATCCTGAAGGCACAACCACTAACCTGGAGCGTCATATCCTTAGTATAACTCCAAGAACGGGGAGATCGGATAAACAGCTCCTAACAAGGTCCTGGGCTCCGAATAAGTCGTAGAAGCCCTATAAGGTGTTCACTAAATGGTTTAACCTAGCTGAAACTGTAAATGCCAATGGTGATTCCATCTTGGAAATTACTTCACCGCCGTCTGGATAAGGAGAGGTAGCTTAGTGGAAAAACCTCTCCCCCCTTTCTCGTTTGCTGCCTCCCACAAACGTTCGACTATGGTTAGAATCAATCTCCAGTAGAGGTACTAGGCACCAGATGTTTCGTTCGTATGTCCGTACGAAGTAGTAGAGATATTGACTTCAAATAAATTTTGTTATACAGATAATAATGCAGAAAGGACTACCATAGCCATTTAAAAAAAAGGTGAAAACTTTGGTTAACCCAAAATATCTCACGAACCAATACCGCTAGAGAATTGAAAAATTAATTTTATTTTATAAAAAATATTGTTTTGAACATTCGGACAAAAATCGAATTATCAGTTTTTTTTATAAAAAATAAAAACCTAAAAAAAAATATTAAATGTTTATAAAAACTGATTTTAGACTTAAATATCTTTTCAAAAATTTGAAATATTGGCTTTAAACTAATTTTATCTTTTAATATTGTTGTCAACATTCAGTAAAATTTTGAGAAAAATCGAATTGACAGTTTTCTTAAAAAAAATAAAAACCTAAAAAAAACAATACTAAAACTTTTTAAAAATTTGCTTTCGACTCAAATATCTTTTCGAAAATTGAAATTTTTGGCTTCAAACTAATTTTTTCTCCAAAAAAATCTTAAATCTTCTTTTAAGAAACGCTACTAAAATTGGTAAAAATTGGTTTAGACTAAAAATTTCGTTAACAAAAATAGATTTTGAAATTAAACTATTTCATTATATGCCAAATATTGTTGGTAATTTTGAAATTTTTAAGAATAATTCAACTGACAACTTATTTAACAAAATACGAAAATCTACAAACCTTTTAAGCAAGACAATTCGACAGACGGGATGGGAAGTTATCAGTGTGAGTCGCATCCCAGCCTCTTTTTTTTTTTAAATGAGGGAGTTCTTAGCTCCTTTGTAATGCGAAAGAGACAGTGCCAGTATCAGAAAAAAAAGGTTTTGAAAGGAGGTTTCGTTGCAGGGAAAACACATTGTTTAAACATTTCGCATATTGGAGTAGTACGACAAAAAAGCTCTCTGTACTTCAAAGGTACAGTCGAAGTTGGGATCGAGAGTTTATTGATGAGCTTTCATGGAGGCGCGAGTCTAACAGTGGAATCGTTAAATGGCACAAATGAAGAAGTCTATTTCACAGAGGAGTTATTCGTTAAAATATCGGTAAAAAAAGGTTGGACAGGGACATTAGGTGTATGTTCAATTGTCGTAAATGAATCAACGATGTAAGTGTCTTCAATCATTTTGGACTCTCTTCTTTGAATACTCTCCAAGAGCTCTTAGTTAGTTACTTAGGCAGATATATATTTAAACTTTGGACAAATACATACAACTTAAATAAATAATAATAGCCAGGGTAAAACAAATACTCAACTAATTATCAATTGTCAAGATATAATCGTTGTTCTTAATTTAACACCAGAAATACCCAAAACTTATTAAGTAAACGACCGACTGGAGAAAACCCAAGAGACCGAGACCTATTCGGGAGCTGTACGATACCGATATATTGCTTATATTTTTGGATTTCCACGAGACCGAGATGAAACAAAACTATACTTAGAGTCTTGTCTTGTCTCATCTATTTTCCACCCCTTTATAATGAACTGTTAACCACTGTTTTGATATCCATATTATAATTCGTCCATTACCGACCTTTTCCAAAACAACAGGTGAAATATTTAAATTTTTAAGTCGAAGAATTAGATTTAAAATAACATTTTGTTTAGGTTCCACGCCCAAGCGAGACCAATACGACACTTTTCCAATTGCCGACTTGTGCTAATTTTGGAAAAAAAAAATAAAAAAAAAAAGTTAATCCCAACTCAACAAAGAAACAAGCTCTTACCTCAAGGCCCATTTTACGCCTCTGTTCATTCTAAATGTAGATAAACGTATTTTCGGCCTCTTTTATAAGTGTTTAGCCAACTGAGAGTTTATTTGATGGTTCGATGGTAATTTTGTTAAAAAAAGAAAAAAAAGTTATCTTTAATTTTACCAAACAAGTAAGTCTAAGTATGGTATATGAGTCGTCCTTGTACCCTGTGTTTATCCGGATGATTTGAATATGTCGTCAAAACCATCCGAGCAGGAGATACCATCATCATTGATTTGATTCATGTGTCTTCTGTGTCCTATTCCTACATAGTCATCCTATATATTTCCTAAGCCGATTCAAATAGACTCGTCTCGTGCGTCGGTCGTGGAGAGAGGTTCTTCTTTATCCCAAAAACCTTAATTCGTCGATATTTTTGGATTTGCGTTATTTTTATAGGGTTGGGAATATTGGTACGAATGTATAGATACTTTTAGAGAGACTGGTAGTCTATTACTAAATTGTGAATACATCAAGCGAGAACCTTATTCAGGATCCGTGAATTGCAAACAAATTGAACAAAATGGTTTCCTGATTATTCTCAGCTTTGTGCATGAGCAACTTTTCTTTTCTTGGTTTTCTATGTATGTATGTATATAAACCTACAATCTACATACATACCTCATCTTCTATATAACGTGAAAAGAAATGGTTAAGAGTCTGCACTAACCCAATTGCTAGCCAGAGTGGAAAATTTAATGGAAACGAATTCATGACCCGGACATAATATGGGAGGTGGTTATTCAGAAATGAAGTATAATACTTAAAAGGAATTCTGTAAGAGAGTGAATGTTTTCTTGTTTCATTTTTGTATTTTTGTATTTTTAGTTTCCTTTTTTTTATTTTTGTTGTACCATCATCACTACATCACTACACCACTATATCAACTCTCTCATACTTATAAGGTTTTTATTTTTTGATAGAAAATGGAAAGATATCCTTAGGGATGAGCACTACATTTTTCTATGTTATGAAGTTTTTCTTTTTGTTTTTGTTTTTATTTATTTCAAAACGCACGATGAGATTTACTTTAATTGTAAAACTAAGAAACTGTAACAAACCTCAGTTGTTTTGTTAATGAAGTCTGCAGAAATGTTTATTTTTGTTTGTTTTGTTGTAAACTGGGCATTCTAAAAAGTATATTTTAAATATAAAAAGATATACATACATCTAAACTTTCAGGAATAAGAAAAACAAAATATTAAGTTGAAATGCGTTTTAACGGAAGAATAACTTCTGGTAAAAATGCTTACTTCCACTTTAATCTTAGATTGTATGCAATAAAATTTTTAAAAAATAGTTAAAATTGCATTAAGTGAAAATATGTGTAGGTATGTATGTATGTATACTTGGTGCGTTTTTCTAGCTTCCGTTGTGTAATTTTCCATTTGTTATAAATATGGTAAATGTTGGTTTAAAAGAAATAAAGTAATTTGTAAAGGGTGTTTCGAAATTAACTCAAGATCTAATTAAATGCGTTTGTAAGGTTCGTTGAAAAGTGTCAACATTCCTAATAGAAAACAAAACATTTCCTGAATATCCCGAAACGATATAAGTGGCGTAACACTCTTTTTATCAATTTTAAGTTTTGAATTTAAAATGGAAAAAGAGGCTGGGATGCGACCCACACTGATTACTTCCCATCCCGTCTGCTAATTTGTCTTGCTTAAAAGGTTTGTAGGTTTTCGTGTTTTGTTAAAAAAGTTGTCAGTTGAATTATTCTTAAAACATTAAAAATTACGAACAATATTTTGTATGTAATGAAATAATTTGATTTTAAAATATATTTTTGCTAACGAGATTTTTAGTCGAAAACCAAATTTTAGTAGCATTTCTTAAAAATTTGTATTTCTTATACATATAAACAAATACAAATTGGATGAATCAAACCAATTCGAAGTCAATATCTTCTATTGTTCACGAAAGAACGGAACATACATTTTTACCAAATTTGAGTAGGTACTATTTTTTTAGATTTTATTTTTTATGAAAAAACGGACTGTTGGATTTTTATAAAAAATTTGCTGATTGTCAAAAACAAAATTTTCTGTGAGAAAAAATTAGTTGTATTTTTTTAATTTTTGAAAAGATATTTGAGTCGAAAGTAAATTTTTACCAAGTTTTAGTATTGTTTTCTTAGGTTTTTATTTTTCGTAAAAAACCTGTTCGATTTTTCTCAAAAATGTATCGAACATTGAAAGCATTACTTTCTATATATGAAGCCTATTTCTCAAATTTTTTGAAAGATATTTGAGTCAAAATCAATTTTCACGGATTTTAGTAATGCTTTCGTTAGGTTTTAATTTTTTTGTAAAAAAAAAACTGTCAATTCGATTTTTCTCAAAATTTTTCCGAATGTTGACAACAAAATTTCTTGTAATATGAAGTTAGTTGGAAGCCATAATCTTAAATTTTTTAAAAGATTTTTGAGTCGAAAATCTATTTTTACAAACCTTAAGTTTTTTTTTATAGAAAAAACTGTCCATTCGATTTTTTTTTTAATTTTACCAGATGTTAAGAACGTTATTCTTCGTTGCACAAAATTACTTTGGAGGTAAAATAATTTTTTGTTCATAAAATTTCCGAGGTGACAAATATTTTTTTTTGATTAATAAAAAAAAAGTTAATTGAAATTTTTTCCAAAAATATGTTTGTTTGGTTTCGCGTTACTATACATAATTTAAAATTCAATTCAATTCTCTAGCATTATTGGTTCGTGAGATATTTTGTGTTGGCCAAAGTTTTCACCTTCTTTTAAATTGCTATGGTAAAAAACTACATACTCAATTTTTTTGAGAAACCTTTCTGCATTTTTCGGCATTATTATCTGTATTATAAAGTTTATTTGAAGTCGATATCTCTACTGGTTCTTGAGCTATGGCCGACGAAAAAACTTCCCGAACGTACCTACACACGCACGCACAGACATTTATGTCTAAATTTTTTTTTATTTCGACTATAGGGACCTTGAAACGTCGAAAAATATCAAGATTTTCAATTCGACAAATCGGACCGATTACAACAACGATTGCGGAACTTTTTTTATAGACCAGAAATAGTGTAACCCTATTAAGTCACTTTTGGACTAGAAAATTTTGAAATGAAACACGTTTACGTCACATCATTTATTGACATTGTTTATAAGACAAGGACTTACACAAATTCTAAAAGGGATAAAAACTACTTATACAGGGTTATCCATTTTGCGGTTTTGAAAGTAAATGTAAATAGAACACATCTAAAATATTTCTTTTCATGATGTTTATTTTTTATTAAAAAAATTGAACGTTGACATTATGTGTGAAACACAACATCATTTAAGTAACCACCACGCGAATTGTTGCAATCATAGATTCTTTTGAGGTAATTTTCGACCACTTTTTGACACATATTTGGCGGCATCTCAGCCATAAGCTGACGATTGCTGGTTCTTAAGTATTCAAGAGCTAAGGCGCCAGTTGTAGCTATCATTGAAATCGATCCGGAAAAATGTTTGAATCGATATTTGACGGTGTTTCGATATTTGGGTGTTTCCCTTTGATTAGAAACAAAAATTATATACTGATCGATCGGAAATCACACAAAGAATTTTCTTTGAGGAAAAACAGTGTGATTGCGCATTTATTTTTCTCTAAAAATGTATTTTTCTATTTTCCGGACGGAAATTCATTTTCCTGAACAGCTGATAATTTTATGTTCAAAAGTGAAACGGATCGTTCCACTGATTTGTGTTCCCATTTCACACAATTCCAATGACAGATTTCTGTCAGTAAAAATTTTTCGGTGGATTTCAATCAGGAAATTTTTTTCAATGACAGAAATTTTTAATGATAGCTATAAACGACCTGCCAAAAAATTCTAATGTTTGTTTTCAATGATGAAAACCAATGATAGCTATAACTGGCGCCTAAAGGTTTATCTGCACAAACACGGTCTTTTGTGTAGAATCACAAAAAAAAAGTCCAGGGCCCTATTGCACCAGTTTACAAATTACAACCACAAATTTGTACTTGTAATCTACAATCACAAATTTTGTATTTGAATTTGCTTTGCACCAACTACAAATAAGTGGGATCACATATTTGTGATGAGAGTTACAAATTGTACAGTAAACCTACAATTAACCGTTGCACCATTTATGCTTGGAAGTTGTAAGTTACAAATTTAAATCAAAATTTTTTTCAACGTTGCTGCGCAACCAACTAACATCAGTGTTATCATGAATTTTCAAAATAAAAAATTTTTGGCTTCATTAATAAGGGACAGGAAAGATGTCCTATTTGGAAAATTTTCCGATCAACTTACCCACGAGAAGAAAATTAACGAGTGGAAGGTGATTTCAGATATTTTAATATCACATGGCAACGGCCTAGTCACTATCGATCACCGAAATCAAGCATCAGTGAGCGTGGTTAGTAGACAGATGGGGGACCGTCTCGAAACCTACCGCGTGCTGTTGTCATGTGTTCTTTCTGTCTGTTATTCTTTCTCTTCTGTCCTTCTGTCTTGTATTAATGTCTTGTGTTGTTATCACCTTACATAGTCTAGTCGCTCAAGGTGCTGTGTTCTCTACGCTGTACATTTATGTGCTGAGTAGTATGTAATGTAATGTAATGTAATATCACAGGGTATACTGAATAAAGAAAAAGATTGGAAACATTTAAGAAATGTTATTTGGCAAAACATGAAGCGCGGAAACACGGTATAACTTTTTGTTCTAGAATTATGCATAGGTACCTATACAATTCAAATAATTTTTTTGCAGGTCAAGGTCGATAATGCCAACAAAACCGGTTCCGCTGGAGGTTCAAACAGCAAATTGAATGATCTTGACCATATTATAATTATTGATATAATAAATAAAGAATCACCAATTTTGCAGGGTATAGTAGATGAGAATCCGACCCCCCCTTCTCGTTCATTTACCATCTTAGATGAAGGCAACGAATCATCTATGCAATCCATCAATGTGGGAAAAGAGCATGGTATGATAGCAAAGGAAGGAGAAAAAGAGTAGGTATTCTTTAAATGTTCGTAACGACAGGGTACATTATTTTTTCTTGATGTTTAGACAAACAAAATATTTGGCAAGATGTAGAAAGAGGCAGCAAAGGAGTCGGAAGACACGGAGATTATTGCGTTGAAGAAAAAGCTATTACAAATGGAAATTTATAATTTACAGCTTGACGCAAGAAAAAAAGAGAAGGAATTTGGTCTACCCGCTAGTTCATTGACTAAAGGAGTTGAAGCAGCTCATTCATCGCAACAGAGCAGAGTCATAGAATTTTCCGAGTTTTGAAGAGTATTATTTATAAAAAAAAAGAATATTATGATATTTATTTGTTTTTAATTCATCATCGTTATAATTTAATTTCTTAAAAAAATAAAGTTAATACAAGTAAATACTAAATATAGTTTTTTTTTATTTTTATAAATACATTAGTATGTGCGTTGCAAATTCGTTGCTATTCGTTTAACTGAAAATTGCTTAAGGCATATTTTGACGCGGACGATAAACTTTTTTTATTACAATTACATCCGCTTCCGAATTACTGCTGTCGCTACTGCTGTGCCTTCTACGCAAAGACATCTTAATTATGAATAACAAATTTGTAGAGAAATTTACACACGGTCTTTCGCCTGTAGAATTTTTTCACAAACTGACACAAATTTGTGAACCTCATTCATATTGTGCAACAGAAATTCACAATAAAGTAGATTTTTCACAATTTTGTTGATTGTGATTTACAATTACAAACTTTTTGTCGTGCAACCGAAAATCAATTTTCTTAACAATTTTGTAATTTGTGAATCACAACTACAATTTTGTAGCCTACAGAATTTTACAAAACACAAAACTTGATTTTTTACAAATTTGTGGTAAAAACGTTTGTAATTCACAAATTTGTAAGGTGGTGCAATAGGCCACAGGGGTGTCAAATTCCATGATCTTGGTATACAGTTGATATCGCCACTACGAGAAATTACGCGGCCAGGAATTGTCTCTTGCATTAAAGCCATAATCGCTCAAGCTGTGTGGCATGTGGCATTGTCTTATTAAAACCACATATTCTCCAAGTCGAATTCTATCGCATCAATTTTTCATATTCAAATAAAATTTGCATCATGAAAATGAGATATTTTGTTAAACAAAAGTTTAATGGTATGCAATTTTATCCTTGTGAAATTACATTCTCACACACCCTATGTTAATGAAACGAGTGTTTATTTTATTTTAAAATTCATTTAATTTGCCTGATTTTCATGTTGGCAATCATATTTATGACTGGATTTTCTTTTATTTCTAGCCCAAAAACTATTTTCCGCATTTTTGTAGATTATTAAAGTGAAATTAAGATGTAATTTTTTCAATTAAAAGAAAAACAAAAACAATAATATTCTTCAGAAATATTCTCAGTGGAAAAATCATAACTGAGAAAAACTCTTTACTCTGAAACAAAATTACGAGTAATTTTGAAGTATTTCTTTTTGGTTTGTTTAGTTTTAATTTTAGTGTACCTATAATTTTATTATCCTAGAAGACCCGAAAATTATCTTATACCCTTGGCATTTAAAATGTCGTTATAACCGTTCTTGGAAGTTAGCATCGGTACTAACTTAAATGCTCAATAGTGTGTGAACATTGACAATTTCACATGATGGTAACTGGTGTCCTTAAAAACCGTCATTTAAAGAAATTCAGAACTTCAAAACGTAATATTCAATCAAAAACTTAAAGTTTTAACTAGTTAACTTCTTATAGGAAGTTATTGTAATGAGTCCGATTTGTCGAATTGAAAATGTTGACATTTCTCGACGTTTCAAGGACCCTAGAGTCGAAATAAAAGATTTTTAGAGAGATATCTGTGTGTGCGTGTGTACGTACGTTCCCGACGTTCTTTTCGTCGTCCATAGCTCAAGAACCAGTAGAGATATCGACTCCAAATAAATGTTGTTATACAGATAATAATGCAGAAAGATGCAGAAAGGACTCTCAACAAAATTGAGAAGGTGTTTTTTTTTTACCACAGCAATTGGTTTACCCAAAATATCTCACGAAGCAATAACGCAAGCGAATTGAATTAAATTTTATATTATATATTATGACGTCATACCAGACTAGTATATTTTTTGAAAAATTCCAACTAACGTTTTTTTTATAAATCACAAAAACTAAAAAAATATTTGTCACCTCGAATATTTTAGGAACGAAAAATTATTTTAACTCTTACTTTCGATTGAATATGTTTTCAAAAATTAAAAATATAGGCTTCAAAAGTTCAAACTAGGTTTTCTCACAGAAAATATTGTTTTCGACATTCCGTAATTTTTTATAAAAGTCCAACAGTCAGTTTTTTTCATAAAAAAATAAAATCTACAAAAAAAAGTACGCAAATAATTTCGTAAAAATTGATGTTCGGTTTTCGATATCTCGTGAACAATAGAAGATATTAACTTTAAATTAATTTCAATCATCAAATTTATATTTGTTTATATAAGAAATAAAATTTTTTAAGAAATGCTACTAAAATTGATAAAAATTGTTTTTCGACTAAAAATCTCGTTTATACAAAATTAGATTTTGAAATCAAACTATTTCATCAAATGCAAAATATTGTTGGTAATTTTCAAAAATCTTACAGAATAATTCAACTGACAACTTTTTTAACAAAACACGAAAACCTACAAGCTTTTAAGCAAGACAAACCAACAGACGGGATGGGAAGTTATCAAATGTTTTGTGTGAGATAAATAATTTGAAGTCGATATAATTCTTTGTTTTATTAATACTCGTTTTTGTTTTTTTTTTTTTGAAGGTTTACGTGTTTTTCTAAAAAAATTTGTAGTCGAAAAATATAATTTTTACAATTTTTAGCAACTTTTTTTGAACATTTTTATTTCTTACATAAACAAATACAGATGGAATCTTTCTTAAAAAATTTAGCATTGATTTCATTCATTTTAAAGTCAATATCTTCATTTATTCACGAGATATCGAGAATCGAGCATCAATTTTTACCAATTTTGTCTAGTATTTTTTGTAGATTTTAATTTTAATAAAAAAACCTGACTGTTGGATTTTTTTTTATAAATTGTATTCGAAAACAATATTTCTTATTAAATTAATTTGAAGCCAATATTTTTAATTTTTGAAAAAATATTTGAGTCGAAAACTAATTTTTACCAAGTTTTAGCAATGGTTTTTTAAGGTTAACAATTCGATTTTCTCACAATTGTACCAGATGTCAAAATATTCTTCGCTGGATACAATTATTTTGGAGATAAAATCATTTTTTGTTCGTAAAATTTTCGAGGTGACAATTATTTTTTTTTCAGTTTTTTTTGATTTATTTAATAATATAATAATAATTTAATAATTTTAATAATTTAATTTTCTTCAAAATTTGATCAGTTTGGTATCATGTCATCTTTCTTAAAATCTTTTATTTTGTCCTTGAAACGTCGAGAAATGTAAAATTTTTTAATTCAACAAATCGGACCGATTACAATAACTTTCCATTGAAGTTAATAATTGCAATTTTAATGCTTAATGTCAAAATTATTATAATGTATTTAAAGTGAAATAAACTGAGTTTTTTGATAAAACATAGTTTTTAGAGAGAATATTAGCTTGAAAAAAGATTTTTGTTTAAATAATTAGTAAAAACGTTGAAATATACTGTGCCTGAGACTAGCATTTGTTAAATTTACATCACTGTTGCGTTGCGGCGGGCTAGAAACCTTGAAAAACCTTGAAACCGTGGTGCACAAAACACACCAATTAGATTTTTTTATTTGTGTATTAAATAGATTCTTGAAGCGTATTTGGAAGTGAATCAGTTTTCTACCAAATATAATAAGAAAGGTTATAGGTTAAAGGACATTGATAAAGTCGAGGGCTGAGTAAAATCAAAAATATTCTCATATTGTTTTTCAAAAACACGAATTCCCAAATCAACTTGAATAACACATTTTTATATCACTGCCAATCTTATGTACCTTATGTACGTTTGTCGCAGGAGCAACTTCATATGCATGGTTTTCGAATAATATTTATAATAATTCAAAAACAAACAAAATCAGTAAAAACATGTATTTCCTTAGTTATGTTTGATGAAACCAAAGCTAAATTTACTTTTTCGATCAACCAAAAGTGATTCGAAGCCGAAAATAGGAACCTATAGTAGAAAATAGAAATTGACATAAGAATAAAATGTATTTTCTCTGAAAAACAGCCACGATATCGAAATCAATCTCTAAGGATGAAGGTAAGCGTTGTGTTGTATCTTTTACATGAGTTATAGAGTAAAGGTAAGGTATATGGCCATGAACTGAAAAGAAATCAGTCATTGCCTTCAGCAATATATTCATTTGTAATTTTATTTGAACTACAACACGCATTTTGGTTTGAAATACTCGTACTTGGGTTATATCCTTGCTAACAATGCTCACGCACGACATTATTCAAACGAATCAAACAAATAGCTACATACCTACAATTCTACATATCCACATACAAACATTCATCGCTTTCAACGCACAAAAATAAAATACAAAACAAAAGCCAAATCAACCCTAAACAATATAAAACTTTTCTATATTTGTATGTACGTTTGTATTTCTATTGAATATATTGCTGGGGGTGTTGTAATAAAACATGCAAATGCAATTTATTCTCCTTTACAGTTGTTAAGTATCTCTTGATAAATTGTTGGGCAATTTTATAAGAAAAAGTGTATTGTATTTATTTACGAGTAGAGAGTCTATATGGTATACATGTAGCTTTGGCTCGTTAGAGTGGAAGTTACTACCACTTACTTGGCAACGCATGTAAGGGCATAATCAGTTGAGAGATGTTTTTAAGGATAACTTTATTACACGCAAAATATCGTACAGTGGACTTCACATAATTTGGTTAGAACAAACTAAGTGTATTGGTCTGGATGATTTATTTAATGTGTTCAAGTTTCATTTAAAAAAAGGATTTTATTTTCTAAAGGGGCTACTTTTTTAGTGCTGAGTAAACTCACTTTCTTTACTTAAAAAAAGATAATCACTCCTGCAATAAAATAATATCTCAATAAATAAATAAATAAAATAATATCTCTGAAGAATTAAAATATGACAAAGTAACTTTTGTCAAAAAAAGTAGTTTTGAGAAGTTTACATTTTCGCCTAAGACTTTGTATCTACTTTGATTTTTAAATTTTGTATCATATCTTATTTTATTTTAAATACAGAATCGTAAGTAACATAAAATAACTTACTTATACTAAAGGTGGCAATATACAGTCTTGTGTGAACTAGGGCCTCACCCAACAAACTTCTCCATCTAGTTTGGTCCCTAGCTAGATGTCTCTAGTTGCGCACTTCAATTTGGGTGAGGTCTCTTTCCATACTTGTGGGCGCCACCTGATCCGCGATCTTCCTCTACGGGATCCGAAGACTTTCTGTCCCGGAATATTGGTTTACATGTGCTCTACGTACCCCAGCCATCTCATACCACTGTACAGTACAGCCCATACAGCCCGTCGTTCTATCTTCTCCTCCACTCACCATCTATGCATGCAGGAAGCGAAGAACATTTTTTCTCGAAACGACCCAAGGTGCTCCCATCTGCTTTTGTCTTAATCGATTCTCCGGCAAAGTATAGCAGGGCAGGGATATTTAGATTAGGGTATTATATAACGACAATAAAGCCAATTTTGTTTGCAGCACAGTTTGCTGTTAATTCGATGCTGCTAATGAGGGACATGAGACATGACTCCTCCTGTACTTGAAAGCATAAACGAGTCTTTGGGACGAGTTTTCTTTCGAACTCGTATAGAGTTGCTAGAGTACTTAAAGATCTTGACAATCACAAATCCGCTAGCCAGGATAGTATCCCACTATTGTTCTGAAGAAGTGTTCTTCAACGCTGGAAAAACCACTGGGTAAGCTTTTCCATCTGTCCTATTCTACTGGTATCTTTCCGATTGGATGGAAAGCAGCATTTGTCCAGCCTGTCCCTAAAAAAGGTGAAAATCAACGCTGTCTACCGTCGCAAAAGCGTAAACCTCCCCAAATACCCCTATCCATTGGTGGTACTTGTATCGAGGACAGTGAACAGCTTTCAGTCTTAGGTATATGCATTACAAACCACTTGTTGTGGAGTGATCACATATTTGACATCGCCAAAAATGGTGCTAAGTGTTTAGGTTTTCTCCGACGATGCAAGAAGCTTTTTACCTTTTCTGATCTGGCTATAATTTATAAAGCCTATATTCATTCGAAACTCAAATACAATTCTCAAATCTGGGCAGGTGCTCCTATAACCCACTTGAGTCTCTTAGACAGAATTCAAAAGAGAGCTGTAAGCTTTTGAAACTTTTATTTCTTTCGAGCACCGTCGTAAGGTTTCATGTCTGTCATTATTTTATCGCTACTTCCATAAGCAATGCTCTAATGAAATAGTCAGTTGCAATCCTCCCCCCAAAGAATTCAACTTTAATACCTGTTCTTCTAGGAATGCCCAATTTCGGACGTACTGTTACTTGAGCGGCTTTGTTAGACTTCAGCTTAGATATGGTAATATCTACTTCATCTAAGTCGAGTTTGTTGGCTTTCGTATTGAATGGATCATCGTTCTGCCTGACAGCGGAATTCGGTTCGTCGTCGCCGTTATACAATCTTCAGAAGTGTTCTTTCCATGTCCTCTACTATGATGTTTCCACTTCGGTTAGAGGTTTATGTACTTGTGAATTTCATTTTACCGGCTCATAAAACTTTCGAACTTCATTTCTGCTTTTGAACCTCTCAACATCTTCGACAGCACGCTCTCACTTTTTTCTTCTGAGAAGTCGGTGTTTTAATATTTTTTTTTTAAACTCTAAAAACAAAACGTTACACATTTTTGATCATCAAATAAATATTATTAAAGCAATACAATATTTTAATCAGTTCATTAATTGCTAAGAGATTTGAACAATAAAATAACAATTAAAGAAGACTATATAGAAATAATATTTCATATTATCAAGAGTCCAAGTTAAGACCAAAAAATCAGAACAAGTTATTAAAAATCGATTTGAGAAGATTCGAATTTTTCGTTGTTTTTGGGCCCTGAAAAAATGTAGAACCAAAAATTTGAATCTGCTAAAAACCTTAGTTTCTTCAAAGTTTTATCTCAATCAATCTATTTAGATTGTAGGCTATCAAAGACACACGAAATTGCCAGACCTTTGACATTTTATCGTCTGTAATGTAATCACTGAGAAACAATTTTGTCAAAGAAAAATGGAGAACATATCATACACCTTTATTTTAATTCTTTTTAAAGTAATGAAAAATGAAAAAAACTTACCCATTTACAATTGTACTTCCATGCTGGTTTTATTTAAGCTTAAATTTTGAAATTTGTGTTTATGATATTAATAATTATTGTTTTTCCTTAAATGCTCTGGAAATTATTACAAAATAGGTACCTAATATAATTTTAATACATAATATTATTTTATATTTACATATTTCTACCGTGAAAATTTACCTTTGGAGTAAGCTAGCGCCAAAGACATGTAGCTTTGATCATTTTATGCTACTTAAGACCTTTTGTAGACATCAAAATATCGTATTATTTTCAAAAAACAGATTTTTTTACTCTCATGACAATTTTAGATCTATTTTTCTAATACATTTTGTGTTGTTTGCAGTTATTTAAAAAAGAATTTCTACACTTCTTAAAATTATAAAGCCTTTTTAATATCCATTATTAAATCTATTTTTTGATTATTATTTGCATTTTTCTGAAATCAATCAAGTTCAATGTTTTTTGTGTGTTGTTTTAATTTAATTGTCATTTATAAAAATAAATCTATAAAATAATTGTTCTCCGTTTATGAAAAATTAAAAGAGGCTACGATGCGACCCACATTGATAACATCCCGTCTATCGATTTGTGCTCCTTTAAAGTTTGTAGCTTTTCGTGTTTTGTTAAAAAAGTTGTCGGTTGAATTATTCCAAAAGATTTAAAAATTACCAACAATATTTTGCATTTGATGAAATAGTATGATTTCAAAATCTATTTTTGGAAACGAGATTTTTAGTCGAAACACAATTTTTACCAATTTTAGTAGCATTTCTTAAAAGTTTTTATTTCTTATATAAACAAATACAAATTGGATGAATGAAACTATTTTGAAGTCAATATATTCTATTTTTCATGGGATATCGAGAACCGAACATCAATTTTTACCAAATTTGCGTATTCATTTTTGTAGATTTTAATTTTTTACGAAGAACGGACTTTTGGATTTTTATAAAAAAAATTTACTGAGTGTCGAAAACATTTTCTGTGAGATAAAATTAGCTTGAAGCCACTATTTGTAATTTTTGAAAAGATATTTAAGTCGAAAGTAAATTTGTACTAAGTTTTAGTATTGTTTTTCTTTTAGGTTTTTATTTTTTGTAAAAAAAATTAATTTGAAGCCAAGATCTCAAATGTTTGATAAGATTTGAGTCGAAAATCATTTTTTACGAACTTTTAGTAATTTTGTTTTTAGATTTTAATTTTTTGTTAAGAAACTGTTAATTCGATTTTATTCAAAATTTTACCGAATGTTGACAACAATATTTTTTACAAAAAAAATTAATTTGAAGCCAATATCTCAAATTTTTGAAAAGATATTTGAGTCGAAAATTAATTTTTACCAACTTTTAGTGATGTTTTTTTAAGGTTTTTATTTTTTATAAAAAAAACTGTCAATTCGATTTTTCTCAAAATGTTATTTTTATTTGATATTTATTATTATTTAATGTTTTGGACATAAAATCATTTTTTGTTCGTAAAATATTCGAGGTGACAAATTTGTTTTTTTAATTTATTTTTTGATCTATAAACAAACCGTTTGTTGGGAAAAAAATGTCGCGAACGTACAGACGTACGTTCGTATGTCCGTACGTACTCATGCATGCACAGACATCTCTCTAAAAATCTTTTATTTCGACTCTAGGGACCTTGAAAAGTCGAGAAATGTCAACATTTTCAATTCGACAAATCGGACCGATTACATTAACTTTCTATTTGAAGTTAAAAATCAAATAGCTTAACCCTAAACGAGGGCATTAAAGTTCAAGATAAGTTAAGAAATAAAAGTCTACAAATTAGCATACCACTGCTTCCAATTCAAGTATAACTAGTTTTTTTTAGAACTTGAGACTTCAAGGTCTCTATGAATATTTTCAAACACAATCAAGGTAAATGTACCATGGCTACCACCTTTGCAAGGTTATTCAAAAATTAATTACATTTTCAAATGTTTGCATGACAAACTCATCTACAAAATGACATTTTGACTGACAAATGACATTTCGTTCGTAAAAATTTGTACGATCAATTTGTGTTTTAAAAACGTACAGTTTTTGATTATTCGTGTGAAACTGCAATTCAATTCAAAGACATTCAAACAATAAACAAATATTTTTCAAAGCACTTAAATTCTTTAAAACTTCCGTATCGCGCCCTTATACCTCTTTTAAACAAAATATTTATATAAATTTAAAATTTGCGACAAAGGAAAACAAAGTTATCCTACATTTGACTGACCATCAATCGCTCTCCCCCTTCAACACCCAAGGGCTTTTTGATTTGAAAATTTTAACGCACAATCTTTTGAGTATAATAAAATCAATTACAAAATCTCATTTTATTGCCTCCTTTTTGAAACGAAACAAAAGTAAAACAACATAATTTACTTCCACTTTATCTGACAGATCCTTTGATTTAGCAAAATTAGACATTCCAAAAGTCCTCTCTTTTTGAATGTATTGTATAGGTATATTTATATAACGTTACAAGTTAACGTTTAGGTTCACCTCTACATATATACAAATGTATATACATATACATACAAAGCTCGTTCAATAAAATACCCCCAAAGGCAACAATTCGTGTAGAAAGTCAAATCAACTAATAAATCAAACGAATTAAAGTACACATCTGTCTATGTCCAATTCCCGAAAGGTTTTAGCTTTTGCATTTATTTACATTTTAAACGTCATTGAAGCAAAGAACCAGAGCAATTCTATATATCTACCCTCTATACCCACCTACTTCCCTCTCTTATACCTTCTATAAAACAGTTCTAGGTGAATATAGGATGTAGGGTATATAGGTATAGTTATAGATGCCTATAGAAAATTATTTCTATGGTGATGGAGGGGCTCTTGTGAGTTTCGTTAATTAAAGAGTGAAAATCCTGACATAAAACAGAATTTATTCGCATGGATGCATTAACGTTCCTCTGCTTAACCGTTCATTTTTCAATGTCAGTCTATAGTCCTGCTAAATGTCGAAAAATTACTCATCCAAAGCGAACGAGATTGCGAAAATGTCGAATTCGATAGCGCAATTAAGCCCAACCAGACCCCAAGTACCTACAGTTCAGTTCATATATAGACTCCATATATATGTATGTATGTATACGAATAGCAATATAGATACATACATATGTAGGTACATCCAACATGGATAAACGTCACCGTCAAAAAGCAATCAAGCACTCTTGTTAAAGGACAATGTCAGTTTGACTCCCTCCGCAAACAAACAATGTAGTCATATGTACACATATACCTTAACATACATACCTACAATTGAGTTCGTCCTTTAAAGGTCCTGACTGATCATATGTACTGTAAACTGTACAGTAGCTATAGCTAGTTAGTATATAGCCAAACCAAGCCAAGCCAAACCAAACCAAACCAAACCAAGCCAGAACCATACCATAAGGCACCTCTAGCTGGGTTTATGCATCACTATACTCGTACGTATATAGACTATGGAGGTTTTCCAATTTCGCCCTACAAATGTAAAACTGTTGACAGGTAAGATAACAATAGCTTGTCGTTAATATCTTTCCCAGGGATAATAAAGTTCTCGGACGATACAAGTTTTCTCTTGGTTAGTTATTCATGAAAACACGCAAATGAATAACGTATATTATATCCCATTTACCATTCCAATTGGCATCAAGCCTTTTATGGGAAGTACATCACCATTGCCATCACCACGCTACGCCACGCCACATAGCACCACGCCAAACTATCCCATCACATCATCCACCAAAAAAACTTGCTTCCTTTGATGGCGAGGGCAATTTAACTCTTAAAAAGGAAAAAAAAAAAACAAAAACAAAAATTATATGAAAACTCTTACGTTACGGTGTCATTGGTTTTATTTTTTACAGTTTTTATTTCTTTTTTAAATATTTTAATATTTTCCTAAGAAAATAACTTTGTTTTATAATATTTACAAAAATTAAAAAGAACTGTGAGCTGAAAAGTTTAAAAGCACCAACTAAAAATGCTCTCATACATAATTATAATGGCAACTTGGTCTTTGACTTTGACTTGTTTGAAAATTTCAATAAGGAAAAACCGCACACAAAAGTGTGCACAACATTGCAGAATATGTATATGTAGTAGTATTCGTATATAACTGCACTACACTATGGCTATAAATGTAGAATGTTGCACGTTGCTTTGTGGTATTTTATGTTTGAAGTAAGGAATTTTGAAAATTGTTAGTAAATATTTTTAGCAAATTGGTGGCAAACAAAAAGGAAAAGCGTAAAAACTAATGAGCATCGCTAAAGGGGGAGAGAAACAAAAAAACCAGGACTAAACCATAGGTACTCGACTCCAATAAAGGTATCCTGCGGCGGTGTACCTATATCCTGCACCTTGACTAAAGGATGTTGCAACGAAAAAAAAAAAGAAAAAAAGTTAAAATCAATTTTTAAGAATTTGTTGTTTTAGTTTTGTTGCAGGTGATGCAGAAATAGCACAACACACAACACAAACTAATCGATATTAAAGTTGCTAAGGACATAAATTAATTGGAAAGCTCAACGGCGCATGTAACATTTTAAATCATATCCTGCTCCTGCTACCGTCGTCGTCGTTGTCGTCATCGTCGTTGTTACCTGTGCGTCTTCTTTTATGTTTTCTCTGTTATGATGACTATGTCGTCGTAGTCGTCGTCGTCATCCACGTCCTCTTCCTTGTTTCGTTCTTTGGTGTAAAGGTGCACAAAATTCACGCTAACGAGTATTTAATTGAATTAATTTTCAGAAAGCAAACAAAAATAAAAAAATATAGGTATAATAAAAGCCTTTTGGGGAAAAGCATCAGTCTCAGCCTCAGCCTCAGCTTCAGCTTCAACCTCGGCCTTCCTCAGTGGTGGCGGATAGAGGTGGTAAAAATATAAAACGCCTTTTGAGGCGAGCAACTCTCTCGCGTATTTTAAATGTCGCGTTTGGTTAAACAAAATAATTATTATTCCTCACGGTAGATATAAGATATCTATCATACCTATCCACCCATAATTACAATTAAACTAACATTTAAATTATATAAGGTATAAATGTGTACCTAAAGGATAAGCGGAAATGACACGTTTTGTATATCTGCTTTTGTGGGTAAGCGTAAGATGTACCAATTATTCCATTGTAATTAATTGTATATAACATCAAATTGATCCAATTTATGGTTTTATTCAATTTAAGGGTTATAAAGGTACTCTCTTTAGATTTAGATTCAAATGTAGCATTTGTTTGACAGCTTGACTCATCAGGAAGTTCGTTTTATAATATAAAAATGTTTTTTTGTATTTAGGTGTAAGCTATGCTTCTATAAAGAGCAACAACTGTTCAAAACTATTTTGGAGCAAACAAGACTTTCTGAATAGTTAGAGATAATGAGAAATTAAAATGAGGAACTCGTATTGTATAAGGTTCTGAAACCTGACACATTTTTAATCTTGACATTAACTTCCGGGTGTAGTGCTTTTTATTCTATATTCATTTAACAAATTAACTAGCGATGCTATGATAATATTTTAAAGGCGTTTTCATACAAACATTAGCTTTCCATAGAGTTACTTATGAGCCCATCCTTCGGCAGAATTAAAATTGTTCTTGTTATCAAGACTTTTCTAATAACAGGTTTCATTTGATATTAAACAAAAAAGGAGCATTTTTAAGAAATCTTAAAGGATGCTTATTCTACTTTAAGAAGAAAGTATTACATTAAAACTAAAAAACGATATCAGCCAAACAGCTGGTTCGGCTACGGTTCCAGCAACATATCCTTTTCATGAAATATTTGATGACCCTTTCACAGATTTAATACTTCATGTCTTCGATTACTTCACGTATTACTTTTTTAAGTTATTGAATAGATTGTAGAGTATTTTCATAGAACTGATATTTCACATGGCTCCAAAGAAAAACGTCTAGATCTCTGGGGCTAGTTGTGATAATATCAGCAAAATTTTGGTGTAACACTGCGAACTATAGTGATCACAAAATGTACACCATTTTTGTGGTAAATTTTAACAATTGAAATGCATTTTTGAAAAGTATATCTTTACAATAGCCGTGTTTTTTTGGTATTCCATATATAGTACAGTAAGAAATTGCCAAAAAACGATCCGCAGTAGTCCGGTTTTTATATTTGAAAGTTGATACAATTGAATATTTGCCAGAATAATTTATCAAAAAATTCCAAAAAAAAATAGCGAAATTCAGACTAGGGGTGGAATCGTGTAAGCTGATTTTTGATAGTTGACTATCAAAATCAAAAAAATAAGTCTGTGTAATGTGATAGTCGATTTCAAAGTTTTAACCAAACAATTTGACATAAAATAAAAACTTCAAGAAGGGAGTTTGCTCGTAGACTATTACATTAACATGTGGTGTTGAAGCGAGCTTGCAGCTCGCCTAAATGCTTTATATACCTGAATCGAGTTGAAATGAGCTTGATTCGCCTTGATTCCGGGCGGAGATCGAAGTCGAGTCAAAATTTGTGAAGCAAAACCTGTGTGGAGGAGTTGGTTTTACAGATAATGCGTTATGGTCTGTTTATTTGCATAATTTTGTTTTAATCAAATAAAAAAAAAATAAAAATGGAGTAGGTAGCATATTTTTATATGGTGCTGAACTATTCAGTTTTCATTGTTCAATACGAATCAAACTATCTCACTTGCACTTCATAAGAAACATTGAAACACCACTTGCATTTTAGAAAGTGCTGTCAAACTTAATCATTTTTAAATCTTTTTGTGCGGTGGAAACACCAAAAAGATTTATTTAATCTAAACTGAGATAAACCTTTGGTGGAAACATAGCAAAACATAATAATATTCATACTACATATAATGTTTTTGTTATTCGTGTAAAATCCTACTATACTATTGATAGATTTTCCAACAAAACACGGGTAATTTTAGTTATATTTTTGGTTTCGTAGGCAAAATTACTTGGTAAATACAAAATAATGAAAATTTCAAATGTGACAACTAACTATGTATATGTATATCGGGATATTCAAAATGAAACCCCTCATTGTTAAAGTGAGTAGCTTCATCAGGTCTCAGAAGTTGCGTCGGTGTATTAAGTGATGGTTGTTATTGTTAGCAGTTACAAACAAAACAAAAAGAACTATTAAAAATCCGTTGCGTTATCCCTGTGGTATCCATCTAGCAAATTTAATTCAAAAAGTGGATTTCTTCAATTTTGTAAGATCTTAAACGTTTTTGTATTTAATAGAAAATCAATTTTGAAAGGAAAAAACACTTTAAGAAAGCCTTACACTATTATTTGCGTCAAACAAAATAAGATTTAAATAAAGACGAGTTTCAGGAACCTAATATCAAATTGGCGATCTATTATTCAAGATTTCTTCTTAAGAAGCTGAATATTTGCTATTTCTCACAGAAATGATCTTTTATATGGTTTTTCAATAAGAGCGCTACAAAAGTTTTTTTTTTTTAAATAAAACAAAAATGGTTTTGGATATAATAACATGTGTTTTATTAAAACACAGGAAAACACACTTTGTTTTCTTAACAATAGTTTATTTGTATATATAACATTAAGTTGTCTATTACATTTAATTGGTTTCTAAATTTCACAAGGTAACTTTGATTTTAGTGTAACAACGTGACCAACGACGACCAATCATGATCTCCAGCTTTATCTTTGCAGAAGATGAAGTTAGAGAAATTTAAAAGACTAAGTATAAGCACACTTGTTTTTGCTGGACAAAAACGAGTGTGGTGAAAGCTTAGATTTATAGTGTACGCACTAGGGAGATAATGGAGCACTTTCATTATGTAACAATATCAATGAAATTCTTTATTCCTGTGAAAGTACGTTCAATGCCATTATGGAACACGATTTCTTCTGCACCCCGGGCACGCTCGCAGAAGTCCAGAGGCTGAACACAATTTTCGACGATTTTCAAGCATAAATCGGCCGATATTGCTGCAATTTCACTTTCGATATTCGAACGAAGTTCATCAATCGTCGCTGACTTGTTGGCATAGACCATAGACTTGACGTAGCCCCACATGTAATAGTCTAACGGCGTCAAATCGCACGACCGAGGCGGCCAAGCGACTGTACCATTTTGTGAGATAACACGTTCTCCAAACTTTGTTTCCAATAAATTAATAGTGACATTCGCTGAGTGGCTTGTGGCGCCGCCCGTCCTGTTGGAACCACATGTCCTCAAAGTCCATACCATCCCATTGGGGCCAAAAATAATTGGTTATCATTGAACGGTAGCCATCCCCATTCACAGTAACGTGTCGGTCTTGATCATCACGGAAGATGTACGGCCCAATGACGCCGCGCGCCGTCCGTCCGGCCCATAAACCACACCAAACCGTAATTTGGGATGCAATGATGACTCATGGAGTACGTGTGGATTGCTGACTGACCAATACCGCATATTTTGTTTATTGACGAAGTCATTCAGCCAGAAATGATTTTTCGATGAAAATCCGAATCATTATCAAGTTGTTGCTCAGTCCAATTAACGAACATACGATGCTTCGGGTGCGGTCAAGCGGCTTCAGTTCTTGCGTCAATTTAATCTTGTAAGGATGCAGGCCAAGATTTTTTCTCAAAATTCGCCACAACGACGTCACAGAGATGCCCAATGCTTAAGAACGACGTGTTAGAGACAGATTTGAGCTTTCTGCAACTGAAGCCTCAGCGGCAGCAATATTTTCATTCTTGACACTACGGGCACTTCCTTGTCTTACTAGTACAGGAACATTTTGAACTGTGCCTGTGGATTAAATTTTTTCCACTAGACGCTCAATTGTTGATCTGCTAGGACGATTATGACGACTATAAATTGGACGTAGCGCTCTTAACGTTGTGGCCACGGACTACGAATTTCGGTAGTACATTTTAATAATTTCGACTCGTTGTTGGCTCGTTTATCTTTCCATTATAAAATGACAAACCTTACTGAAGTGAAATGTCAAAGGAGCGGCAAGAAATATGGCGTCGTTTGCTGTCCCTGTCGCTCTACTTTTGTAGCGTCCCTAATGAAAAACCCTGTAGGTATAAATAATTTAAAGTATTACTAAAGTTTTTCTAAATTGTAAATTGTGTGAAAACAAAAATGTTAGTTGTTTTTGACAGCAAACCCCTTTTTTTGGTGAAGATTGTTAAATACCTAACAAATCTTTAGATGAAATCTTTAATTATACAACTTAACTGTATAAGCTTTAGGGCTCATATGACCCCCCGGGATCGTCCATTGGTCAAAAGTTGATGAATTTGTGCTGTGTGATTTGAATAGGTCTGTTACGTCTAAGTTTTTTATTATAAAAAATTAGCAAAAAAAAGACAAAGAAAATAAAACATCAACCACTTTGTAAGAAATCTTTTTGAATTATATTTTAGTCATAAGACTTCATGTATACTCGATTGTACAATAATTTCATTAATTCTTTGACATGAAAATTTTGTAGCTCATTTGTGGACTGTATTTGATATTGTAGTAGGTATGTTTCCTTCAAGTGTTGAATTGTCCTCTCTCTGTAAATTTGATTCTTTTTGTACTTGCACTTTCGTACAAGGTCTGAATTTCCGATTCATATTATGTTCTTGGCCCAGTCCTCCAGTCCAGTTAAAAGTATAAACAAAGTTTCAAGCAGTAAAATACAAACTTAATGTTCATACATACAGAATAAATAATAATTCAAAATATACGGGGGTCACATTGATATACGCAATACGATAAGTTTTGAATTCATGGGAATTCCTACGAAAATTAAAAAACAAATCCCCCTCTTTCCGCCATTAGGATGGCACTATGCCCAGGTCCTTAGCGGTGAATTCGCCGATTCTCTTCAGCATTTACACCAGCGATCTGATAGGTAGTCTTACAAAGGCAATTGCGTACGCCGACGATCTAATTGCGTACAGAACGGCCCGAAAGGTTGAGGTTATTAGAATTCTCTTGCAGCGTGATTTCGACAAGATTCAGCGATATTGCGACGACTGGAAACTGAAAATAAATGTCCAGAAGTCGGAGACAATTCTGTTCCGGACTCCGTTGGCTAGGGCCACGAGGGATACGTGCAAGAATTGGCGCAAGATGGTTATCGTTGATCTTCACGGGCAGCCATTAGCGAGCAAAAGTGTAGTGAAGTACCTCGGTATCTGGTTAGATCAGTATTTATATTTCGATAGACATATAAATGCTGCTCTGACCAGGGCCAGAGGAGCCTTCGCTCTGACGAAACGGCTGTTTTTTAGCAGTCGGCTTGACCCCAGAGTGAAGGTAATTTGCTACATGGCCATCATCCGGCCGATGATCGTTTATGGTTGTCCTGTGTGGTTCAACGTTGCCCCTTCCCAGATGGAGAAGTTTCGGGTGTTCGAGCGGCAGTGTTTACGACGCTGTACCGGCTTATATCGAACAGCCGAATCTTCTTACGTGCATTACTATTCCAACGAGGTCCTATACAACGGGGCTCGAATCAACAGAATTGACAATTTCGTGATAAAACTCGTTCGAGGTCACATTGCAAGAGCTATGTCTTCGACCAACAATTTAATTTTCGGGGCGTTCTATCCGAACGACGAGTATTTTGAAAGTGCACGCTTGAGCGGCTTCATTCCACCAGAGGCATTCCTCTTTTTAGATAGATGCGGTCTGATACAGGATAGATTGGCAGTTCCGCTAATCTACCACGTCAGACGACGAACCGTGGATAGGCGACTCCTGTACAATCGGGACGTCATGGCACAAGGCGGAGCAGAGCTCCTTCGGTTCAGTAGGGCTGTGTCCGAACGGGACCGAACTGATAGGGTGAAGCAGGAGAACCAGTTTTGGTGGCTTCAATCGGCACTTAATAGTGAGTAGTCGGGATGGGGTTTTTAAGCCTTGGCCGGCTTACATACTTGTTTTATAGTTTAAGGGTTTAGTTTTAAGTAGAATAGGCATGGTGGCACCAAAAAAAAATACAAAAAAAAAATACAAACAAAAAATACAAAAAAAAAATAAAAAAAAAATACAAAAAAAAAAAACAAAAAAAAAACAAAAAAAAGGAATAAAAAAAAACATGGAATTAAAAAAAAAATAAAAAAAGAGACAACAAAATATGAAAAACAAAAAATGTCATATAGTTAGATTTGCTACTGTGGTTGTTCTAGTTTTAAGTAGTTTATAGGTAGAATAGGTAGTTTAAGTTAGCTTTAAGTTTTATCTTAAGGACCTTATTTGAGGTAGTTTTAGGTAAAAATAAAAAAGGATATTGATATTAGTTTTTTTTCAAATTTTCTAATAAATACAAAAATAAATAAAACTGAATTGAAGTAAAATAGATCTTAGGGCCGAAAGGCATTAGCATTAAGTATTATTGTTTAACTTAGAGTGTCCGTATGGGACCAGTAAGTTAGTTGTAAGTTATGGTTAATTAGGCTAGTTTTATGAATTTTTGTCTAGCTTTAAGATAGGTTTAAGATTGAATTAATAAAAATGAATTTACAACATGCCCAGGTCCTTCACCAAATTTATTTTGATTTAAAAAAATCAGACCTTGCGTTTCATACACAAATATTTGATTTTTTATAATGAGTTTTTCAAAGTGTTGACCTATATTAATAACCAAAACTTCTGACTTCGTCTCGTCAAAAATCAAGAAAACCTGGAAATTTTCGATTATTTTGTTTGGCTTATTAGTGACTGTAACACTGAAGTGATATTTTTAAATACGGTTATATACAACGTATGAGTCGAAATTCTAAACGATTTAATACCGTTTTAGTGGGCTACACGAAAATTACACCAAAACCATGAATGTATTACAAAAAGAACCTGATGTTTTTTTGGAGAGAACTAAAAATGGAAATAATGCCAAGAAAGTAAATAATATTTTCCAATTCAAACCAATTGAAAATCAAGTTGCTAGGTTCCTCTTTTTTTTCAAAACAAAAAGTGGACAATTTTTTATTACAATTAACAAAATCAGAAGTTTTGCCAAAAGGTGTTTATCAGAACACTTACATTTCTACTTCTTTCAGCTGTTAGCGAATTCAATTCTAATGAATTAATTGTTTGGATATAAATTCCTTTACTCAAAAAATATTTTTTAATTTTAGCTCATAACGCACGATAGTTTTCAAAACTTGTGTTATTTAGAACCAGCATTATAAACACCTGTAAAAGAATTGAGTTTACTGCAAATGAGGCAATTTGAATACAAATTTTGTTATTTCAAATTGTCAAAAGATATAAAACACAGTTTAAAATTTTGTTTCTTGTGTTTTTTTGAAAAACAAAATGTAAAATTTACAATACAAATTATTTTTAAAATATTATTATTTTTTATTATTATTTTTTTCCAATTCTATGTTCGAAAATTACTTTATTTTAAACAAAAAATACTTAAATAAAGATCTTAGCTTAAGTATTGCCATTTGTTTCCCAGGTTAGGTTTCGTATATATAATTTATCAACAAATATACCACAAATTTTGGATTATTAATAAAGCCAACATCATTAACAACTTACAACAAAATGAAACCAACTCAACTTCTTTCTCTATTCAAATGATGAAATTTCTTTATTATAAGCTTCATATAGCTCAATTTCTTAGTATTCCAACTTCTAACTGATATAAATCCTCCTCGTGACTTTGTTTGCGTATGTAAATTAAAATGTAATGTAAATATTTTCAATTAGAAGAATTTGTTAAAAATAATTTTATATTTCAAAAACGTCGCAATTCTGAGAAGCATATTCATAGTAATTGTACCAATTTCTCCAAAATTCAAACAAAGTGAACATCTTCAGTTATGTAAAGAGTTGTTCAAAGTATAGCAAAATTTTCAGAAGAAACACTTAAATGACACATGCGAACATTTCTTAGAAAAACTAATCCAACTCCTATGCTGTCGAATAATTCTGATTTTATACGTCAAAGAATTTTTGTTCGTCAGATTACACATCCATTACCCACTTTAACCGCAGTCTCAGTACTGCGAATTCAAAGATGATTTTCCTAGAAAAGTTTTCGTCTTTTCAGAAAACTATTTTTACTCAAAAAAGTCAGAAAAAAATTACTTAAAAAAAGAAATCTTTTGAAATTTGTTTGAAAATCGGGAACTTCATATACATGTACTGTCTGTATATTTTCATCTTGTAAATATATATTCAATTAAATAATTTGCAATTAACTAATGAACACAGCCCGAGATGAATGCAATTAAGCAAATGGAACCATTCTCATAATGCTGTATATTATATTATCACAGGAGATTGCGTGCATCCGGGTATTGCAAAAATGATTAGGTTATCCAAATTCGATTGCGCTTAAAGGGTTTATATTATTCTCTTCTGATCTGATGGTACTCTGGGTTCTGGTTCCTGGTTCCAGGGTTCTGTGTTGCGAGTAGAGAAACGAGAAATCGAAATGGTTTATGGATAAAATTTCATTCCTAGACCTAACCTAACTTTTCTATATTGGGAGGAATGTTATAGTTAAGCTTTGGAACGAGAAAAATACTTTTCTGCATATTTCATGGCTTATCTATCCAATTAAATGAATTGAGTTTTAGCTGGCTTATATTTGATAGAATTTGTATACATAGATATACAAATATATCTCGTCATAAGCAATATTCCTTTAAATATATGTATACATATAGAAGTAGGGGATGATTAAGCATTGAACCGGATTTAGGGGAGTGATAGGGGTGGATTGGATACGTATATTTATGTAGATGGTTTGTTTGCCAAAGTTCAGACTCCAAAACCATCCTCGTCTTGTTCACCAACGATATTAAATTTCTTAATTAATTAATGTTGCATTTGTTTCTTATGCTGTATAGTCTATTGGATCCATCATTATTATATTAATAAGCAAGTATCTCAAACGAAGGTAATTATGATATATACCTCTACTTTATATTACTATGTATATATGTATATACCTGTTTTGCTATACATTAAGTTAAGAAATTTAACTATTATACATACATAAGTATGTTTGTCTATGTAGTTTAAGGTAGATATAGGCTACTGCTACTATGTCAATTAAGAGTGTTTTAGTAGTATATTTGATTAAAATTACATAAACCCCTTTTCCCAAAACGTTAATTATAAAATTACGTCGTTATTATTTTACCAAAGAATAAACTACTATTCAATCAATTAAAGCCTATTCATCTCGTTATTACTCATTGTTTATGGCTGATTAGTGATTATTAAATTAGAGTAGCCTTAGCTTTTAGGTGTATATTTACGTAACGTATGATATAGTTAAGTTTTGGATTCGTGAAAAATTCAAAGCCAAAATTTTAATTCGAATTAAAGCCACAAAAATCGGTACAACAAATTTGACTGCCTGTTTGTTCGTCCACTTTCGCACCTTAATCCATAAGTGGACTTAAATGTTTAAGATTATTTTCAAACAAATTCATAAGATCTATATTTGAGTCGATAGTTCTTTAAAAATGCGTCAAGTGCAACAGTCGAAGCTATAGTTTGTAGCATAAATCGCACGATCTTGTCGGCCAATTGACCATCCCCAAACGTAAACTGTTTTATGAATTCGCCTCCCGATTGGTCCATTGTTTGGCGTGCTGTGTAGCATGTGTCACTATGTTCTTGGAACCTCAGTCAAGCTCTTGCATTTTGCTCAAAAAAAAAGTTTTCTTTCATTGCACGATACCGCTCACCATTATTTGAAATAATACGGCCCAATGATTCCGTAAGTCCATAATTCGCACCAAACAATGACACTTTTTCAGGATGCGTTGGTAGATCCTGCAATTTTTTGTGGCTGCTCTTCACTCCAAATACGGATTTTTTGCCTGAACACAAGAAAAATTGTAAAAAGTGGATTTTCGACCAACTGTTCAAAGCCCATTCCTCAAAAATTCGACGTTGCGGAAGGTCGTTCGGCTCCAAATATTTCACTAGCTGTATTTTGAAAGGCTTAACACCTAAATTCTTCTTCAAAATATTCCACGTAATAACAGGTCTAATTATAGACAAAATTAAAGATGTTCGACAGTCAAAGCCAGTGTTGCCAAAAAGAAAATAGCAAAATAATAACCTATTGTATTCATCACAGGTTTGATACGCATTCCTAAAAAATAAGTTTGGGGAAAAATGTGTTTACTTTTTAAAATTAGAATATCACAAAATCTTAAATTCAATTGTTTGAAAACTCTTCGTTAAGTATTTTTCTGAAGTGTTGTCGTTAAATTATTTATAATAACAAATTCATAAAGTCCTCTTATTGGTGCCGTAAAATAAGAACAAACGAATGAAGACCAACTTTTCAAAATTGGACTTAATGCACTTTATACAAAAGTGAAATAAGGCCAAATTTCAGCAGTTGGTCTAATTGTACTTTAACTAAGGCAAAATTATTTTGAGAAATAAGACCAAATGGGCACACTATAGGATTTGGAGTAGGGCTTAATTACACCTTATAAAAGTGAAATAAGGCCAATTCTTGAAATTTGGCCTTATTTCACTTGGCTTGGCAAAATAAATTTAAAGAGGCCAATTTTATGAGGCCAAGTTTTAAAAGTTGGTCTTATTTCACTTAAGCCTATTTCACGGCACCCAAAAAAATATATAAGAATGAAAGGGAATCCAATTTTGCAAATTACACTTGGACTATAGTTCTTTTTTTTTTGGAAAAAATGGGAGGTACATATTGTAATTTATGTAATTCTACACAAAAAAGACCACATACGTTTCTTGTAAGGTAGATAGTGTTTTGTTAAGTCAAATTTGTTCAATACAATTTTTGACCTTTCTTACTGTACATAACAATAAGATTAGTAGGAATCAAGATCCAAGCACTTGCACTTGTTCTTGTATGGATTCGTAAGTAAAACACCTTGTTATGTTTGGTTGCTACTGATGAATGCTTTATTATTGACAATTATGTCTCTTTTATACTTAAACTATTCATTACACATAATACAATTTTTATTACAAAGTATCGATTACATATAATAATAATTTCCTTACAAATCAAAAATATATACAAATTATGTCAATCAATAAAATATGTCAGCATTAAAATAAATAAATAAAAACAATAACACAAATCGAAGTTGCGCTGGTCATTACTCATTGCCTTCTGTTGTGTCATCAGTATTTGTAGTAGGTCATAGTTGCGCTGGTCGTTGCCTCCTGTTGTGTCATCGCTATAGTAGGTCGTCAAAGCGATGAACATTCTTCCCCGCGTTGAATGGGTACTCATTCAAGAATTATACCTCTGAGACGTTGTATTGAGTCTTGTGCGGTAAAGGAAGGGGTATTTCGTTTGACGTCCCTTGCTTCCGAGCTCTGAACAGAAATATGATCCCAAGTAAGACTGCTATGATTAAGGCCAGATAGCTGATTGCGTAATGGTGAATGTTGTTCGTAAATATTTTTTCGTTGAGGTCTGCGAGATTCTGATTTTGCAATGTCGACAGCTGAGTTTGGAGTGTTGTTAGTGAGTCAACGTGAGTGTTGTTGAAAATTGGGATTAGATCTAAAGCTGCGTGAACATCACTAGGCTTCGCTATTGCTGATAAGTTTCCAAAACTTATGAATGATGAATGTACATTGCTTATAGTCATCTGGGTTCCTTGAATTGTCACCAGATTGTTCCGGATTCTGCAATCGTTCTCGATTGAGAGCAGTCCAGCTCCATAAAGCTCCATTTGAAGGGTTTCGGTTTTGCATACAGCTGTAAGTTGAATATTTTTAAGTGCTCCAAATATCCATTGATTTCTATTGTTCAACTGGGTCCATAGAATGTTGTTGATGGATTTAACAATGTTACATGATGTTGCGGTGTCGTTGATAAAGAGAGAGAATTCACAGTTGAACGCTTGGGAACCGGAGTGATATTTTGCCTTTCGGTTTGAGCAGAAAAACTGCATTTCCTTTCCTTTGTTGCACTCCTTGAATTCTGATGAAGTCATTGGAAAATATTGGTCTCTATGACGGTTTATGGCCAGGATTTCTATGGCTGGATTAATTTTCAGAAGCGTGTTGTTTAGTATCAAAGGAACTGGTGTTATTTGGAATAGCTCAAAAGCTTCTTGTTCAACGAGTGGAATGGTGATTACGAAAATTAAGTGTTTTCCTGCGGAACCACCCTTCGTTGTTGATATTTTGTAGAATTGGAGCAAATCTTCTTGCTCGAATGGTAGTTTTTGTGACAGTGGTAAATGATTTTTTATGTTCATGATTTCAGCCTTAAGTTGAGTAGGTGAGAGCAGTAGAGGGTTGATGTTGCCATAGTGTACATCCGTTAGTGTCTTAAGAATCGTGCCTTCGACCCTTTGAAGATTAGATGCCATCATCATTAGTTGCATTGCGAGTGTAGTGAAAATTTGAAATACTCTAAGCTGGTCAGTTGTGTTTCCGATTCTTCCAATGATCTCGTTGGCTTGGTTTTGAAGCATGTTTATGCGATTTCGAACCTCAAGCTGATCATGCTTTATTATGTTGATGGTTGAGTCGATGACAGACGTCTGATTTTTTAACATCGATAATAAAAGAGCCTCATTATTGTTTATATGGTCGATTGTTTTAGACAACTCTTCTGCATAGTCAGAGTCCAGTAGCCCGAATAACGTATGAGCTATGTTTCCCACAACGTTTATTGCTGCTCTAGTACTCCGATGTCTTGAGATTAAGTTGGTGTCTCCTTGGAGTGATATCTTCATATTCGTTAGGTAGGTAACCATCGCATTACATGTTGTTCTAAGCTGTAGTTGATTACATAAGTGTTGGAGAGCCTTTGTTCCGTTGTTGAATGCCTCAAGCTCAGCTCGGATGGGTGCTAGGTCATAATATGTGACTAGGTTCCATTCGTTTGCAATCAGGTTGGTGGAGCCAAGATTTTCGAAGTATAGTCCAGGATTGTTTTTGAATCTTGTAATGTTTATCGGTGATGCAATAACCATTGGAAGCAAGAATAATGATAGAATTACCGTTGTGATTAATGAAGTATTGCATGTTTTCCGTCGTTTTGGTGATGTTTCTGCTTGTGTGTCCTCATCTTCCTGTTCCTGGTTGACATCTTCGCTATCGTCAAGGAGTGGAGCTAGACGATGAATAGGTCGTTTTAATATTCCTGACTGTGTTTTTACGTTAACCACTCGAACTATGTCATCCTGTCCCTTAAAGATGTCGACAATTCTTCCCAACGGCCATTTGAGGGTTGGAATGTTATCTTCCTTTATGATGACTAGGTCGCCAATTCTTATATTTTGTTGGCTCGTGTTCCACTTGTTTCTTTGTTGGAGTTGATTGAGGTACTCTGTTGACCATCGTTTCCAAAATTCGTGTTTAAGGTAGCAGATGGTACTCCACCGATTTCTTAGATTTTTGGTCTCTGGAACTATATCGGGGTCAATTTGTGCGGTAAGAGGTTCTCCTATTAAGAAATGTCCAGGTGTAAGTGCGGCAAGATCATTTGGGTTAGTTGACAGTGGAGTTAGTGGCCTTGAATTCAGAATTGCCTCTATTTCGATGACCACAGTTTCTAGTTCCTCATGGGTTAATGAGACTGTAGATACTGTTCGGAGTAGGAGATGTTTCGCTGATTTGACTGCTGCTTCCCATAATCCGCCGAAGTGGGGGGCTCTTGGTGGAATGAACTTAAAGGTTATTCCCTTATCGCTGCTGGCCTTGATGATGGATTCTCTTGCTTCTGTTGTGTGTAAGATATCCTTGAGCTCGGCAAGCTGATTTTTGGCTCCGACGAAATTGGTTGCATTATCACAATATAGCGTCTGGATTCTTCCTCTTCTACTAATGAATCTTCTCACGGCCCCAATAAAGGCTTCAGTGGTTAAATCTGTTACTATTTCCAAGTGCACTGCCTTAGTTGAGAAGCAGCAAAACACTGCTAAGTACACCTTGTGTGGTTTCTTACCTCTGATTTTGAAGTGCACCCACAGAGGTCCACAGAAATCTACACCGCAGATAAGGAATGGTCTATTTGGAGTAACTCGGTCGGCAGGAAGATTACCCATTATTTGGGTCATTAGATTTGGTCTGGATCTTGTACATCTAATGCAGTTATGAACTGTGTGTCGAGCTGTGATCTTCCCCTTAATTGGCCAAAACTGTTGTCTAAGAATGGATAATAAGGTTTGCGGTCCACAGTGATTGTGTGAGTCATGTTTAAATTTGAAAAGCAACTTTGTAATTGATTCGTTGTAGGGGAGTAATATTGGATGTTTTGCATCAAATGATATTGATGCAGCTTCTAGTCGTCCTCCTACTCGAAGAACGTTGTTGTCGTCTAAAAATGGTGCCAGAGTTATAAATGCACTAGATTTGCATAAGCCCTTATTTCTTTTAAGATCTTGAATTTCGCCTTTGAATTCAATGGATTGTATCTGGCTTATGATAGTCATGAGAGATTCGTTAAGCTCCTTGGGTGAAAGCGCCTTCTGTCCCTCCGGATTCACCTTGAGTTTCTTGGCCCTTTTGATGAACCGCAGTATATAGCCAATGGTATTTTGTAGAAACTTGAATGAATTTCGATGTTGTATCTTGTAGATGAATTGACTTGGAGGATCGTCTTGTAGTGCTATAGCAACAATGTGTTTCCTTTTTCGTTCAAGATTTGAATGAGGTTCTTGTTCCCTTGGAGATGTTTGTGGCCACGCTGATTCATCTCCATGTAAAAAGAAAGGTCCATAAAGCCACATGTGACAAGACATGAAGTTTCGTGCAGATATTCCTCGAGAGAGCAAGTCTGCGGGGTTTTCCTTTGATGGCACATGACGCCACAGGGCTCCCCATGAGTGTTCTTGTATTTTTGCGATTCGATTTGCTACGAAGGTGTGATATGAAGATGACGTTGAGTTTATCCAGGAAAGAACAATTTGGGAATCTGTCCAAAAAAATACTGCCGCTTCTGGAAGTCGCACATCTTCTCGTACTCTGCGGGTGAGTTCAGCTCCTAATACTGCAGCGCATAGTTCGAGTCGAGGAAGTGTTTGTTGTTTTATTGGGGCTACACGCGATTTTGCACACAGTAGCCTGTTGATAGTTGTTCGATCTTGGTATGTTGAACGTAAATATACCGCAGCTCCATAGGCTCGCTCTGAGGCATCCACGAACGTATGAATCTGTATAGACGTAGGGTTTCCCTTGAAAACGTGTCTGGGAATTTTCGCTTGGTCGAGATCTGCTATGTCCTTTCTGAAGCTGAACCATTCTTCTTTGAGGTGTTGTGGAAGCTCGTCATCCCAAGAAAGTTTTGAATGCCAAAGTTTTTGCATAAAGATTTTGGCTTGAACTACAACGGGGCCAAATAGTCCCAATGGGTCGAATATTCGTGCGAGTTCTGAACTTACCACACGTTTGGTGATTGAGGAAGTATCATTTACTTGAGCCCTCCCGCATAATTCGTCTGATTTAGGTTCCCAAACGAGTCCAAGTGTTTTTATGGTGCAGTGGCTTGCGTCAGTGAAGTCAAGGCAGATTTCCTGATCTTCAGGGCGAATATCATTCAACAATTGGGGATGGTTTGCACACCATTTTCGAAGTTTAAATCCGGCGTTGTCCAGGATTGACCTTAGTTGTTTTTGAGCTTCCTTTGCCTGAGTGATGCTGTTGGATCCGCTGATGCAGTCGTCTACATAGAAATCCTCTAATAGGATTTGGCTTCCTATTGGATGCGTTAGCTTGCTTTGAGAGGCTAAAAACTGCAGGCATTTGGTTGCCAAGTAGGGGGCGGCCGAGGTTCCGTAAGAGACGGTTTTGAGCTTGTAGTATTTTATGTCTTCTGATGGCTGCTGCCTCCACACGATGAGTTGATAATTCTGATCCTCTTCATGAACGAGAATTTGTCTGTACATTTTTTCGATGTCTGCTGTAAACACAAATTTATGCATTCGAAATCGGAGTAGGATCGAGAAAAGTTCACTTTGAACTGTGGGTCCAGTATGGAGTATGTCATTGAGAGATAGACCCGTAGAGGTTTTAGCCGATGCGTCGAAGACAACACGTAGTTTTGTTGTGCTGCTATCAGGTTTAAGTACGCAGTGATGAGGGATGAAGAAGTGGGGTTTTGGGATATCGGTTGGATTGATTTGTTCCATGTGTCCAAATGCTTCGTATTCGTCCATAAATTTTATATAATCCCTCCTCAATGTTGGGTTTTTGTTTAGTCGTCTTTCTAACGACATAAAGCGGTTGAGTGCTAATTGCTTTGAGTCACCCAAGGCTTCACCATTTTCTCGGAATGGTAGTCGAACTTCAAAGCGGCCGGTATTAGACCTGGTTACTGTTTGAACGAAATGTGTTTCACAGAATTTCTCGGCTGTCGTCATCGATCTTGGCGAGTCTTCGAAGTCATCCAGTTTCCAGAACCTTTCAATGAGGTCATTAGTAGAATCTTCTTCGCAGAAGATTGCACAAGTGGCATTGTTGTAAGCTACGTTTTCAATTTTTCCTGCCACAACCCAACCAAGAACGGTGTTCTGTAACAATGGCATCTTGTCACCAATTCGTATTTGTTCTGGACGTATGAGTTGATGATACAATTCTGCTCCAAGCAGAACATCAATTTTGTCGGATTGATGAAAGTTTGGGTCTGCGAGATTGATGTTTTCAGGAATGGACCAGGTTGTTGTATCCAGATTCTGCGTAGGTTGAGGTGACACGATGCTTGGAAGGATGAATGCTTCCACTCTGCAGTTGAACTTTCCAATTGACGATTGAAGTTTGATGTTGACTCGTTGTGTGGAGCTTCGTGTTCTTCGTCCGATGCCTTCGATACATAGGGATGATGGTTTGGGTGATAAAGATAGGCGTTTGATAAGCCTCTCTGATACCAGATTGATCTGTGAACCTGAGTCTAAAATCGCTCTGACCACACAGGATTGCCCATTGTTTGCGGCGATGATAACTCTTGCTGTAGCCAACAGCACGTAGTCCTGGTTGTCATTAAGCTTTTGAATCGTAGCTACCGTCATTGGTGCCGAAGCCTCAGTCTTCGTTGTGCTAGGTTTAGCAGTTGTAATCTCTGAAGTCTTCGTTGTGCTAAGTTTAGCAGTTGTAGTCTCTGAAGTAGTTGCGCCAGTAGGTGCGTTGGATGGACGCGGAATTTTTGGTACCAAGTGCAACAGGGTGTTATGCTTGCCTGTGCACTTGGAGCAGCTTCGTGACACACATGTTTTTGCTGTGTGATCGGCCTTGAAACAATTCACGCATAATCGTTGTCTTTGCGTCCATCTTAATCTCTCAGCGGCTGACATCTTCAGGAACTTTTCGCAATAAAAAATTGGGTGGTTCTTATTGCCACATACCTTGCAGTTATCGATGTTGGAGGTAGCAATGTTGGATACCACCTTGGTTCGGTCTTTTCCCCCAACAGCTTCTAGGGCCTCAAAACGGCTCTTCAAGAATTTGAGGAATTCTTCTATTGTTGGAAGTTCTCGAGGGTTTTTGACAGATTGCTCATATAGTAGATGGCTTTGTCGATCTAACTTCTTTGTTAATAGATAAATGAGCAGAGGAGCCCACGAGTCTGTATCGATGCTGAGGGCCTTCAAAGCTGCCAAAGATTCATGAATTGTATCATGAAACTCTCTCATGGTTTTTACTTCGGAGTTTTGCTGCGGCAAACCCAAAATTTTTTGAATAAGGGACAACGTCTGGGCCCTTTTGTTGCTAAATCGGTCTTGAAGAGTCTTCCATGCGATCGTGTAGTTTTCCTCTGTCAGTTCCAAGTGCCTTAGCAGGCGTTCTGCATCACCAGACACATTTGTTTTTAAATACCACATTTTTTGTATTTGCGGTAAATCTTGGTGGTGTATCATCTTGGTGAAGATGTCAGAAAAGGTCTGCCATTTTAGATAATCGCCGTCAAACTTCGGGATTGTCATCTTTGGGAGCTGTACTGACAGATGATCATTCCTTGTATTATTGGTAGGTCCTTTTAGTGACGATCGGTTCTTCAGAATTTTTATTTCAAACTCTGAATAAGAGTTCATGTCGTAACCCTCTGTAAGTGGGTTTTCGCACTTCTCCCAAATTGAATAATGTAGTTCTTCAATTTGGCTCCAGAGTTTATTCATTGCCTCCAGGCATTGAATGGGGACTTCTTCCTTAACTCGACCGTTAATGAGCCGGGATAATGAGTTCATTAGTGCCTTTTGGCGACGCATGAGAGTAAGCACCTCGTGCGATGTTTGTTCTTCTCCCTCAGGTGTTTTTACTTTTCCCTCGGGCGTTGTTTTTTCTTCAGGTGTCTTCTTAGTTTCGCCGGACTCTATCTCAGTTAGCGACTCCTTACTTGGGCTGGTCTCTACCTTGGCTAGCGAATCCTTGAATATTTTTCTGTATTTTTGAGTTATCTCTTTAATTTTATCGAAATAACTCGAAGCAAAATATTCGTCATCGACTTTTAGATTCGATAACCGAATTTCTTCGTCTCTGGCTTCAAAATCCTTCCAAATAGCTTCGATTCGGTTTAATCGTGAAGCAAAGTATTCCTTCGTCGTTTTTCGTGTGGGCGAATCCTTGTTGAAGTTCCTGATGATGGTTTGTATGTCTTCTCCGGCCTGACGTTGTTCAGCTGTCCAGTTTTCCATTGTGAACCTTCTTGTCAGATTTTTATGGATTGATGCTTAGTTTCAGCTGTTGATGCTAATAAAACGTAATGTGTCGCTGACCAAATCTTTAGGTTGACGATTTAAAGTCGGGGTCACCAAATGTTTTGTTAAGTCAAATTTGTTCAATACAATTTTTGACCTTTCTTACTGTACATAACAATAAGATTAGTAGGAATCAAGATCCAAGCACTTGCACTTGTTCTTGTATGGATTCGTAAGTAAAACACCTTGTTATGTTTGGTTGCTACTGATGAATGCTTTATTATTGACAATTATGTCTCTTTTATACTTAAACTATTCATTACACATAATACAATTTTTATTACAAAGTATCGATTACATATAATAATAATTTCCTTACAAATCAAAAATATATACAAATTATGTCAATCAATAAAATATGTCAGCATTAAAATAAATAAATAAAAACAATAACACAAATCGAAGTTGCGCTGGTCATTACTCATTGCCTTCTGTTGTGTCATCAGTATTTGTAGTAGGTCATAGTTGCGCTGGTCGTTGCCTCCTGTTGTGTCATCGCTATAGTAGGTCGTCAAAGCGATGAACAGATAGATTTTAATTAAAACTGCTTATGTTTGTTCATATTAGTCCAAAAGTTATTATTTTTGTCAAGGGGGGTGGGGTAAAATGATTGAGATTTTTTTCTCTTGCGTCTTAAACACTTTTCGTTAATAGGTATTTGTAAAGTTTTTATATTATCTTTTTAATAGAACTCTTAATCTTAACAAGCCCTATATCATGAATATCCGACAGGATGTGAAGGACGTTTAAATGAAAACCACCACCATTGTTTAGCTTTGTCGAAATTCTTTATAATAAGGATAAGGATATTTTCTTAAAAATGACAGTGGAGGCACGCTGCAGAACAGGTGAGCATCGCTTTTCGGCAGCCACATATAGTTTTCAGAAGAACCTCTGGTGCTGGTAGACATTAATCAGCATATGTATATATATTCTTAAAGGGAATTTAAAAATCTACAACTTCTTTCTTATTCATACTTTTCGTTTATCAATAGGTTTAGACAATATGATGCAATGTTTATGAATATTTTGACGTAAATTGATTTTTTTTGTAAATTTCAACTTTTTCTGAGGGTATAGCTCGAAAACGGTTAGGAATTAGAAAAAAACATATGATATAAAAGTTTTAGATAATTTTAAGAACTCCATTTTATTTTCTGAAAATATTTTTCTCCGATGCACCGTTTTCGAGATATAAGCGAAAAACCCAAAATTCGTACATTTACCCCCCCTCCCCCCCCCCCGCTCATCACCTAGGAGTCAGGACTTTTGGTATGTTAACAACCTAAGCCCCCTGAACAAGTTTCTGAAGGAATCGCTTAGTTACCTGCTCACGCACTCTACACCTCATTTTGAGTCATTTATTGACTGGACTACAAGACGGAAGGACAGAGGAAAGAACACATAAAAACAGCAAGCGGTATGTTTCAAGATGGTTTCCAATCTGTCTACTAACCGCGCTTACTGATACTTGATTTCGGTGATCGATTGCAACCGATCATCAGTGACTAGGCCGTTGCCCGATATAGAGATTTCATTTTGAACAGCTGCTATTTTGGCAGCTGTCCTATATGGAACATTTGACAATAAAATTACGCCATTACTAAAAATTGACCAATACACACTTCAACCACACATTGAAATTGTTAAAGTTCAGACACCGGCATCTCGCTAAAAACCATTGATTTAGATTCTACGGACCTATTAACGTTGAACAATGTCTACATTTTTAAATAGGATCGATTATAATAACTGCTCATGAACAGTTAAAAATAGCCATGTCAAAAACAACAAATGTTAACAAATCCCACCGCAACCCCCCATATACCTCAAATTTTTGACGCAAATTCAGCTTCCAATATAGCGACTTCGTTACTGAAACTGTAATAAACAACTCTATCCCTATCAAGGCTGTCTCGAAACCAAAAATAATTTTCATATCTCGTCTGGACCCAGTTACAACGCCAGAAGATATAACTTCTCACTTAGTATCTACCGAGATCACCTTGTAGCTCATCCATTAGGTTTACTAAGATCAGTAAACCGTATAGCTTTTAGCCCTATTATGGTTATCAAATATCAACACGATATTTGATAATAGTTGATAATTATCAACAAAATTAATGAATCGGTATTATGGTGATCAATTATCAATATTTTTGATAAATAGTGAATTAAAAGATCTATTGTGAATAGCTTTATTGATAAACTCAGTATTACGGCTATCAAACATATTGATACCCATCAAATATTCTATCAGCTACAAAATCTTTGTTGACAAATGTATCGTAAATGATAAAGAATTGTAATTAAAATACGATTTATAAAAGTTTTTTTGTAGTTTTTATTGATTATGCAAATTGAAGAACGAAATGCCTTCACTAGAATAATTGTTGTTTGAAGGCAATTTTACTGAGGAACGAAGGTTTATCGTGCAAGCTAAAATAAACAGTATTACGAGATACTTCAAACCCACTGGACAAATTATAAATTCATGAATTAAAATAAGCAAATTATGATAGACCAAATTATTTATAGACCAAAACACAAGAACTCAACACAAATGACAAACGTCAAATGCCAAACAAAACCTATTCACAATCGTATATTGATTATTATTCACAATGGGTGAAAAATTATCATTTGATACTCATAATCATAATACCAAATTATCAATAAATTGAAAGAATTTATCAGTTATAGAATAATAATTGATAGTTGATAGCCATAATAGGGCTATTTGTTTCTTCTTTTAAATTAGTAACAAATCCCAAGTTCTTCGATTCTATTTGCAACACAACACAAATATATGGCCCGCAGAGACTTTAGTAAAAGAATTTACACAAAGTCATAAACAAGATGTTCCTTTGCAAACCAAGTCAAAATTTAGGTGGAGGTGTTCTCATAGCGGTAAAAAATACAAATTTCTCTTCTTCTGTTACTTTTATATTTGAACTATCAATTGAACTGGTCTGTGTAAAGATAATGGTACAGAGACAGACTAAGACTATTTTCATTTTAAACGTTTACATTCCTCTAAAAAGTTTGGATATTGTTTGTAACGAACTCTCCTTTGGCATTAGACTTTCTTATCAATTTTTAAAAGCTCTGATACCAATATTTTACTTTTAGGTGATTTTAATTTACCTACCACACATTGACTGGATTCCATTCGAAGACGAATCCTGCCTTGAAGCCTCTCTTTCTTCTTCACAATTGGAACTATCTTTTCTCAATAAAATAGTTCTTACTGACTTACAGCAAACAAGCTTTATTAAGAACTCAAAAACTCGAATTCTCGATTTAATATTTTCTTCTGAAGCTATTAGTACTCTTGTTCTAGAATCTAGATCATGAATTAGTAGTATTGATAAATACCACCCCCCCCCCCTTTGTACATTTTTCTTGACTTAAGTAATCACCTTACTGAACACAGTAATTCCTTTGATTCCTTATATAATTTTGATTTCAGAAGATCTAATTTCCAGTTGTTGTTCTCTGAAGGTTTGACCATTTCTGGAATTGCTGATACATTTGTATTTTCTAATAGTTTAAAATTTTTATAAGATCCTTAATAATTATTGTTTGGAAAAAATGTAACTTTTAAGAAATCAAGAAATACAAACTTTAGCCACCCTTGGTACGCAAAAGAATTGCGTTTACTTCGTAACAAAAGAAATAAGGCATGGAAAACTTACCTCAAAACTCTCTCTCCAATAAACTTCTTTTTTTATGTTGAACTTTTTAACCAATTTAAGTCTCTTTCTAATTTTGTATATGCTTGTTATGTCACTGATATGAGCACCCCTTTAAAAGAGAAGCCTTGTAAACTTAAAGAAAAAATCACATGGCTTTCCAGTTAACTTCACTTACAAGAACCTTTCATTGGATAAAACTGTTGATACCTGTAACGCTTTCGCAACAAATTTCCGTGAGTCATTTGTTAATATAGCCCTGAAGAAGTTGATGAAGTATATTTTAATAATCTTTACTCCTTTTCGCAATCTAGCTGTAGTCACATCCCTGTGGTACAGAGTACGGTCCTTGATCTTTTATCAGTGTTGAATGAAGACTGCTTAGCCGGTCCCGATGGTATTCCCCCGATAGTACCTGTTAAAAAAGTGTAGAAATGATTTAGTTGAACTCCTAACGTTCATATTCAGGCAATGAATACAACCATCGAGCCTCAAGGACGTATTAAACGACCCAACACGTCTAAAATGAAAAAAAAAAAAAACAAAAATTGATTTCGATACTCCAATAAAAGGATTTCCCTTTACCTTTTATTTGCATAATGTTGTTTTTATTTGATTATATAAATTTCTACTGTACTACCGATGGCCTTTCCAAAAAAACGCTGTTAGTAAATAATTTCTTTGCAAAAATGCTTTATCTTATATTCTTTGGGAAAAGTCCCTATTTACGTATTCATGTTATTACATAAATTCTTTAAAGTGCCATAACACAAACTAATTTATTTTTCATGTGTTCCCATTATGCAAATATGTATTTTAATATTTTTATCTTGACTTCAGTAAAATGTCATTATAATGTGCCTCTTAAAAAGGTTTAAATTCTCTCCATCCATTACAGATAAGGTTTTGCTTAAACTAGCAAAAATAATGTATTACAAGGATCTATATTATTATTTTTATCTTCAATACTTAATTTTTTTCTTTTTTAGCATAGTTTTTGTTTTTTTTTTTCAAAATGTTACTTTTCAAAATAGTTTCAGTCTCTGCACACCCAAATTGACACATTCAATTACATGAAAGCAGATATACACATACTAATGTCTTATGAAAAATTAAGGTTAAATCCTTACTAAAACCCTCAATAAAAATTATAAATAGCAGGGTAATAGTAGAGGCGAGCAAAAAGTAGGTGTATAGGTACCCACATAATTGCAAATAAGCAGGACATACAACAACAACTAAAAAGGAAACATGTCTGGATCGATAATTTTTCGATTTATTCTCCACCCAATTCACAGCTGAGATCTTATAAAATAGAACCCTTCCAAAAAAAAGCACAGAAATATAAAAATACAAACGACAAAAAACGTATTATCCTTTCTATGATCTTTTAGAGAGGATTACCCAAGGAATGTCTGAGTGTAGTTCCCTAGAGTGATAAATTGGAATAAATGTGAAAGCTTATCCCTTAGTTCTTCTCTCCTATTTTTTTTTTTTTTTGATAGTTTACAAGACAACAGGTCCCAACAAATGTCCTTAATTTATTATACCTCTTTCTCATGTGTGCACATATTCACATGTGTTCCTGGCATTATAGATTTGATTAATAAGTCATTGTGAGAATGCTTCAAATTTGCGAAGAAAATGTTTAATCAACTATGAAATATCATTAGGTAGCTAGCGAGCGATACTTATAATAATATCGCTTCCCTTCTCTCCTCGTCTCCTCCACTACTATTACTGCACTCCAAATTCCAGAGTGTTTAATTAATAAAGGATATAAATGAACATACGTATGTATATATAACTGCAGGATGTCTTGTGGTTTGCGGTTAGGTTCTTGTTGGTCAATTTTACAATAACTCAATCAATAAATTAAATGAGATCCTTAATCAATTTATGATTCTAAAGTTTTGTAAGATAGCTGATACTATACACGATGGGATAAATTATTTTACTCCTAATCATTAAAGGGAGGTATAAATTATATGAAATAATGGATGATGAACCTGTAAAGCACAAGTATACTTACCTTCATTCGCATCCCTTACCCTACCCATACCCATCATCATATACGCAGAAAAAAGGAGCAATTAATGGAACGATATATGTAAATGAGAATTGCCGACAGCCATTTACCATCATCATTAAATGATAGATTATTATCATAGCGACACAACTGTGAGGACGAGACGATGCGCATTTCTTTGTGCTTCCCAGAAGTGGCACAATCTTCGTTCAAAGTGTAGGATTTTCTTTTGATAAATTAGAAACGATTGAGGGTGAATTACCTAACAATTTATCTCGAAACACGAACTTTTCCACAGGTCCAAGCCGAGAAAGTAAGACGCATCAGTCTCCTAAGTCCTTTATTCGTTGTGTTCGCCTTTCGCTTTACATCAGACAACGAGAAACAACACGACCGACCGAGTGACGGACGCACTGACTACTACGACAAGGACGAACGTTAAGATTGATTCAATGCCAACAATAACGTTAATGTGAACGCTATAAAAATAGAATATATCATTAGATATGTACACGTTTATTATTATATTCTTACTAAAGACGGATAGCTAATATTTATGTTCTCATTGTTATTCGCATAGACAATGACGTTGTTGAGCGTTGTGCCCCCGTGCGTCGCCGTCGAGAACAAAAAATAATACTCGTATACTCGGATACAAGGACCTTTTAGTTTACATAAGTCCTTGCGATAAACGCTCTCTTAGTATAATGTACACTCACATAATACGTAAAGAAAAGTGGAAAAAAATTATTTAATTCTGATTGTTTTTCATCATTTTTGTTTGTTTGCTTGTTTGTTTGTTTGTTTGTTTGGATAAATGATCAAAATGTGCTGATTAACATCACTTAATCATCAATCATTTATTTCAATTTAATCCTGATCCTTAGACACCAAACTAAATTGAATCTTGAGATTGAGTACTTTTTATTCCTGGCTACTAATGGAAAAGTCTTATCTTGAATAAATTGTTTAATTTTATTCCTTTTTTTATGTAATCACATGAATTTTCGAAGATGATGATTACAGAAAAGGAAGAAAAGAAGAAGACAAACATAATTATAATGAAAACTGAGGTTCAAACAAAATAAGTATGAAACATGACAGTTTTTGAAAACTGCAACATTCTTTAGCATCAACCTAAAACGCATCCAAAATTTTGAAGAAGTGTTTTTGAATATAAAAACACTGAAGATCTACGAATTAAAAAGTTAAGAATTTCGAGATTATTTCAGAGATGTTTAGTCAAATATGACTTTGCCAAAATTGCACAATTAATTTTTCCAAAAATGTAGCTAAAAATACAATCGACAAAATGGTCGACATGTTTAAAATTAATTTAATCTAATCTAATTTTCTGAAACAATTTTTCAACTACTTATACCAATTTTAAAATGAAATAAGTGTGAAGACGGTGCGTCCAAACGCGAACCAAACCATAATTTTGTGTACTAAATTTGTACGATGTGGAAACGTTGTTTAGGAGCCAGTGTATTTATTTTGAAATGGCAAATCAAATTAAGCAAACATCATGTGACAGCTGCCAAAAAACCCAACTCTGAAACAATTATTGCCACATTGAAAACCACACGTTTAAAAAAACAACACCCGTTTCAATATACTATTTTAAGTAAATGATAAATTGTCTCGAATCTTCGGAACGCAGTTTTCTTCTTGAAACAAAAATAACATCAGCTGCAAGGACACCAATGCAAAATTATCAGCCCCATTTTAGCCTCATTTGTTTTAAAGTCATAAAAGGTAGTTAAATTTTAAAGAAGGATGTTGAATGTGAACCAAACCTAAAAGTCAAGCTTTTGTCTGCACTTTATTTGAAATTTCTCGATTTTAGACTAATTCAATTAGAACCATGGAAAGATACACAACGAGCAAAGCTTTAAAGATATTCAGGCTTATTATGGAAATGGGCGTTCAAATCAAAATGCATATTCTGCACTTCATGATTTTTTCGGTCTAAATGTCCATACAGTCGGAAAAATTATGAAAAATTTTGAGAAAACCGGGTCCGTAGGAGATGTAAAAACTCAGTGCATGCTCGAACAGCTCGCACTGCAAAAAATATTGCCTCTGTTCGCAAAAATGTGGCTGAAGAGCCATCCACCTTAACTCTTTGTCCTGTCCAACAATTGCAACTCTCACGCTCATCGTTTTCGAACATTACGCATAAGGACTTCCATTTACACGCTTACAAGGTGCAATTGACTCAAGAACTAAAGCTTCTTGACCATTTTAAGCGTCGTCAATGGTCAGAATGTTGGCAAGAATTAATGGCAACAGTGGATGATCAATTATTCCAAGAAAATCATCTTCAGTGATGAGGAACATTTTCACCTCAGTTAATTTTTCAAAAAGCAGAATTTCCGCATTTTGGCGGAAAAGCGGGTCAGTAAGTTGCTTTGAGTGGTGTTAGCTTTCGTGAGATGATAACGAACTTTATATTGCTCAAATTGGAAGGTATTGATGTGGACGATATGTGTTTTCAACAGAACGGTGCCACTCGTCACACCGCTTACGAAACAGTAGCGCTTTGCTACCCGCCAAGATCATGTGATTTGACACCGTTGGACTTTTTTCTTTGGGGTTATTTGAATTAAAAAGGTGTACGTTGATAGGTCAACAACAATTCAGAAGCTTAGAGAAGAGATGATTCTGCTCATTAATGACATATAACCTCAATTTATTATGCTTCAGCGTCATCGAAAACTTAGACCATCCAATGGAAATGTTCAATTGGCCGATATTTTGTTTCATACACAATTCACCCATACCAATATTATCATAATAAAAAGAAATGACATTATTTCGAAAATAATTTGTGTTTTATTCAAAATGAACATCGGCCCTTAAAAATAGTGTGTGATAATTTTAGAAGAGCGATGACCAGTTTAACTGTTTAAGATATAATATTTTAGTGATTTTTTTTTATATTGAGCGCGCACTAAAGGGGTTATGAATACCCTTATAATGATTAAACACAGTGCGAGCAATTAGGAAGGGAGGATAGGATTAGAAAGGAGAAACCGATGCACATTGGTTTTGAATGTCTGCACATTGTTATGAGATGGAAATATTTATTTTATTTATTTATTTATTTACATCATTTAGAGATTTTAGATCTACAGTTAGACTACCGAATTCAGATACATGCTAATACATCGAGATAGACTTATAGCGTATTACATACAACAAAATATTTTTAATAAAATAAAAATAAACATTAACAATTTGACAACAGTAAAATTAAATTGAAAATTAAAAATCAATTTAAATGAAAATACAATAACAATCTATTTTTTAAAGAAGATCTACTCAGATGAAAGTCAAATTCAATATGAGACGCAATAAGATTAGTTTCACTGACACAGCGGGTTATAGGTTCATTTTTTGCATAGTTAACTCTATGATCATCTTCACGAAATAAAGAACGTACTCTCAGTTGTCGCGATGTAGCATATAAATTAAATAAGGATAAAAGAAATGGGCATTGAGTCAGATAAAGCATTCCACATTCGCGTAGTGCGGCTAAAGAAAGAATCTCTGTACTTAACAGTACGTCCGAAATTGGACTCAAGGGTAAACTGATGGGCATTCCTAGCAGTACGGGTATTACGGTTGAATTGTTTAAGGGGAGGAATGCAACTGGCTATTTCGCTAGAGCATTGTTTATACAAATAACGTTAAAACAATGACAGGCATGTGATTTTTCAACGTTCCAATTATGTTTTTCAGTTAGGCATTAGTTTAACAAAAGTGTCACTTTTGTTGTTTTAAGGACATTTATATTATTGAAATTCGTGTTTAAATCTTAGCTCTAAAGCATCCAAAACAAATTCACATCAAGAAGTAAATTTACTTAATTTTTAAGATCTTTAAAGTTTCTGTATTCAACAGAAAATCAATTTTGAAAGAAATAAAATCCAGGACTGGGTCGCTAGGACATGTCTTCCAAAAAGTATGTTAAAAAACATTTATTTAATTTTAAGTTTTAAAAATGTATCTGCAAAATAAGTTTTTCTCAAAAATTTAAATGCCATTTTATTTCTCAAAAAAAACCTAGATTAACTTATTTTTTTTTTGGAAAATCATTTTAAATTTTAAATTTTGTCTTTAAAATATTTTTGGTATACAGTTGTTTAGTGTTTATAATTAAACATTTTGAATGGTAAACCCTTTGGAGATATCGAGTTTTGTAAACAAAAATCTATTTTTAAAAATCAATAAAAAAAAATATACCTAATGATATTCTTCAGAAAACATAAAAAAATAACTCTTCTGAATCAATACCGAAATATGTTTTTCTTGTAGAAAGAAGCCAAATTAAGAAAAAAATTTGGAAAGTTTAAAAAAAATGTATCGGTTAATTTTTGAAAAAAATCGAATTTTCGATTTTTAACCAAAAAATTCGTTTGGGGCTGCTTTTATTTTTCGTATTAGAAAAAATGCCTTACGCTTATCGGCTTCAAACCTTAATTTCAATCGACACAAGGCTTTGAGATGTATAGAGGCCAGAACAGACAGACGGACGGAATCGAAGGACCCACTTTTTTGATTTTGTCATGTTTTATTAAAAGCTCGAGTTCGAAATTTTTACGAATTACGAATTTCTTAGACGTAATGACCCCCCCTCTGGATCCGCCATTGCTTGTGCAGTTATTCACATACCTTTTCATGAAAATATTTAAATTCACATTTTTTTGGAAACTTTTGTAATCCTACTTTTTAAAAAAATATATAGTCAAAATTAGTAAAAATAAAACCTAAACAAAATTTAATTTTAAAACCCTTCGGGTACTTTGGTGCAAAATGAAAATTTTTTTAACTTTAAGACACAACTATTATTACCATAAAATGAGTAAGTACTTAAGTACGTATCCCGACATATACTTAGTAATAATAATATTTTCTGTGTCTATATTATAGAAATCCACCCTTCATTTATAGTTTTATAACTGGTAATACAAAGTCAAATAAAAATTATTACTTCCTTTGTAAGAGTACAATGGGTGAATGCATTGTGTCAGGAAAGTATATTTCTTCCGCAAACAAAACTATAAACTATACAAATGCACACGATATCAGCCTGAAGAAATAAATAGTTTGGTTTTTGAGTATATTCAACTTCAAATAACTGATGCATCAGACGACTATAGGACGAGGATGACGAACGAACGAAACATAACAAAGCCCTAACACCACTCGAATATAATATCGCATCGCCACCACCATCAGCTAACAGCTAACAGCTACCAGAACAAGAACAAGAACGAGAACCATAACCATAACCAACCAACCAAGTGTCATGCTTCTATTGTCATATGGTAATTTTTTACGACACCATGGCATTAGTTTCTTGCATTATTCATGCAAATGTCTCGAGGCTATACAGCGAGAATCAAGGCTTATATCGAATGATTTTCTACCATAAATAACATCCCCTCTGCTCCCTCTGCCTATATATTTGCCATATCCATCTCCATCGCTTCATCGCTCCATCTCCATTTCCATCTCTAGCCATCATCATCATTTTGCTTTGCTTTAGGTATAAACATAACACATAACTGTACAGGATACATAACAAACATACATACATACATAATACAAAGTGTTACGAAATTCACTGCTTCTTTCGTTTTCGTCATAGTAATCACTCTTGTCAACGTTTTTCCATAGAAATGCAAAATTTTTATATATTTGTTTGTATTTTGTAGATAACATATTGCATCTAAAGGATACTCCTTTTCGATGTAAGAAATGTGGCGGCAACATCAGAGGGTTGGGTCGGCGCGGCGGCGTTGGGCCATAAGGACAAGGAATAAAATCCAATATCTGAAGCGATACTTTTTTGGCACCAGCATCATCGCATCGCATCACCGGATATTCCTCAAGAGAGAAATGCATCACGTGGGTTGTTATAACATTGGGTTGGTTGTGTGGTGGTGCGGTGGTGGTGGTGTTAAGGGTGAGATTTTTTCGCACAGAAACTTGTGCCTCAGCGTGCATTCACATTCACATTCACTTGGGTGAAAAATCTCTCATAATTTGCTGAAACAAAGTTAGGAAAAAGCAACAAAAACAACAACACCATCTGATCCGATCCTAGAGAGGGAGTTAAAAAAAGGACTTACCCATGCGAAAATGGAACTGTTTACCCTTATGCACCGCATATACATATACTTTTAAGCAGGATGTTACACTACGTCGACATCCTGACATCAAACATTTTTCAGAGTCAGCGCTCGCAATATGCACAAAGTCTGGTGCTGACGTGATGTATCTAAATGCACTTTTACGTATGCATTCAGTACCTACCTCTATAATATGTATCCTTTCAAAAATATATACATATGTATATATCAACGTCATTTTCTCCTCGTCTCGGATTCGGATGGGTGGTCTCTCTGGTGCACCTGATCAGGTGGTATAGAATAGAATGCTTTCAAAAATTGGATATGATTATTTTTCTTCGTTTTATATGTAGATGCAGAGTCATACCCAAGTTGTAGTTTGTAGATAGGAATTCTACTTTTTGCAGTTTGGCGAACCGGACGCCCGCGAGCGGTAGGACAGGGGTACGGGCGTTGGGAGCTTGGCACCCAACGCAACGTTTAGCGGCGATGATAGGGCGAAGAAAAAATTGGATTTTATTCAAGAAATGATATAGAAATAGAAAGATTATAAAGTGGATGTTTTGTGCAAAGCGAAAATGGAGAAAAGGACTTACTGGTAGACGTATGTAGGTATAGATACGAACGAATGCATAAGGATTCCACAAAATGAGATAAAACGATTTCGAGATTATGTACTTTGTGCGCGAGAGATGGTAAATCTAATACGAAACTAAGTGCAGACAGGCCACACTCAAAATGGGAGTAATATATTATTTTCCTTATAGAAAAGGTACAATATACTATACATACTTCTGGATACATATAATCTTATCTTATGATGGAAATGAAGCTACAAGTATAAGGGTTAGGTTAATCGGTTCTTCAATAGACATAAGATATGGTAGTTGAACATGGATTGAAATTATAAAATAAATCAGTTTAAATGAACTAATGTTCACTTTTATCGATAGAAATCATAAAATTTGTTTTTCTAGAAACCCTTTAATTATAAAAAAACATTACCCTACTAAAAATATGAAAGTTTTTATTTAATTTAAAAAGGTGCTTAACATAAATACTTACAATTTCTTGCAAAAAAATAACAGTTATAGTTCATGTACATTCAATGGCGGATCCAGAGGGGTCTTAGGGGTTATGACGCATCCACCTCCATTGGGACATTATTTATTTATTTTCGTAGGAATTCCCTGGAATTCAAAACTTATCGTACAGCGTTAATGGATATGACCCACATTATATTTTTCATTATTTATTTTTTAAGTAAAGATTTCATCTAAAAAGTTGTCAGTAATTTAGCGACATTCACCAAAAAGTGGTTTGTTGTCAAAAACAACTTACATTTTTGTAACCTTAATAATAGTTTAAATTATTTTCATAAAATTTGTTTATAAGAAAAAGAGCAAATATTCAGGTTTTTGAGAAGAAACCTTGAATAAGAGATCGTCAATTTTCTATTAAGTTTCCTTTAAATTCCTGAAACTAACCCAAGTCGAAGTTTTGGCCCTTTTATGATCCTTAAATGGATCTTTTCTCCTCATTTTCATCTACATACAGAAAAATTAACCTCATATCATCCTTAACGATTTTTCATCGTCCTCATTTCATCCCACATGGAATCTTAATTTTTTGTATTTTACTTTTAAGTTATCTCAAGAAATAATCGACGATTTCAATAATCTTCTCTTTCAGTGCAAGCTTTTGTCGATGACCAAATTTTTAAATTGATGATGATCAAAAATGTCATTATTTTTTTTTTGATTTTTAAAAAAATAATAAATTTTTTTAGAAAACTTGATATCTCATAAAACACTAAAGAACTACATACCAAAAATATGTTAAAGACAAAATTTAAAAATTGTGATTTTAGAAAAAAAAATTATGTTAATCTAAGTATATTTTTTGAGAAATAAAATGGAATTTAAATTTTTGGGAAAAACTTTGCAGGTACATTTTTAAATCTTAAAATGTAGAAAATATTTTTAAACAGACTTTTTGGAAGAAATTAGCAAGTTTTAGCGACCCAGTCGTGCAGTTTTGTTCTTTCAAAATTGATTTTCTGTTGAACAAAACTTTTAAGATCTTAAAACATTAAAAAAATCTACTTTTCGAAGTGAATTTGCTTTAGATTTTCTAGAACTAAGATTTTAACACGAATATCGAGAATATAAATGTCCCAAAAACAACAAAAGTGACACTTTTGGCTTATTGAAAAAACATAATAAACCGTTTCATATCTATTATGAAATTATTATACCAAAATTTCTTCCCATCAACTTATATGTTTAGTTGTTTACCTTAATTTGTTTCTATTTTATTTTTAAAGAAATTATGTACTTAAATTTAACCTTTTTCGTTAAATTCCAGAACGAAACATTTTTCTATCTACAATTTTTAAGTTTTGTTGACTCCTTTAAGGGGGTATTCTAATGTAGAGACATGAATTTCGCCCGGTTTTTGAAGCGTTGTATAAAGGAAACAAAAAATATTTTTAATATCAATTTTTTTATCATTTGTTTATTGATTTGTTGTTCATACATAAAAAATTAATTTAAAAAAAATTAAAATTAACAAAGTTACAAGCAGTCAAAGTGGGGGTCTAAATAAAAGAGGGTGTCCTGGCGTGCATCCTACCAACCCTCCTGGTGATCTGAAAAACAAAAACCAGACGGATTCTTAATTATTATAGATGTCGCTATTGTTTCACTCTTGGATAAGTTAAAAAAAAACTTTTTAACAAAATGGCAGCAGTTTGAAAAAAAAAATGTTCTTGTTGCATATTTTTCAACAATTCCGAATTTTTTAAAAATACTAAATGAGAAGTTATGTTTTTGGACACGATAACGAGATGTATAAAGAACATCCTCTCCAAATTTGAAGTAAATCGGTCTATTAGAACTCGATATATCCTTACCGCCAGCTCGAAAAAAGTAGTTTCGAGGAAAACGCGTTCAGAGTTTTGAGACAAGTTTTCGACAATTTTACTTATAGAATGATACAGAATACGTACATATAATTATCACTTCAAAAATAAACACGTTTTCAGAGCTAGCACTTCCACTCAGTATAAAGGTTGCCACAAAAGTAACTTAAAATGAAACTAAAAGGACAAAACAGTTTCTATGACCTTCAAAACCAGTTTCTATGACCTTCAATTAACTTGTGAAATAATAGGAATATTAAAAAATCCTTTTAAACGCATATTATTGAATGTCTAAACTTTGGAAATATGAAAAAATTTTTTTTTGATTTTTTCAAAATTCTACACTAGAATACCCCTTAAAATCAAAATGTTTGAAAAGATTCATGCAAAACAGTAATTTTTTAGAATTTGTCGTCTAGCTCCAATCTACGAGTAAACAAAACATACTGATAACGGTATTAATAACAGGGTCCGAAAAAATAAGTTTTCTTTATATCAGATTCTGTCTTATTTTCCTACGAAAAAGGTCACATTTTTCGCACAAACTTTTAATTTCTGGGTTTTTGCATCTAGATTATAAGAACTAGCATAGTCAAATTAGATGCCATAATAAACCTGAGTCTATTCGACCAGTTTCCTATCAACCAACAATCGTCACTTACAGGGTTCGGCTTCTTGCCAGAAACAATTTTTGACATAAAAACCGTACAAAATTCAACTGAACCAACAACTAAATGTATATGTCTTCAGACAACGAGGTGTATTAACTGAATATGAAAAGGTTCTAAAGCTTGAGTAGTTGGAAATTAACCCTAACTTTGTATTGTTTATAACATTTTAAAATAAATTGCACTTAATGAAAGATTTTCAGCTTCATTACGTGCGTTTTGTTCGCATTTCATATATATAGTAAAGTGAAAAATTCCTAACAAAACGATCCGCAGTGGCCAGATTTTTTTATTTAAAAATTGGTACAACTGAATATTTGCCGGAATAATTTATCAAAAAATTCCCCTAAAAAATAGCGAAATTCAGACCAGGGGTGAAACCGTGTAAGCTGATTTTTGATAGTTGACTATCAAAATCAAGAAAATACGTCTGTGTAATGTGATAGTCGATTTCAAAGTTTTAACCAAACAATTTGACATCAAATAAAAACTTCAAGAAGGGCGTTTGTTCGTAGACTACTACATTAACATGTGGTGTTGAAGCGAGCTTGAAGCTCGCCTTAATTCTTTATATACCTGAATCGAGTTGAAATGAGCTTGATTTGCTCGATTCCGGTCGGGGATCGGAAATTTGTGAAGAAAAACTTGTGTGGAGGAGTTGGTTTTTACAGATAATGCGTTATGGTCTGTTTATTTGCATGTTTATGAACAAAAAATATAGTTTTGTTTTAATCAAATTAAAAAAAAAAATTGCACATGGAGTAGGTAGCATATTCCTATATGGTGCTGAACTATTCAGTTTTTCATTGTTTAAAGCATCTTGCACATGAGCTACGAACTGCGAACTGCGAACTGTGGATGTTCGCATATTTTGACTTTTCTTTCACATGAGCCTTATTTCTATTCGCAGACAGCGACGAATTGTCAACCCTTTTCTCCATACTTTCCTCAGCCATGATCTTTCACACAAAAACAAAACAAGAGTGGTATAATTTTGAGGTTAAGTTGAGCGTGAACAATTTATTCGTTGCAGTGTGGATGGTATGTGGAACGCGAATAGAGTTTGACAATTCGTAGCAACCACACTGCGATTCGTTACTACCAAATTGTTTTTACAAAATTCTCTTGTTTTAGAGAACAAAATGCAATTTTTTTTTATCCTAGTATTAGTGTCAATTGGTTTCTTATAATTTAAATGTGTTTTTGTGTGGAATTGACTTTTTGAAATGTGTAAAATCACGTTTGTTCGTCCATTCGCAGTTCGTTGCTCATGTGCAAGGCACTTAACACGAATCAATCTATCTCACTGCACTTCATAAGAAACATCGAAACGCCATTTGTAATTTAGAAAGTGCTGTCAAACTTAATCATTTTTAAATCTTCTTGTGCGGTGGAAACACCAAAAAGATTTATTTAATCTAAACTGAGATAAACCTTTGGTGGAAACATAGCAAAACTTAATTATCTTTTCTATTGTTTTCTCTTGCAAAATAAGCCAGTTAGTCCATTTTCACTAACAAAACTAAATAATATCAACAGTATTAGATTGATTTTTTCCCCAATGGAAAACACACATGATTCCAAATGCACAACTACTCAACCAACACAGCCATCGAGATACAAATGCAGTACCAATCGTACCAACATTTGAAAACGAAATCACATAAGATCCATTCGAGACTCGTATAAATGTCAAAAACCTATCCATAGTGAGATTCTACTCTAACTTTTATCGGTGTTATTCTCACTATGGATATTGTTTTTGTTATTCGTGTAAAATCCTACTTCACTATGGATAGATTTCCCAACAAAACACGGGTATTAATTTTCTTACGAAAATTTCAAAAATTGTTGTTGCCTGAATTTAACATTGAGATTTTGAAATGTAATTGCTGTTATTTTTCTAGATAACAAGCTTATCAAGCTTACTCGATTCGAATGCAAGGTGTGTTGTGTGACTTGTGGCACCACATGTCTTCCAAGTCCATATCTTCCAATTTTGTCGAAAAATAATCGTTAATCATGGTGTGATCATACGCTGGCCATTCACAGTAAAGTGACGATTGTTATCGTCGACGAAAAAAAAGGGCCCAAAAATGCCGAAACCAGTATGCAAACCGTACCAAAGTTATTTTGTGTGGATGTTGATTTATACCCGACAACACATGCATTATGTAGACTCAAATGTTTGCACTAAACTAGGGCGATAGTATTTAAAACCAAGTAAACGCTCTTAAAGTTGCGGTCACCGGCTCCGAATTTCGTTTGTGTACTTTACCACAATAAAATGTAATGTTTACAGAATAAATTGACAATGACAGTTCAATGATTAGTGGAAGGGTGCGTTAAAAAATAGAATTGAAAGTTGTGAAATCCATTTTGGAAAACCTGATATCAGTTTTTACGTTTTGAAACAATTCACCGTTCAATTTTGGATACACACATTTTTGAACTTGAAAACTTTAATCCAAAAGTACCAAATACAAAATTACAACCACGACGCTTCTTTTATTTTTTTTTATATAATTTACGGGCACGCAAGGGGTTACAAATACCCGTAATATGTTTAAAGTTAAAACACTGTGCGAGCTTTAGGAAAATAGGAAAGGATTTAAGAACAGATACTGGTACACATTGGTCTGAAAGTTTTGAATATAAAAATGATAAGGAAAAACAGAGTTGAGTAAAGCATTCCACATTCTCGATGTGCGGTACAACAACGAAAGGCATTAAATATTGCAGCGGTGTTCAAGTGATGTAATTGTTTCGGTTATAGTTATATCACCTACCATTTCCAAAGGCTTTTTGTTGATCCTATTCAAGGGACTTAAATTTGTTTTAGGGGCACCTGCCCAAGAATACGAGTTATATTGAAGATTTGGACGAATGAAAGCTTTGTAAATTACAGACAGATCAGAAGGGGTGCCAAATTTCTTGCACTGTCGGAGGACTCTTAAGCACCTAACAGCAATTCTGGCAATATCGAATATGTGAATATGTGATCATTATAAGAGGTGTTCTGTGGTACACATGCCGAGTACTGAAAGTTGATTAGATTCCTGGATGCAAGTGCCACTCATGGATAGTGGCATCTGGAGTGGGTTACGCTTAGCGACAGGAGACAGCATTTTGAAGCACGAAATCCTGCACGGAGTTTCATGGAGTTTCACACCGGAAGGACGAGGGTGTGAATCTAGAAACGAATATAAAAAGCTGAGAGTACTGCCGTCAGCGTAACAGTTTAATGAATTAAAAGTGCCAGACAAAAGATCGATAAATATAAGGAAGAGAGTCGGAGACAAAACGGAGCTCTGGGGAACACCCAGCATTTATTTAAAAAATTTTAGACTTGAAACTATTAAAAACAACTTGTATTGCACGGTTAGAAAGGTTGTTTCTAATACAACTAAAAGGAGATTCATTAATACCAAATTTTCTATAAGAGAGCTTTATGCCAATCTCTATCGACTGCTTTTGAAATGTCAAGTGCAATAAGCTTGCTTTCTCCAAAACGAATATGTAAAGATGTGTTCCACTGGTAATTCAGATAAACCTATTAAATCACTGGTATACCTATTGGTACGAAAGCCTTACTGTCGGTAATTAAGAAGCTTTCGTTTTTCAAGATATTTCATAAGCTGATAATTATTCAGCGTTTTCATGACCTTGAAAAGAAGGAACATGAGTGCTCACCGTTTTTAGTTATACACTAAAAAAGGTTAGTTTGTTACTATAAATAAGTTGTGGAGTTCTGACTCTTGGTGGGAAACTGATGTAACAGTTAAATTCTATGCAGATATTTATTCAAGAACAATCTCTTCCCTTAACCAATTATGAAAAAACAAAAAGAATCATGAACTAAATCAATAAAGTCCTTTTTTAATGATTAACTCACTTACACCAACATTACTTTGAAAAAGGAACCTATTTTAATTTTTGTTATTAAATTTTTCAAAGGACCGACACCAACAAACGCTGACAATTTATTGGTTTGTCATACTCTGTTTGCCAAAACAAAAAGGAGATATCAAGTTAAATCCTCACACCTTAACAAGTCCTTTTCGCATAATCAGGACTCTCATAAAAAAGAGCTTCAAACATAGGGAGAGTTTATGTTTTATCAGCTCAATGCACTGTATTGACAAAAGATTCACGTACTCGTATATAATATTCTACACCTCTTGCTCGCTCCAGACCTCATTTTAAAGCTTTTTCAATACAAAACGGATCGCTGCATATTTTTTTTGTTCCCGTTATTGTTAGTATCTTAAATCAAAGTACCTATAACTACCAGGAGTCGCATATATAGGAGTAGCTTCAGATTTAACAGCAGCTTTAAAATTTAAATTATTCAATATAATTGAATATAAAACATACATACTTTCACTCCTTAGGGTATTTTGCTCTGGTTACGTTATAATGCATATATGTACGAGTATATAGTAGAAGTTGGTATTTTGAATTGGAATGAGGGGCGGACGCAGACGGGAGGAGGTATAGAGCACCAATGAACCCGAAAGAGCACGTATTCCGGTTATGAACGCTCCTATGTACGGGTCCTCAATTACAGGAATTCCCATTTCGCATATAAAACGTGATCGGATATAGAAAAAGTGAATAAATTATGAATCATCCTGTTCAGGTATAATCCCTGGCTGGCCACACTACTTCGACTATATGTATGAGCCACTACGACGATGATCCACCAACCGACTACGACGACGATGTACTCGTATATCCTAGCGCTGGCTGGCTGGCTGTACTCTCGAATATGTATACAACGACGACGACGTAGGTATATCCTAGTGGTATACCCTGTTCCATATCCCAAAGGAATTTTTCGCACTGTCCTCTTTCAATGATGAAAATAAATCAAAAAAGATATAAAAATGTGACGCTAAAACCCCTTCCTTCATCGTCTTTCACCCCGCCCGTCACCCTCTATCACAGATGATTCTCTATTTCCCTTCTATGCCATGATGGAGCAAAAAATTCTTCTCAACCCCCTAACATACCTAACCTAGACTGCAGCAGGATAAAACTATTTTTTATCTCGAAGGTATAATCACTTAAAGTCCAATGAAAATTCTGAAGGAATTTTAAGGATGTGATGTGCGGCAGGAAGGATAAAAAATGTTATTTCTATTTACCTACATATTTTATTTTATCTATATTAAAATAATAATTATTAAAATAAAAATCGCATTTTATTTATGCATTCAAGTGCAATCCAAAACGACCTCGTTATACCTGAGTTACTTGAAAAATATCGCCACATTATAAGATTCGTGTTGAGGATTTTTCTGCTTTATTTTTAATTCGTCGTCCTTTGGAGCTTGAAGTTCACTTGAGGAGAGGAATTATGGGGGAGTGGTCTTGTTTTTTCAATTTTTTTTTTCTTTTAAGGCACAATTAATTAATTTTGACCTATTTTTTAAATTTAAAAAAAGCATCTCATTTGTGTGAGCGTAAAAAGATTTATTTGTTAAAGATTAAAGGAAAATGTACGTGTGTTAAAAATGAGGAAAAATAAGGACAAAAATCTTTGAGTTCTCCTTTTTCAGTGCATATACACTTCCTGGAAGATAGGAAAATGTAAAATATAGGGAAATGGAAGTAAGAGCGTTCGTTTTGTGCTACGTGCTCTTGCAGTTTTCACAAATAAATTGTTATATTTTTATCATTCCATTTCTTGGAGAATAAGGACATTAAACTAATAGTGTTCTTTTTAGTGTTCTTTTTTAACAATGTAAGTCATCTATAAGGTGGTTTGACTTCACTTTATGTATCTGAATCCGCTTTTTGATGAGATAAACAAATGATCAATCCCAAGCACAAGGATTTTTATATTTATTTTGAAAAAAATTCGATATGTTGTTCAGGATTCTTGGTAGAGCTTTGGTTGCAAAGTAATTCTTCCTAGAAAAAGTCTTGATGTGTGTATATATTTCCATCGCATTTGACTTCTATAAAACTGAAAATTTACTGAATGAAGAACTGTACAAAATCGCATGTTTTTTAAGGTATTATTGATAATGATTTCTTAAGAAATAAAGAGTTTTTTTTTCAAACATTGCCCTTCATCAAAGTATACTAAGGACAAAAGTACATAAACTAGCACCTAAATCAATTTGTCAATTTATTATTTAATTACTTCCCTCGATTTTGTTTTTAAATAATTTGAACTTTCTCAAGAGATTATTATAATTACACTCCCATAAGAATGATACAAGCTTTAAGAAAAACTCAGAAGTGATGGAAAGGGTTCAAAACAGTATTTTTCATCTAACTACTTGAAATAAAAATGGAAAATGAAAGGCAAAGGGTCGTCGTCAGATAAGCAATGTAGTGGATTAAAAGTTTTCAAACAAAAGATAATTATATTAATGAAAACGAAGGAAAAAAGAGTTGGAGACAAATTAGAGCCTTGGGGCACACAAGCACTTATTTTGTAACTATCAGAGGCTTAAAAGAGCTCAAAATAACTCGAATTATAAGCAGGCTGTTTGGTTATTTTCACAATGTATACTTTTATGTAATCGAATGAGATAGATAGAGTTTTATCAACACAACAAGGACGAATTATTGTATACACATTTTCGATAAGAGAATTCTTTACACTAATCCCATCGGACTAAAGTTAAAATTAACTCCAGTTTTAGGTGAGATATGATGAATGTCAGGTCAATAAATTTTTGAGGTTGGAGGGCTGACGAGTGTAATATTACCTTTGAGAAGGTACATTATGTTGTAGGTGAACAATTCACATAAATATTCGAACCCTGGTTATATCTCAATGGTTTTGGCTTAGTTATTATATCAAATCAAAAAACAAATATTAATTTATTACTTTTGCACGTATTTTTAACTTCCCGTCGGAAGTTATTGTAATCGGTCCGATTTGTCGAATTGAAAATTTTGACATTTCTCGACGTTTCAAGGTCCCTAGAGTCGAAATAAAGGATTTTTAGAGAGATATCTGTGAGTGAGTTTGCACGTATGTACGTTCGTACGTCCGTACGTTCGGGAAGTTTTTTTTCGTCGTTCATAGCTCAAGAACCAGTAGAGATATCGACTTCAAATAAATGTTGTTATACAGATATAAAAGGTGAAAATTTTGGTTAATCCAAAATATCTCACAAACCAATAACGCTAGAGACTTGAATTAAATTTTAAATTATATTACTGTAACGTGATACCAAACTAATGTATTTTTGGAAAAAAATCCAATTAACGGCTGTTTTTATAAATCAAAAAAACTGAAAAAAAAATATTTGTCAATTCGAATATTTTATGAATTTTGTGCAACGAAAAATAACGTATTTGACATTTGCTAAAATTTTGAGAAAAATCGAATTGACAGTTTTCTTACAAAAAATAAAAACCTAAAAAAAGAAATAAAATTTAGTAAAAATTGATTTTCGACTCAAATATATTTTCAAAACTTTGAAATATTGGCTCTCAACTAATTTTGTCTTTTTGAAAATATTGTTGTCAACATTCAGTAAAATTTTGAGAAAAATCGAATTGACAGTTTTTTTTACAAAAAAATATAAACCTAAAAAAAAATTAACAAAAGTTGGTGAAAACTGATTTTCGACTCAAATATCTTTTCAAAAATTAAAAAATTGGCCTCAAACTAATTTTATTTTATAATAAATATTGTTTTCAACATTCGATTAAATTTTGAGAAAAATCGAATTGATAGTTTTTTTATAAAAAATGAAAACCTAAAAATTACATTACTAAAAATTGGTAAAAATTGATTTTCGACTGAAATATATTTTCAAAACTTTGAGATTATGGCTTCAAACTAATTTTAATTTATAAGAAATATTATTTTTAACATTCGGTAAAATTTTGAGAAAAATCGAATTTCAGTTTTTTTACAAAAAAAAAAAACATAAAAAAACAATACTAAAACTTAGTAAAAATTTACTTTAGACTCAAACATTAAAAATTAAAAATATTGGCTTCAAACTAATTTTATCTAAAAGAAAATATTGTTTTCGACATTCAGTAATTTTTTTTATAAAAATCCAATAGTCCATTTTTTCATAAAACAAATAAAACCTACAAAAAATACGCAAATTTGGTAAAAGCTGATGTTCGGTTCTCGATGTCTCGTGAACAATAGAAGATATTGACTTTAAATAATTAGTTTCATCCATTCAATTTGTATTTGTTAATATAAGAAATAAAAACTTTTAAGAAATGGTACTAAAATTTTTAAACATTGTTTTTAAACTAAAAATCTCTTTTACGAAAACAGATTTTTGAAATTATATATTTCATCAAATGCAAAATATATTGTTTTAATTTTTAAATCTTTTAGAATAATTCAACTGACAACTTTTTTAACAAAACACGAAAACCTACAAACCTTTTAAGCAAGACATATCGACAGACGGGATGGGAAGTTATCAGTGTGGGTCGCATCCCAGCCTCTTTTTGAAATTGCTATGGTAAAAAAACCACCCTTTCTGCATCTTTTTGCAATATTATCCATATAACAAAATATTTTAGGAAGTTGATATCTCCACTGGTTCTGAGATATGGAAGACAAAAAAAGCTTCCCGAACATTCGGATGTACGGACGTACGTACACACGCACGCACAGACATCTTCTTAAAAATCTTTTATTTGGACCTAGGGACCTTGAAACGTCGGAAAAATGTAAAAACTTTCAATTCAACATATCGGAACAATTAAAATAAAGTTAAAAAACGCTTAACGCGAATAAGTTCAAAACCTTAAATTCCAAATTTGAACTCAATCGATTCAATGGTTTGGGCTGTAGGGGCGACGACCACTTTTTTCGACTCCTCTACTATCATAATGTAACGTTTTCTAGATTCAATTTAAACTTTATTGCTATTCAATAAAGTTCATATTAAATTGTAATCACTCACTGTTGTCTAAGCAATTTAGGTATGTTCCTAAAGTCAAAGAATCAATTTGCAATTTATTACCGCTGCATAAAGTTCAAATTCAATCATATCTAATGTCGCGTTCCAAAAATAAACAAAAGTGAATCGCAAACGCGACAAAAAAAGTAATAAACTATTAGTAGTAGGTAATGATTTCCAATTAATTTGGTCGGCTTCGCGAAACTTAATTTTAGCTAACTTCTGTTGTAACTGTATCAGATTATTTTTTTATGTTTGATAAATCTTAAGTTTTGTCACAAATTAATTTTCTGAACACAACCATAATATTTGACATTAGATTTGACAACCAACTAATATGTCAATCATTCTGTCGCACTTCAGAACACGGAGATTTATGGCTCAAAGGTAAACTCCAAAAAAATATATAAAAAAATCAGAACACGGAAAAAAGTATTACGATTGATGATATTGTGTTGCGATCATGGTTATGATATTCTATGAGTGCATCCTTCTATCTTTGTGAGTGACAACATGATGAAATTGCAAATGTGTTTGCGAAGCAGTTGTTAGATATTGGAAATAATAAAGTTGCAATGGACACCTCGATCGGATTCATCACATTACCCACAGATTTCTGTCACATCACCGATTCAAAAGAGGAGCTTATTCAGCGTGTTTTCCCAGATATAGCGCAAAAGTTCAACAACAATAATTGGCTGCGTGAAAGAGCAATATTGGTAGCGAAAAATAAAGATGTCGAGGATGCGACCATTCAGAATTTTCTTCCAGGGCAGTTGGTTTCCTTCAAATCAGTTGACACCGTTATTAACCAGGATAACGTATAGTCAACTATCCCACGGAGTTTTTAAATTCACTGGAATTGCCTGGATTTACACCTCACAATTTTCAGTTATAAGTAGGATCAGTTGTCATCATGCTGCGTAACATTAATCAACCTCGACTATGCAATGGAACAAGACTGGCTGTGAAAAAGCTAATGAATAACGTCATTGAGGCAACGTTCATAAAAGGAAAATACAAAGGAGAGGATGTCTTAATCCCGCGAATACCGGTGATTCCAACGGATTTACCATTCGATTTTAAACGCTTACAATTTCCATAACGTCTGGCCTTTGCGATGACAATATATAAATCGCAAGGACAGTCTTTAGAAGTTTGCGGAATCAACTTGGAGTTTCCCTGTTTCGCGCATGGACAATTATGCGTCGCGTGTTCGCTCGTCGAAAACCGTCTTCTTTGTTTATTTACGCCCCACAAAACAAAACAAGAAATAAAACTGTATCATAACAGTGTGTGTCTGTTAATAAAAATTTAAACCTTATAAATAGCCAGTATTTCAGGAAAACTCTGTTTTTTAAAGTAAGCAACATGATGTGTCGAAGATAATAATAAAACTTCATGCTTCATTAAAAAAATGCTTTTTTATTCAATACGTTTTGAAACTCATTTGAAAAAAGACTCAAATTTAAGTATTAAAGGTTATTCGGCTTACCACGCATGCCATTCATCCGAAAGAGCAAGGGGTGGTTCTTCCGTATTTATCAGAGAAAATATCAATCATTCGTTTGAGATAAATATCGAGCTCGATACAATGCAAGTTACTTCCGTTAGCATAAAAGTTAGACACGTATTTTTTAATATTGCGTCTATTTACTGTCCTCCTCGGTCCAAGATAGACAAAAACGATTTTAAAGATCTTTTCAACGCTTTAGGTCCAAAATTTATTATTGGCGGCGACTTCAATTCGAAACATTCATTTTGGAGATCACGTTGCATTTCGACGAAGGGTAGACAACTCTACAAAGCGGGTATTGAATGTAACGTTGAATTTTTCTCATCAGGAAAACCAACGTATTGGCCAACTGATACAGCGAAAACACCCGATCTTGTTGACTTTTTCATCGCAAGAGGAATGAATAGAAAATATATGACAGTAGATGATAACTTCGATTTTTCTACGGATCACTCGGCCGTTATCTTAACAATAAACAGTAACGTAATCGAAAAAGAAATGCCCCTAATTTTAACAAATAATAACACAAATTGGGATAAATTCAAAGAAGATTGCGAAAATAGAATTATACTGAACGTCTCTTTGCAAACTCCGTTTGAGTTAGAAGATGAAACAGAAAAATTTATAAATATTGTTCAAGAAGCAGCTTGGAATAATACTCCGATCTGTAGTAAAAAGTCAAGGCAATACGAAGAAAAAATTCCAGAAGATATAAAAGAATTGATACGCGAAAAACGAAAAGCTCGAAAAGTATGGCAGCAATCACGTGCTCCTCAGCATAAAAGTGTCGTCAACTTTTTATCAAACAAGATTAAAAATTTGTTACGAGATTTTAAAAACAGCGAGAATTCTGCCTATCTTGAAAGCCTAACAGCAGACAAAAAAACGAATTATTCTCTTTGGAAGACGATAAAAGGTATTAAAAAGCCTCAAATAATGTCGGCACCTATTCGAAAAATAATTCTGAATGGGCAAAAACTGATAAGGAAAAGGCGGATTTATTTGCTAAGCACCTTGAGGAAACGTTCAAACCTTTCGATGGTCAAGAGTTTCTGACTAATGACGGAGAGCTCCAACCAGCGCCGGAAAATTTTTCTATCAGGAATATAACTTTGACTGAACTTGTCCAGGAAATAAAACTGCAGAAAAATAATAAAGCTCCTAGCTACGACCTGATTAACGGTCGTGTCCTCAAAGAGTTGCATAAAAAAGCAATGGTTAAGCTCTTACAGCTCACTAACGCTGCTTTAAGACTTGCTTACGTACCCACGCAATGGAAAGTCGCCGAAGTAATAATGATCCCCAAACCGGGTAAGCCACCGAATGAGAAAAAATCGTATAGACCAATTTCTCTCTTACCAATTATATCTAAAATATTTGAAAGAAGCAATCTTCTTAAACGAATGCTACCAATTATTGAAGAAAAACGTTTAATTCCCGACCACCAATTCAGTTTCCGGAATAATCACTCGACAATTGATCAGGTTTACCGAATAACTAACGAAATTGAAAAAGCATTTGAAGAAAAAAAGATTTGCTCAACTGCATTTCTTGACGTTTCTCAAGCTTTTGGCAAAGTTTGGCATGACGGGCTAAAATATAAATTAAAAGTCTTTCCAGAGCAAATATATAACATTCTTGAATCGTACCTAGAAAATAGATTCTTTCGAGTTAAGCAAGGAACGGAGTATTCGGAGTTTAAAGAAATAAACGCTGGGGTTCCCCAGGGCAGCGTCCTTGGACGGATTTTGTTTGTTCTTTATACCCGAGATATACCCCAAACAGAAGGCACAACTTTAGGCACTTTTGCCGATGATACAGCTGTACTCGCAATATCGGATTCAATAGAAACGGCAACCTCTAAGCTTCAAAAGGCATTAAATAGCATTTCAGATTGGACTGTTGTGACCCGCGAGCCACAACTATTCTCAAACCCCAAATAAATCATTCAACACCATTCATTGAAAGCCAATTCCCATCGAAAGGGCACCCAACCAATGAACCATGAAATAAAACACCGACCAAGCATAATTTCCATTTCATTCTTATTATAGAACAATACTTTGCAATACTTACATAATGACGCCATATGCGCGCCTCTGTTGTAGCGAATGCAGAAATGTAAACAAACAACTGCAATGCAATAGAGTATGTCAAGTGCAATGTGCAATAGGAAACCTACCATCTGCGATCGATGATGACACACCCAGAAGTACTTGAGTGGGTCACCATACGATCGGCATAAAGGTCTAGGTATGTTCTACGTAACAATGAATGAAGAATTGTGACCACGGTGTGTGGCCTGGTGGTAAACTCGATGAAAGTGACCTGGTTTTGGTGATGGTAAGTAAAGTATATGAAAGTAGAGAATACGAAAACTGATAAATAGAGAACCAAATGGGAAGAATGGCAGAGTTGAGATTAGAATACTAACAGCTAAGGTCGCAGCCACGCATTGAGACAGCGGGCCTTTACTGAAAAGAAACCAAATAAATAAAACTTAAATTAAATCTAAAGTCTTTTATTTTCAACTCTCCGTGATCTGCTCTTCCCTTACTACAAGGAAGCACGGCAGAAACGAAACATTGGTGGCAGCGGTGGGATAACTACCAAAACAAGACATACTGACTCTTGATGCGTTCTGGGGCTATACACCAGAAAATTTTAAAAGTGTAAAAGTGAAAAGATTAAAAGAAAAAATTTAAAGTTTAAAGTAAAAAAAAAAAAAAAAAAAAAAAAAAAAAAAAGGGAGACAATAAGCGAAAAAAAAAGGGGTGAAAATAGTGAAAAAAAAAAAAGTGTTAGAAGTCCTACAATTGTAAGTCCTTGCTAGCTATAGAGCGCAAGCATTTGGCAGACAGTAGGCAGTGAAAAAGACCAGGTTGTAATTATAACAACTGTAGGGCGTGAAGCTTGCCTGGCACTACACATCAACAACATCTGAAGACATCATCATCACCATCATCATCAACATCAACAAAACAAGACAACACCCGCCTTCATCAATATCATCAACAAAATCAGCAAAATCAACAAAATCAACAAAATCAACATCAGCAAATAGAAATCACATTAGTAAGAAAAAAAATCACTATTATTAATTTAGTCAAAACCATATTTTCATAAATACAAATAAATACAAATAGAAATTTTTTTTTCGTGCATCAAAATTTCCTTTATTAATATTTTTCAATTTATATAAGTCACTACATACATTATATCTACAAATTATTTCTTTTTGCTTGGATTTTTTTACCATTCTTTATACCTTGTTTTCGAGTGCGTTTAAACTCGGTCGGTTTTCTTATAAGTGTCATTATCGTTACCTTCCAAAATTACTACCCGTAATCAATTTCTAAAAGCTTCATTTTTCGAGGAGTTGCCTTTCCATTTTTTCAATAAAATGACTAACCCAGAGTATAAGATCAGTCTAAACGACATACTCACAATAGTACCGGTATTTAACGGGAAACCGGGAGACCTAGCAAAATTTTTTGGCCTGCGGGGACATATTGTTTAAGTCTGTTAAAACAGACACTGAACAAAAATTGTTCCTAAGCCTAGTGAAAACTAGACTCGAAGGTCCAGCTTTTGAATTTATTCAGTTCAAAACAGTGAACAAGTGGGAGGAATTACATTCTCTCCTAAAAAAGGAATATACGGTGGTGAAATCAAGATCCTCCGCTCAGAATGAACTACTGGCTGCTCGTCAGAGAACGAGAGAGTCGGTTAAGGAGTTTGGCGATCGCATAAGCCAGCTTCTCAACTCTCTGAACTCTGCTACGTACGCTAGTTCCACAGAAGAGGCAGTTGTTACTTTCTTATTTAAAGAGAATGACAAACTAGCAATCCAAACCTTTGAGGATGGTCTGAAGAATCAAAACCTCAGATTCATGGTTCAAGCACATGGGGAGTCGGATTTAAAAAGATCCATCGCATATGCTGAGGAACATTCGAATAGGTTGGAACGAGTTGCCCCTTCCACATCGATCAACCAGGGCCGCTCATATTCAAATTTCTCCCAAACGTCTAGTCCAACATGTCAGATCTGCAACAGAGTAGGCCATTCTAGGGAAGCCTGCTACAGTAACCCAAATAGAAATTCCAACTCCAACTCCTCAAATCAAAAAAAGCGAGAATCGATCGTGTGCAATTATTGCAAAAAGAACAATCACCGTGAATCGGAATGTAGACTTAAACGGTTGCAGACAGGTCAGGGAACCTCGAACACGTCTAACCCGTTTAAGGATAATCCGAATAACAACAACAAAACCCATTCTACTAGCAATGTACGACAGTACAACGCCCGACCAAGATACAGAAACTGGCAATCGGGTGAAGATTTTTATCCCTACCAACATGATTCGGGAAACGAATGTGTTCGGGAGGAAGACATCGGCCATCCCTCCCGAATGGATGCGAAGGTCGACTGTCCAAATTAGATACTAAAAGCATTACAGTTTCGCTTTGCCCAGAATTCGACGAACCAGTTGTGCGAATTCAATTTCGGCCCTCTGACAGGAAATACTCCACGTTCCTAGTCGACACTGGGGCGGAAATTAGCCTGTTTAAATACAGACCAGGGGCAGATGCGAATCTAAATAAAACCTGCTCTTTATCTCTATCCACGATTTCGGGTAGCACGACTTTCACTCTAGGAGAGATAACAGGTTCTTTTGTAGTAAACGAAAAGGAGAATCTTTCTTTAAAACACCCTTTCCAAGTTTTAACGGAAAGAATTAATCTAACCTACGATGGTATACTGGGAAACGACTTCCTCAGTAAACACAGATGTAAGGTAAATTACAAAAAAAGGGTATTAGAAATTAACGAGATGAGTTTAAGTGATGACTCTGTAGCTGAAAAAGGTACCAACAAAGCTACCCCTCACGAGGCGGTGCCTACGGGCTATGACTTGGAAACAAAAGGTGATGAAAAGGCGGAGGAGAACAATTCTGTTCTAAAATCCAATGAAGCCACCATCAACCAAAAATCCAATAAGCAAAAAATGGATACTGATTCCAGCGGCAGGGAATCATCACCTTCTCCGTTAAAAGTAGAAGAAAAAACTACCTATAAGACTACACCGGCAGAGGACGTAGCAGGTAGAGTAAACAATAGGACTTCAGAAAACAAAAGCAAAAAAAGCGAGGAAACTGAAGCAGACATTAAAAATAAAAAAACTTCAGAAAACAAAAGCCAAAAGAGCAAGGAAACTGAAGCAATAATTGAAACAAATTTAAAGGAGGATACATCCAAAAGTATCAATATTAAAAGTTCTATTAATTCAATAATAACCCTTCCCCCCCGTAGTCAACAAATGATTGAAATCCCGTTTACTGAACATGGTAATAGTCTCAAGGACATTGTTGTTAGGAAACAACAAATTTCCCCAGGCGTTTATATAGGTGAAACCATTGCTAGACCAGAAAACAATAAGATAAAAGTACTAGCAATGAACACCCTAGAAACGGAAAAACCCATAGAGATATATAATAAACATTTGAATTGGGATAACTTAGATCAGTACGACCAAGCTGATACAAGTAATTTCCACTGCAAAATTGAAAAACGTATGGAAAAATTAGAATCCATGTTAGTATTAGACCATTGTAACATCGAAGAGAAGGAATCGATCCTCAAGATTTGTAGGGAGTACAACGATCTGTTTTATTTGGAGGGAGATCACCTCACCAATACCGACTCCATCACTCATAAAGTCAGTACTGACGAAAGTAAAGCCCCCCTCTACATAAAACCCTACCGACTCCCAGAAAGCCAAAAGGAAGAAATCCATAAACAGGTGCAGGAGATGTTAGACGATGACATCGTGCGGCCAAGCTCGAGTCCCTGGAACTCACCCTTGCTCCTCGTTCCGAAGAAACCCGGAAGTGATGGAAGCAAACGTTGGAGGGTGGTTGTAGATTTCAGGAAACTGAATGACTTAACCGTCGGCGATGCTTACCCATTACCAAATATTAGCGATATTTTTGATCAATTGGGTAGAGCTAAATATTTCAGCACTTTGGATTTGGCTAAAGGGTTTCACCAAATCCTGATGGACAAGAAAGATCGATGCAAGACTGCATTTAGCACTCCGTTTGGACACTATGAATATAATCGGATGCCATTTGGGTTAAAAAATGCTCCTGCAACCTTCCAACGCCTGATGAACACAGTCCTCACTGGTTTACAAGGGTTCGATTGCTTTGTCTATATGGACGATATAGTTCTTTACGGGTACGACCTTAAAGATCATAACTCCAAGCTTAGGAAAGTCCTCAATCAATTAAGTACACATAATCTGAAACTTCAACCAGAGAAGTGCAATTTTCTTAAGCACGAACTCATGTATCTGGGACATCTTATTTCTGAAGATGGACTAAAACCAGATCCAGAAAAAATTAAAGCCGTCAGAACATATCCTACACCTAAAAATGCTAAGGGTATAAAATCTTTTCTTGGTTTCGTTGGCTATTACAGGAAGTTTATAGAAAACTTTTCTACTATAGCAAAACCTCTTACCCAGCTGCTAAAGAAAAATTGCGTTTTTAAATGGGATGCCTTCTGCGATGAAGCTTTCAGAGATCTGAAAAACAAACTAATAAACCCCCCAGTTTTAGCTTACCCCAATTTCAAAGAAGAGTTTATTGTCACCACAGATGCTAGCGATGTCGGAATAGGAGCTATTCTGTCACAGGGTCCCATCGGACAAGATAAGCCGATATCTTTTGCAAGTAGAACACTGAATGATACTGAATTCAAATACAATACAACAGAAAAGGAACTACTAGCAATCGTTTATGGTATACAACAGTTTCGTCCCTACCTTTACGGTAAACCCTTCACTATTTGCACTGATCACAAGCCTCTGCAATGGTTGTTTTCTCGCACAGATCCTATGTCCAGACTAGCAAGATGGAAAATTTTATTATCTGAATATGAATATACAATTAAACATAAACCGGGGAAAATAAATCTAAACGCAGATGCTTTAAGCCGAAACATAGGTGAATCGGAAGAAAATAAAGAAAATAAAGTAATGGTGGTAACTCGAGGCCAAAAACAAAGATTAAATGAAAATAACATTCAAAGTAATGTAAATACAGCACCTATTGATAACTCAAGACCAAAATACAATGTAATTGAAAAATTCGAGTCCATATACATAAATAAAAATTCAAACCGCAAAATTATAATTCTACCATTAATAGACTCAACAGATGAGCAATCCCTAGCAAAAAGAATACAAAATTTTACAAAACCCCCTATAGGAAAAGTAAAAGTGTATGATTCTCTAATGGTAGTTACTCTACCTTTACCGTTCAGAGAAACGAAGGACGAGGAAATAACTGAAAAAAGTCTCCAAACGATTAAAGAACAAATTAAAGACGAACAAACTATTTCCTTTTCATTACCATCCCAGATAACCAAGTTAGGCATACCTTCAAAAGTATATTAAATAAAGTTTTCGAAGATATGACATTAGACATATATTTACATATCGATGAAAGGATTTCCTTGAATGACTCAGACACAATCGCGAAAATTTTATCCGAATACCATGATTCCCCTTTCGGAGGACACCAAGGTGTTTCACGAATGTACAACCGTCTGAAGGCAAAGTATACCTGGCCAAACATGAAAACAGACGTACAAAATCATGTAAGTAAATGTACATCATGTCAACGGAATAAGAGTAGGAAAAATCCACCCGTCCCAATGAAAATAACAACTACTAGTGTTAGGCCATTTGAAAGAGTCGCCCTAGACATAGTTGGACCACTTCCCGTTAGCTACGGTGGACACAAATACTTACTCACATTCCAGGATGATTTGACAAAATTTTCAGAGGCTATGCCAATACAAAATGCTGAAGCTTCAACTGTAGCTAGAACATTCGTGGAAATTATAATTTGTCGCCACGGAATACCTCTCTCTCTTTTGACAGATCAAGGAACAAATTTCCTAAGCGACCTTTTCAAAGAAATGTGTAGTCTAATGAAAATCAAAAAAATTGAATACAACGCCTTACCATCCTGAAACAAATGGAGCATTGGAGCGAAGTCATAGGACATTAGCCGAGTACTTAAGACACTATGTGAACCAAGACCCTCTATCATGGGATACATGGATTCCTTATTCAATGTTTGTCTATAACATAACACCACATAGTAGTACTGGATTCTCACCCTATGAACTCCTATACGGATTTACCGCTAACATACCAAGTGTTCTGTCACAAAAACCAAAAATATCTTACAACTATGACAACTACGTCAACGAACTTAAGGCTAGACTACAATACGGATATGAGACAGCAAACTCTATCCTAATAAAGAAAAAAGAGAAATCAAAAACTCTTTACGATAAAAATGCTAGACCTAAAATATTCAACGTAGGCGACAAAGTTTTGGTAAAGAATCAAACTAGACAGAACAAGCTTTCGACCCTTTGGGATGGACCGTATGAGGTTATAAGAATCCATTCGGATGAAAACACAGTAGTCAGGATGGGTAAGAAATCCAAACTTATACACAACAACAATTTACAACTTTTTAAGGAATAACTGCATCCACCTTTTACTTCAGATAAGGGTGTATGAAATTAAATTCCTTTTACACACCACATTCACACAAAGAAAACACAAAAACAAAAACATCAGCATTATAGCATTAGACAGTATATAAATATAGGAAACCAACCGTTTTCTTTGGCATTGTAGATCATGGGTCCACTAAGTTACTTCATTCTATTACCGTTGTTGACCAGCGCAACTCTTAAAATAAGCCAAATTGATCAGAATCCTGGAATCTACTTCGAGGAGATGGGCAAGGTTGAGCTCTATGCAACACAATGGAAGCTTATTGCATATTACGACCTTACATTATTCAATGGAGCACTAGTACACGCAGAATTTTATGTTAACGAGATAAACAGTCTGTGTAAACAATTAAAGGGTAAACCAAATTTTGACCTTCTTTGTAGTAGCGCAGTAGCGGAAGTATCGCACCTAATGGACGATATAAGGTTAAAATTTAGCTTAATACAATCCAAGCCTAAACCTAGAAACAAAAGGGCGTTGGTGAACGTTATAGGAACGATTAGTAAATCTTTGTTTGGAACACTGGATGAAGATGACGCTAAGTTTTACGACAAGCAAATAGAAAAACTTAGATATAATGAGAACTACCTCTTAGAACTCGTGAAAAATCAAACACTTATAATAGAAACAACAACCAATATGTTTAACAAATCAGAAATGACCATAGAATCTCAATTTAAAGCTATAAATTCAAAAATCGGGGATGTGAAAGACGCAGTTGACGGGCTCATTAATCAAACCTCAGATCAATCTACGATATTAAAGATAGAATCTCTCACTTCACTTTTAACACTCCTCATCATTAGATACCAAAATACTATTTCTGACATTCTCGATATCCTAGTAAACGCGAAAAACGGCACACCGCATCCGACCATCATTACACCGGATCAGTTAAAAAATGTTTTGCTTAAAATAAAACAGGAACTCCCAAATGATCTGCAGTTACCATACTTGGGAAACGAGAATGACATTCTGCCACTCTATGAAATAAGCAGTATGAGTGCAACAATTAGAAAAGAAAAAGTAATTTATGAATTTAAAATTCCACTTCCCTTTAGAGAAAATTTCCAACTATATAAAGTTATCCCTCTACCTACCCGTTTTAATAACAAACTTGTATTTGTACAACCGACTTCAAAATATCTCATCATTGATTACAAAAAAGAACACTACTATAACATAGAAAGTGAAGAATTGAGTCATTGTAAAAATTTAGATAACAATTTTTTGTGCGAAATGACACATCCATTATTTAACACAAATACCAATAGCCCTCAATGCGAAATCCAACTTTTGCAAAGAACCCAATCTTTCCCGACTTCTTGTGAAATAAAAGAATCAAACATTTCAACTGTTTGGATACAAGTATCCCAACCCAATACTTGGCTATTTTCTACTTTAGGAAAATATATAGTAGACGAAATATGCCAAGATACGGTCATAACACATACTCTAGAAGGAACAGCTATCTTAGTACTTTCCGGAAACTGTTTCCTAAAATCAAAAGATCTCACTATACGGTCAAAAAACGAAAAATCCACTTTTGTGTATAACTCCTTCATTCCTGCCTTAAATATTTCAGAAATTAGAGACAATTACCCGAAAAATGAAGCAAAACCCGAAGTTACATTTGTTAAATATTCTAGTCGCGATGAACTAAAACTTCTCTCCAAGAATATACAATTTCAAAAAAATAGAGAACTAACACCATTCTTAACAATAGACAAGCATGACTTACATCACTATACAGTTATATATTTAATCTTCACCATTCTTTTAATATCACTTTGCTACAGACAATACAAAACGTACAGATTAAAACATGAGAAAACAACAAATTTAGAAAAGGGTAAAATTGTCCAAGTAAACAATAAAGAAAACGATATACCAATTTTCGTGTTAAGCAATTGAAAAAAAATTATATTATCATCATATATTATATCATTAAAATTATATTGAAAAAAAAAAAAAAACATTATACACGTATAAAAACAAAACATAAATATTATTTAATGGATACATTAACATATAAATAGAAAAAATATAGGTATAATAAAATATTTTTATTTTTTATTTTAGAATATAAATAAAATATGCGCATTTGATACTTATAGGTAATCATAGAACAGTAAAAGAAAAAAAAAAACAAAAATTGCTTATAGCAATACAAAAAGATTTATACCTACATCTACTAAATTGAAAATGTACTTATAAAAAATATATATATATTAGCAATCATAAGAAATATAAACGAATCATTGTCAATTGTAAACAAAAAAAAAAAAAAAAAAAAATATACTTACATAAATTGTCTATAAGAAGAAAAACGAAAATTGTAAAACTGCTACTTCTTCGCACTTGGTTCAACTCTACGCGTTTCTGCGAAAATTCCTAACCTTTTTTTTTTTAGGCTACGAATTTTCTTTTTTCAAGAGGGGGAGGATGTTGTGACCCGCGAGCCACAACTATTCTCAAACCCCAAATAAATCATTCAACACCATTCATTGAAAGCCAATTCCCATCGAAAGGGCACCCAACCAATGAACCATGAAATAAAACACCGACCAAGCATAATTTCCATTTCATTCTTATTATAGAACAATACTTTGCAATACTTACATAATGACGCCATATGCGCGCCTCTGTTGTAGCGAATGCAGAAATGTAAACAAACAACTGCAATGCAATAGAGTATGTCAAGTGCAATGTGCAATAGGAAACCTACCATCTGCGATCGATGATGACACACCCAGAAGTACTTGAGTGGGTCACCATACGATCGGCATAAAGGTCTAGGTATGTTCTACGTAACAATGAATGAAGAATTGTGACCACGGTGTGTGGCCTGGTGGTAAACTCGATGAAAGTGACCTGGTTTTGGTGATGGTAAGTAAAGTATATGAAAGTAGAGAATACGAAAACTGATAAATAGAGAACCAAATGGGAAGAATGGCAGAGTTGAGATTAGAATACTAACAGCTAAGGTCGCAGCCACGCATTGAGACAGCGGGCCTTTACTGAAAAGAAACCAAATAAATAAAACTTAAATTAAATCTAAAGTCTTTTATTTTCAACTCTCCGTGATCTGCTCTTCCCTTACTACAAGGAAGCACGGCAGAAACGAAACAGGACAAAGAAATGGCGAATTGCTCTTAATGAAACGAAATCGACGCACACAAATTTTACGTATAAAAAAGTATATAACTTACCTATTTATATAAATTCTGTGCAAATTCCATACGCTAATGAAGCGAAGTATCTAGGCATGACTCTAGACGCGAAACTTAAATGGAAAGTTCATGTAAAAAAGAAACGCGATGAACTCGAAAATAAACTCCGCGAATTGACATGGCTTATTGGAAGATATTCCAATCTAAGCGTTTATAACAAGCTTCTTATTTATAAGCAAGTACTGAAACCAGTTTGGACGTACGGTATACAACTTTGGGGTTGTACCAACGAAAGAAATATACAAATTTTGCAAACATACCAAAACAAAGTACTTAAAATAATAGTAAATGCTCCATGGTATGTAAGAAATAGCGACTTACATAGAGATTTAAATATAAAATATGTAGAAAACGAAATTAAAAAATTTGCTACAGAGCTAAGATCACGACTTAGAAATCATAGTAATAACTTAATCCAACAATCTGTTAGCGAGGCGTTCGTTTTTCGGCGTCTGCACCGAACAAGACCTTCTGATCTAGCGCAAACAAATTAATCTCTCCACTCGAATTTTGTGGAATCTTCAGGTCCTCTCGTTGGGGAGCTTCCTGACAAAACGCGAACAAAATGACGCTAAAACTACTTGTTAAGCTGGACTTAGTTGTAGTAATAATATAGAAGATAAGGGAGGTGAGTTTTAGTCAGTAAAAATCTGACACTACTATAAGCATCGGGCTTATAGTAGGCGTATTTTATTGGTAAATTATTAGCTAGTGCAGTAATGGAAAGTAAGTGCAGTAATGGAAAGTATGCATAAAACATATGTTCACTATTATATGCACTTTTATTTTAAATCTTCAAGTTGGTATCTGTGCAATCATACTTATGTCAAAATCAGCTGTTGAAAATACGTACTCAAGGGATGCGTTGAAAAAGTATTATTGTTTTTATGTAAAGTTGAATAAGAGTTCAAGTTAATGTGTACATGCAGGTCCAGTCAGAATAGAGTTGAGTATGAATTGAAAGATTGAAATGACATAAGAGTGCATGTCCACATTAAATTTTTAATGTTAGGTGCAAGCAGTGAGACAGTTAGATGATATGTGAGTGAAAAAGAGAGAGATGGGTAGATTACTGCTCAAATGCAAACAATATTTTTGGATTCAACATGAAAGATTTTGTATTGTATGAGTGAAAGATAGATAGATTTCAAGGGTGTGAGATAGGGATGTGCAGATTGATTTTCTCTTCATCGTATGGACACAACGAACATAATAAAACCAAGCATTAAAAATCCAATGTAGACAGGCACTAAAAGCCAAAAGAAGGGTGTGAGGGGAGATTTTATCCTTCCCCGTAAGCCCGTCTTGCCTACAAGCTCCCAGTTGCTGGCAACTCAGTTTTCATTTTTGAAAGGGGACAAATCAACGCGAAACATTCAGCGCCACAATTAAACTTTCTCTTCTCAAAATAAACTTACACTGCGATAACTGACGCGAAGCGAATCAGGGCGAATCATTCACAATGATAACAAAAATGACAAATAAACAATGCCGCGTCGGCGAATGTGCCACTTTCGCGTTGGTTTGGGAGAGCCTTTAAACCCGACCAATGACGAAAGTTTTTTTTTCGCATCAAATGTTTCGCTTTGGTTTTGGGCGAGTCCTAACACACATCACACGTCAATAAATTTAGAGATAGCACTGTGATTATTGATGATTTTTGGGTGATGTCAAGTAGTCAACGCATTGAATATTTACGTTGACAGTCTAATCGTAGATTAATATTTCAAACCAATTTGTTTTTATTCTAGTGAAAACAGAGCACAAGAAAAATACGAACGCATCCCCAAAATAATAAAATCCTGCCAACCTTTAAGTAAAAAATATTTCTGGAACTGGATGAAGTGTCATTCTATTCCAAGCATTCCACAACTTTATATGAACTATTTATATGCACTATTTTTGCTGCCTTATTTATCCGCACTATTTCTTTGTTGTTGTTTAGTGTGTAAGATTTTGCTGCGCTGCGTATAAATTTACCAATAAAAAACGCCTAGTGTCTCTGAAGATTTCTCACCTTCCTGCGAAAAAAAAAAAAAAAAAAAAAAAGTTTTGTTTGTTTTGAAATTAATTTATACAAAAGTTAAGGTCTTTTATTTATCGATTGAGGCAGTACGAAGTCTTCCGGGTCAGCTAGTCATTTATAAAAGAAAAGAGCACAAATAAAAACGGGCCCATAGATTGTTATGAAAGTTGTTCAAACAGTTTTTTGCTTAGTGCCGCTTCTTTCAATATAAAATCATACCTTTGTGTTCTTCGCCCGATCTTTTTCTAAAAAAAAAATATTATCATACAAAATAATTTAATTAAATTTACAATTACAATATTTAAAAAACAAAATATATATGGTTTTTATATTTTTGAAGTTAAACTTTCTATGTAGTTATATATCTTTGAATACAATTTCAAGTTCGTGCGAATCAGTTGCGAATTTTGTGAAAAAAATATTATCCTTAACGGATTTGCGTAAACACTTTTTTTTTTTAATTTTTTGGGCAAAGGAACAATTTTCAATCTTTAACATATGTATGTTATATTTATTTTTTCAAAATAGCACAAAATTAATTAGTAGGTACTTAAGTTGATAGAAAATATAAACATTACGATGATATCAAATAACCCCATATACTCGTATTTTTAAAGTGTTTTGATCAAATATGGATAACAATGCGATGGATACAAAAGAATTGGTTTTCCTTTAAGGTTAATCTACCAAAAATTCTTGCAGAAACTGAATTGAAATGATAAATCTTCCAAGTCGTTTGATGAAAAACAGTGAAGCAACATGTTTGAAGAAGGAAAAATTGCCTTGGCAATACTTTTTGACAGACACTACATTATAATTGAACCCAATATGTCTTTTTTAACAAGTGTATTGTTTGCTCGGCCGAAAGTCAAAGTCAAAGTCAAGCCATTCCACTTCCACCCCACCTATCAACATCGAATAAACGAAACACGACAAACCAAAAAATGTGAGGCTTTTGATTTGATTGGCATCTTCTTTAATTACGCTTTTCCTTTATATTTACACACTAGGTTTGGGTTGTGTACTCGCTATATCAATCTCTTTGTTATCATAATATCTGACTCAAAGAAGAAGAAAGAAAAAAATATCCTTAAATTTTGTTCCCTCTTTTTCTTTTTCCTTTTCCTTTAGATTTTTATTCGACTCGTCCTCGTACATAGGAAAATCAAAGTTGCCTTAGGCCGAAGAAATACCAATGGAAATGCCATTCGTAGCGATTGAAATTGATGGGATAACACATTATATTGAGGAAGTCCTTTGGAGGAGCGAGAGAGAAAAAGCGAGAACGAGAGCCTAAGGATATGTTTTGTTTTGTTGAAATACCTAAATAAAATTCCGGCAAAAGTAATTAAATTCGATTTGAGATTAAGAGCTTGAGAGATATGTTACTGAATAGAATGGCATTTGATTGCTTGTTTAGCTTTACTGAACAACAGGTTAAAAGGAATTTTTATTATTACAAGGATCTTTCTTCTCTTTTCCTGATGGCATATAGCATCAGCAGTGTGATGATTTTGTGAGGATGAGAAGAAGGTGAAAGGAGCTTTACTGCGACTTGATGAAAATAAGTATGTATAGATAGATAAATATAGAGCTATACATATGGTGTTAAGGATATTCTTTTGAGGATGAAAAGAGCCTGTTTGTTGTTTGTGATGGATTATTTCGGATGAATTCCGTTTATTGTGTTTGCGGAATGCTTTGGGATATGGTCAATGGCTCCAGTGTGATTGTGCAGTGAACGTTGTGATGTTGTACCTATGTACCTTCCTACCTACCTATGAGAGTACGAGCATAATAAACAAAGTAGATGTTGTGTTTTCTTTCGTCCTTGAAGTGTTTGTATTGTTAAGAGGAGGACTATTTCTCTCTCTCTCTTTACAAAAATAAGAGAAACAAGAATAAAGTGGGTTTCTTTATTTTATTATTGTAAAAGGAAGTGGTTCTTACAAACATTACAAACCTTCATACATCCAAACTTTATCCCAAAATGAAAATATTTTCAACCTTTTCAAAAATATCGATCGAAATAAAATAAAACTTTACCTATTCGTATTGTACTATATAATCCATTCATTAAATCAACAACATCAAGGATGAAAATAACTTTAAAACTTAATCAAAAAAACAAAAACACAATTCATCACACTAAACTAGACCATTCATGTAGATGGAAAATATAAACAAGGATAATATAAGTCAGTATGCATTAAAGTTAGGATACGTTTAGCTTGAACGTACATATATGCATTTAATATGTTTTTGTCACGAGAAATAGAATTACTCAACTAAATCCGTGTCAGTAATCACCTGGGTTACACATTAATAACATAAGTCCTTCTCACACGATATACAATGGTGTTATTGCTCTTGTTATTTAAGTTTTCTGAAGGATATTTAAGGAATTTGCAAAAAAAAAAAACAAAAAGTTTGAAGTTTAATTACTTGTGAGATTGGGTAAATGTGATATAACCTCTAACAGAAGAGTAAAGGAGGATGAAACGGGTTTTTGAGATAGTGTATTTTTTTAGTACTCGTATTTACTTTGGGGTAACAGTTTTTTATTGTTTTTTTTTGTTCTTTAAATTTAACATTTACAAAAGAGTACATACAAGAAATAAAGTATACTTTTAAGATAGTGTACTTTTCAGTACTTATTATTTTAATATGAGAATTTTTCTACGATTTCATGTTTAAAATCATACTCTCACACTTTTAAAGCAAATATATTCAAACAAGATATAACGTATTTTTGAGATAGTATACCTTTTAGTACTTTAGTATTTTAGTGTAACTCAATTGTTTAACTACTTTTGTTCTTTAAATCCTGCTAAAAGACTTTCCCACAATAAGAGTCTTACTTTTATTAATGTAACAACATTTCTAAGATTATTAACTTAAGCTCATGTCCCAGCAACAGGAGGGTAACAAAAGATGTAGCGTACTACTGAGATTATTTTCATTCCAGTGCTTATTTAAGGGTAACAATTTTTTCAATTCTTCTAACTCTATTACTTTTTCAACAACAGAAGATTGCTGATTGGAAAGATTAAGAGTACATAGCTATGAGGTAGTGTACTTATTTCAGTTTAAGAGTTTTTTAAAAATGTATTTCTTGAAATCGTACTCTAATACTTTGAATTAAAAAAGAAATATATTGTGTAATTTTGTAACAATTATTTACTCAATACCATGCGTTCCCACCAGCATAAGAGTAAAGAAAGACGCAGCGTACTCTCGAGATAGTGATATATCCAAGTTTTGTCCAAGATTGTTGCTTAAAATTGTACTATCACACTAATCTAGTAACAAGAGATAGTGTTTTTTGAGTAGCTACTTATTTGACCATATCAGTTTTAAAATTGTACTATAACACTTTTCCAGCAATTATACATAGATGCAAAAAGGATATTGAGTACCTTAAAGATAATGTTGGAGTACGTGAGGATTGCTGCCTGACCAATACCGCATATTTTGTTTATTGACGAAGCAATTCAGCCAGAAATGAGCCTCATCGCTGAAGACGATTTTTCGATGAAAATCCTTAGCCCAATTCATGAACACATGACGCTTCTGGTGGTCAAGTGGCTTCAGTTCTTACGTCAATTTAATCTTGTAAGGTTGTAGGCCAAGATCTTTTCGCGAAATTCGCCACAACGAGGTCACAGAGATTCCCAACGCTTGAGAACGATGTGTGAGAGACACATTTCGGCTTTCTGCAACTGAAGCCTCAGCGGAAGAAATACTCTCGACCCTATGGGCACTTCTTTGTCTTACTGGCAGGGGAACATTTTGTATTGTGCTTTTGGATTCCACTAGGCGCTTAATTGTTGATCTGCTAGGACGATTATGACTACCATAAATTGGACGTAGCGCTCTTAACGTTGAGGCCACTGACTCCGAATTTCGGTAGTAAATTTTAATAATTTCGACTTGTTCTTGGCTCGTATATCTTTCCATCATGAAATGACAAACCTTACTGAAGAGAAACGTAAAATGAGCGGCAAGAAATATGGCGTCGTTTGTTGTCCCTGTCGCTCTACCTTTGAAGCCTCCCTGTTGAAAAACCCTTTACTTGATTTCTAATAGATTTGTTTTTTTTTTAAATCGTTCTCTCACATTTTTCCAAAACAAAAAGGTTAAAAAAGGATGTACTGTACCCTTGGGGAAGTGTACTCTTCAGGAGAATCTTAGTGGAAAAATATTTTTACAATTGTTTAGGTACTCAAAATCGTATTCTCACGCTATACAGTAACAAAATTTCAATTTCATTTCATTTTTCATTACTTGTTTTGCAGTAACAGTTTTTTATAAGATTTTAGTTTCTTAAAATTTGAACTCTTATACTATTTCAGGAACAGGAAAGTCAAAAAATATGGAGAACTTTAGAGGTTATAGTGTACTATTCATTAGTTAATAATATTAGTGTACACATTTTCTATACAATTTTTATTTTTGAAATCATACTGTCTCACTTTGCTAGCCACTTCTATACTTTTTAAAAATATTTAGTGTACTACTTTTCACTTCCCAGCAACAAGAGTGTACAAAATTGATGTAGTGTTCTTTTGAGATAGTGAACTTTTCAGTACATTTTTTAGTATATTATATTTTTTTACGATGTTTTATTCAAAATCTTACTTTCCCACTTTTCCAGCAAGAGAAAAAAGAGAATTGACACATTTTTGACAAAACGTCCTTTTCAGTACTTATTTTAAAGTATCTCACAGTTTTTTTCTCACCACAGATTTCTTACTTAAAATCGTATCCTCACAGCACCAGATTTGTGAGCCTTTTTGCTTCATAAAATACTCAAAAAAAAAAAATGAACTTAAATAATATTAAATCATCATCAAAAGAGAAGTGAAATAAAATTATTTTATAACTTTAACTCGAATGCCATATCAAAACTTGGCCAGATTAATTGGGTAGTCAAATATGCGAAAGTAACACAGTTATTTACTTACACGTGTAATTAAAATATATCTACACGTGTACACGTTTAAAAATATTGTTTTTTACACACGTGCCACAGATAAACATGCAATTTAATTTACGTCAAAAATGTTCCAATCTATCTCTATATACATAGCTCAAACCACCCTCCTTTTAAAAAGGACTCATAGGTATAATGCCTACATTAAAATTAAAATAAAAAAGTCCATAACTAGAGCATAAACTTGCGACTCACTCATCCATTTTATTTAAATTATTTCATGTTGAAAAGTTTATGCCTTGCTTAAACTGGGCAGAAATGCTTAAATTAAAGAACATTATACATATATACGAGCTTATATATATATAAAAATTGAATACCAATAATGTGGTAGCATTTCGAAAGGATGTATTAACATAATTGGTTTCACCTATTAATTTGTGGAATTTTTAAAAAATGTATATAAGTTTAAAAATAAAAATAACAAAAATAAAATGCTAGGTATTTATGTGTCGTCCATCAAGCTTATTTATTATTGACACGAATCTTGAATTTAATGTAGCTAGGTAGGAATATTATACCTACTAGTTAAGATTTTTATCTGGGCATCATATTGCATGTCCTGATGTCCAGTGTTATACATTTATTCGTTCGGTTGTGTTATTTGATTTAATGATTTAATTCTTAATCGTTGCACGGCATCAAAGAGAATATTTTGGTATTATGAAGGGACAGAATTATTATCTATTTACATTATAAAGTATTTTTTTTTCACTTAGAAACTGAATTCACGTGCCCACTTAACTGAACCGAAGATGTGGCATAAAAAGTGTCCTTTAAATTGGCCATCACGCAAGTACCACTTACCCACACTCTGAAAATGGATCTCTTATTATTATCTTCAAGGATTTTTTAGTGACATTTGGATTTATATTGGACTTTTCAAGAATTACTTAAAAAACAATAACAAATTAATGTTTTCAATTTAGAATTAAGAACAATCCGTAAAATTTGGAGAAGGAAGCCAATTAGGTCCAATATTATTTATAAATGGCTTGGTTTCGATCATACACAATTCTTCCGTCCTTTATTTATACTGATGACATTAAGCTTTTCAAAAGTATGAAATCAACTTTTGAGTGTTCTTTTTGCAAGAAGACTTGTTAATATTTGGGGAATGGTGCAATAAAAACCGTCTTGTTTTAAATGTTGACAAGTGTAAAACCACGAGTTTTGCACGCAAGAAAGTTCTCTTTGATTTTCATTATACGTTTGATACATTTCATTTAAGTAAAGTCTGTATTTTCTGATTAAGGGGTTATTCGTGATCCCAAAATAACTTTTAGAGCCCCCGCAGACTGCAGACTTTTTATCGGCCGACAGTTTGGTCGGCTTCTTAATCAGTATGGAGAGGAATGCATATGCGCACACTACAGCGATTCAGTGTCGGCCGATAAAAAAGTTTGATAGGCTACCCGATTACATTCAAACTAATCTGTCGGCCAACTATCGGCCGACTGTTTAATCAGTGTTGGTGCATACACGCCTGCGCACACATGACGATTGTTTAGTCGGCCGATAGTTCAGTTCGCTCTGTGATTTGGCGTCGTGTGCGTGTATTTTGAATATGGCGTCGCCCAAATCACAATTTTTGATTCGATAATAGTCGGCCGACTGTTGGATAGTCTGCGCCCTGTTCACCAACCAAACTGTTTAGTTGGCTCGGTGTGCGCACTTTCAGCCCAAACCGACCAAACTATCGGCCGATAAAATGTCTGCAGTCTGCGGGGGCTCTTAATGTGCATTCAAACTACATATAGTTAAGAAAGCTAACAGGGTCCTGGGATTCATAAAGAGATTCGGTCGTGATTTCCGTGACGCTTACGTGCTTAAGTTTATCTTTGTTTCATTTGTAAGACCTATACTTTAATATAGTTGTGTAGTCTGGTTAGGTTACCTTACTACTCCGTTCATATAACAAGGCTTTAACCAATTTACAGAAGATTTATGCCTTTTTGCCTTCGTTTTCTATTTCTTCCATGGTCACGTGAACATACACTTCCCCAAAACTCTCAAAGGCTCGCTTTAATAAACCTTCCAACACTCACAAGACAAAAAGTATTTGCAATTTTGTTTTATGGTTGGAGTTATTAATGGGTCAATATCATCTCAATCAGTTCTAAGTCAGTTAAATTTTAGTTTTAGTCGTATCAGTATAAGACTACAGCAACAATTGTACCATATGTTTAGTAGACCAAACTTTGGTGCAAATAGAACCCTCAATGAATTGATTTCAATATTTATTAAATTTTACTTTCGAATAGAGTCTATAAATGAAAACCTTAAATGCATTGAATTTAAAACTATCAGCCCTATCATGAATTCCATTCATTCCATTCCATCGTAATCGGAAAATGTTCTTTCTAAGTATTATGTTAAGGGTTTTCCAATAAGGGCGGGTAAATGTTGAAATGGAATAAAACATGCTGTGTTTGAGGTATTAACAAAATTATTTTTTTATTTAAAAGGTGCATGTATACCATTAAGTGTGGAATATGACATCATTCAAATGCCCGCCTCGGCATCTTACGGTGGCACGGATCCGAGTGCTCCAATTTTGAATGACTCTTCCGAATAGATCCGGCTGAATTTGAGCGATGGCCTGTGCTATGTTCACCTTTAGGGCATCGGTCGATTGTGGTTTATTTACATAGACCTGCGACTTCAAGAAACCCCACTTTTTGGGGATGCATTATCATCTGGTGAACCTCGCGTGGGTTGGTGCCGTCCTATATACGGCAATTTTGTTTGTTAACACAGCCATTCACCCAAAAATGCGCCTTGTCACTAAAGATGATTTTTCGGCCGAAATTGGGGTCCTATTCCAAACGATTCGAAGCCCAGTCAGCGAACAAACGGCATTGTCTATGGTTAAGAACTTTGAGCTCCTGGTTCAGTTGGATCTTGCACCGGTGTAGACCCAAGTCCCGACTCAAAATTCGCCAAGTTGAAGTCTACTAAAAGCCGAGTTCTTGTGCACGGCGAGGAATTCTGCTGTACACTTTCACGGATCGCAGTGATATTCTCGGCCGATCTTGCGTTCCTTGAACGTACGGGTGTTGGCTGATTGTTTACTGAACCGGTCGTCTCAAATTTGGCCATCAAACGTTGAAGAGTCGACTGTGAAGGGCCACCACTTCTACCGTAAAATGGGCGCAATGGGCGCAATGCGCGCAACGTTTGCGTTAACGAACACTCATTTTGATAATAAAGTCTTATCATTTGAACGTGCTGTTCAATTGTGTAACTTGCCATGATGATTTGGCATAAACAACTGAAAAATAGACCAAAGATTTGACAGAATGTCACTAAAGTCTAAAACGAAATGGCCGCCACGGGGAGCCAAAATCTATCCGCTCAAATTGAAAAAGTATTGTTCCCGTTTTATTTAATTTAATTGAAATAAATATGGCGTTTTTGACATTTGGTAAAATTTTAAAGAAATTTCAATACCGTTTTTTTCGATGTCGGATAACGTTTTTTTAAAATTTTTAATCAGCTACTGCGTGGTAGGCGAATACCTGTTTACCTCAAAATCCAATAGATAGTTTTTTTTCTAAAAATGCTAATAAATTCGTTTGACTCTTTGAATGTCACAAAATAGAAGACTTTTAACTGTGTTGTCGAAATGAAAATTTTGAATACCTATTAATAATATGTCAATTATAAAATTTGTAAGGACACTAATAGGAAGTTTTCCAGTGTGTTGCATATTTCAATATAGTCAAGTGAAATCTTCAACAAAATTACCTGAACTGTTTTTACTTAGTGTGCCCCTCTCAGACCCCCCCTATTTTCCACTAGGCCCTGGCCCTGGCCTAGGGCTCGCAATCAACAGGGTCCCCAAATTGTTGAAATATCACTTAACCTCTATTTGGTCTTTTTTCAAGAAAAAACATTTTTGCTACAATCTTTGATGCATAAAGAAGAAAGAAGAAAGAAAGAATGATCAGAATTTGGGAAGACAGGTTTTGAAAACTATTGTAAAAGAAGTCCAATGGCAAAATATTTTTCAATAAGCGATGATAGTACAGATGATCTGTCTTATGTTGATCAACTAAAATTTATTATATTCGTAACGTAAAAGATCATGAGCCTGTTGAAAGGATTTTGGACTTTGTTCCAATTAACGAACATATATCTGATTGTTTAGCGGAAACCATACTGAAGTTTTTGGCGGAACATGACATTTCAATAACAGATTGCAGGGGCCGATAACAACGTGGCAAAATATGTCAGGAAAGTTGTCTGGTCTGTTAGCAAAAATAAAATAAAAATGAAAAATTGCCACGTTTGTGCCATATGTGCCACATTCATTAAACTTCGAAGAAGTGCATGCAGCTGGGGTTGTCTTAAAAGCAACCAATTTGTTTGATAATATTCAAACATTGTATAACTTCTTTTCGGTATCTTCTTATCGATGGAGTTTGTTGACTGCTCATTTGGGTCCAGTCTTTTCCAAACAAGATGTGAGCTGATACACAAAGCGCCTTATACAAAGGTAATCAAGAAATTGAAGAAGCCAAGCTTGAATTTACTATATTTACAGAAGTTTGGAACTCTGCATTGCAAAGAATTAATAAAACAAGTATACCTCCTCAAAAAAAAAAAAAAAAAAACATTACCCCGGATGTTACACTAAATTTGCTGAGTCTAATCGATAAGCTTATAATTAGGCTCAGGGACAATTTTGGTAACATTGATTCAACAGTCACATAAATGGATCGGGATTCTGAATATTTATTTGGGTTGAAGGACCATTTATCAGTAAAAGGGAGTTTTCAAATAAAGAAGTACGTTCGTAGTCACGTTTGGAATACACCACTTTTCGTCTATAGCAGTTTAAAACAATGATAAACATTTTTGTTGACCCCAAATAAGTTTGTAAAAATTGATTTTTACTCGAATATCTCATCAAAAATTATAGATATTGCCTTTAAAATAATTGTATTTTATAGAAAGTATGGTTTTTAACATTTGATTCATTTTTTAGGAACATCCAAGACATATTTTTTTAAAATAAGAATATACAATAAATACTTAGGAAAATTGGTAAAAACTGATGTTCCATTCGAATACTTCGAGAATAGATAAAGGTATAGACCTTGAAATCATTCAATTCTATGCAAAAAATAGGTTTTCGACTAAAAATTTTGAAACAAAGACAGATATTAAAATCAAACTTATTTCATTACATGCAATATATTATTGCTAAATTTTAGAGTTTTTAAATTGGATTAAAGCACGTGCTGAAAACTAGGCTAGTTTGTTTGATTAAGTAAGCACTTTTTTGGTATCATCATCGATGCGCTAAATGGAGAAATTTTTAATTCAAAGTAAAATTATCTAGTAATAAATACCAATTTATTATTTTTTTTAAAATTCATATAAAGTTATTCAAGCTGGACCACCAAGGAGGTGCTCTTATTCAAAGTAAGTACTCTTACTTACATTGTTAATTATTCTTCAATGATTTGTAAAATCCATTTAAAAATGATAAGGAGATAAAATGGTATTAATTCTCTTTGAATATTTATTTTTATAGTAGTGTTAAGAAATAATTGACTTAAAAATACCAATCGGAAACTTAAAACATTTAATGTAAATTAATCCATCAACCTTCCACAACATTCAGTAAAGACAACATTTTTAACCTTATAAAATTAAAAACCGAATAAAAATAATGTTTGTACTAATATTATTGGAAACAGAATAGAACCGTTTTTTCACAAAATCTTTTTCAATGATGAATCACATTGAAATTACAATAAATTTGTCAACATATGCAATTTACCGAATTGAAGGTGGATTGAAAACTATTGCACTTCATCCCTGGGCCGTTCCAACCAACCACTAGGATAAGGCCACACATTTTGGGATCGATTTTCGCTTTTTGTGACCACAAGCAAGATTTCAGAAAAAAACGAAAAAATGTATAAAATAATCACATTTAAGGTTTAACAAAATTCATTATAACGCCCAAAATGGCGGACAAAGTCCTTAGAACCGTAATAATTTCCTATGAAAGAAAACTTCTTATGATATGAAACTTCTTATGATAGGAAACTTCCTATGATTTTAAACTTTTGGTAACACACAACAAAATACTTATTACAGTTTTTTTTTTGTTTTTCTACTTTTCTACACAAATTATCTCGGAAAACTGAAGTAGGTACTTCATTATTTGAAAACTCCCTTTTACTGAAAAATGGTCCTTCAACCCAAATAAATATTCTGTTTTTAAACAATTAAATGCGTTTAGTTAAAATATTTACCAAATCCATACATTTTTAAATTTTGAACACACCTTTTAAGTTTCACTTCACATTCATTTTGTTCGGGTTAATTGTTTATGATGTGCTATAACCTCTATAAGACGGTTAAGGCCTCTTTCTCCTTTCACAGGAAATTTGGACCCAGAAATCACGAAAAGCTTCGATTAAGGTGTCCTTGTCTTCAAATTGTGGTTGCCGCCTTCACTAACTTTATGAGAAAGCCATGGCCGAACGTTTTCCATTATTTTAAAGTACGGTGAATATTGGGGTCACGGCAAAAGTTCCACGTCTTCTGATTAAATTCAACTTCTAAGAACCCTCGACGTGTAAATGGGGGCATTGTCTTTTTGGAAAATCCAAGGCAGAGGTCCAGAAATGCTTTTGATTTTTGGAAATGACCGTTCCAACAAATATTTATAGTTATTCCCGTTCATTTTTGTGGACAACAACTAAAAGTCCATTGTGCCATAGTAGGTTATAGCTCCCTGCCTCAAAACAGGATTATTTTTCATTTTTTTTCTCTGGATAGTATCACTTTTTTGAGTCCGTGAAATTAGCCCCACTTTTTTCGATTTTCCTATTTTGGAAAGTTGTCCCAGGTTTTTCCCAGTCTGTTCCGCATTGTTTCAATTTTTTTTTTTGAAAAATACCCAAAAATGGGGGTTTAAGACCCGTAAAACTGTTTTTGTGCTAGGCCCTCTTTTTCAAAAATTGATTTTTTTAAAATTGTTTCAGGTTGTTCTAGCTGTTCTGAACATTGTTCCAAATTTTTGGACCTCTATGATCAAAATTTTAAAAGATATGGCAAGATATGGCAAGGTTGTGAAATGTATGTTTTAAAAGATATTGCCCCCCAGTTTTTTTTTTTCAAAAATGCAAAATACATCTCCCCATTTTGTTTGTTTGTTTTTTTAAAGCCTACATTTTAATTAAACGTTAATAAGCAAATGTACATTAACCAAAACTTGGCTTAGAACCTATTATTTACGCTGATGATCGAACTTTCAAAAAAAATCTCGATGTCTTTTATTTTTGTAAAAATTATTTTAGCTCCCCTTTTTCAAAAATCAAAAAATAAAAAAATGTTCCAAGTCAAACCTTACTTCCCCCAGTTTGTGTCAAAATTTCGTCCAAAACCATAACCAGATATAGCTAACAACCTGAACAAATTTTCAAAAAAATTGATTTTCGAAAAAGGGGGGCTAGGTCAAAAACAATTTTTCGGGTCTAAAACCCCCATTTTTGAGTATTTTTCAAAAAAACTTTGGAACAATGCGGAACAAACCGGGAACAAGCCGGAACAACTTTCCAAAATAGGAAAATCGAAAAAAGGGGACTAACTTCACGCACTCCACTTTTTTATATTATCCTTTGAACAGTTGTTAGTCTGGGTTAACTTAGTCGGTGGTACAGTGGAATTTGAGACAGGTCGTAGAATTAATCAATTTTCTCATGATGTTCTTTGTGGATCAGCAATATGATTGCTTACAAATTTCTTACTTATGTTAAGTCTCCTTCCTATTTCAAATTCTGAGCATTTTTAAACAGGCTTTTTAGTGGTTCATAATTTGATATTGGGAAATTCCAACGCTCTATTCCAATTTTCAATCTTATTTTATGAATTGGTAGTAGTGAAATACACACCTATTTACAGATAGTATAAGTTTCCGAATGCAACACTTCCACCAGCCATAAAAAGCGAAAATCGATTCCAAAATGTGTGGTTTTCAGTGTATGTTTGATGAAAATAAGGTAACTTAGACAATATTCTTCAAAGTTATTTCCTTAATGAAATGCAATTTTTTAATTTTTTGTATATCTATTCCTATAAGATTTAATTTTATGTGGCGAAATTCAAAAACTAGCTAGCTTAACCAATTTTCGCCAAGAATGTTACCAAAAACATTTAAGAAAAATTAATTCGCCAAACAAAATTTCCACCGCACTGTAGCAACCTACTTCATTCAAAAATAATAGCATTTACATTTTACCTACATTTCGGAAGCATAATATAATTTAACGATGTTTTTTCGATGCATTTATCCCATCATCATAATTAAAAATTCTTCTTCCTCCAAAAATAAAAAAAAATGTTAAATGTAAAATCCTTTTTCACATAGCGCATTGTCCCTAGAGCCTATACACGAAAACGATGTCTGATGTGCCTTTATAAAATATATTGTTAATTATTTTTATATTCGCTTTTGTTTTATTTTTCAATTAGGGGCGTTTACCACCCACTCAAGTATATAGTTCACCACCGTGCCACTCCGCTGTGTGGCGCTTCTTTTTGGCCGAAACAGATATACACTACACATCCATTGAATTCATGATTTAAAAATTGCTTTATGATTCAGGTTTCTTCAATTTGTGTGCAATGCATATTACAACAAACCAAACAATAAAAACAAAATGAAACGAAACGAACAAAAATTGTATGTAATGGAAACCTAATTAGTTTTCCTGATTTTTATTTTATTTTATTTTATTTTTTGTTTTTTGTTTTTCGTTTCGCTTTTCGCGATGAGTTGAGAGTATATTTTGTGTGTGATGATGCCAAAATCAGTGTTTTCCCCACGGAGACAGAAGCAGGAGCAGAGAGGCCTGGTTTTTCCTCGGTGCCATTGCCATTATTACTTTATACCTACTTCCTGTTCCTACTCGTGCTCGTCGTCGTAGTATAGGTACACAAACAAAACGCCTCCCTGAAACTTGTGGCATTAATGGTAGGTACTTTTTCGCATCCCCAACAAGTTTTAAGTGGTTAAAGTAGTTAAAACTGTATAATGAGAGTCAAAACGAATACAAAAATTCAGAGGATTTGCATACTTTCTGATGAAAAAAAGTATACGTAACGTAGGTACCTTCAAACACCAACCCCAAAAAGAAGAAGATGAGACAGAAAAAAACTAACTTTCACAAAAGTATTATATCATAAATCCTCCTGTAAATTTCTTATCCTTGCTCAGGAACAAGTGTATCTGTGTGGTCAGACACCGTTTTCTATTATTTTTTTACGTTAAGGGCGTAATTGGGTAGTTTCGGAAGCAATTTTGTTCTCCTTTTTTTACGTTTCGTATTTTTGTTCTTTTTTTTTATTTTTGTTTCCTTTGCGAAATGATGGTTTTGTGTGTAGTGAGCGTATAGGTGGGAAAAAGGATGCGAAGGATAATATAAATATCATTTGTATAATGTTTTGGCCAAAATCGTTGTCGAAAAAATGTTGAAGAGGACTTTTTTTTATGACGGTGTTGGTTTTTGTAATTTTTTTTTTTTTTTTTGGGGTGTATAGCAGGAGAGTCCAATTATAGTTTATTTATTTTGTTGTGACCCATGTGCTGTGTTGTATATGAGATGGCCCGATGGCCGACCCGACCATCTGCCAAGTTGACAAAAATTTGCTGTATCTTTTATTCTATATACAGAACTGGTATACTGAAGGAATAGTTAAGAATAATTGAAGACTTGTATTGATTCAAATTGTTTGATTATGGGATTTTACTTATTTACTCATTATGTTCAATATTACTGCTCGGTGCTTTTATGTCAGTCATGCGACTTGAAATATCTATACTACGAGTATATGCAAACAATGAGGGAGTGACGAAAACAGCACCGATTAAGTACAAAAATAGGAAATTTAGTTCAAGTGTTTTGAGTTTGCATACTAACTATCGTATAACCGTACAAGGGGAGGATACAAAAAAGAGAGAGAAATAAAGGGTTACTAATACCCTTAACATGTTTACGTTTAAACACTAGTGCGAGTTTTAGGAAATAGGGAAGGATTTTAGAGGAGATATCGGGGCACATAGGTCTTAAAATTTTGAATACTAAAATGGGAGGGGAAAACAAAGTTCGGTAAAGCATTCCACATTCTAGATGAGTGTTTAAAAAAAGAATATCTATACTTAACAGTACGTCCGAAATTGAGCTCAAGGGTAAGCTATTGAGCATTCCTGGACGTACGAGTATTAAGGCTGAATTGTTTTAGAGGATGCAACTGGCTAATTCCTTCCACAGAAAATTGCTTGTAATAATATTTGTAAAACAACGAAAGACATGAAACATTGCGATGTGATTTTTTAATGTAATGTAAAACTTATGAAGGCGAAATCGTCTGATGGAAGAAATTATCCCAAACAATAGACTTTAAAAATTTTATGTTCTAAAATATCTCTTCTTAGGGAATTTCGAGTGAAGTGAATTGTAAATTTTGGTTCTGAATTTGGTTTCAATACTATCTTGTGCTTTTGAGGTACGTATTTAGAATAAGTAATTTTGTAAGATTATTTTTAACACCAAAATAATTTTTTCTGTTCTGCATATCTCAAGGACTCAACTTCAAATAATTTTCTTTTGGTCAATCAACAATTTAAAAAAAGTTTCTCAAATATCTCAAGAACGAATAATGCTCTCAGAGTGCGTGAAGTTAGGCCCCTTTTATCGATTTTCCTATTTTGGAAACTTGTTCCAGGTTGTTCCCGGTTTGTTCCACATTGTTCCAAAGTTTTTTTTGAAAAAATACCCAAAAATGGGGGTTTTGACTCGAAAAACTGTTTTTGACCTAGCCCCCCTTTTTTGAAAAATTGATTTTTTGAAAATTGGTCCACGTTGTTCTAGTTGTTCTGAACAATGTTCTAACTTTTTGGACCTCTATGATCAAAATTTTAAAAGATATGGGCAAAATTAAAAAAAAATTCTTGCCCCCTATTTTCGAAATTCCAACTTTTTATATTTTTTTTAGATTCTAAAAAGTGTTCTGACCATTGTTCCAAAAACTAAGAGTTGTGAAATTTATATTTTAAAAGATATTGCCCCCCATTTTTTTTTGTTTTTTTTTTAAGCCTAAATTTTAATAAAACGTTATTAAACACATGTAAAACAACCAAAACTTGGCTTGTATTATTTACACTGATGATCGATCTTTAAAAAAAAATCTCGATGTCTTTTAATTTTGTAAAATGTATTTTAGCTCCTCTTTTTCAAAAATCGAAAATTCAAAAAATGTACCAAGTCAAACCATACCTCCCCCAGTTCGTGTCAAAGTTTCGTCCAAAACCATAAGCAAATATAGCTAAAAATGCACAAAAACGAAAAAAATAATATTTCCCCTCCCTAGTGCCCCCTTGAAAGATTTTAAAATTTTAAGCCAATGCTGAATTCTTTCAGCAAAGACCAAAAGGTCTTTAAGATTCAGACTATGAAATAAATAATGATTATGCCTACATACAAAAAAACATCACCAACCCTCACCCCCTTTACAAAAACCCACTTTAAAAAAATATTTTTATTTGCATAATCACTCAGATCATATTGTTCCGTAGTTTCATTCAAATATGTTCAAAAATAAAGCTATTAAGTCCAAATAAGACTTAACAGTAGCAAAGTCCTTTCTCGAGGGACCAAAGTGTCGCTATATAAGACCCTCATCATCCCCGTCCTGCTATTCGGTGCAGAAGCCTATGACAAAAGCGGATGAAAGCACCTTGGGTCGTTTCGAGAGAAAAGTGGAGAAGAAGATGCAACGACGAGCTGTACGGGCAGTACAGCGACGTAGACTTAGCCAGAAGTGTAAAAGTTCAACGACTAAGATAGCTGGGTCACGTAGAGCGCATGGAAACCAATGCTCCGGCCCGGAAAGTCTTCGAATCCACACCCAGAGGACAGCGCAGTAGAGGAAGACCGCAAATCAGGTGGCACACACAAGTGGGAAGTGACGCCACCCAACTTGGAGCGCAAAACTGGAGACATCTAGCTAGGGACCGAGCTAGATGGAGAAGTTTGTTGGGTGAGGCCCTAGTTCACACAGGACCGTAGCGCCACCTTAAGTAGTAAGTATGTAAGTGTAGTATTCTGTTTACCATATTCTGGTCCCCCTTTTTCGAAATTCAAAATTTCAAAACTTGTTCCCAATTGTTCCGGGGCTCTTCCAAATTGTTCCAGAGATTCGTTTCTAAAAATTCTTAAAATCTTTTAGTATGAAAAATGTACAAAAAATGCTTTTTAGAGAGATATGTGTGCGTGCGTGCGTGTGTACGTTAACCCTAAATATCTCACGAACCAATAATATTTTATAGTAGGTATATATTGTAACGTGATACCAAACAAATATATTTTTGGAAAAGAATCGCAATTAACGGTTTTTTTTATAAATCAAAAAAAAATATTTGTCACCTCGAAAATTTTATGAACAAAAAATGATTTTATCTCCAAAACAATTTTGTGCTACGAAGAATAACGTGTGGTAAAATTTTGAAAAATATCGAATTGACAGTTTTTTCTTACAAAAAAGAAAAACCTAAACAAAATTACTAAAAGTTGTTAAAAATTGATTTTCGACTCAAATATCTTTTCAAAAATTAAAAATATTGACTTCAGATTAATTCATCCAATTTGTATTTGTTTATATAAGAAATAAAAACTTTTAAGAAATGCTACTAAAATTGGTAAAAAATGGTTTTCGAATAAAAATATCGTTATCAAAAATAGATTTCGAAATCAAACTATTGCATTATATGCAAAATATTGTTGGTAATTTTTAAATTCTCAAGAATAATTCAACTGACAACTTTTTTAACAAAACACGAAAACCTACAAACTTTTAAACAAGACAAATCGACAGACGGGATGGGAAGTTATCAGTGTGTGTCGCATCCCATCCTCTTTTTTTTTAATTTTTCAGTTCAGATGTTATCCAAAAGCTATATGAAGTATTGAGAACAGAAGTGGCATAACCCCAATATTCACTTATTGAGAAAATCGCGATTTAAAAATTTAATGAAAAAGAAAGGTTTGTTATTTACTTCCTATTCAAAATAATAGTTAATTCATTTTAGGTAATACATTGATAGTGGGATATCTTATATATGGCATATTTTTAAAAAAAGAAACTTGGTTACACCAATTATTTAAAAAACAAAAATGCATGTAAACAATAATTAGAAAAACAAATAGGTAAAAGTTTACACTACTATGATAATTACTTTCAATCTTCTTCGTTAATTACGTACTCAACAAGCCCAACGTCTCTGTAAATAGAAACAGTTTTCAAGTTTTTATAAGAGTCGTGGTAATTAGTTTCGATAAAATTAAGTAAATCCAAAAAGTCTTTCTTATTTGCTGCACTTACGGCAATCCTCTCCTGGAAACAATAGTTCGAGATCTGGGATTATGTTCTCTCTTTCACAAATCGTAGCCATTGAATTTTAAACCATTCTAATTTATGTTATGTTCTTTTATAATTTTTGTATGTGAAATTATCATAGATCCACCCATAACAATAATTTAAAATGGATCCAACTTTTTTATACTGGCTTTAACCCTCTGCTAATCCATAGGACTAAAAATGCCTTTAAATTACTTTTCTTGTATTTCGATTAGTCCAAAGTCTTGGTCACAAGATAAGTAAGAGTGGCCACTCCTAAGAAATTTGTGATCAACTTGATTGTCACTATGAGCACTAATTTATTGACACAAAATAAACATCTTAATGTTTCTATATTGCCCACCACACTGATCAGTATACATAAGTAGCTTTCTATCCTTAATAAAATATAATAAAAAGCTGCCAATTTCTTGGGTGGCTCTTGATCTAACCGACTAATTCCTAATATACATGTAAGCATTATTTCTTACCAAGTCATGGAGTTTTACGCAGTATGTCCAAAGTTGCCTCCTAATAGCACACCACCGTTAAAATGACCAAAGTGGGCAAAGTCTTCTTCAAGGCGTCAGCAGATTTCTTTGGTCTTGTTGCGTCATCTTTCATGCCATTTCTATCTAACTTCGTTTTTCTAAGATGAAGCTCATTTTCTATTTGTATTTGAAGCTTCTTGTCATCAATATTGCAAACTTTAGTTTGTTGTTCAAAAAGTCACACTTCTTACAATAATCCTTTATTATTGAAACATGGAACGAATGGTCAAAATCACGATTAAGATATTTCTGGAATACATGATTTGATACATGACAAATTGAACAGTTTTGATATGTTAAGGTGAGAGGAGAAGAAAATAATCTTTTTTAATAATAAAAAAAGTATATTTTTGGTCATCAAATATTCTAACATAATATATAACAAGTTGTTCCAAACAAAAACTAATTAAATCGATTCATTAGTTCCTGAGGAAAACACTAATTGCAAATCAGCTTAAAACCTAAATTTCCAAGTTTGAACTCAATCCACCCAATGCTAAAGATTGTAGGGGCGCGCACAGACAGATCTTTAGACATAACCGAAAGAAATATCTGGATTCACTTTTTTTAACCTACAAATATGCCGCAAGTAAAAATCACTCAGTGCACCAAATATATTCTGAAACCCTTCAAGAACACTGCCAATGTGCATACCTTTCTAGGGTTGATTTTGTCAAAGACTGAAAGAAACAAATGTCGAATAAAGTTGGCCTCACAATGACTCACAATTAACATCTTTGGTCTATGTGAGTTATTTAGGGCCACCCTTCACAAGTCGGTACATACAGACTTTTACAAACTAAGACAGCAACATGTAAACCCTTAAAATGCGATAAGATATATTCATAGCTGAATTACGCTTATCAATTGACAACTAATAAAATCCCTTTTATCAGAAGCAAATTGAAATTATATCTCTCAACTATTTCAGATTATCATAACCTATTTTATCATTGAATATACCAAAAATATTCATCTTAAAACCCAAACCATAAAAAATCCCTCTCAAATGACCAAACAATTACAACGGGTATTAAAAAAAATTAAATTCCCATAAAATCCTTCGAATCTTTTTTAATTTGATATAAATACCTTCCCACACCTCTGCCACCTCTTCTCGTATAAATGATAAAAATAAATGTAGCTTCAGAAAAAATTCCTTTTCAATATTTCTTGCCGCATCCTTTATAGGTGTACACTCAGAGAACTTATTGGTAATTTAGCTCAATTTTCACGTATAATGCAACCATATGTATAGGCGTTTTCGTGACTTCTACTTTTTATTGTTACAAAACCCACAAAAATGTATTGGTATATCATTTCAATTCAATTCCATTCAACCAAATTCGATTACTACAAAATATTGCTTAAATACCTAAATATTGTTTGATATTGCCTACATCTTATAGACTTTCCACCCAAATGTTATGGGAAAAGCCCAATGATTATAGTTATATTAAACATCTGGAAAGGGATTTTTTCTATATTTATAGTTGAAATACCCGAATTATTGCTTATTAATTTTTCTCTTAGTGATTTTAACTAAATTTAACTGGAAACCACCAATAATTTTTGCTAAATTTGAAATCTAAAATGAGATTATAACTATTATTATTGTTGGAATTCCCAACTGGTTTTGTACATTACCATAAAATGTTGGTATTTCACCCAAATTTATTGATAAGATACCAAAAATTATTGATTCATTGCATATAAATAATGGGATATTACCTAAAATTGTTGTTTGAATTCCCAATTTGTTTTGTAAATTTCCTTTAAATTTTGGGATTTCTCCTTAATTTGTTGATTAAATCCCAAGAAATATTGATTAAATGCCTATAAAAAATGAGATATCACCTATAATTATTGTTGATATTCCCAATTAGTTTTGAAGTGTACCTTTTTATTTTGGGATTTCACCTAAAATGATTGCTAAAATCCCAACAAATATTGATTCGTTGCATATAAATAGTGGGATTTTACCTATAATTGTTGTTGACATTCCCAATTAGTTTTGAAAAGTACCTTTTTATTTTGGGATTTCACCTTAATTTATTGCTAAAATCCCAACAAATATTGGATCGTTACATATAAATAGTGGGATTTTACCTATACTTATTGTTGATATTCCCAATTAGTTTTGAAGAGTACATTTTTATTTTGGGATTTCACCTAAACTTATTGGTAAGATCCCGACAAATATTGATTCGTTACATATAAATAGTGGGATTTTACCTATAATTATTGTTGAAATTCCAAACTAGTTTTGAAGATTACCTTTTTATTTTGGGATTTACCCTACATTTATTGCTGAAATTCCAACAAATATTGATTCGTTGCATATAAATAGTGGGATTTTATCTATAATTATTGTTGACATTCCCAATTAGTTTTGAAGAGTACCTTTTTATTTTGGGATTTCACCTTAATTTATTGCTAAAATCCCAACAAATATTGGATCGTTACATATAAATAGTGGGATTTTACCTATACTTATTGTTGATATTCCCAATTAGTTTTGAAGAGTACATTTTTATTTTGGGATCTCACCTAAACTTATTGGTAAGATCCCGACAAATATTGATTCGTTACATATAAATAGTGGGATTTTACCTATAATTATTGTTGAAATTCCAAACTAGTTTTGAAGATTACCTTTTTATTTTGGGATTTACCCTACATTTATTGCTGAAATTCCAACAAATATTGATTCGTTGCATATAAATAGTGGGATTTTATCTATAATTATTGTTGGAACTCCAAACTGATTTTGTAGCTTACCTTTGACTTTTTTTATTTCACCTGAATTTATTGATAAAATACCAACAATTATTGATTAAATGCGTATACAGAATAAGATATAACCTATAATTATTGTTGATATTCCCAACTAGTTTTGTAGATTATCTTTTTATCTTGGGATTTCACCTAAATGTATGGACATTGTCCCAACAATTAGTGATTCATTGCATATACAGAACGGGATTTTACCTATAATTATTGTTGGGATTCTTAACTAGTTTTGTAGATTACCTTTAAAAATTTGGATTTCACCAAAATGTATTGAACAAAATCCTAATTATTTTAGATATATTGCAAATACGGACTTAGATTTAACCATAAATTGTTGTTGGAATACTCCATTGGTTCCTTAAATTACCTTTAAATCTTGGAATTTTACCTAAAAGTAATTTTAAGAAATTGTTTTGAAGATATGAATCTGAAAAATAAGATACTTGCAAAGATTAAATTATCAACAAATACTTACCCTATGAAAGCTTCAACTTTGTAAATTGCAATATAAAATCTGAAACGTTTTTGCGAAAATTCAGAAAGTCCTTACCCAAAAGAATTTAATAGTGAAATCAAAAGGTATGCGAAAATTGAATAAATATCGATAAATGATTGACCATTCTTCTGGAAGGACCAGTGAAATCTTCTTTTGTCTTACAAATAATAAAGACTTTAATTTGTTGGTACACTATATTTTAATTAAACCATAACTTTGATTTTACAAACTTACAAGTTATTAAGCAAACAACAAAGAAAAAATATATAAGGTAATTCTTATTTTTATAAAATACCTCATGTCATGAGTTATGAATAAAATAACGATTTAAACTTTATCAAGCAAATGATAAACCCTCTCATAAATGAAACTTAAATGATTTTCTTTACAAATAAGTTATTCAAACTTGACTTTTATTTGCATTTTAGAATAAAAATAATTTTAATGCTTACGTTAGGTCTCTTATGAGTGAATTAACTGTAGTATAATGTTTGTAGTATTAGGTGCTGAGTATGATAGTATGACTTATGAAATTTGGCGTTCAGTGCTAGTAGTGGTTCTTGAAACATCCTTCGCATTTGTATAGACTGTCATCGATAGCTAAATACGGCTCCATGATTTCAGCTTTATTTTCCCCAACAAGGATTAAGGTAAGGTTTTTTTTGACTTGAAGTAATTTCCTTGCCTCCACCAAGTTTTCTTGAATTTGGCTCTAACACTGAAAATGTAGATTTTTTTAATTAATAAATCATAATTGTAGTGTAATTTAATGTATAAACAACTATAAATAAAAAAAATGTGAAATGATAAACTTAAATATAATGTATTTATAAGTTATAACAATCGTACCGAAACAAAATCAAAAAGGAATTAGCACTTTCAAGCTTCTTGCTGTGTTAAGACATTTTTATTCGAAATGTCAACTCAAACTCCTTAGCAATGATACACGTAATAGAAACTAAACAGTTTCTGTTAAATTGGTTTTAATTAGTTTAGTTTTCCGTGTGTTTTAAAAAATGTTTTGAGCTTTAAGCCTTCACCATGAGACAGAAATTCCTTAACTGTTCCTTTACAAACAGTTGTATGATTTTGGTTTGAACATTTTGCGTTTGATTATTCTTCTAGGACCTTTAAAAAAATAATAGAAACAAATGTAGCTTAATTGTTTTGTTAGTGGAAAATGCTCATCTTAAAGAGCAGGTATGTAGTTATTAAAAAAGATATTTAAGGCTCTCATTATGAGTAGTGAATAGATAAGTTGAATATATTTTATGGAATTTCGATTATAGTCACAGTATATTATAAATGCAACTATTTTCTAGGAAAACATTGTTTAATAAAGAGTACGAAATAATAAGTACTTACAAATTGGAGAGTTTTATCCACGTCTTCGATTCTTTTAAGGGATTTTCTCTAAAAATGTCCATTGTGCCTTATCCCTGTTATGCAAATAGGCAATATATCAAAATGTAATCGGCGCTGCCACTAAATAGAAATAATAATGTTGCACATTTTTATAAATGACTTGAAATTACAATAATAAAACAAAACTCACTTTGTTTAGCACGTAGGCACTTGAATAATTTCAAAAATTGTAGGTATTTGCTGGTTAAAATTGGAACTCACACTTTCTGCGTAAAATAGTCGTATACTTCAGATGGCAATTGTTTTTGGCAACTGTCTGAAACAAAAAGAATGATGGATGAAAACCGCTGAATACAATGGCCGATAACTTTTTTCGCTTAATTTTTCTCTATTTACTTATGTAAATTATCAATATGTATAGGTAGATCATCAAAAAAATGAGGAAAATGCGTTTGTATTTTCGCAATATCGGTATCGGTGACTAACCAACCAAATGTTCACATTAAGGTGCTTTTTTTGCTATTTTTATTTTGTTTCCATGATGGAAATTTTTTGAAAATGCTGAACAAAAATTTGAGTCCTTAATTTTAATATTTATTACTCGCCTACGGCATATGAGATTTGCCATTTATTCACAGAAACTTATTTTTCTTTCTTTAATTTTGCATAGCTCAGCGGCATTTTATAGTATTATCTCACTCCGCTCTAAAAGTATCCATTGTTGATAGGTATCTGGTAAAGATGTCGTGGATTATTAAGCTAATATTAATATTAAGGGCTCAAATTTTTCTTTCCATCAAATTTTTCAAACAAAAATAGTCGCAAGAAACACACCCTAATGTACATGCACATGCATTATGTATATATATAATATATACATGTGTACCCTGTGCGCGCACCGTTCGACACTAAATTAAAACTCCCTGGATAAAAAATAACCGCGACACAATCCAAATTGAACTAAATGCAACCATTAAAATATAAAATATAAACAAATAAAGAAATCGGCTCAGCCACGAAGCAGTTTTGCACATTTTGACAAATTTAATACCATGAACAAAATTAATTAGGGAGTTTTATCTTGAGTCACAGAAAAGACGAAGCATTGTTGGCAAACAAAAAATAAAATGTTGCACGTTTTCATAAATTTAATCACCATAAGAACTTGAAATTAAATATTAATATAAAACTTACTTTTTTATGCACGAGGTACTGCAATAAATACAATAATTTAAGCTAGAATTTATGCTGTTTAAAATTTGAACACACTTTCAATTGCGTTGAATGATCTTTTCTAAGTGGATACTTGAGATGGACTGACTTTATCTTTTGGCAATTGTTTTAAGGAACTGTCTGAAACAAAAAGAATGCTGAATAAAACAGCTGAATACGATGGCGGAGGAATTTTTTTGCCGCCTTTTTTTATTTACTTATGCCAACTACCAATATGTATTGGTAAATGATCCGAAATGTTAGGGAAATGAGCATGGCACATTTTTTAACTAAGTCGTTGGAATGGCTGAATTATAAAACTAAAATATTGCTGAATAAATTGGCGATTAAACGTAACGAATATAATGGGTGAAGAGAACTCAGTCATTCTTTTTTAGGTGCTTCTAAGCGAGATAGGTAGATAATGAAAGCAAATTGAACGTTCATAACAACAACATAATGATGAGCTTACATCTCTTTTCTAGGTATGTGTTTACATGTCGTCTTAACTATGCATGCAGTGCGTGCAAGTGAAATTCTAAACTTAATAACTTAAAATTAAATTTGTTCATGCTTATTGGCTAATGAAAAGATAGAATTTATTATCCAAATCTCGTGAATAGGATAAACCCATTGATGAAGCAACTGCAAATTAAGAATCGAAAATTTAAATAATATAAAAAATGATAAAACAAAATTGTATAGGTTAGGTACTTACCGAATATTAAATTATTTCTTAAAATATTTAATTAAACTTTGAAATACAACACTGTTCAGCAAAATTAAGTTTTTTCTGTCCGGCAATCAACAGTACTTTTTTAAAGGTTAAAGTTTTTATAATATACTAGCTATTTGAAAACGTTAAAGATAACCAAAAACAGTGATTTTAGTGCTTGGGTAAAACACAATAAAGTTATTTACAATAAATTGTATAATGCAAAGAGCAAAATTCTGTCTTCTAGATACAGTTTAAAGATATTCTCATTAGTTATGATATGAATTTTTTGTTTTCATGGTTTTGATAAATATATTATGATGTAAATTTGTCTATTATGAAGTGGTAGCCTTGTATAGACGACGGATTCGTTACAAAGCAAAAATGACTTTTAAATGATTTTGACATTTTCTGTTGAAACCCTTGTTGAAAATGGTTCAGCGTTTTTTTTAAGATTTATGTAAGACAGGGGAAATCTAACTACTTTATGAAGATTTTTTGAAAGTTTTATGAAATACTATAAATATTTAAACGATAAATATTGAAAATAGGGATTATAAATCTAGAAAGCCATCACGATTTTTACTAAAAAAAAAAAAGTACTTAATAAATTATGATAGCCTTAAAAATGAGATCATTCGCACTTTTAACTTGAAGTAAATAAAACAGGTCATTGAATAATTATCCAAATACCTTATTTTTACGTCGGGAAAACCTGATTTTATAAAAATAAATAAAACAACCAGATGACCAGGATTTTCTCAAGAAGGAATTAAAAATGAAAATAGTGCTTTTTTGTAGCTTTGAAAGCATATATTGCCTTACCATCAATATTTGAAATGCATAATTTGTTTTAACTTATCACAAGGCAATATTTTTGAGCTCAGACAAAGCCTTTTGACAGCTTATTCGGAAAAAATAAAATTTGCATTCTGAACCAATACAAATTGTTGCTGTTCTTAATGCTGTTCCGAATCTAAAGTACATTTTAGGAGAAAAAGTTTGCAAAAACATATCAATTTCAGAAATATAATTGGCATATAAAAATAATAATCTAAGCTGAATTAAGTATTTAAGGATTAATAGTTTTATTTCTCGTTTTATATAACCTCAATATTTTAGAGTTGAATAAATTCCCAAAAAAGAGATATTTTTGCTATAAAGAATGGGAAATAAAACTATACCATTTCGTATAGATAAGTTTACTCGACTTTATTGCAGTAATACCAAACCAAATAAGGGTTTTAACTTTCTGTATTGAAACTTTACCTAAATATAATGGGTGATAGTTCTTCTGTTTTAGTTTTCTCAACCAAAGGGAGTCGGTAATTTTCTAATTTTGGGTACGATCCAATAATCGTTGGGCTTTTGCCATAACATTTTAAGTATTTTCATTATTTGTATAAGAGTTTTCAACAAAATGTATTACTGAAATAGCCATCAGATACAGCTATTTTTCCTATTGACTTGGAATATGCCCTTAATATTTTGGGATTGGTAAGGATTAGGTTTTTAACAAAATAATATAGATCTTTTTCCAATACATTATGGGAAACCAAGTAACACCAATTGAAGTAGGTGTATTACCAGACCTTATTGCAATGATCTCAATTAGATGTAGGGGATCCAACTTTTTGTATTGAAGCCTTTCGCAAACGTTATAGGTGAAAGCGCCATTGTTTTAGTTTTCTTACCTATAGAAATCAGGGGTTCTTCATAACCTATATTGGCTACAAGCCAATTATGGTTGTGGTAATGCCTATACATTATAGCTATTTTCCTTGATCGTTTAAGAGTTTCCAACCATATGTATTGTTGAAATAACTATCCAATATAGCTATTTTACCTATTGACTTGGAATATGACCTCAATATTTTGGGATTAGAAGGGATTGGTTATGTGCATAATAATATAGATCTTTTTCCAATACATTATGGGAAACCAAGTAACACCAATTGAAGTAGGTGTATTACCAGACCTTATTGCAATGATCGCAATTAGATGTAGGGGATCCAACTTTTTGTATTGAAGCCTTTCGCAAACGTTATAGGTGAAAGCGCCATTGTTTTAGTTTTCTTACCTATAGAAATCAGGGGTTCTTCATAACCTATATTGGCTACAAGCCAATTATGGTTGTGGTAATGCCTATACATTATAGCTATTTTCCTTGATCGTTTAAGAGTTTCCAACCATATGTATTGTTGAAATAACTATCCAATATAGCTATTTTACCTATTGACTTGGAATATGACCTCAATATTTTGGGATTAGAAGGGATTGGTTATGTGCATAATAATATAGATCTTTTTCCAATACATTATGGGAAACCAAGTAACACCAATTGAAGTAGGTGTATTACCAGACCTTATTGCAATGATCTCAATTAGATGCAGGGGATCCAACTTTTTGTATTGAAGCCTTTCGCAAACGTTATAGGTGAAAGCGCCAATGTTTTAGTTTTCTTACCTATAGAAATCAGGGGTTCTTCATAACATATATTGGCTACAAGCCAATTATGGTTGTGGTAATGCCTATACATTATAGCTATTTTCCTTGATCGTTTAAGAGTTTCCAACCATATGTATTGTTGAAATAACTATCCAATGTAGCTATTTTACCTATTGACCTGGAATATGACCTAAATATTTTCTACGATTAGAAGGGATTGGTTATGTGCACAATAATTTAGGTATTTTTCCAATACATTATGGGAAACGAAGTGAAACCAATTTTAGTAGTTGCATTAACCATATATTATTGCAATGATATCAATATGAATAGAGCTTATAAGGCTATAAAATTAGTTTTATTATCCGTAAAATAGTTTTTTGTTTAACTTTTTATTTCTATTTTCACACATTTATTTTATTGTTATCAAATATTGGCTATTTATCAACAATTATTGGTATTTAAGCTCTATTTTAATGGGGACTTTAAAACACCAATCTGATATGTTGTGATAACTATACTTTATTGGAAGTCTTCCAAAACTACAAGCATAATTTTTTCCTATACAATGTAGGAAATTGTGCATTTTTACTAAGATCTGTTAAATACCCTACATATTTTGTTATATTTCCCATACATTACAGTGTTTTGACTCATTGCCTCACCATAATGTTTTGTAACAATGAATTATTGGAATATCACCAATAAAAGTATGGTATTTTTCTAGATTTTATTGTAATATCATCCAAATAGTATAGTATTTCCGTAGTTCGGAAATGTTCCTAACCGTATTGTTACATTAACCAATAGGTTATTGCAACTGCAACAAAATGTAAGGGAATACTTCCTACCCGAATTGCTAGTATGCCTGATTATTATAATTATTTGTGTTTTTCCAATACACATTGTTCTATTTGTAATCAAGTATAGGGGGATTATCCATTTTGCATAGGAAAACGTTGATTTTTGCTATTCCTATAAACCTAAAAAAAATAATGGAAGTTCACCTAATTTTTATAGTGATTTTTCAAATAATTATTGAAATATTACCCAAATTATTGAAAAATTGCCTATAATTTCCGTAACAATACTTTATAGGCATAGCTCCCGTTCACTTTTTTCTGAGTGTACCTGGTCTATAATCCACCCAAGCAAACCACCCCCACCCCCACTCACACAACCCCCCACTGTATATTACACACTCTGTGGAGTGTGTGGAGGACTTAAATAAATTGCTTTCATCTTTTCTTTCACTCGCTCGAATAGTTAAATGATGGAAATAAAAAGAAAATCCATTTTATAATTTTAAAATGAATTCAACCCAAATATTCATCTCAATATACAGAAGTCGAGTATATAGAAAAGGTAAGGTCTCTGCTCTGGAATGGATGGATTGAGGAAAAGCTCCTTTTTCACTCTTTGAAATAAGGAATGTTCGAACACGTAGAATAACAACGCTCAACGCACCGCACCAGTTGAGTTCAGTTCAGTTATAACAAAATCATATTAAGTCCGTTAGCAGCAGGAGCAGCAAATTATGTGATGAACTAAGAATGTTTTTACTCAAGCTCATCCCAACCCATTCTAGTGTGGGTTAACTTTGAAGATTCTATGCGAGGACATTTCTTTTTTTACATTTTTTGGAAATTAAGACAACCAACCGCATGATAGGAAACGGAAACAAGAACACGCAAAAACGAAAAAACGAACGAAAAAGTATAAAAGAAAAAAGAATAAATTAGACCACAGTTCAAAGTATAGATCTTTGTAGTGCTTCCGCTTGGTTTACCAACTGACTTAAAACGAATATTTACCACTAGGGTGAGCATATCCATATACCTACTCGTAGAAGGGAGTCTTTCCGTTGTCGACGTCGCTCGTTCATTTATAGCCCGTCCACTTTTGGTCTATGGGAGTGAAGCTACATCAGGGTTTAGGACTATATACGGATAAGGAACGGTGCGGTAGTGAATGGGATATAGGATAAGAATCCTGCTCTGCTCTGGTCTGACGGTGGTGGTGGTGCTCCTGCTGTTCCATGTGCGGTCGCTTTACATCAATCCTTCCAAAGATGTGTGGTGCCTGTCCCAGTCTATGTCCCTATATTCCTGTCCTGTGTGCCATTGATGTAACAAAAGGCTATGTAAATATATAGGTACATATGAAGCCATATCTCTACTATATCTACCTTCATATAGCTTAAGCTTTGTCAAAGGGATTTCTTTTTTATATATTTTTGCGAACGAAAATAGAGTTGGAAGGAATTGAAGCAGCTAAATTGGTTCGACAAGCGTTTATAATACTTTTACCAGTCAGTCTTTTTTAACTGACAAAAAGAAAACACAAATATAAAATAAAAGGTAGATGAAGATACACAGTAACTTTCCTCTAGGATTCCTACCTATCTATACCTTCTATACCAATATTTCAGTGAGCAGAGGTGACTTACGCCAAAAAGAAGGAATGAAGCGTCAATTTCTCTTTTTATCGCATTCTCGCACTCGCACTAGACATCGACATCGAAATCGACTCGACATCATCAGGAAAAGGGTAGTCGTTGTCAAGATTTCGATGAAAGACTTAAGTCAATCTTATCGTCGAAGTTTGCCTTAATATTTTAAATTGAATGCATAGACTATATGTATATTCGTAAGGTATTCATATATGATGGTATATACGGATAAAAAAGAAGCTTATGTCAGGAATGGTAAAGTATACGTAATCCGCTTCCATTTTTTATCTGTCCAATTTCTCAGGTCATCACATGGAAATTGCTTTTCACGTCATACTTTTTAATTAAAAATTAATAAAATAAGCTTCTATTTTAGAAATATTTAGACGTGTGTGTTGACAGGAGTTATAAATGTTTTCATAGTTTCCCAATCTGTAAACTCATTTTTTGAAATTATAGGTATAGGGTTTTTCAACAGGGACGCTACAAAAGTAGAGCGACAGGGACAGAAAACGACGCCATATTTCTTGCAGCAACATACTTCATGAGTCATCATTGCATCCCGGAAAAATTACGGTTTGGTGTGATTTATGGGCCGTACTTCTTCCGTGATGATCAAGACCGACACGTTACTGTGAATGGGGATCGCTACCGTTCAATGATAACCGAATATTTTTGGCCCCAATGGGATGATATGGACTTGGAGGATATATGGTTCCAAAACGACAACGCCACAAGTCAAAACAGCGAATGTAATTATCAATTCATTGGAAACCAAGTTTGGAGAACGTGTTATCTCACGAAATGGTCCAGTAGCTTAGCCGTTTCGGTCGTGCGATTTGAAGCCGTTAGACTATTTCCTGTGAGGCTACGTCAAGGCTATGATCTATGCCACCTACCCAGCGACGATTGATGAACTTCGTACGAATGTCGAACATGAAATTGAAGAAGTATCGGCCAATTTATGCTTGAAAACCGTCTAAAATTGGGTTCAGCGTCTCGACTTCTGCAAGCGTACCCGTGGTGGCCATGTAAAAGAAATTGAGTTTCATACATAATGGCATCAAACGTACTTTCACAGGAATAAAGAATTTCATCAATATCCAAAACCGTTTTTGTTTTATTTAAAAAAAGCTTTTGTAGCGCTCTTATTGAAAAACCCGATACTTCAGCATTATTCACATGAGCACGACCAACGAATGAACGAATATTCGTCGATTTTGACATTTCTTTCACATGAGAGTTTTTAATTCGTCGCGAACGAAGTTTGACATTCACCACCGAAACCAAAACACGAATGATTTTTTTAGGTTAAGTACGCGCGATTATTTTATTCGTTGCGAGTGTGGATGATGTGGAACGCGAATAAAGTTTGATAGTTCGTATCAACTAAAATTTTGTTCGCGACGAATAAATTTGTTTTCTTAAATTTATTAATATTTGATATTGAAAAGTAAAAGTATGCATCATAAATCAAATAGAAACTATATTGCTATCGTTTTGTTAAGATTTTGTGTGGAAATATGTCTTTAAACGTATATAAACTCACATTTTGTAATTCATTCGTCGTTCGTTGGTCGCGCTCATGTGAATGCTGCTTTACACAGTAAAGTCCAAAGATAAATTTAAGGAAAAACTTGATTAATTTTTAGACTTTTTGGACTTCACTAACAATTAAGTTGTAGTGTAAACAAAAGCTCAACTCTGGCATCTTTTAAGTGCCTTGGACTTAAATAAAGCAATGACTTGCGTACTAAGTATTAACAGTTTTTTGAATTCGGAAATCTTCTTGACACGACCAAATCGAAAGGATTTTAAAAATATTCAAGAAAAATATAATAATATCAAACTTCTGTTCCTGTTAAAATGTTTCAGCGTATGTCCAGAAATAAGTGCATTTTTGACCAGAGTACACACATCCATCAACCCTTTCTTTTGTTTGTGATCCATCTGTATAAAATTGGACAGACTCGTCTTCCAGGAATGCCCTTTCCTCCCAGAAAGATCTGCAAGGTATTGAAATCTGGAAGTTTCTGTCAAATTGCAGTTGGTTGATGGTATAGTCTGTGTGCTTTGGAATTGATTCTAAATACTTAAGAATTAAGTAGTGGCCAATGTTGTTGTAAACCCACTTCGACAAAGCTTTGAGGCGAATAGCAGAGCTTGCTTAAAGTATCAAGAGGTGTTAGTTAGAGAAGGGTATCCACCGCAAATGGGGTCGTGTGAAGTGATCCGCTTATACATATGCAAGTTGAACGTTGGACTTTATATATACGTAGTTTGTCGTGGTTTATAGCTTTTTCTAAACCCACCATTCTGCCACACCTTACAGTACAATTACCGATGTGTATAACCAATGTGTAATTCGGGGTTGCAAGCCCCATTCATTATCAATAGCTTTTTTTTTGAAAGAGAAGAGAGCTACGGTAGCTTTTTGACTTTTTCTTCAATATTACGTTCCAATTTTGTTTGTGTCTTAAATCAGCCTCAACTACTTAACCTCTTCTGAGAACTTTAATTGGATAGCTTTAATTTAAGGAGGGTTATCATATGGAATTTTGTATTTCGTCGAAAATAGAACTACATCAGTTTTTTGTGTGTTGACATTTAGTCCACACCGATCAGCCCAAAGTATAAGTTTTTCTAAGGTGTTTTATAAGAGTTCTTTTAGGGTGTTAAGATGCTATTCTAAAACCACTATAGCAATGTCATCCGCATAGGCAATCCAATCGCTCTGAAACCCTCCGCATCCAGACGGATTTCATTTACCACCAGGTTCCAGAGGAGTGGAGATAGAACACCACCTTGCGGTGTCCCTCTGCTAATTAATCTTCTAGCAGAAGATTTGCCCAGTTTTGAGTCAATTATTCTGCTGGTCATGCATTAAAAAAATTAACTCCCCAGGCGAACTCTCTACGTCTAGAGATGTTAGTGCAGATGTGATTGCAGAAGTGTCCACGTTGTTAAAAGCACCTTCGATTTCAAGGAAAGCAACCATAGTGAACTTTCATTGATGGAGGGAATATTCGATGGTACGTACTAAGGTGTGTAACGCCGTTTCCACCGATTTACCTTTACAGTAGGCATGTTGAGACGAAGACAGAAGTCTTGTATCAATACTTGCCCTGAAATGGATATCAATCAATCTTTCCAAGGTCTTAAGAAGGAAGATGATAGACTTATAGGTCGTAGATCTTTAGGATTGACTTGCAAGCATTTACCTTCTTTGGATTTGAAAACAATTTTAACTTCTCTCCATGCCGAGGGAATATGGACCAGATATAGACAGCTGGTAAAAATTGCTTCAAGAATTGGTGCAATATTGTCTGATACATTTTGTAGTCCGGCTGGTATTATTCCATCTGGTCTTTGGAAAACCAGTAAGTTAACATGTAGTTAATATCCTTTAAAACGGAATATCAAATCCTCTGACAGCGAAAGAAGCCATGAACAGTCCAAATGCAGACAACTGCAAAACCGTTTGTCTTCCGAACATGAGGCAGGAAGCTAGTAGACGGTCCAGATAACCGGCGAATAATAAAATCGAAGTGGGTTTTTAATATAAAACGAGATACGCAAGGTGTTTCAATAAAATATAAAGCTCGACTTGTAGCAAAAGGTTTTAGTCTATAACATGGGGTTGGCTATTAAGTATAATGCAATGACATATTTTAACCTGGGTGAGATATTCCTCAATACGTGTCTAATCCTCGCTTAAGCTGCTGAATACCAAACCTTTTGTCCATCAAATGGACGTAGTATCGGCGTATTTGAATAGAACGCTACAGGAAGAGGTGTTTGTCTTTCTAACCGACTGTTTTGTTGATGAAACAACAAAAGTAAAGTCTGCCGACTAAGAAAGGTGATTTACGGGTTAAAGCAATCTGGCCGTAACTGAAATAAGAAACTCGATTCTGTTCTCAGACAGATTGGTTTCAATAAGTGCAACGGAGATGCTTGTGTTTTTATGGTGCAAAATCCTGGTGAAATTAATCTGGTAGCTGTGTACGCTGTACATACGTCAAGGGAATACTTGTTGAAAACTTGGAGAGAATCAAACAACAAATATGTGACAAGTTTGAAGTTGTTGATAAAGACCCAATCAATCACTTTATTGGCACCGAAATCGGAAGAAATTTTACAACTTCAATTGATTTTGAATACCCTTGTTGATTTCGGAATGACGGAATGCAGAGGCTGTGTAATGCCCCTAGAAGAATGGAACAATTTCAAGAAATGTGAAGACTGTGCACATTGTGAGACGGTATAAATCCGAAGATGTACCAGTCGTTACCAGTTATTATCCATTCTGTCTTCAAAGTTACCCAATTCAACAACAATCCTAATGTTGAGCAAATAAATCCTTCAAAGCGTTTGTAAAGGTACTTACAAACTGCACTTTACTATTTTCAGACTGGTATGAAGCTTAAAGTGTATGTAGATGCTGAGCTATATTGTCCTTGCCATAATGCTCGCTTTTTTGCAGCCTGATAATCTGTCTTATCAAGTAACTCTGGTCTTTCAACAGCACTTGCGGAAATATTTACTAATCTTTGACTAAATTCCAAATAAATCTTCACATTTTCCAGTTATACGAATTAAAATTGGAATTAAATAATTAATGAGTCAACGGCAGCTAAAAGCGTATTATCTTCCTTGTTTTCCTCTTGCATTTTTGTGTTTTGTGTGTTTTCCTGTCATCCTATATTTTCTCATCCTCGTCGTCATTTTATCATCATCGAATTCATAAGAAAAAATACGAATTATAAGTGTAAATATTATGTCCTTAGAACTTTATAACTGTCTGTCAAAAAAACCGCAAAGAACCCAAAATAATGCTTTCAATTTAAATTTTCCTCCTCTCCTACATCTCCTTCATCCCTCTTTCCTTTTTCCACCCTCAACCTTTCTATGAAGCTGTTTAAATAAAAATCAAGATTCATAAAATTTAAATAAATATAAAGGTGAAAGCTTATTACAAACCTTCTAATCCAAATCCAACAACAACAACAACAACAAAAACCTACCTTATACCTATAATCAGAGTTGCAAATAATGCATTGAATTTTATAATGCATTTTGAATAAATTAGAAAATATTTTTTTATTTTTAATTCTACTTTTTTTTAATTATTCATTAAATTTTATTTTTCAATGTTACCGTATGGCATTAATAATTTAACGTTATTTTTTAATTGTGTTCTATCAAATTAAAATACTATTTTCCAATGCAAAACTTTTGAAATAAAAATACGTATTTTTATTTTATTTGGCAGACTTTCGCAATTAATAATTAAAATACTTTAAGTTTTTATTTCCAAAATTTTTAAGCTGATTAATGTTATGACTTACGGTTATGACGCAATTATAACCCAAAACACAACAACTATTCAAATATTATAATTTATTATTATTATTGTTTGACCGAAAAACGAATTTTTTCAAAATGTATTTGTTAATATCAGTCAATCTTCAACCTGGGACATTTTTACGTCAAGATTTCGAATATTAACTGAAATAAATGGAAATAATTGAATAAATTCCCACTAGGCATTGAATTAAAAAATTGTAGCTCATTTTGAATTTAATTCAATTTTAATTTTGACTTGAAATAAAATACCATTTATTTACTAATTCAATAAAACTTGCAATAAAATAAGTTTTAATTTTTAGTTTAATATTGATGGCAAAAAATTAAATTTTTAATGGGTAATTCATAGATGACAATTAGCATTATATATTTTATTTCAGTCAAAGAACAATATCCATTAAAAAAATAAAAAGTAATGCATTGAATTGACATTAGAATTTTTGCAACTCTACCTATAATAGCTTTTACCTTTGAAGAACAAATAAACAACAAAAGAAAATTTCGACTAAACAAAAAAAAAAGAAAAACCATTACAATATTTATGTGCATCATTCCTTCAACATCTTCCCCCCTATATTTAATTTTTCAAAGAAATAGAGTAGATTGTAGATTTATATATGTATGTATGGAGGTGGGTATGCCTTGCCCTAAGCAATAATGTTGTTACTCATGATTTTTAGAAGAAGAAAATAAAATAAAAACAAACAAAACAGAGATAAGCGTTTCTTGTCATTCAAAATAAGGTTATCGCTATTCTATATTTATTTTCTTTATTTTATTTTATTTTATTTAGTAAGGCGCTTTTGAGATACTTTAAATCAGATTTCAAGGAATTGTATAACAATGCCTCGGGATAAAGGACCCGTAGTCTAATTTACGGGCAAAGATTAAAGAGGACGAATACAAAATAAGCAAACGAAAAGAAATCGAAATTATATTTAAGTTATGTATGTAGGTTGACCGCATAAAATGAAATTTTTAGTAAAGTGCGATGTTTTGAGGTTAGGAGGAAATGTCAGTCAAATTTTATTAACATTTACATCTTGGAGATGGGAATCTCTTTGATATAAGGAGACATGTTCAGCAAATCATTAAAAGCACCAAAGACGTTTTGAATTAACTTACAGAGACTTAAGATTTAAGGAAGGTTACATACATACATATACAGAAAATTAAATATCGAAGATTTTAAAACGATGGGATTATAGAGCTCTTATACCAAAATCATGGCCGCTGGCCGAAGTGAATATTAAGGAAGTAATATTAGTATAATTCCCTCGAAGTTAATATGCTCTTGGGATAAATTTGATCCCTGTAGTATATCCAATATGTCTGCAATACTCATTTAGATAATTCTAGACCAAACAAATACTAATAAAATTGGCTCCTCTGAAATTTTATGAAACGTGATGTTTCAAAAGGTGAATTTTCATTCATTTTTCCAATTAAAAATTTACAAAAGAAAATTAGGCAAAACATACCGAGAATTAGTTTTTAAATCAAAAAATCATTATTTATTCTTCTAAATTATTTTCTTTGACTTTTAAGCTAAGCGAATGTTCAAAAGTTAGATATGTAGGTTGTAAAACGATATGGGAATGTCGTTGGCACCAATCGAGATGTGATTTTGTGTGAGGACTTAATGGAAATAGTTTTCACTGATCCTTCCGATATTCCTACAAATTTGGAACTCCAATACTTTGAATTTTCTGAAGTGTAGCTAGCTCAGCCCAACAATCCCGCTTCCTGAAAAAAGGAGACCTTCTAAACTGCACCAACTATAGAGGAATCAGTCTACTTAACCTAGTTTACAAAATATTCTCTTCCGTAATGTGCAAACGTCTAACGCCCATCGTCAATCGTCAACAACCTAATAGGTTAATCGGTATAGTTTTAGGCCAGGAAAGTCCAAGAAAGAAAGGTCCTGGAAAAATCCAAGAACATCAAATCGACACCCATCCTATTTTCATCGATTTCAAGGCAGCATATTACAGCATTTACGGGGTCGAACTTTTTAAAACCATGGCTAGTTTTGGCATTCCTGCCAAACTCATCCGTTTGTGCACAATGACCATGGAGAACTCGCACTGCTCCATAAAGGTTGGAAACAACTTTACCGAAACTTTCGATGCCAAAAAAGGCTTTAATTAAGGTGATGCGATGTCATGTGATTTCTTTAACATCATCCTTGAAAGAAAAGTGCAGAACTCCCACGTCAACGCACTAGAGGCACTATCTTTCAAAAGTCTTTCCGAATATTGACATATGCTGATGACATTGACGCAATCGGAAGAACTCATCGTGATGTCAATGGGACTTTTGTGAGTATTGAGGCAGAGGTAGCAAAAATGAGTTTAGTGGTTAATAAAGGGAACACAAAGTACACGCTGTCATCAAGAAAGAACCTACAACACCGACACCGAACGTCCCGGTGAAACGTCACCATCGACAGACGTAACTTTGAGGTAGTTAAGGACTTTGTCTACCAAGGCTCCGCTATGAACACAGAAAACAACACCAGTGCTGAGATCAAACGAAGTATTACTCTTGATTACCGCTGTTTCGTTGGACTAAAAAAGCAATTGAGTAATTGGCAGTATCTCGAGCCATCAAAGTGTTGCTATATAAGACCCTCATCATCAGGAAAACTGTGGATTAGGTGATTTGCACAGGTGCAAAGTGAACTCAACTTGGATGCAGCAACTAGAGACATCCAGCTACGGGCCGAGCTAGATGGAGAAGTTTGTTGGGAGACGCAATAATTCACACATGACTGTTGCGCCACCTTAAGTAAGTACGATATCTTGTATTGGAAAATCCATTACAAAAAGGAAGTGGGCCATCCCAAGAAAATCCAAAAACCTAAATTAATTTCATCTCCCTTAAATTAGTCCCTTCTAGTGTAATGCAATTAATCCAACGTTATTAAGTGCGTTTTTTTCGTATTCTATATATAGTACAGTGAGAAATTGCCAAAAAAAACGATCCGCAGTAGTCCGGTTTCGAGTTGAAATGAGCTTGATTCGCCTCGATTCCGGTCGGGGATTGGATTTGAGTCAAAATTTGTGAAGAAAAACCTGTGTGGAGGAGTTGGTTTTACAAATAATGCGTTATGGTCTGTTTATTTGCATGTTTGTGTACAAAAAATATAGTTTTGTTTTAATCAAATTAAAACAAAAAAATTGCACATGGAGTAAGTAGCATATTCTTATATGGTGCTGAACTATTCAGTTTTTCATTGTTTAACACGAATCAAACTATCTCACTTCGATTCGGCTTAAAACTGTAGGTCCCCTCCATCCCTGACAACAGTACTCGCACACAGGAATGGTTGAGAGTTGTAAGTCACTAGGCCCTAGTTCTCAACGGACTGTTGCGCCACCTGATTTATTTTTAAATTATCTCACTTGCACTTCATAAGAAACATCGAACCACCATTTGCATTTTAGAAAGTGCTGTCAAAATTAATCATTTTTAAATCTTCTTGTGCGGTGGAAACACCAAAAAGATTTATCTAATCTAAACTGAGATAAATCTTTGGTGGAAACATAGCAAAACTTAATTATCTTTTCCATTGTTTTCTCTCCATTTTCACTAACAAAACTAAGTAATATCAACAGTAAAAGATTGATTTTTTCCCCCAATGGAAAACACACACGATTCCAAATGCACAACTACTCAACAAACACAGCCATCGAGATACAAATGCAATATCAATCGTACCAACATTTGAGAACGAAATCACATAAGATCCATTCGAGACTCGTATGAATGTCAAAAACAAATCCATAGTAAGATTCTACTCTAACTTTTATCGGTAGTATTCATACTATGGATATTGTTTTTGTTATTCGTGTAAAATCATACTATACTATGGATAGATTTTCCAACAAAACACGGGTATTGTAATTAATGAAAAATATTGCTTTCGATATAGGCTTCAATTCGTTTTTTTGTTTCGATTAATAGCTCGCCTATCAATTTTAAACAGGGTCCACCGGAGAAGCTCCTTAGTAAAATGAACAGCCAAAAAATAGAAAACTCTTTGGCAAAACCTTCACGTGGTTACTAGTGCAGAAATTTGACGTTTAAATATCGATTGATACCAACAATCTATAGTTAATTTTTCTGAGGTCAAAATAGTTACTGAAAATAGTTTAAATTGATTCTTCCTTAATACACCAACAGATCAATCGAGATTTTAGAACTCCAATTCTTTGATTTTGCTAACGTTTTACTAGCTTAGCAGTTGACGTTTATGGACGTTTTGGCAACACTTTAATGACCCTCTTTTAACAATTTGTACCACTATTGTAAGCTTTTGTTTTCGATAGAGCTTCCGTACCGAAGGCTTTTTGCATCATTTTTAACTTTTGAGCATTAGAAATTTCGTCCAGCACAGACAATTTATTGAAACTGTTTTGTCTATGGAATTTTAGATGTCACATTTCAATATATTAAAGTATTTATTCATCTGTCAGATGGGGATCATTTAAATAACCATTATTAATTTCTGACGTTTAAAGTTTTGACAGTTTGGGCAATTTAATCCCTTTTATTTGTTTATTTACTGTGATGTGATCACAACCCACTTCTTTACACAATTTTAATCTTTTATCAAAGCCATATCCTATTTATATTAATTTTACTGATCACAGGTGGTGTTAACTTTGTTGACACTAATAGTATTCCAAATCATTCAAACACATAACCACCCTTACACTATACCTATCTCTGCATCTTAACGTGAATTTTATTCATCACTTAAAAACACTCATACAAAAAGGCACGGAACACCCACCCCGGTTTATTTTTGTTTTCTAACATATATCTTGCATCTTCTATTTTTAGAATCTTTACAATTCCCTGATGTATTGTATATACAGCCCTCTGCACTGAAATCAAGGGGTGTTTCCATATTGGACCCAGATGGAACGTTGTCGAATTTGACGAACACAAAGAGTCATCTCTGAAAAAAAAACTTTTAAGATATAAATGCTAAGGTTTTCCCTGTCGACATATGTATTTGATGCAAGTCTTAAGCTTGAAGAAGACAGGCTTTTTGGTAAAAAAAAACGAATTTCTCAGCCTATAAAATTAGAAGTTACCATAGTTTTGCAGATGCAAAGGAGGTAAAGGTAAACTAGTATTGGATCTTCCACGAAACACTTTCCAAAAGCCTTTCCACATATCTCGGATTTAAGCCGAGCATGATCCATTTGACTCTAGTTTTCTTAACTGTGTCAATAGTTTCAGAAATGCAACCTGATATTTCTCAACATTTCGTAGACCATTAACTTAAAGTTCATATTAAAATTCAAGCTTAATGCCTCTGCGAGCTAACCCTTCAAGTCCAAATCAAAAAGCTTTCCTGAAGGGTTTTCAAATAAGAGGTTTTATTTTAATATTAAAAAAATAACTAGAGCGTAGTTTTAACTTGTCAAATGTCAACAAATATGACAGCTTGAAAAGTGACAGCTGTCTAAATAGCGGGTTATTCAAAATGAAATATCTAATTTGAAAATCTTTTATTAAGATAAGTTAGTATAACTTCTTAGGTTTTATAGCAATGGTTCACTGAACCAAAAAGGTACGTAATATCAATAAAAAAGTTTATTGTCCCAATAAATTTTTTAATTGAAACTCGTCCAACTAACAAGTTTGTTGGTACAATAAATTCCTGTTTATTGAATTATATTTCCCCTTAAAATTCAATAAACTGTTAGTTGATTCCTATAAACAGTTAGTTAAAATACAGTTTTGGAACAATAAACGATTTATTGGGACAATAAACGATTAATTGAGACAATAAGCGGTTAGTTGAAATAAAAGGCAAAACTAAAAATTGAGTTGTTTGGCACAATAAACTTGTTTACTGGCGCAATAAACCCGTTTATTGGCGCAATAAACTCGTTAATTGGCGCAATTAAAACGTTTATTGGCGCAATAAATTCGTTTGTTGGCTCAATTAACTCAGTTTATTGGCCCAATTAACCGTTTATTGGCACAATAAACGATTAACTGAGACAATAAACGGTTAGTTGAAATAAAAGGCAAAACTAAAAATTGAGTTTATTGGCGCAATAAACTCGTTTGTTGGCGCAATAAAAACGTTTATTGGCTCAATTGACTCCGTTTATTGGTTCAATAAACGAGTTTATTGGCTCAATAAACTTATTAATTGACACAATTAACTCCGTTTATTGGCTCAATAAACTTATTTATTGGCACAATTAACTCCTTTTATTGGTCCGATAAATGAGTTTATTGGCGCAATGAACTCTGTTTATTGGCGCAATGAACTCGTTTATTGTCCCAATAAACGATTTAATTGGCGCAATTAACTCAGTTTATTGCCACAAATAGCATATTGCTAAAAATTTTAGTAAAATATTAAAATTTTAATTTGTTTATTTATATAAATAAATTAAATTTCAATATATTTATAAAATTTCTATAAATATTTTATTGTGGCAATATGTACATGTTAATACTTATGTTTTATTTTTTCTATTTGCAACCTTTTCTGAAATTTGTAAGAGTTAATTAAACATTTTAGTTAGATAAACAACATGAGATATTTTATTTTAAATAAATTTTTTATAAATAAAAAACATAAATCCCTATCATGGTAGTGGAAAAGTAATAATATGGTTACTTTAATTCAAAAGGACTTAAAAGTATAGACTAATACTCTTTTATAATAAAGAAGATAAGGAAAAAGTGCATAATGCATACTGAAAAAATATTTGAAAAGTGTAATAATAGGAGTGAAAAGGATAAAGAAGTGCATGAGTTATGAAAAATTATTATAATCACAAAAGTATAGACTAATACTCTTTTATAATAAAGAAGATAAGGAAAAAGTGCATAATGCATACTGAAAAATTATTTGAAAAGGATAAAGAAGTGCATCAGTTATGAAAAATTATTATAATCAAAAATTATTTGGAAAGTGTATCTTCTCAAACTTGTTACAGTTATAGGAGTGAAGGAAAAAAATGGCTCGATTGATTGCGTTAGGATGACTGAATAAAGTTCCAAAAGTTGGAATTGGATAAGGAAACTCTAAGTTAAAAAGGAAGAACGTTTTAAAACAAATATCCACCGCCCGGATGAAACTAATAAAAGGAAACTTTACGCTATCGAAATACAAAAATACTTCTTTAAAATTAATAACATCCTTGCCAACCACAATAATAAACGGCTGCACGTTATCTCCTTTTTGTTGTAGGTGCTGGATGAGATCCTCAACGTTCTAGATAGAGGCTGCAACAAAAATGAATGATTCCTGGGAGTCCTTGATGGTTGGTTTCAATGTTGTCTTCATTCCCTTCCGGTCCTTTCGCACAGACTTTAATGTGGGTACAAGGTACCCATGAAGTGCCCACAAAAGAGCGGCATCTCGACAGTCTAAAAATATAAATGAAAACATGGATATAAAATTTTGTGATATAATTATCTATTACTTAAATAAAACTAGTAGGTATTTATAATATAAACTTTCGTAAAAGACAAGATAAAGGAGACCTCGAATGTAATGGGTGGTTTCGTCCCATTGGTGTGACACTTAAAGATCCATATCATATCGTCGTCGTTCAGTGCAAAATTCCCCAAGTCATCAAACTGCATTTGAAATTGGTTATCCAATATTAAAAATCCAAAAATGGATTAATCTAATTGTTAAAATTGTAAAAAAGTTGTTTTATTACAATTGAGAAATAAAGCTTCCGTTATTGGTTAACTTGGAAAATGTAATTGAAGTCAAAATGGACTTAGCGAATTTTCACTGAACGGCGACGGTCTGAAAGGTATCAATAAAACGACAATCGTAAAAGGGGTGATTATTTGTATGGTATAGGCATAAGTTGTGCATTGAAAAAACTATGATGGTTGGTTTCTTGGAATAAGTACAACCCTAAGTACCTAAAAAAATCTGAAAAAATAAATGCAACCATTACAATATAGCTTTTCCCTGCATAAAATACAGATTTTTGCCTATAGAAAAAATAGTACCATGTGTAGATATTTAAGTGTTACACCAATGGGATGTAACGAACACAATTGTCTTTTAGTACCTGTCATTTTTAATACAAATACCAAATCTTGAGGACGGAAATAAACTATTTGCGTTTTTAAAAACCAAAAATAAATTGTATATAACAAAATTATATTCAACTTACTTTCTGGAGTGTTATCAGACTTTATTTTATCCAGAACGTCCTTTATTGATTTTTCTTTAATTCGATCTTCCGTTGTTAGGAACTCTCTTATTTTAGAGTATACGTGCTCCCATCGTTCAAGGAGAGAGTTGTGGTTTTTAAACATATACTCGAAGTCCATGTCCAACTGTAAGAAAAAAATTTAAAAAATTTATTCATACAGTGTATTTTTTAAAGGATTTTAAAAAAATTTCAGAAGTTGACAATTTAAAAAAAGAAAATTTTAGACAAATTACTACTTAAACTTGACTTACGTATCGAAATCCAGTAGGATGTTTATACTGGGGCCATTTCTTTAAAATATCCGATGTTGCTGTGGAGTTCTTTATATCAGTGAGTCTGGATTTTGAACACGCCTTCCAGCATTTATCGAATTCCTCGGAACTGAGGTTGTCAAATTTTAGTGCTTGATAGCACTTATCGGCATTTTCTTCTGGAACTGAAAGACATAGGTACATTTAAGTATACACTCGGTCACAGGAGAAAACATTAACTGAACCCAATATAGTTAACAAGATAATCTTGTTTCTCATCAAATTACATCAACGAATTTAAAAAGCAATAATCTCGCTGCATTGAAATTTTTAAATACTTCGTAAAGTTTAATTATATTGTTAAAATTCGTTGATGCAATTAATAAAGTTGATGAGAAACAGGCCACAGGTTAAAAAAGATATGTATACAGAATTCAAAAAGTCGCCGTACAGTGATAGAAAATTTGACCCCAATGGTGAAAAAATAAAAGTTGAAGCTATACGGAGACTTTTTGTTTTTCAATATTTGTCAACAAGTGCTATTTAAGATAAAAATTACCCATTTTGATTTTGTTGGCCATTTCTTCGTCTCCTTCGCGTTTTGGTTTACTTGACTTTGATGTATTTATTGCCTTTAAGGAGAACTTTAAATTGCAATATTTATTGTAGATCTTCCCCCTCTTTCCAGACCGGTAGTACTCCTGTAAAAGTATAATTTGTTAATAAAACTATCTATAATTGAATTCTTTTTAAAAGTTTTTTACCAGTTTTTCACTGGGAAATCGTTCAACGATTTCTTTCTCCAATTTATAGCTAGCACCAAGTTCAAGATGTATTTTATTCATGATAAAATACTGCGCTATAACACTTATCAATTGATTTCGTTGTTTCTCATTAAATTTGTTGGTGTCGCCATAGCTTTCGGCAATTGAAAGTGCATTCCCATTATTGTTTAAAATAGTTGATAGTGTTACAGAGCAAGTATGAGGACTCGGTGATGAAGGTCTGGTCTGGAAACTGGGTAGGGAGAAGATCTTGCGGATGAACTTTGACAATCGTCATCTAAACCAATATGCGATCGAGTATAAAGAAAAAGCGTCTTTCCTATAGATTCTCGCCACATTCTCAAATTATTCTCAAACTTGATGAGAGTAGTATACTTACTTACTACTTCTTCATCTTGGGAAAAAAAAAAAACACAATTTGTATTTAGTTTGCAAAAATGTGGAAGGAGAATAGGCAGTTTCGTCCGATCGTTGTTACACATAGTGATCTATATCACTGGAAATGGAAAGGTCTCAGTGAATGTAGAAATTAAATAAACTTACAAGAAAACGATACCTTTCCATTCCAGTGATATAGGTCATCATGTTTAACACCGATGGAATGAAACCCATACAAAACGGTCTATTCTCCTTTGTATGAGCTGTTTTTGTCAACATACGACGAATGTACACATCTGTGGTGTTTGGCATAAACATGATAACTCCTATAGGTAATGTTTATTAAAATATTGTAAAATAACTTTTGGACTCAATTAACTAAAAAATTAGTCACTTCTGAACGTACGTTCGTCGCAATAAGGATAGTAATCTTTCAATGATTTTTTCTTTTAATGGACTTATCATATTTAGACCAAACACCACAGATATATATATTATAAAATTCAGGTAAAATCACAAACCTTTGAAATGTTGAATGAGTTCCTCCTGATCCCAGCTTTTTAGAAGCGCCGAAAGTTCATCAACTTCTTGGGATGCGTTGATGTTGGAGTTGGCGATAGCGTTGGCGTTGGTTCAAGATCCATTAAAAGTTTTTGGAGGGCGGCATCTGACAACAGCTCGATGCTGATGATGTTTCCTTCTTCCGTGTTGACTGGGATCATCTCCTCGCTGTTGTCAACACATGGTTATGGTGAATCATCCATGGTTTCACTTTTATTAGTCACTGTAGTATAAACAGTGATGGCTTCATTTGCGCTCTTTTCGTTTTCCATTTTAAGCGTTTTTCAACTAAGTGCGCACGAGAATTTAATTGCAAATGATTGTGTTCATACGTGAGTATTTTTCTTCTGTAGATTTGCGAATCATTGCAGTTCTCAATTTTTGAAATTCGAAAGCATGCAAGTGGGTCATTAGACAATTGTATATATAATTTGTATATTTTATTACTAATAAACTCACCTTGCTTTTTCAAAATTATCTGAGTAATGAGTTGTATTAATTCTCTTGCAGCTTGATTTTTAATTCATTACATTTGTTGGCACGATATGAAAAAAGAATTAAAAAAAAAAACAAATAGTACACAGAAAATTAAATACAAGGGCCGACTTTTCTTACCTCTGATAAAAATGTCTGGTTAAACAAACAACCATTGGTAGGTTCAAACATATCGAATCAAAAATATTTTATATTAAAAAGTAGAAATTGTTTCACAGATATGTTTACTCAGCACAGCACAAGAACAAGGAATAGACTGAATCGTTTATTCAGATAATTCTTCTTGTGCGCTTGGGTAAACTATGCCAACAAATAGTTGTTTGCGACAATAAACAGTTTGTTGGGACAATAAACTGTTTATTGCGACAATAAACAGTTTGTTGGGACAATAAATGGTTTATTGAAAGTTAACTGTTTTTGAAATTTAGGTTTGGAAACTCAATTAATAGTTTATTGCGACAATAAACTGTTTGTTGGGACAATAAATGGTTTATTAAAAGTTAAATGTTTTTTTTAAATTTAGATTTGGAAAATCAATTAATAGTTTATTGCGACAATAAACTGTTCGTTGGGACAGTAAATGGTTTATTAAAAGTCAACTCTTATTTTGAAATTAAGATTTCAATAATCAGTTAATTGCGACAATAAACTGTTTGTTGGGACAATAAATGGTTTATTGAAAGTTAACTGTTTTTTGAAAGTTAGGGTTGGAAACTCAATTAATAGTTTATTGCGACAATAAACTGTTTGTTGGGACAATAAATGGTTTATTAAAAGTTAAATGTTTTTTTTTTCAATTTAGATTTGGAAAATCAATTAATAGTTTATTGCGACAATAAACTGTTTGTTGGGACAATAAATGGTTTTTTAAAAGTCAACTCTTATTTGGAAATTCAGATTTTAATAAATCAATTAATTGCGACAACAAACTGTTTGTTGGGACAATAAATGGTTTATTGAAAGTTAACCGTTTTTTGAAATTTAGGTTTGGAAACTCAATTAATAGTTTATTGCGACAATAAACTGTGTATTGCGACAGTAAACAGTTTATTGATTTTCGGATTTCGAAGTCAATAAACTCAGATTGTTTGTCCCAATAAAAAGTTAGTTGATTACGGAAATCTGAAATCAATTAAAGTTTATTGGGACAATGAAAAGTTTGTTGGGACAATGAAAAGTGAGTCAATAAACGGTTTTTATAATTTTTATGAACAGTATTTTTTTCAGTGTTCTCTTTCTTCTTTTGATAATTCTGTGGCATAAACACGTTAACGTGAATTATAAACCTTTTGGGACCTAAGTTAAAATTAGATCCAGAAAATTATAATCGGTTACTCTATTAATTACTCCAAAATATTAATTCAACTTAATTCCGGAAAATTCGTCCAATTATTTCTTAATTTTGATGTCATGAGAGAATTATTGTTACGCCCATCATCATAACTTGTCCCAAAAGTCCAAACCTTTAAACATAAACTTTTTTCTGCAAAACGTGTCTCGGATCATAGGCGTAAAATAAGTACGTTCTATAGTTCGATTCTCATATAAAATAAAAGTACCTATATATAACTACCATGAAGTGAAACAAAGCTTTCATTTTTTAAGGATCAAGAAAAATGATTTAGCTAGGCGCGTGCAGTGCCAATTACTTTCTTTTCCTTTTTCTTATCATGATGGAGAGATCTGTTGAATGGGAAACAAAACAAAATATGAAAAAGGATACAAAACACACAACAACTACAACAACAACAAAAGCCCATAAGAGTCAAAGGATAACATAATGCGTCACCGTAACACTTGTGCAAAAAAGTAAAAAGGATAAGTAATGCTATGCGCTCTCTCTCAATAGGCATTGTGTTTCGCCAATTTCAATTTATCTGAAAGATTACAATCTCCTCCATAAATATTCTCTCTCTTTGTGTATATCTACTTTGGTATCGTAATGTATTGAATTTCACGGTTCATGCTTCAGATCCGATTTATGGGCCGAACAAATTAGCAGATGGGATTACGGCAATATAAGAGCTATCGCTCTAGCTCTGCGGACATACGACGACTAGGCTCGACCGACCGACCCCCATCCCAAGCGCGGTATACATATATGTAGTTGAATTGGGAAAAAATGATTAATTCTTTTTTGTTCTTCGTTTTATCCGAATCCGAATAATGTACCTATGGTCCTCAACCTATATAAGGATGTGAAGAGGAAGTCCTACAAAATATATACCTATGTATGTACGTATAGCAAAAAAAGGGAAAATGATTCCCGAAAATGAATTGTAAGCACGAAATGCTTATGAATGCAATATGAAGGACGATGTGAAAGAAGTGTTGGACCGATAATAATGGCATTTTTATAAAACAATAGCAAGGACGAAAAAAAGGAAATTTTTGTATATTAGGGAACACGCTATAATTTAGTATAGGCAAGCAGGCGGCACGGCAGTAGGCCGTACAGTACTGTACTGTACTCCTTCTCTACTATTTTTCCTTTATTTTCCATTGAATTTTCTGAAGAACTTGGAGCTGCTGCTGCTGCTCCTGAAAAAAAGTATTATACTTTCTTTGATCAGATAGGTAGTTTAGTTAAACAAAATCTCATGTATTTTCATGTATGAAGGTACATGTCGTTACTTTTGTTAGGGAATTTTATCTGAAATTGCTTTACAAATATTTTTGAAAGGGAAACACGAAATTGCTTGAGAGACTGATTTTTTCTTTTTTTCTTTTTATTTTAAGTGAAGTCAATAACTTTCTACTTAAGGAAATAAACAAAAAAAAATAAAAGACGGGAAGAGAAGAGAGAAAAAAGGATATAAAATAAAACGGATTTCAGCGCAAGGATCCTGAAGTTGACATTTCAATTTGCAATCATTTCAGATATGTATACTTTTGCGTATATACGATATCCGTTTGTGTTACGAGTATGTATGTAGGTACGAGCGTGATGAAAATACTGATTTCTTCCAAAATTCTGATAAACTCTCAAAAACAATATGATTTATACGTAAATTATGTGCGGAGCATGAATTTGTACATTTGTAGGTCTTAAAATCGTGTATTGTGTTGTTCGAGTTAAACCAATTGATGAAAATGGCATGTTGTGTACCTATGTATTTGTGGGTTGATGGGATTAGGAATGTGACAGTTGTCGAAGTATCAGTGGAATATCTTCTGAGAGTTTTTGGATTAGCCGGAAATATTAATTTGTCCTATTTTACTTATTGACACTAGTGAAGAGTGACCCAAAATTTTATTTGTTAAAAAACGTTTTAAAATATGTGCCAAAATGCAACACATTAGTAGAATCCTTACAGTTATTGTTCGATAGTGGAGCTAAGACCACATTATTGTTGACCAAATAGAATATAAATTATTGGATGTTGGTCATTTAACATAAATCTATAAATAAAATGTGCTCTACAGTTATCTGCAGTCATCTCATCGGTAGGTGTAAACTTCAATACAAGTAGCTTCTTTTCGGTAACATCACGCACATAATGCGCCTTGATGGCAATGTGTTTAGGATGGTTGTGGAAGATAGGATTTTTAGCCAGCTTTTGCGAACTGTGGTTGTCACTGAAGAGCTCGGTTAAGCTGTAAACAAAATATTTCTTCCAAGAATTAGCGAAGATAAAAATGTATTTAGATTGCGGTAAACATACTCTGCCTCGGTGATATTATGGGCTGTTGACTGTTTTTTGATGTCCCAAGATAGATAGAATGCAAATCCCGTATAGGATTTCCGGTCAATGTAGTTTCCCCAGTCTGGAAATTGTAAAGTTTAGTTTTTAAGTACCTTAACAACTGCTTTGAAGGATTTATTTACTCAACATGAGGATTTGTGTTGAATTGGGTAAGTTTGACTACAGAATGGATAATATCTGGTAACGAATGGTACATCTTCGGATCTACCTTCTCGTTCTCACAATGTGAACAGTCTTCACACTTCTTGAAATTTGTCCCTGCTCCAAGGGGCGTTGTAGTACAGCTTCTGCATTCCGTTATGCCGAAATCAACAAGGGGATTCAAAATCAATTGAAGTTGTAAGATTTCTTCAGATTTCGGTGCCAATAAAGTGATTGATTGGGTCTTTATCAATACCTTCAAACTTGTCACATATTTTTTGTTTTATTCTTTCCAAGTTTTCATGATTGAAACCCTCAACAAGTATGTCATGTCGTTGACGTACATAGCTGCCAGATTAGTTTCACCAGGATTTTGCACCATAAAAACACAAACATCTCCGTTGCACTCATTGAAACCAATCTGTCTGAGAACAGAATCGAGGTTCTTATTTCAGTTACGGCCAATTTTGCTTTAACCCGTAAATCGTCTTTCATCAACAAAACAGGCGGGTAGAAAAACAAACACCTCTTCCTGAAGCGTTCCATTCAAATACGCAGATATTACGTCCATTTGATGGACAAAAGATTTCTTATTCAGCAGCTAAAGCGAGGATTAGATACGTGTTGAGGAATATCTCACCACAGGTGAAAATATGTCATTATAATCAATAGTCAACCCCATGTTCTTGACTACAACCTTTTGCTACGAGTCGAGCTTTATACTTTATTGGAACACCTTCCTTATCGTGTTTTATATTAAAAACCCACTTCGATTTTATTATTCGCCGGTTATCAGGAGCCTCTGCTACCTTCCAAGCGTGATTTTTACTCAGTGCTTCGTATTCGGAAGACAAGCGGCTTTGTAGTTATCTGCATCTGGACTATTCATGACTTCTTTCATTGTCAGAGGATTTGATATTCCGTTTTTAATTAAATTAACTACATGCTAACTAACTGGTTTTGTAGAACGCAGCTTTTGCCTATATTCCAAACAGCATCTCTGGATTCCATGGCAATTACAAAATTGTCATACAACTTGGGTAAGCTGCACACCATAATTATTGCAAGGAGGTCGTTTAGCAATTTTATATCCAACTCACCTAGTTTTTCAAACTTACTGAAAAATGTATTTAATGCTCGCTCATCTAAGCTTCCTCGTTGATTTTCAAATTAACGAGAAATTTAAAGACGGTGACCTTTCGGGCTGGTCTACTGGGGCCAGTAGATTACGTTGACGTTACTAATTCAGCGGGAACTTGAGTTTACACAGATACAGATGTAAACTTATTTCAATATACTAACATTAAGATGGGTCAGTTAAGGTTTGAGTTGAATTCATAAATATTTCTGTAGTGGAATTTACTATAAAAATCTATTGGAGTTGATTTTTTTTTTCAAACGATCCAAAAAGCCTAATTTACAGTTCTGGGACTTGATAAATTTGAATCCAAATATCGCACCGTAATGACATTAAATTTGAGCATTATACACACAATTGTAAGACTTTTGTTCCTCCGTATTGTTTTTTGAAATATTGGAGTTGGAATTCTAAAACAAGATTTATTAAATAATATAACAATAGCTGTCTAATATTTTGGTTTCAATTTGGAAATCGTACAGATCAAGTCTTTGAATAATATAATGTCACTAATAAACGTCAACATCTTCCTATGTTACTTTAGGTTAGGTTAAAATGGTTGTTCGTCATGGAGTAGGAAACACTTAGGCCAGTTTTTTGAGGTTTTCTTCTAAGCTCAATGAAACCAGTTTAAGTCATTTACTAAGCGTGAAAGACTGATTTGATTATGTTATTATGATTGAAATCGTTTAGATCGTTATAGAAGAATTCTGCTAGGTAAGTCTTGCGTTTTTGAGCTAGAGCAGAACATATACAGAGGAAGTGAAAAACTGTTTCCTCCTCTTCTCAATTCAAACTGCTTCTGCAAAAGTCATTTGAGAAAACGCCTAGCCGAGGGGTGTCCGTCCCTATTAGACAGTGCCCAGTTATGTCACCGATTATCGAGCTTAAATGTGATCTGCTTTGAGATAGCAAGAACCTTGTTCGCTTTAAATCTAGTGTAGGCCAAATGTTTCTGGTCACCTGACACTTGATGTTTGTCTTCTTCAAAAATGGTAGAACGCGTTGTGATAGGACTAAATCAGTTTTTTGTGGGTTGACTTCTAGTCCACACCGATCAGCCCAAATTATTAGTTTGTCTAAGACGTTTTGTAAGAGTTCTTTTAGAGTATTTCGATGCTTTTCTATAACCGCTGTAACAACGGCATAGGCAATCACTCTGAAACTCTCTACATCCAGACCAATAAGAATTTCATTTACTTCTAGCAGAAGAGTTGCCCAGTTTTGAGTTAATTATTCTACTAGTCAGCATTAACTCCCTACGTTCTGAGATGTTAATGCAGAAGTGTGCACTTTCTTAAAAGCACCTACGATGTGAAGGAAAGCAACCAAAGTGAACTTTCTATGATTGAGGGAGTATTCGATGGTGCGTACTAAGGCGTTTCGACCGATTTTTCTTTACAATAGGCATGTTAAGACAAAGACAGGAGTCTTGTGTCAATACTTGCCCTTAAATGGATATCAATCAATTTTTCTAAGGTCTTAAGAAGAAATGATGATAGACTTATAAGTCATAGACCTTTAGTGTTGATACTAGGAAGCGATTCACAGGATCAATACCATGAAGCATAGTTGAAATCAATACAAAATTCTGAAAATCAAAGAAATGTCATTCTTATATTCAAATTTTTATTTTTATTTACCACCCAACTACTATACAATTTGTATACATTTGATTGGATAGAAGGAGATAAAATTAAAAGAAAAAAGTTTCACTTTGAGTAACCATCTTTCTTGGCAACTGTCACTTTTCAGCTATCATCTTTTGAATATAAAACTTTAAAAATTCATTTTTAACTTGAAGTGAAAACTTTTGCAGTCAAAGTTCCAAAAATCAAAGCATTTTTTGGTCCATATAGTGAATCCACTTTCTCAAAATTTTAGCTATTGAGACAAATATAAGTGATGTAAGGAATCGATAAAGTGTGCTTCGCCAAAGAACAATTTTTAAGCCCCATTTATTCCTCTTAATTTAAGTTCATTTTTACCTTGGAGAACAGAAAGCCCCTCCGTTGTCAACGTGTTACTGTTTGGTGTGGTTTTGGGCTAGTAAAGGCGGTCTGATTATTCGAAAATGAGGCTGATGCAACTGGTATGGCGAATTGTGCGTTAACGAGCTACAATCAATTATTTTAATGGCCGAAATTAAAATAAAAACGTTTCAAGAAGATGCTTCACTTTTTTTTCTAGATGCAATCGATTCAGGACCTTGAAGATTGAATTCATGAAGTTATCGAGAACAAATAATGCGAATTAAAGAAATAGATAAAGTTGTTGCAATCAAATTATTTTTATTGCTCTAGACTATTTTATATGTCCGCAGGCAAATTCTACTAATGCATACTGCTTTTTCCAAAAACAATAATGATTTCAGCTGTGCAAAACATTTGCAAACAGTGGCCAATTCTCTTTTCGTCTCATTTTGATAACGGTTAATCTGATTTATTTTGAGGTTGGTAAGTTTATACGTGTAGCTGTATTTTCTGACGAATCAAAGTTCAATATGCACGGATCATGTGGAAAACAACATGTCAGAAGGCCAAGAGGTGAGAGGCTAAATCCAAAATACACTAAAGGGACGGTCAAACATAGAGGAGGTTCAATTTTGGTCTTGGGCTGCTTCTTTGACCAAGGAATCGGGCCAATTAAAAAAGTGGAGGACATAATGAAGTTTGAAGACTATTTAGACATCCTTTTGTAACACCATGCTGCCTTATGCCCATTGGGAAATGGACGTTCCAACACGACAATGATCCCAAACAAAAGTCGAAGTTGACCACAAAGTGGATTGCAGGAAAAAAGATTGAGCCCAATCCCCAGACCTAGACCCAATAGAGAACCTGTGGGAAATTGTGAAGAGAAGAATTTGGAACAACATTTTAAGCACAAAAGTGACCTCTTCGCTGGAATTCAGAGGCAGTGAAATGACATTCCAAAAACGCTTTTTAATAACCCTATAGCTTCAATGCCCAGAAGATATACAGCCGTTATACAAAATAAAGGGTATGCAATTAAATATTAACATTTCCTTGCCTTGAAGTAAGAAAATAGTTTGAAATTTAGTTCTAAGATCTAAGTTGCAAATGTTTTGCACAGCAATTTTACCAACTATGAAAGTATTTAGTTATTTATTTTTTGTTTAAGTGAAGAGTGTTAATTTTGTTTTCAACAATTATATCGTAATATCAAAAGAGTTTAGAAAACTAAAGAAAGAATTTTGCTGTTTGATTTTTTAAACAATTGTTTTTTTAAAGAAAAATGTTGGAGGTTCTAGTTGCAAATATTTTGCACAGTACTGTACATACATTTTGACTCTTTAATACAATATTTTTCGAAAAACTACTTGAGGAGTGTAAAATTTTGTCATTATGCTCTACAGGAAATGAGATAGTAAGGTAAGGTTTTTAACATCCCTTTTTGTCGGGAAATCTAAATTTCTTCATAATTTTAACCCTTCTCCCGCATGGTCATACCATTTTGACTAGCAATGGGGCCTATCTTTGAACCTGGACGAACTGACACGACCTTTCAAAGTGTAAGATTAATCACATCATGGGATATCCCGCCCCCTGTCATGCTCCTAACAACAATGTTAAACAATAGAAATACCTTTTCTAAGATTTTCGATTTACAGCAGAATATGGACATGCTAAGGTTAATAAATAAGCTTACCCTTTAAAGGTCTGCATCATAAACCAAATCATACCTATCGCTTCGATCTCTAAATATACAGATACACATAGATAAATTGTGTAGTAATCAGGCCCAGTGGCAACACTGTATCAGTGCAATAATATAATAATATATAATAGTTATACTCACACATCAACATATGTAAACCGTTGTTACTAGTACATAAGTATATATTCCCTAGTTAAATTTCCCTCTTGTACAAATTCCCCTAGCTTGTAAGAAGAAAGAATAAAGATGAGTCAGTCTGAAAACGAACTCGAAACGAATAAGTTGTGCGTATTATTCTTCTGAAGACTTTAAATATAATAATTATTCGGCCAACAGATTAGCTTACTTTAACCTCAGAAGTGGGATACAGCCCTAATAGCTACCTGGCAATTAGTATAAACAATTAAATTGAAATAATAAGCTGTATTCGTTCGCGAACAAACGTGTGTGCGTCCCCGACATTCATATTCTCATTTTTTTTTAGTTGTTGTTTGAATTCAACTGCCGCAGTGTTCCGTTTTGATTTTTTTTTCTTTTTTCTCTCCTTCTTCCATTTTCCCCCTAAAAACAAATATTCGATACAACATGAGTGATTCAATGGAGCTGAGTGAGTATTCTGTGGTGCAGCTGCGAGAATGGCTGCAACGTTTGAAGATGCCAAGCAGCGGTACAAAATCAACGCTACTACTACGTCTCAATGGTGTACCCGTAGAAGTAAGAGGAGAGAAGCCAACGGATAAGAAAACAAATGACAAAGATGAGAACAGCAACGACGACGGCGCGGACGGCGACAACGAAGCGAACAACGAGGGTGACAACGATAGCAAGAGCAACAATGGTGAGAATGACAACGGCGATGGCGAAGACGACAACGGCGGTGACGATGGCGGCAATGATGGTGACGAGGATAACAACGACAACGAAAGCAGCAATAACGATGAGGAAAGAGAGTGTCATCACAGTGTTGGTGACAACACACAATCGCTACTGAAGAAGAAAAATGAACTTCTCGTAAGAGAATTAAAACTGATCAAAAGAGAACGAGATTTATTGACAAAGGAAAATGAACTCTTGAGAAGACAACAAATTGAATTTAAAAAGCAACAACGAACAACTGAAGCGAACAAAAACAAAAATAAACGACGAGACGAAGAAATAGACGACAAAGAAGAGAGAAGATATAATACGTACAAAGAAATGTTGCCGGAATACGATGGTGGTAATAATTTTGATGTCTGGCTGGCGCAATTGAGGAGTACGGAGAAAGCATACAATGTTGAGAAGACATTGTTGCGCAAGCTTTTTGTAAACAAGTTGAGAGGCAAAGCTCAACAGTGGTTATTTTCTAAGCCAAATTTTGCTGAACAGGACATCAACGATCTGATTCGAGAAATGACTGAAATGTTCGGTGGTAAGGAGAATAAAATCTCGATGAGGAGAAAATTTGAAGCCAGGAAGTGGCTCTACAACGAAACGTTTCCAGAGTACTACAATGACAAAGTGGTGCTGTCCAATGGGATGGGCATCGAGGAGGATGAATTCATCGAATACGTCGTAGAAGGCATAAGCGATGAAAACCTGCGACTTTATGCTCATGTCAGCAATTTTAAAGACAAGTCGCATCTACTCCGGACATTGGGTAAGGTCGAGCAGCCAAGACCCAACAACTTCCAGTCAACGTCAAGGGCAGCGATGGCAGCAACGGCAACAACTACGACGGCAGCGACAACGATGCGGCAACAAAGAAAAGAAGGACCGAGATGCTACAATTGCAATTGCATAGGACATATAGCCACCGAGTGCAGAAAAAACAAGCGAGAGTTTGGAGCATGCTATGGGTGCGGCTCGATGGAGCATCGGTTGACGACGTGTCCAAAGAAGAAGTACACCGTCCAGTTGGTGGAGAAAAACAACGACGACTTCGTAAGTTATTTATATTTAAAAATTAAAATAGGTGAGAAAACAGAAAATTTCTTTCTAGAATGCCTTGTAGACACCGGTAGTCCCATAAGTTTTATGAAACGTTCGTGCCTTCCCGAAGGAGTAAATTTAAATTTAAAAACTAACGATGTAACTTATTATGGTATTAATAAAAGTAAACTCGTAATTTTCGGAAAGTTTTGTTGTCTCGTTGAATGTGAAAATCTTTTGATTTCGGTAGAACTATTTGTGGTTGACGATAAGTCAACAGGTTATGAGGTTGTTCTGGGAAGAAATTTTTTGAAGGCTGGAAATATTAAATTAATTTCAAATTATGAAAACAATGAATATATGAAAAGACAAACTTATGAAAAATTAAACGAGAAAATTAATAAAACAATTGATAGTCAAAATTATAAAAGTTATGAAAAAGAACAAAATGATAATAAAAATTGTATAAAATTTAACGATGAGTCAATAATTAGTTTAGACAATAAAAAACTTAATGAAAATAAAAACAACGATGAGTCTAAAGGTAAACAAAACAACGAGAGAAATATAGTTGTACCAATTTATAACCACAATGTTAACGAATTTAGAGCAAATAAAAACAGTATAATCGAAAATAATGTAAATATTAACAAAGATAATGAAGATTTTGTAAAAACTTTAATGATGATAGATTGCAATTATGATGTATGTGAAGAGAAAACTTTAAAAATTGGAAATAATGTAAGTTATGCAACTCAAAAATGTTTACAAGATATTTACAAAAATTGTTATCTGGTGCCTCGACGTCCGGTAGAACCATTAGTAAAAACAGAGATGAAGTTAAATCTAAGCTCAGATAAACCTTTTTATGGGCCGCCTCGTAGGTTGTCATACACAGAAAAGTCAGAGTTAAACAAATTGCTAGATGAGTATTTAGAAAAACGTTACATTAGGCCAAGTGAGTCAGAATTTGTTTCTCCTATAGTCCTAGTAAAGAAAAAAACTGGTGACCTTAGAATGTGCATAGACTATAGAGTTTTAAATAAAGTAACTACAAAAGATAGTTTTCCTATACCGCTAATAGATGATTTGTTAGATCGTATGGCAGACAAGCTGGTGTTTACCAAATTAGATTTGAAAAACGGATTCTTCCATGTATATATGCACGAAGATTCAGTCAAGTATACGTCATTCGTTACACCTTTAGGGCAATATGAATTTTTGAGAATGCCGTTTGGTTTAAGAAATGCCCCATCCGTTTTTCAAAGACACGTTAATAAAATTTTTGCGGATATGATAAAAAAAGATGAGGTTATAATATATCTCGACGACATAATGATAGCAACAAAGGATATTGGCAAACATTTGACGATTTTAAAGGAAGTTTTTAGGAGACTTGTTGTAAACAAGTTAGAATTAAGGTTGGATAAGTGTGAATTCCTTCAGTCAAAGATCAAGTATTTGGGTTATACTGTTACTGGAGAAGGTATACAAGCCGATGATAAGGGTTTAGAGTCGATACAAAAATTTCCACTGCCACAAAACGTACATTCGGTTCAAAGTTTTCTGGGTCTATGTTCGTATTTCCGCAGGTTTGTAAAAAACTTTTCAATTATAGCTAAGCCACTTTACGATCTTACAAGAAAAAACAAAGTGTTTCAATTCGGTGCAGAGGAATTAAAGTCATTTGAAGTACTTAAACAAAAATTGATAGAATCTCCAATTTTAGCACTATATAACCCCAAAGACTATACAGAATTACACTGTGATGCAAGTGCAATAGGTTTAGGAGCAATATTGCTACAAAGAAAAGACGACGGAAAGTTACATCCTATTTTCTATTTTTCCAGAAGAACTACAGACGACGAAGCGAAATATCATAGTTTTGAGTTAGAAACTTTAGCTATAGTTACCGCACTTAAGAGATTTAGAGTATATTTACAAGGCAAACATTTTAAGATAGTGACGGATTGCAATTCCCTTACAATGACACTTAACAAAAAAGAACTAAATCCACGAATAGCAAGGTGGGCGCTAGAACTCCAAAACTACGATTACGAACTAGAATATAGAGCTGGTACACGTATGCAACACGTAGATGCCTTGAGCCGTTCAACGAACATTTTAATGTTGGAAACTAATAGTTTTGAGGAAAACTTAGTTATATCACAAGGTAAAGACAACGTTTTAGTAAAACTTAGAGATTTGTTGCTGAAGTCAGAACATCAATTATATGAGATGCGAAATGGTGTTATATATAAAAAACAAAACGATGGGACAATTTTATTCTGCGTTCCTGAAAGTATGGAAAAGCATGTTATGTATAAATACCACGATGAGATGGGACACATAGGTACTGACAAAATGATTGAACTTATAAAGAAGAGTTATTGGTTTCCTAAGATGAGGGACAAAGTTAGTACGCATATACAAAATTGTTTCAAGTGCATAGTTTATTCCTCTAAACATGGAAAAGAAGAGGGATTTTTGAACAATATTCCCAAAGGCGATGTTCCATTCGAAGTGGTGCACATAGACCATTACGGACCGGTCGACAATTCCCGCAACGTTAAGAAACATATTTTGGTGGTCATCGATGCGTTTACGAAGTTTGTTAGATTGTACTCCACGAAAACAACGAATACAAAAGAGGTAGTTAAAGCGTTGTCTGACTATTTTCGATCATACAGCAGACCAAAGTGTATAATATCAGATAGAGGAAGCGCGTTTACGTCTGGAGAATTCAAAGAATTTTTGTTAGAAAACAACGTAAAACATATTCAAATTGCGACAGGTTCACCACAGGCAAATGGTCAGGTTGAAAGAGTCAACAGAAATATAGGTCCGATGTTAGCCAAGTTAGTTAAACCAGAAGAAGGAGTCTACTGGGACCACGTTGTAGAAAAAGTCGAGTTCACATTAAACAATACCGTCAATCGAATGATAGGAAAGCATCCAAGCGTTATGCTGTTTGGAGTAGATCAAAGGGGACAAATTATAGACGACTTTAAAGACAATTTAGTAGAAGTTCAACAAAAGATAGTTCAAAAGGATCACAAACAGATAAGACAAGAGGCAATAGTAAAACAGGAACAAGCACAGGCTTATAATAAAAAGTATGTAGATAAAAAACGACAACGACCAAATAAGTATGAGTCAGGAGATTATGTGTTAATAAAAAATTTTGATTCACATCCGGGAGCGTCGAAAAAGTTGTTACCAAAATTTAGGGGACCATACCAAATAGTAAAAGTGTTAAGAAACGATAGATATGTAATCAAAGATGTGGACAATTTTCAACAAACGCGGTTACCATACAAGGGTGTATGGGCAGTTAGTAATATGAGACCATGGTTCGGAAATCGAGGTGCCAAACATAAATACGTTCAATAAATTGTAAAGATCAGGTGATCTTAAGTGGTCAGAATGGCCGAATTGTAGTAATCAGGCCCAGTGGCAACACTGTATCAGTGCAATAATATAATAATATATAATAGTTATACTCACACATCAACATATGTAAACCGTTGTTACTAGTACATAAGTATATATTCCCTAGTTAAATTTCCCTCTTGTACAAATTCCCCTAGCTTGTAAGAAGAAAGAATAAAGATGAGTCAGTCTGAAAACGAACTCGAAACGAATAAGTTGTGCGTATTATTCTTCTGAAGACTTTAAATATAATAATTATTCGGCCAACAGATTAGCTTACTTTAATTGCTTACTCCTATATAACTTTTCATCTGTCAAAGCAAACAATTTGAAAAGAAACCTCTAATTGGCAAACCCCAAATTTAAATATTAGATTTATTACAATAATAGAAATGTGAGAATAAAATGTCCAGACATATAAATTCTATAAGATGCGACCAAATGGATAACAAGAGAAAAAAAAACCTTAAAATGTCCTCTGTCTCGACCTAAACGAACATACGAGTATTGTAAAGATTTCAAAAAATGATTAAATTGACACATGTTCTCATATACAATATTGGCTAAACGTTTGAAATAAATATTTTATGTAGACCTATAGACGTATACAAAATTTGTATTATTTTGATCCTTTTTCCCATATAACGAGCTATATGGTCTTGAGGTTTTTGCAGAGAAAAGATTCCCTTTATTTACAATCGAATCATTATCTCAATATACAACAAATTTGAATTAAATCTTCCCCAAAGGTCTCCTTTACCTTCTATAAATATGTATATTTATAAGTTTATACCTACTTTGCATATGAAGCTGAAGCTGAAGCTGAAACTGATTCTAAAGCCAAACAAACAAAATGAAAACATCAAAGCGGATAAACTAACCCAAAACACCACCTATGCATATATCTATCTTTTTATATATATATTTATCTATATCTATTTAGAAATTTTGTGTGAAAGAAGTTCAATATATATTTATTGCAAAACCATGACAAATGGGAATACAATGTCGTTTCTTAGATTAATGTGACATTCTGAACACATGTGGCCCGGATTTGTTCCATAATAGGATTTTAAACCGTTTAGAAAATCTTCAACATATACTCTCGTCCTCGTATACATAGGTAGGTTAGGTAAGGTATTGTAGGGGGTATTGGCTTCAGCTTCAGCTACAGCTACAGCTTCGACTTCAGTTCCGTTGAAAACTCTGAAAACTATAGCAAAGAAATCACACAACCCGAACCCACCCCACATCATCCATAACAAAAACCCTTTCTATCCATATCCATATTTTCAATCTTGCCTCTCTTCTTCAATTCACTCCGGAATGAGACCTTCGTCCGATTGTGATGAAGAAGAATATAAGAAGGATAGCGAGCGAAGGGTGATTCCCACCCCCACTCCGTCTATCATCTAGGATCCAGGCTTGGCTCGGTTTATTTCAGTTCAGTTCAATTCGGTTCGGTTGGTTCTTCTCTTCTGTTCTGTTCTCTTTGAACTGTGCTGTTCCTTTAAATATCCTTCAGACGAACATTCCCACATACTCGTATGTGTGTCGATTTGCCATCGTAAGACATAGACGATATACGTTTGGGTGATGGGTTCCACATCCTGATCCACATCACACTGGGGTACGTTTTGTGCAAAGCTAGAAAATGAAATTATTTTGCCTGGCAAAAGTTGTTGCATTCGAAAAGAAAAGTCGGAATTTGATTCAAATAAACTTATATGGATGAAGGACAACGAGCATCACCAACGACGCGACTTGATTCATGGGTGTTCCAAATAGATATAGATTCGTTTTGTATCCAAAACCAACCTTCATACATAGCAGAAATATATCATCCTTATGATTAAAACTTAAATTGCTTAGCTTTTTGCTGCAGAGCTCTTTAAATCACATACCATATTAGACTGTCCGATGTTGTAGGGAGTTTTAATCCCCAATTAAAAAAGGATTTGTCGTTTGCCCAGAGGAAATCATGGATGCTCTGTTCTTTCTTCAGCTCCAGCTTCCAGCTCCAAACTACAGCTACAGCTCTAGCTTCAGCCATCAGTTTCAGTATCAGTATAGTCTCTGTTTGATGGTAGGTATAGGAAGAAGATGAATGTCTATACAGCTAGCTTCAAATGTGCACAAAAGGCATTTAGAGCAAAAGAAGAACATTACAAGTTGAGTCCGAAGTTTTTCAAAAAAAAAAAATTAAAAAAGACTTAAGCCCTTTTATATGTAGGTACTAGGTACTACCTCGACGACGAAGGTATATAGGGTATAGGGTAGGTGAAGTCCAGAGCGAGAGTGATGCACACATTGTTCGACAACTTCATTTCCTGAATCCGGACAAGCAGCAAAGGTACATATAATACGAATAACGAACACAAGACAAGTTAATTTAAAATCTTCCTTTTAATAGTGTGTCTTATATTCTTACCTATACCTAACCTAGCTGTCCTTTATTTCATATAACTTCTATATACCTACTCGAATCTTTGTATGTTCCTTGATTCAAAGTAAAAAGAAGAGAAGGGAAGTAAGAAAAGAAGAAGAAGAAGAAGAATGTAACCATTATAAGATTTTTAATTAATTTTGAAGAATGCTTGATTTAGACTTTAGAGTGTTTGGAACTTGATTATTTTTAATATTTCATCAAACATTGATAGTTTTTGATAAAACAATTAATTTTCAATTTTTGAAATGCATAGAAATGAGATATTCTCTCTTGGGTCACTAAGGATTATGTAAAACTGAAAATGTACATATATGTATTTATAAAATTGAGGACACCAGAGTTTGGAATGAATTAAAAGAATTAATTAAAATATAAAATATACTGTTCTTTGATCGTATTCTGAATATGTACTATTTTCTTAATTTTGTATGATTTGAGAATTAATATTTATATTGGTTTAAAATATTTTCTGTATACCAGCTAAATTTTACCTAGCAGAAAATCCAAGCAAATGTTATAAACGTGCATTTTTGTCTGTGGTCAAAAATTTTAAATAATAATTCTATAATTATCATAAAATGTTATTAATTAAATGTCCAGAAATATGCAAATGCCTTTGTAAATGGAAAACAATCCAATGAGCTGTATTGGAGAGCTGCATTTATGAGTTCAAAAGCCTTCCTAAAAAGTTCCCTAAATTGGAATTGCAACTAAGTTTGAAAAAATGTTGCTACTACTAACAGTCCATGTAATCCTTCAGAAAAATGTTTTAAAACTTTTTACCTGCAACATACACGAGTAGGAGCTGTATGTCAAGTATTGCATCGGTACAGTTTTCGAAAACAAGTGGTACCGCCGATTCCGTCTGTTTTGAAATAATAAAAGATGAACTTCTTTTGCAGGAATGTTTTTCAATCTAAAACATAACCGTTCAAATTTTGCCATTTAAGTATTATTCACTTTGGACTTTACGAGCCCCATAATAAAAAGTCCAGGCAAGCGAGACGGCCATACGATATTTGCGCTACGCGAAAGTAATGAAGAATTGGATAGAGGAGCAAGTTGGTGCGAACTAGTTGAGCATTTTAATTTGTTTCAAAAATGATATGTAAACAACACCTGAACGTCAATTTTTGCAAAGTTCATTTTTTATTCTCCTCAAAATGAGTGTGTCTTAAATACTAAACAACCTCTGAAATTAGCGGTATATCACGAATATTGTAAAAGATAACTTCAAACCCCGTTTGCGGATTTGGCTTGCTTAAAAGGTTGGTAGATTTTCATGTTTTGTTAAGAAAGTTGTATTTTAAATATGATAAAATAGTTTGATTTCAAAATCTATTTTTGTTGACGAGATTTTTAGTCGAAAACCAATTTTTACCAATTATTTAAGTATAGAATTTCTTAAAAGTTTTTATTTCTTATACAAACAAATACAAATTGGATGAATGAAATTAATTTGATGTCAACGTCTTCTATTGTTCACGAGATATCGAGAACCGAACATCAATTTTTACCAAATTTCCTTACTATTTTTTGTAGATATTATTTTTTTATGATTAAACGGACTGTTGGATTTTTATAAAAAAAAATTACTGAATGTCGAAAACAATATTTTCTATGAGATAAAATTAGTTTAAAGCCTATATTTTTAATTTTGAAAAGATATTTGAGTCAAAAATCAATTTTTACCAACTTTTAGTAATTTTGTTTAAGTTTAGGATTTTATTTTTCTCAAAATTTTAACGAATGTAACAAACAATACTTCGTATAAGATAAAATTAGTTTAAAGCCAAGATCTCAAATTTTTGAAAAGATATTTGAGTCGAAATTCGATTTTTACCAACTTTTAGTAATGTTTTTTTTTGGGTTTTTATTTTTTATAAAAAAAAACTGTCAATTCCATTTTTCTCAAAATTTTACCAGATATCAAAAACGTTATTCTTAATTGCATTAAATTGTTTTGAATGGTGAATCATATTTTGTTCATAATATATTCGAATTATATTTTTTTTTTCAGTTTTTTTGATTTATAAAAAAACAAACCTTTAATTGGATTGTTTTAGTAAAATATATTTGTTTGGTATCACGTTACAATATAATACAAAATTTAATTCAAGTCGCTAGCGTTATTGGTTTGTGAGATATTTTAGGTTAACCAAAATGTTCACCTTTCTTTGAATTGCTATGGCAGAAAAAACAGCCACTCAATTTTCTTGCGAGTCCTTCCTGCATTTTTCTGGGCCTTGATCGTAGAGAAATATCAACATTTTTAACTTGAAAAATAGGCCGATTGCAATAACTTCCTACTGGAAGTTAAAACATGCTAGTATGTGACCCACAGTGTTGACTTCCCATCCTTACCCAATATACGTATTAATGTTTTCACAGTAATTCTTAAACTCCTGACTCACAAACTTGTGGAAAAAACAATATTACCCATCCACAATTTATATTCTAGGCACCTTGAAACGTCGAGAAATGTCAAAATGGAAATGAAGGTAATTTTCAACCACTTCTACTCAATTTTTATGCGGTATCTTGGCCCTAATTTGTGAAATCTTGATTTTTAATGTGTCTTATTTGCGTAAAGACAGTCTTTGCATATCCCCTCCCCATGGGAAAATATCGAACGTCGTAAAATCGCATGATCAAAGTAGTCAATTCTCGTCAACAAAACGTGAAATTACGCGACCAGGAGGCTTCTCATGCATTAAGACCATAATTGAACCACATAATTATTATTATCTAAATCATCACGTTTAACCCCGGTCAAAAAAATTGGTTATCATTTTACAATATCGGCAAATCGATAAATTCAATACAATAAAGCAGAGGCTTAACGAGTGTCCCTTTAAATTTCTTCATAATTTTAAAAATGAAGACTTCCATGATGACCAGGCCATATCATCGTCTAATGCACCAAAACTGGAATATTTGGATAACCGCTTTTGTAGTAAGTCTTAAAACTTTTAACGCGTTGTTCGATTTTCAAGTGAACCATTACACTGGTTGACAAAATTACATTTTTTTCCTGTTGCACAAACAAAGGAATACTGTTTAAAAGGATTAAGATGTCCTAAATTCGAATCTAACCTTTAAATTTTTCTATCACATCAGGTTTTTAAAATATGCCCCTTCAAAAATGCTAAAAACAAACAAAAATGTTTTTTTTTAAGCCTAAGTTCAAACTCAAAATATCTCTTAACAATAATTGTATGATGATTTTGAAAAGTACAAACCTTTCTCTTTTGGATACAAATCAAAGGATTTAAGTATCTTACTTAGTTTCTGGAAATTCGCATTAGTGATGAGTCTTTATTTGAATCTATATGAAGTCTCAAAAAAAACTTGAATTTGATACTTTAATAGTTTTGTAAATTACGTTTTGGACTACATTTTTAGTGCTGATTTCGAATCCAAACTCATATTTTAACTATTTGCTCAAGTTTTAAAAATACCCGTTTTCAACATTTTTTACATTTTTTAATATATTTCAAAAACTTGCTATAACAGAGTTATTTAGACAACAGATTCGTTACAAGAACCAAACTTACTTTCAAACCGTTTTGCCTTTTTCTGTTGAAAACTATTTTAGCAAAAGTGGTTAAGCGTTTCTTTTAGTTTTTTGTAAGACATGTGATATCTAACAAATTTTTAAGTTTTTTTCGAATATTATATGAAATAATATAAATACTTCAATTTAATATTGAATAAAGGGATCTTAGATTTGGAAAACATTCACGGATTTGATTGAAAAAAAGCTACTTGATAAATTTAGACAGCCTCAAAAAGCCGAATATACGTGTTTTTTCGCATTTTAAAAAGTAATATCTCAAAAACCTGATGTGATACATTAATTTTTAAGTCGGATTTAAATTAAGGCCTCCAAAACCCTTTGAAAAAGTGCAATTTCAATGCCAGTAGAAAAACCTTGTCGACCAGTGTTATCATATAAAGTAAACATTTGACCATTATTATGACACTGAGTTTGAAAGGTGTCAAATTAAAATAATACCACGAAATGATTGACACACACAAAATATTTTGACACTTTTTTCGTACAATTGATTGATTGGTAGAAAAACGATCGAAAACATAAGGGTGCAGCAGATTTGAGCAACCATAAGTATTCTATTAGGTATATATATATTCTATTCTATATTTTCAAAAAAAGTTTTAGAATGCTAATGGAAATTGAATTCTTTTAATTCCGCAACAATCTTTAAATTGAGTTGTCATTAATCTCACCCCTAAAGTCACATATTCGCTATTAAGTAATTGTTACGAAGGAGTTAATAATTAATAAAGAAAATTCATACATTTTATGATAAAATCAGATAATCGTAAAAAATTGGTACATTAATTGGTAAAAATCTAAAGCAAGGTAAGATTTTAGGGAAATAATGAATCAGCTAATTTCATTATTTTTTTCAGGTGATTTATTCTAAAACTTCAGAATAAAATTCAAATTTGTTTAAATCAATCTATGAAAGACAAGTTTTATTTTTTTAATTTAACACACAAACTCAAGACTTTGATCACCCAACAACGTCGTATCTTTCTTGAATGCAACCTTAAAATCCATCGAAATCATCTGAATTTTCAAAATAATCCATTGAACTTGCTGAAATGAGCTGTTCGTATTCAGCTAAAAAACTCAATCCCTAACAACATTACTCGCACAAATGTATGGTTGATAGTTTTAAGTCACTAGGGCCTAGTTCCCAACTGATTGTTGAGCCACCTAATTAACTTCCCATAAGAAGTTGTTGTAATCGGTCCGATTTGTCGAATTTTGACATTTCTCGACGTTTCACGGTCCCTAGAGTTGCAATAAAAGATTTTTAGAAAGATGTCTGTGCGTGCGTGTGTACGTACGTTCGTACGTCCGTACGTTCGCGAAGTTTTTTTCGTCGTCCATAGCTCAAGAACCAGTAGAGATATGGACTCCAAATAAATGTTGTTATACAGATAATAATGCAGAAATATGCAGAAAGATTCAGGAAGGACTCGTGCTTGGTTTTTTTACCATAGAAATTAAAAAAATTGGTGAACATTTTGGTTAACCCAAAATAGCTCACGAACCAATAACGCTAGAGACTTGAATAAAATTGTATATAATATATTGTAACGTGATACCAAACAAATCCAACTAACCCTTTTTTTATAAATCAAAAAAACTGAAAAAAAAATATTTGTCACCTCAAAAATTCTATGAAAAAAAACGATTTTATCTTCAAAATAATGTTGTACAACGACGAAAAACGTTTTTAACATGTGGTAAAATTTTGAGATAATTAGAATGTAATGTTTTTTTAAAAACCTTTAAAAAAACATTACTAAAAGTTGGTAAAAATTAATTTTCGACCCAAATATCTTTTAAAAAATTTGAGATTATGGCTTCAAACTAATTTTATCTTATAAGAAATATTGTGTAACATTTGGTAGAAATTTAAGAAAAATCGAATTGACAGTTTTTTAACAAAAAATAAAAACCTTAAAAAATTACTTAAAGTTCGTAAAAATTGATTTTCGACTCAAATATCTTTTCAAAAATTAAAAATATTGTCTTCAAACTAATTTTATCTCACAGAAAATATTGTTTTCGATATTCAGTTAATTTTTTATAAAAATCCAACAGTCTGTTTTTTTCATAAACAAATAAAATCTACAAAAATTAGAACGCAAATTTGGTAAAAATTGATGTTCGGTTCTTGATATCTCGTGAACAATAGAAGATTTTGACTTCAAATTAATTTCATTCATCCAATTTGTGTTTGTTTATATAAGAAATAAAAACTTTAAAGAAATGATACTAAAATTGGTAAAAATTGTTTTTCGACTAAAAATCTCGTTAACAAAAATCGATTTCGAAATCAAACTATTTCATTATATGCAAAATATTGTTGGTAATTTTTAATTTTTTTAGAATAATTCAACTGATAACTTTTTTTAACAAAATACGAAAACCTACAAACTTTTAAGCAAGACAAATCGACACAGGTGGGATGGGAAGTTATCGGTGTGGGTCGCATCCCAGCCTCTTTTTTTTTATTTATTTAAGTCTGGGTTACGTTCCACAAAACAATCTCAATTCAGCAAGAAAAGTTCCCCGACCCTGTTATTTCTTGAAAAAGTGATCACAATTATCCACCGACATCTTGCGATTTAACAGAAACGAGAAATGTCAAAATCGAAGTTGTCATTTTTTTGTTTACGTTTTGATTTGGCTGTGCTTTGTTTTTTTTTCTCGTTATTTAAAAAAATTAAAATAAAGTTATTTTGCCAATTTGTTTAATTTGTTTAATTAAATAATTATAAAATAAATTGAAAAAAAAAATTGCATCAAATTGAATTGACATCCGAGGAAGGAAAGACTGTGGTTGTGCAGTGTTCACCAATTACGCGGTTGAATATCGAAAGAGGTTAAAATGAAACAAATTATTTCTATTGTATTAAAATTAATAAAATGTTATAATTTATAGATGAAAATGTTCGAATAATATATTTCACAGTAATAATAATATTTTTCACAGTGAAAACACAAAAAATGAAAAAAAATAAGCGAGAAACGAAAAATTCACACAATTTGCCATTTGTTTTTTTGACAACTGACGTGTAACTGACTGTTCTAACTTGATCTGACGTTTCTCACGAAACTGTGCTGTCCTGTGCTGTTCTGATCTAGACAAAACCTCGGTGAACACAACTATTGTGTAAAATGTCATATCGTTTAAATGGCCGCGGCTTTTTCGGCTGTTTCGAGCATTCGAAATGTCCAATTTTCGATGTCTTTGGCGCATTGATAAGGTTGAATTTAACCGATGGCATCGATTATGTAATTTTTGAGGGACCTAAGAAAACTTCACAAGAAAAAGTTTAAAGGCGTCAAATCATATAAGTTAACCAATTAACCATGCCATTAAACCGCTAGCGCAAAATGTCGATTTTGTGATGAGCTCTGTAGCAAGTAGTCCTTTTCAAACCATATGTCTTTGATGCGCAACATCATCCAATTCAGGTAACAAGAAGTTGGTGATCATCGACCTATAGTGATCGCCGTTAACCGGTGATGGTTTGTCCAGCATCATTTTGGAGAATCTGACGAGGATTGTTGTCATTCAAAATCCGGCAATTTTTCTTATTCAGTTACATATTTATCAAAAAATGACCCTCATCGCTAAAGATAATTTTTCGACCAAAATTGTGAACAACCTTTAAACTGCTTAAAAGCACGCTCATCATCTGGTTTCAGTTCCTGGGTCAGTTTTCATTGTTAATGGCAAATCTTCTTCTTTACAATTGCTCTGAAAAAATAAAACCACTTATTATTTATGATTAAAGTAATGTGGTGCATATAAGCTTACATCAAAAGTCTTTCACTCCATTCATTCAAAATGAGTAAAAACAAAGTCTCTAAATTTATATGGTATCAATAAGGCCCATTTCATGACCTAGTTTATCAAAATTTAATACCATCGCTCATTTTTCATTAAATTACCTCCTTAAAGTAATGTGAATTTCCTCAAGGAGAAGAAGAAGAAGTTAAATTTGAGAAAGAAACCTACAATTGGTTTTTGTTACAAGTATAATTACAAATCAGTAAACATTACCAATAATTTTGTTTGTTTAAAACTATTTCCTTCTTAATTCTAATATCAAAATTGAAAATACTTCCTTTTCCTTCCTCTAGATTATATTATAATAAAAGATACTGAAACATTGATTTTGTTTGTTACAATATTATGCAGGCACCCGTAGTATTTTTGAGATCATTTTGGTATATGGAAATTGAACATTTTGGTTTGGATTACTAACAGAATTCCAAAAAGAATAGAGTATCCTTTTTGCTCCTTTATAAAATATATACCTACACACCTATTCGTATACTTATACTATATTCTTACATTATCTTCTTAAGATGTTCTTTCAAGTGCGATAACATATAAAGCTATACACATAATATAAAGAAATGGTTATATAGATGATTGGACATTGTGAATTATACGCTTAAGTAGTTTCTTAATACCCCCAAATGCTTCGTTTGATAAAGTAAACATTCACTATTGATTTTGGGACAATATTTGCCTTGAAAATAGGAAAATTGAGGAAGTATAATGCGATTGAAGTTATAGATTCCCTTAACTATATAGGCTTCTTAAATAAATACAAAGAAAAAACTACCTATTCCTTGAAAAAGAAAAGAAAGAAGGGTTTGAAAGGTGAAAAAAGATCGGGTAGTATATAGGTTAAGTACTCCAACCAGAAAAAACTATTTATTTATCTAAATCAAAAATTTCAAAAAAAAAAAAGAAAGGCGAACTTGTCAATTTCTAGGCTTCATAGCTTAAGTTAAGATGTTAAGACCCAGCTCAAGAAGAGGGAAGAAACACAAATTGGGAAGTCTTCCAACATCAAAAAACCCTGACTATGTAGCTTTTCTCAAAAAACAGTTTTTTGTTAGGTACCAAAATATTTCTTACTTCCCGGAAACGATGTTGCTTCAAACTCAAAGGTCGGTTATGTTAAAATTTGTAGGGTACCCATTTTATCATATAACAAAAATACTCTCAAATATTCAAACCTCCCTAATAAATAACACGAACAAATTTGACTACAACATTGTTTTTTTTTCATCCCCCATCTCCCCTCATATATATTGTTATGATGTTATGAGCCACTCACCCAATAAAGTAAAATAAACTTAAAGAACTTCAACCCTCATAATTTTGTTATTACTCTAATCTGATCTGACAAAGCATCACCCTCTTCTTAGTCCCGCCATATCGCCATCGCATCACAACAAAACCATAACCAATTTCAAGCGAATTTTCTTTGTCAAATATTGTCTTCAAAAATTTTACATTTTGAAAAGCTTAACTTTAACCAATTTGGAAAAGTGGCATAATCTTACTTAAAAAATACAATAACAAAACAACAACAACAAAAACAATCTTTAAAGCTTTCTTAGAATTATCTTAAGAAGAAGGTATATTTGTATGTATTAAGAACGAGTTCTGTATTCACTTTCTTTTGAAACTTTTAATAAATAAAATAATTTAGAGAAAATTGTTTTAAGGTTTTAGAAATCATTTAATTTCTTCATTTACAGAATTCTACTGTTGTTGTTTTTTTTTTTTTGAAAATTCGAATGTTAATCTGACAGAAAACAAAGTCTCTTGACTTTTATTTTGATTTGAGCGCATTTTAAAATTTAGATCAAGTTTTTATAAATTAAAATAATTGTTAAGATGACAGTTGTCATTTTTGATGTCTCGCAAAAATGTGTCTTCCAGTTTCAAATGTTTTTATTTTTAATAATCCACATTGTCATTTTTTAAGCTGTTTTATGTCAAGACATTCGAGATGATAATTCATTTTTGTTGTTATTTGTAGTATTTTATTTTTGTAAGAACTGTCAGTTAGTTAAAAAATTCTACCCAATTTCCAAAACAATGCTATGTTTTAGACATACATTTTAAAAATTTGTTTGTAAGTTTTTGTTTTCGTCAATTACATTTTTTTTAAATTTAACTACATTTAAAAAACGTAGTGAAAAATTATTTTGACAAATTTTTAGAGAACATTTTAAAAAATCTATCTGTTCGTTTTGTAGAAAATTCAAATGTTTGTCTTTAAGTCTTAAAAAAAAGCTCAACGTGAATCAGCTTAAAACCTTAATTTTCAAATTTCAATCGACCCAATGGTTGAGGGCAGACAGACGTCCGGAATCGGGGGACCCACTTTTTTCGACTTCTCTACCACGTAATATTATGTTTGATTAAAAACTCTCGTTTGAAATTTTGTACGAAAGCAATACTTGGCATGTAGTTCCTCAATAGAGAATAAATTGGCAACCCCATATAATTTTCAGAACCATTTATAACCAACGATTCCTTAGGCTTAGACCAAAGATGAAAATAATGTACTCAGTGAATACCAAGCCGGCTTTCGTAAGTACTACTCCAAAGTAGACAATATCTCCATCCTGACAAGTGCTGCCCCATTCCATCTAGAAAACGGAAAGAAAAATTGCATGCCACTTTGTAGGCTTTAAAGCAACTTAAGACACCATGAATAGAAAAACCTTCTTTAACGAACTGTCGAATTTAGGCATGCTCAAAGAACTGCAACAGCTTTATCAAGAAACAGCTCAGCTGTATGGGATGGTAATTATATTATCAGAATAGTTTCAAACAGAATCAGGAGTACCACCAGGCTGCCTCCTTAGTCCGCTCCTTTTCTCTCTCTCTTCTTGGATGACCTCAGTGTACACCTACCAAGATGTATATCTCACGCGGAAACTAAAATCAAAGTTCTGATTTATTCGGATGATTTAGTAATATTTGCTTTCAATACGAATATGATGCAACTGATGATCAAAAAACTCCAAACATATTTAGACTTATGGAACCTAAAGCTAAACACGAGAAAGTCAAAAATCTTGATTTTTCAAAATGGAACTGGACGGCATGCAAGAAATAAGAAATGGAATTGGGGAAGCGAAGAATAAAAAAAGGTTAAACAATATAAGTGTCTGGGCGTTTTGCTAACACCCAACATTTTTTTCAAGACTCACTTGGAAGAAAAGCTGAAAGCGGCAAAAAGAGCGATTAACAACGCTTTCAGTAAAACTTAAAAAAAAACTCTTAAAAACTGCTGCAAACAATGCTTCAATGACTGTTTAAGGCTCTTCCGCGACCAAATCCAAGATAGCCAAAGGAGATTGACGTACGAGCATCTTCAACATGACCTCTAAATTAAAAATTACTTCCATGATGATCTAAGTGTAGTATAATGATATCGACAATCTCTAAGACCTGAGGTGAACTTTTGGCCTTAAACTACAAACCATACGAAACAATCTCAGAATCAATGTGCTTTTGTTTTTGAAACATTCGAGTAGAAAATACATTTTTACCAGTTTGTGTTTTTTTTTGTATGTTTTATATTTTTGTAATGGGTCAAACTAAGTTGTAGAACCAATTTTTTTTTCAGTTGAAAGTCCGACATTTACGAAAATGGTTCGCTTAAATATCGCACAACCCATACAAATTGTTAACACCTACTACAAAAATGTTGATTCTGCCACAGTGACATATCGTGCTTTAAGTGGAGATTATGCGGTTTACGTAATCGTCCAACTACGCAAGCAATTGGCAAAATTGTGAAGAAATATTATGAAGAGACTGGATTGGTTACAGATATTGTAAGACCTACATATGTGCATCATCTTTAAACATGGCTGAAAACATGCCTGCTATAAGTGAAAGTATTGCCGAACACCCGAATGTGTCTATTCCTCGTCGTTCTCAGGAATTAGGACTGTCTTAAGGCAAATTATGGCGTATTTTCCATTTGGATCTACACCTTCTTCTATATAAAGTCCAGCTCACACAACAACTAAAGCCAGCTGACGAAGCTTATTTCTCACTCGGTGGGTACGTTAATAAACAAAATTGTCGTATTTGGGGTTCTGAGAATCCTCAAGTAGTTGAAGGGAGGCTATTACACCCACAAAAAGTTACTGTTTGGTGCGCTCTTTGGTCCGGAGGGAGGTGTGATTGGACCTTACTTCTGCGAAAACCACAATGGAACGACTGTCACCGTCAATTCGGAGCAATATGGCCACATAATAACTGTTTTTTTTTTTGCCTGCTATTGAAGAATACGACTTGGAGAAAATGTGGTTTCAACAAGACTGTGCCACATGCCACACAACTCGAGCGAATATGGCTATATTGCAAGAAACATTTCATGGCAGCGTAATTTCTCGTTGTGACGATATCAACTGGCCACCAAGATCATGGGATTTGACACCGCTGGTTGAAAAGCCGTGTTTATGAGATACCGCCCAATATGTGTCAAAAAGTGGTCGAAAATTACCTCAAAAGAATCGATGCTTGCAAAAAGTCACATGGTGGTCCTTTTTTCCGCTCGGAATCAGCTCTAAACTGTAGGTCCCTTCCATCCCTGGCAACATTACAATTGATAAATTGTTTTTTTCAGAAGGGTTGAAGCATAAAATCAACTTAAAAACATTTTTCGTTCTTTTAAATGTTGTTTTTGTATGTTTATTAAATATGTGTCTCTATATAAACTCAAAATCGTTACACCGAAAAACTTCTAAATTTTCAATTAAACAAACCAACCGTACCAGGGGATCTTTTTGAACAAATCCAAAACATGTTCCTTTATTTTTAATTTGTTTTTATTTAATTAAAAATATTTTTAAAAAAATCCACTCTTGATGATATTCAGAAACATAAAATATAGTTGCGTTTATCTTGAATGTAGAAATTCTGTAATAGAAGGTAGTATACCTATAATTTTATTTTCGTATAATATTTGCAATGATATTAAAACAAAACAAACAAAAAACTTACACACACATTGATCTGAAATTGCATTTTATCCATCAGTGAATTCTTATCTGATGGGGATCAAATTAAAATTCAAAATATATAAAATATAAAATAAAAATATATGCCTTTTTGCAGTTGACTTAAAAAGTGCATTCCATCAATTAATTGTTATTACCAACTGACCTAAACTTGTTACGAGAATATCCAATTTCAATTTTCAGCTAACTTTGTATTTTCAAAATGTCTATATATTATAAACAAGCATTTTATAGATATGAATAGCTATGAGTGTTTATATAAATATAACGAGCATAGATAGATACTAACCTCCGCGCCATTTTGCTGCTCAGTTGAATGGATTGCTCAATGTTCAAGCTCAGGCTCAGGCTCATATCCAATTCATACATTTATACATTTTATAATGTTTTTAACTTCAATTTTAACGATATAATAGTTATGATGGTTTTTGTCATCCCCATTCAATTTTTCAAGCTACCTATGCATCTACTATAAGGTATGACCAACCGACCAATCGACAGAACCAAAACGTCGACATATCGTATAATATTTCAACTGAACTGGAATAGAGATAAAGCTTCAAAAAGGTTATCGGAATTCATAATTGAATTTACAAAATAATAGTAGTTGTTTCCTTCATTCCTTTTTCAAAAAATAATACAACACAAAAATAAAACAACAACAAAAAGCATCAACGATATGGATAGCATATACATAATATGTATATATGAACATAAAGATATACAGTTATGGCCAAATTATTAGGAACAAAACTTAATATTTGGTCCTTAGCAGTTGGATGAACGAACAAATCTGAAATTGAATCACTTAATTTTAATTTAAAATATTTTTTTAATATTTCTTGATAAATGAATATCAAAAAGTAATATTAGCTTCATGAAAGGCTGGTGTACAAAATATAGGACCATTTATTTCAAATTAGACTAAATTAATGCAATTCCTGCAGGATTCAAACACCGTTCTAGAGCTGGCTTACGCGTCCAAATTGCACTGCAGATTTTCTGATGTTCTTAGATTACCTACACTGGTCCAAAAAATTAGAAATTTTTCTGTTGCACAAACATAAGGATTAAGATGTCCTAAATTCGAATTTCGCCTTTGAAATTGAATCACATCAGGTTTTTAAAATATACCTCTTTAAAAATGCAAAACAAAACAAACAAAAACGGGGTTGTCTAGGTTAAAACTTAAAATATTTCGTAACAATAAATTGACTGATGATTTTGATCTTTCCATTTTAGATACAATTTAAAGCATTTTAGTATCTTACTTAGGTTCTGGAAATTCTCATTAGTTATGATTATGAGACAAACCATTATACGGTCTCAAACAAGCTTCAAGAAATTGTAACCTGACAATGTCTAAACTTCTCAACCATTATAACTTTGAAACGTGCGCCGCTGATCTATGTTTGTTCGTTCTTCGTAAAGAGAGCAGAATTGTTATCATCACGCTATATAGAAAGAAGTGTCCACACCATGTGAAGCCTACAACAAATCCTCACTTCTCTGTGAAACATCTGTGGATGTATCAAGTTCTCCTTTCCGAGAAGCGGTTGGCTGCCTGATGTAACTGGTAATTGCTACTAGACCGGATATTTCATGTGTTGTTGGAATCCTGAGTAGATACTTGGATAGCCCAGCTCAACATCATATCAAAACCGTGAAACGAGTCTTTCGTTACTTGAAAGCTACACAAAATGTAGGTATATTTTTCAAAAAAACAAAGTAATTTTAATCTCTTGTGTTGCGGTGACTCTGATTATGCTGGCGATGTGGACGCTCGACGATCAACTAGTCACCAATTTCTTGGGGATCTCATAGACAACGTTGTACAGCATTATCGTCAACTGAAGCCGAGTATGTGGCAGCGCCAGATGCCGTAAAAGAACTGATGTGGTTGAAAGTTCTGCTCAGAGATCTTCTACTTCTACATCATGGTACTGTGCGGGCAATGCTGCATGTAGACAACCATGGAGCTTTGAAGTTAATCAACAATCCTGAATACCATTCGAGGACCAAGCACATTGAAGTCCGTGTGCATGTGCACTTTATAGGAGAAAAGTATTTTGAAAATTTGTTTGAGATTTGCTATATTCCAACTAATAAATAATAATATAATAATAAATAATAATAAATATTTTAACTTTCTTTTCTATCCTGAAAGTCAACTGATCGGTATTTTTATTTTATCAGAATCTATATGAAATTTCGAGAAAAACTTGAATTTGATACTTTAAACGTTTTGGAAAATACGCTTAGGACATAATTTTTAAAGCTGATTTCGAATCGAAACTCTTATTTTAACTATTTCCTCAAATTTTAAAAATATCCGTTTTCAACATTAATTTTTAATATATTTCAAATACTTGATATAATAAAATTGAATAGACAACAGATTCGTTACAACAACCAAACTTACTTTCAAACCGTTTTGCCTTTTTCTGTTGAAACCATTTAAGCAAAAAAAAAGATTAGCTTTTCTTTTAGATTTTTGTAAGTCAGGTGAAATCTAACAATTTTTGAAGTTTTTTTTTCGAATATTATATGAAAAAAGAGGCTGGGATGCGACCCACACTGATAACTTCCCATCCCTTCTGTCGATTTGTCTTGTTTAAAAGTTTGTCTATATGTATCAATTTTTCTCAAAATTTTATCGAATATTGAAAACAATATTTCTTATAAGTTAAAATTAGTTAGAAGCTATTATCTCAAAGTTTTGAAAAGATATTTGAGTCGAAAATCAATTTTAACCAACTTTTATTAATTTTTTTTTAGTTTTTTATTTTTTGTAAAAAAAACTGTCTATTCGATTTTTTTCAAAATTTAACTGAATGTTAAAACCAATATTTCTTATAAGATAAAATAAGTTTGAAGCCTTAGTCTCAAGTTTTTGAAAAGATATTTGAGTCGAAATTCAATTTTTCCCAACTTTGACTAATGTTTTTTTTAGGTTTTTATTTTTTATAAAAAAAACTGTCAATTAGATTTTTCTCAAAATTTCATCAGATGTCAAAAATATTATTCTTCGTTGCACAAAATTGTTTTGGAGATGAAATCATATTTTGGTCGTAAAATTTTTGAGGTGACAAATTTTTTTTTCAGTTTTTTTGATTTATAAAAAAAACCGTTAATTGGATTTTTTTCCAAAAATATATTTGTTTTGTATTACGTTACAATATATAATATAAAGTTTAATTCAAGTCTCTAGCGTCATTGGTTCATGAGATATTTAGGGTTAACCAAAATGTTCACCTTTTTTTTAAACTGCTATGGTAAAAAAACCACCCACGCAATTTTCTTGAGAGCCCTTTCTGCATCTTTCTGCCTTATTATCTGTATAGCAAAATTTATTTGAAGTCGATATCTCTTCTGGTTCTTGAGCTATGGAAGACGAAAAAAGCGTCGCGAACGTACAGACGTACGGACCGGACGTACGGACGTACGAACGTACGTACACACGCACGCACAGACATCTTTCTAAAAATCTTTTATTTCAACTCTAGGGGCCTTGAAACGTCGAGAAATGTCAAAATTTTCAATTCGACAAATCGAACCCATAACAATAACATCCTATGGGAAGTTAATAATATAAATATTTCAACTGAATATTGAAGAAAAATATTATAGATTTGGAAAACCATCACGGTCGTCACCCATATTAAAAACTCTTAAAAGAAAATCGATGTTCAGCTCAAGGGTTTTGATAGCCCGGTTTCAATAATTATCATGTAGTTTAGTGTATTTTTTGGAAGTTGAAAACATCTTTTTACGTAGAATCTTAATAGATGCTCTACCGATTTATATTTTCTTTAGCTCCAAACTTGTGCTGCATATACTTTATAGATTCTGCTATTGTAGTAAACACTTTGTATTCTACGCATTGTGAAATTGTAAAACAGTTTTTCCATGACGAACTAATGCCACTTTTCGCTTCGATCAATTTTTCTTTAAAATGGCTTTCGATATTCAGGTTGCTTGTAATAAGCACACCTAGGTATTTATGTATATGTTTTCACAATTTCGATAGGTTCATAGCTGAAATGCCATTTTTCATTTCAAGCCAAACCGCCGTTTTTTATCCGTTCCGTTTTTAAATCGCTTTTCCTTTGTTTAGATTGACCGATAAATTCTACAACTTGCAGTATACGTCGAGACGGTTGATCATTATTTGGAGCGTTTCTGAAGAGTAAGTTAAAAGAACAATATCGTCTGAAAAAGGGAGAGTTTTAATTGAAACTCCAGCATACTCTATTCCTCCCGATAAATCATCAATATGATCATCAAAAAACAAAGAATACAAATACGGATTCAAGGTGCATCCCTGTTTTACACGGTTGTTTCAAACTAGTCAGATCTTTTATCACCAGACCACACCGGCGTTTTATTCCTATCATACATATAAGTTTCTTTTTCTGCTCCAAAATAGTACACGCAATACTTCTCAAAATTTATATATTGCCGCTTGTAGAGTAACAGCTACAAAAGCCCGCCTGGCATTCTTTTAGTATTTTGTTATTGTTTAACCAAACAGTTAAGCAATCTCTTAGCATTGTCACACAAATCTTTTAAAATCTATATAAAAAGGATATTCCACGGTAGTTTTCTGGATCAGAAATATCGCCTTTTTTGTGAATTAGAAACATAATCGCTTCCTTGAATTGATTCGGCATGATTCCGGTTTGTAGTATATTTTTGTATATTACGGTAAGTTTTTGAATGAGTTCAATAATTATATTTTTAAGAAGCTGATCTGTGATTCCTGGAGCTTTCCATCTCTGAGTTTACTTCAGCAAGATTGCGTTCTTAAGAAAGGGCATCGCATAATGAAACATTAGTGCCTCGTTTGTTGGGTTCAACATTTTTAGAAAGTGATCTTTTAAGACGTTGGAGGATAGTTTAACGCTGATTCGCAAGTTTTTTTTATTGAGGGTTTAATAGACTGGTAACACTTAACTGAACCAAATCGGTGGGTAATACAAAATGTAAAAGGTCTTCAGTATGATTTAAGCATAGTCAATTTCAGTCTTGTGAACTTTTTCATGTAGGTATAGAATGAAAAACAGTCATATTGACCATATGATGACACTTTTAACTGATGAGTCTCGTACATTGTTCATCAAATTGTTTCGTCAATATCATGAACAAAATTCTTCAATATAACGACTAAATACATCATATTGATGATCGCATTCATCAATGTAATAATTGTCTTCGTTATTACAATGAATAAATTTTTCAAAAATATGACCAATTCTTTCATCAATATGATGAATTTGAAGAAATCAGTCATTAATATGATGAACGCATTCGTAGATTTGATATTGTAAATATAATGAAATTAGACATAAATGTGATGAATGAATTTGTCAACATTAGAAACTAAATGTAATGAAATCATTTCTTAACATGATAAATACATTCATTAAAATGATAATCTAAATGTTGGCAAGTCTTTCACAAATACATCGAATGTTAAAAACGCATTCATATATATCATGAATATATTCCTGAATAAATCATTCATAAATATGATGATTTCTTTCATCAATATGATGAATGTTAAAAAAAGTCATAAGAATGTCAAAATCAAAAAATCATCGACAATATGATTAATGATTTATAAGTATGTTGATTTTTCTCAAATTTTTATAAATGTGAAGAAATCGAACTTCAATATGATGAAATGTGAGTCATAAATATGATGATTGATACTGTGACGAATTTCATAAATGTAAAGAAATTATTCATCAATATGAACCCATTCGTCTTTATGATGAATAATCATGAGAAACTTGGGTTTATCACATACATAAAAAGTTAAACTGATGAAATTTCGCCCTTCAAACATTTGTATGGAATTAATGGTTAAGAAGTTGGTGAATTGAAATATTCTTCATAGTGAAAAATGGTTCACTTCGAAAATTTTTGTTCAGCAAATTCCTTCCGTGTTAGCTTTACTTATAAATGAAAATAAAACAGTAAAACTGAAAATTAAGAAATGTTCCTATTATTTTGGTCATAACTGTACTGTGCTATAGCATGTTGTATTTTTATATGTTTCTGTTGATGTGAAGGAATATAAGCATTCAATAGCAATTATCGTTCCGCGAGTGCAGTGCCACGGAATAATCCTGGCCAGATTTTTTTGAGAATTTTTCGTTTCATTTTTGTTTTATTTATATCAATTTTTATATTTTATTTGTTCGTTTCTGCGTTCTGCCCTTCTGTGCGTTAGCATTGTAGCCGTCGTCGTCGTCGGTCGTTGCTTGCTGGTCTTATAGAGATATCAGAATCAGCATTCAGCAGTATTCTTGTTGTTGTTGTTTTTGTGGATTTTTAATTTTGGTGGTGTTTGGACTCAGGCTTTGTTGTAGGTTGGTACATAGGTGCATAAATCGCTATACCTACCTTTATACATAGATTGAACTTTTTTTATTGCAATCGGCTTTTGACCGTTCATGTGAACTTTTATGGAAATTATAAAATAATAAAGACTTCGATGTCGTTTTTCGTTCTTTATTGTTTTTTGTTGGTTAGGTACCTTGTTTAGATACCCATGCATCAAGAATATTTGGAAATAATAAAAACAGAAAAAAAATCAATATATTTTTGATTTAAAATTAACGTCAAGGTGGTTTTACAATGAAATAAATACATATTTAGAAATCACAATTTTTATAAAAATCGTAGATAATCTTCAAAATATCCTCAGCCTCCTTTTCAAGACTGAAAGAGTCTGAACCACATATAATGTACATATGTTTGTATTCTTTGAAAAGTTTTCCATAATTTTTACTAACTATCTTTGCTTTTTCGGGAATAAAAGCCTTATTGAAACGAGGGGTGCAATAGCGTAAGGCGGTATAGTTGATTGTTGATCATCAAAATAAATGCTTTTGCCCCACGTAAGGTGACGATCAAATTGACTATAAATATGTTTTATAGTTTTGAGAACTTTAGGTTGTGTCAACTTCTTATCTACAACAAGTCGCAAAGTTAAAGCAAAAAGAATCCGTGAATGTTATGAATATGATTTGTATGCGAACAAATTCGATTCGTTTAAGCTTTGTTAATTAAATACAAAATAAACCAATAAAACTCAAAATAAATACTTTTTTTCTGAAACTCTCAATTCAAAAAACCTTTAAATAAGATACAAAACAAAACCCTTTACTAAATAAATACAGCGGGTTATCCATTTTGCGGTTTCAAAAGTATAAGGCTGGAATTCGACATCTGACAAACTAAGTTGTTAAACCAATTTTATTTTTCAGTTGAAAGTGTAATATTTACGAAAATGGATCGCTTAACTATCGTACAACGCATAAAAATTGTTAAAACCTACTACAAAAATGGTAATTCTGCCACAGCCACATATCGTGCTTTAAGAGGAGATTATGGTTTACACAATCGTCCAACTACGCAAGCAATTGGCAAAATTGTGAAGAAATTTGACGAGACTGGATTGGCTACAGATATTTTAAGGCCTGTGCATCATCGTTTCGCTCGTACCATTGAAAACATCGCTGCTATAAGTGAAAGTGCAGATAAAACTTTAACTCTTGAGCACTTAAAACCCAACGCTTACGTTTACTTTTGAAACCTCAAAATGGATAACCCTGTATTATGAGAGTCTTTGGTTGCAAGTGGAACGCGATCTTTTAAATTTGTTGGCATAACTATGGACAGACGAACATTTCTGGACACTTATAAAAGATAAAAGCGTCAGTCGGCAGAACAAATAAATTTATCATCAACATTTAACTTCCAAGAAGATAACGAATCTAATAATGCATACTTTGTTGTGAGAGAATGGAATAATTTTTGAGTATCTTAATTGTTAAACTATTCTTACAATCGCTTCTCTTGTTTATCTAATAAATATAATTATCTCTTAGCTTCAAACGATTCTAACAGATGGCGATATCTGTCCACTGGATTTAGTAAGTATTCAATGGATGGCGCTATGTCCAAACGTTTCATATAAGCAACAATTTAATAGCATAACTACCACATGTTGCTGAGGGTAAAGTATGTGTTAAATTTATTTTGTAGTAAACGAAATATAGAGAATTTTACTTTTGAAATATAAAAGAATATTGGAATAGCTGCAGTTTTGTACACAATGGCTCACAAATATTCACTCAAAGCATTGCATAGAACTATGCAAGATTTAAACGGCAATGATAAACTTATCAGTGGTGCTTTCTAGATTTTGTCAGGTGATTTCCGCTAGACCTTACCAGTTCTACCTCGCTCTACTTTCGCGGATGAGCTTATTGCTTATTATGTTTAAAACAATCATTCTTATAGCGAAGTGTTAAAACACTCCGATTGACCATACACATGAACGTCGATTGCAAAATGATCTATCAGCACAAATATTTTTCGAATAATTACTAGATATTGAGAACTGTAAAACAAAAATGCAACCAATTACGCAATGCATTAAACTTCAGGAAAAAAATGAATTGATTCAGAATATTTTTTCGGATATACAGAGTAATTACTTGAATCATAACTACTCGTCGGGTTATTTTGGCTATTAACTTCCAGATACAACAGTTGTTACCACGCGATCTGATGTATTTTAAGTCAATCGATACTGTTGTAAATGAAAATGATAGTGTAAACTTTCCAATCGAATTTTTAAATTCAAAAGATATACCTGGAATGCCACCACGTGATCTTCGAAAAAAGATTGGTTCACCTGTTATTCTCCTGCGTAATTTGAATCTACCTCAATTATGCAACAGTAAACGTTTGGTCATCAAAAAGCTCACCGGAAATATTTTAAAGTAACCATTTTACCAAGGAAAAGTGGTCCTGTTACCACGTATTCCAATGATACCATCAGATTCTACCATACCCTTCAGAAGGTTTCAGTTTACCATTCGTTTAGCTTTTGTCATGTCTATAAAATAAGTCTCAATACGAAACAATGTCTATTTGTGGTTTAGATTTGGAAAATTCATGTGTTTCTTATAGGCATTTTTATACCAGCTTTAAAGTTTCTGTCTTCGTTCGTAAATTATAATTTCATTGTAATAAGAGGTAACGGTAGTAGAACAACAATCATGAAGGTCGCCATATTTTTTTACAAATGGCGTCTATGTAAAATAGCATGGGGGTGCCCATGTCTGATGTTCTCCTTATCTTCCCTTTAAATAGTTTACGCAACAATAAAAAAAAACGTTAGCCACAGCAACGCGTGCCCGGGTCAGCTAGTATAATATAAACATTAAATAAAAGAAAATTTAAACAAAAATCCAAAAACATTAGCGTAAAATTTAAAAGAATCTTTTGTTAAGGCCCTACCATTTTACTTAATATCAATTTTCTAATTATGTATTCAGAAAGTTACTAAGCGGCTCCAGAATTTTAAACCTTTCTTTTCCTTTTTCTAACTAATAAATTTCTAGTTCCTTTTTATTAAAAAACTAGCATCCGAACAGGTCTTAATAGCACCATTTGATTTATCAAATTTGCAAAAGTTTAAATAGCTATTCTGTGATTAACTTTAGCAAATTGTTAAGAGATAGTAAGAAAATGAAACCGTTTAAAATAATAGTTAAATCAAGTTTTAAACTTAACAAAAGGTTAAAAATGACTTTAACATTTAACAAAATCGTTTAAAATTTTGCGCCATCGAATTTTAATCACTCAAAACAGCAAAACAGTTATTTAACTTCCTATAGGAAGTTTTTTTAACAGGTCCGATTTGTCGAATTGAATATTTTGACATTTCTCGACGCTTCAAGGTCAATAGAGTCGAAATAAAAGATTTTTAGAGGAATGTCTGTGCGTGTGTACGTACGTTCGTACGTCCGTACGTTCGCGAAGTTTTTTTCGTCGTCCATAGCTCAAGAATAAATTTTGTTATACAGATAATAATGCAGAAAGATGCAGAGAAGGCTCTCAAAAACTTGAGTGGGTGGTTTTTTTACCATAGCAATTCAAAAAAAAGTTGAAAATTTTGGTTAACCCTAAATATCTCACGAACCAATAACGCTAAATACTTAAATTAAATTATATATTATATATTGTAACGTGATACAAAACAAATATATTTTTGGAAAAAAATCCAATTAACGGTTTTTTTATAAACCAAAAAAACTGAAAAAGAAAAATATTTGTCACCTCGAAAATTTTACGAACAACAAATGATTTTATCTCAAAAATAATTTTGTGCAACGAAGAATAATGTTTTCAACACCTGGTAAAATTTTGAAAAAAATCGAATTGACAGTTTTTTTATAAAAAACAAAAACCTAAAAAAAAACATTATTTAAAGTTGGTAAACATTGATTTTCGAATCAAATATCTTTTCAAAACTTTGAAATATTGGCTTTAAACCAATTTTTTCTTTTAAAAAATATTGTTGTCAACATTTAATAAAATTTTGAGAAAAATCGAATTGACTGTTTTTTTTAACAAAAACTGCAAACATAAAAGAAATTAACAAAAGTTGGTAAAAATTGATTTTCGACTTAGATATCTTTTAAAAAATTCAAGATTTTGGCTTCAAACTAATTTTATTTCTTAAAAAATATTGTTGTCAACATTCAGTTCAATTTTGAAAAAAATTTAATGGATAGTTTTTTTACAAAAAATAAAAACCTAAAAAAAAAACAATACTAAAACTTGGTAAAAACTTACTTTCGATTCAAATAGCTTTTCAAAAACTAAATATATTGGCTTCAAACTTATTTTATCTCACATAAAATATTGTTTTCGACAGTCAGTAATTTTTTATAAGAATCCAACAGTCCGTTTTTTCATAAAAAAATAAAATGTACAAAAAATAGTACGCAAATTTGGTAAAAATTGATGTTCGGTTCTCGATTTTTCGTGACTAATAGAAGATATCGACTTCAAACAATTTCTCTTCCATCCAATTTGTATTTGTTTATATAAGAAACTAGCGGCCCGTCCCGGCTTCGCACGGGTAGACATAAATATAGGTACAGATAATGTAGCTTTCTAATGAAAAAAGAATTATTAAAATCGGTCCAGTACTTTTTGAGTTTATTCTTTACATCAAAAATACAAATCTTTCCTCTTTATAATATTAGTGTAGATAAAAACTTTTAAGAAATGCTACTTAAATTGGAAAAAATTGGTTTTCGACTAAAAATCTCGTTAAAAAAATAGATTTGAAATCAAACTATTTCATTAAATGCAAAATATTGTTGGTAGTTTTTAAATTTTTTAAAATAATTCAACTGACAATTTTTTTAATAAAATACGAAAACCCACAAACCTTTTAAGCAAGACAAATCTGCAGACTGGATGGGAAGTTATCAGTGTAGGTCGCATCCCAGCCTCTTTTTCTTGTTTGTATTTACGCTCAATTTTGAGAGTGACTGTATAACTACAAACACAATTTAAAGTGCTTGAAATTAGCAGGATACAGGTGGACCATATAAATGAAAATGAAAAGATTTAAACGGTGACTAGACCCATCCATTTTGTCCCACTTCCCTACTTTTCTATACCATAACGTTTGAAGCAGTCAAATATAACTTATACAAGTTTTAAGCAAACCCATATCGTATCCGATGTAGTGCTATGCTATTTGTCTAAAAGTTTAATTTAATTGCGGGTGTTTTCAACTCTTTATACTCATTGGATTAATGTGAACCTGCGAGTAACTCTTACTTCTCCCCTCTCCGTAAAACCTACCACTGATAAGAATAAAATCATATCCTAAACAATCACGAAAATGAATAGTGATGAACCGAACACCTTCTGGTTCCTTGCGCTTGCTTTTACGTTATAACAATCAAGTGAAAAGTATATTAAAACATTTCATTTTCTAAGTGAATCCTTATGGAACCTGCTTAAACCACTATCTATAAAGTCTATACACCCCCTTTTCTATACACACTATTTCCCAGATCCGTACAGAAACTTCTATTCATCTGATAACTTCTTCGCTGGTGTTGTTATATAGTACATACCGCTATCGAACGACCGACGACGACGACGACAAGTTGCGACGTCATACAATCTTTAAAGGAACATTTTAAAGAAGAAAAATAAAAAAAGGAAGAAAAAGAAAATTATAAGGAACTTTTCATTCCGATGCCAAATACACCCTGAATATTGTTTCATTCAGAGTAAATTCATTTTCTTATGAGATCTGACAAGTGAACAATGACTAAAAGTATTTTCTTAGACAAAAAAGATCTCAGATAACATTATGCAGAGAGCGACCTCTTTTTAAAAACTTTTCTTTTCATCAAACCCAGAACCAGAAGAAGATTGAATAAGAGTACAGATGTACAGATAAAGATACAGATACAGATACAGATACATATACACAGTATAATAAGATGCAGTTTCTTAAAAGCATCCCCATTTCAAGTTGACATTTGAAATAACATTAGTTGATGATGGAGGGGAGTGGTAGGAAGGCGAAACTCAAACTCAAACCCAAACCATTCAACCATCCGTATACACCCCAATGTCATAGCATATGGCGATTACAAAAGCAAAAGATTCCATTTGACACATTTATTGAAATATGAAAAAATATAAAATCAAAAAATAAGAAAATATGAAGAAAAATAATAAAAAATAAGAAAAATATTTTATGTTTGATTGTAGCTACATATCTCTTCGATTTCTTTTTCTCTGATTTATTTTATTTTCTATTTTCTATTTTTCATCCACTCTCGTACTCCACAATCTGCATTGCACTAAAACTAAATTCACCCTTTCATTCATCTAACCAGGGTTGTTTGCTTTCCCATAGAACATAGAACTATCTATAACTAGAAGAGTCCTTTCTGAGATGTTGTTGTTGGATGGTAACGTTACCATTAACAAATACCAACTATGCCAGGACGAAAGCCATCAGGATATACAGGATATACCCTAAAAATATCTGACCTTTATACATTTCATATTTTTGTGGCTTTCAGCATATGCAATTTATTATGGGATGCTCTTTTGCCGGTTTCTAGCTTCAGCTTCGGCTTTAAACCGAGTATATGTGTGTACACATATATAGAATACCAGAATACACTTTCTAGTCAAGTCGAGTTGAGTTGGAGTATCCTAGAGTTCTTGATGCATATTCGTATATAGCCTTAGCCTGATGCTAGGAGCTGAGCAGAGCAGAGCATCAGAATGATGATATGTAGGTTTAGATATACAAAAGTTCGGCTGAAGTTTTTGTATGAGAGACGTGCCAAGAAAATGCACTGTTGGTTGAAATCTCTTTTGCAAATTGAGTTTTGGAGTTTCAGCTCAGACATGATTTATTATACAAACAGTTTCAAGCTTTACTTGCAGCGGTTTTTATTGTTTTGACGTAAAAGGTAATGTTAGGTTAAACTCTGTGAAAGAGTTCCTATGATGGTTTGCTTTTAGTACTTCGTATAGATAGTATACCACCGATGTTTGCTTTGCAATATGAAAGTTTTTAAAGTAACGTAGATGTGTACAGTACAGTACCTACCCCTACATATACAAAATATAAAACCTTAAAAAAACGTCCAAACCCAACAGTTTGTTAGATAGGCTTACGGATGTCCGCCCGTCGTCGTTCATTCCTTTTCCTGTATATAGATGTATATGAAGGTGCTATGGGGATGCAAATTAACAATAAATTGGTTGTTGCAGTTTTTCGTTGAGCTTTTTGTTGGCTTTGTCGAAAATGTTTGTCTTGAGTACAATGTAGGTAAAAATCATCACAATTTGGTTATTTTAAGTTAGAAAGTTGATTTAATGGGTTTGGATATCTTTACTCCAAAGTGAGGGTTTAAGGCTTTAAATCTTTCAAGAGGAATATTTTTACCAATTTTTATATCTGACAGCTGACTTTTTGTTTTATACTAGAGTTGCCAACATTTAACTTCACAAATGGGGCAGATTCAAAACAGCTTTTGGGACACCTTCCATGTCAGAACTAAAGTGTAGAATCGAAAACAAAAATTGGTATTGATTCGGTCTCGTCATTTGCAACAAAGACTATAGGCGATAGATGCTACCTTCTTAGTATCCTGGATGAGCCTAGAATTTTGTTGACATAGATTTTAGTCCATCCATCAAATTTTATAGATTTCTATAGTTTAATAACTTTAACTTTGATTTTTTAAATGTATCTGTTGCTTCCACAAAGAGCAATGTACATCTTTTAGTGACATTTAGAACGAAATATTATAGGAGTTTCAAAATATCGTTAAATGTCATTCTGTAAATCATAAGGTGTCATGTTCCTGTCAAAATCTGGAAATTTCGAAACTGTATCATACGAAAATTGATGAGACGAGACTTAAAAGAGACCTCAAAAAAATCAAGAAACCGATGATTTTGTTTTGGTTTTCCTGCTGAGCTCAAGACAGTAGACGGTACCCAAGGAAGGTTGTTGCAACCCTTTAACAAGGTGCCAGGAAAATTTAAAACAGATTTTTGGACGACCTGTGAGCTTAATATATTTAGTTTTAGTCTCCCAGGAATGTTTCAACTAATCATTTTACAATAGATGAACTTAAATAATTACTTCGACCAAATTTTGTACAGAATATTTTGAACTGTCGAAATCGGAAGAATTCAGCGTGACGTCAATTAGGCTTTTGTGAGTTTTGAAACAAAAGAGGCAAAAATATGTTCAACGGTTAATGAGGTCAAAACAAAGCACATGTTGTCATCAAGAAATGGGCCTACAAAACCGATGGCGATGTCTCGGTAAAAACGTCAAGATCGACAGAAATAACTTTGAGGAAGTTAAGGACTTCGTCTACCTAGGCTCCGCTATTGGGCGGAGAAAACAACACCAGCGTTGATATCAAACTCCTGTTAACCTCTGTTTCTTTGGGCTAAGAAAGCAATTGAGTAGCCACTCCGTCGAGTTAACCGACCGGATCGTTTTCAATTCGATTTTTTTAAATTCGACCAGCGTCGTATTTCCTTATTAACGAATTCGCGGCGAAGCGAAAATGGTTCTTCCTATATTCCAGTGATTTGACACTTTTGGTTTGACAGCTTTCCACAAATTTTGTTTTGTTTTGATTGAATTTGTGAAATTTGCGGTAATTTATTTAATAAACAATATTAAAATTAAAAAATGGAATCAATTATGGTGCATATTCATTCTGAAAGGGAAGAATTTGAGGAATCCCAGGAATCCTCAAAATTACGGGTGTCCAGGAGACTACTAAGAAGCAAATCTTCTCCTCTGGATCTCCCTTTCACATGAGTAAGTATCGTTTCCTTTAAGTTATTAATCTACACACTTTGTCTTAATAGATTTATCAAACTATTTCGACTATCGAAGGAAGCTTTTGTCTTCATTTTGCAAGACATCAATAAGGTTTTCAAGGATCAGAACAGCAACGGCATTCCTTCAATTTTAAAGCTTGCCGCTACTCAGAGATTTCTTGCTGAGGGATCGTACCAAAAAGGAGTTGGACAAGACGTACTTTTTGGAATGGCACAACCAACAGTCTCACACGTTTTGTCTGAAACTCTTAAAATTCTTGAGAGAAAGTTGTGGCCAAAAATGATAAATTTTAAAATGAATGAACAGGAAGAGCTAGAAACAAAAACAGCAATTTATGAAAATAGTGGTTTTCCTGGGGTCATAATGTGCGTTGATGGAACGCATGTAAGCATTCTACGTCCTACAACAAATGAACACCATTTTTACAACAGAAAAGGATATCATATAGCTTAAATGGAATGGTGGTGAGTATATTCGTGTACAATAAGGTAATTTTTTCAATTATTTTACAGGCCTGTGACCACAAAATGAGGATAACTTGCGTTAATCCCAGTTACGGGGGATGTTCTTATGACTCTGTTGTGTGGTCAATGAGTAGAGAGAGAGCTTTTATGGAAGAACAGTAAGATTCTCGGTAACAAATGTTTGATTTTGTTTATGCTTTAGAGTTTAGAGCCATGGATGATGACACCGTACAGGGCAGCTGCAAGTGGAAGTCGTAAAGCGAATTTCAACACAGTTCACTCTAAGTGTCAACACGTAATTGAACGATGTTTTGGTCTGCTGAAGGGAAGGTTTAGATGCCTTTTGCATTACCGTCCAGAGAAGGCTGCACGCATTGTAAATGTATGTGCTACGTATATGTTGCACAATGTATGTATAAAGTTTAATACCCCGTTGGATGAAGAATTTCAATCACAAGTCATGGATGATGTCTCAAACTTAGTTTCCACATCTGAAGCAAATAATTGTTTCAATATTTCAAAACAGATAAGAAATCGAATAAAAGATAGCTTGTAAATTGAAAGTAGGTATTTGTTTATTAATAAAAACAAAAAATCACATTCTATGTTTTTAAGTATGTACATATGTAAAACGCAATTCAATTGGTTAAAAAAAAACAAAAACGAAACAAAAAAATGTTTTGAAAATAATGTAAATAAATATGTACATATGTAGATATTCAGGCTTTGATTCTTTGATTTAAAAAGGAACATACAGTATTCCCCGCTTAATTGCACTGACCATTTTGTCAGATTTTTTGGTCAATTATCCGGGTGGTTCAATTAGCGAAACCCCGCTTAATTGACATATCTGTTTAATTAAGCGAAAAACGTCTAATTGCACGAGAAGGTTAACTAAAAAATAAAATATTTATCCCAGAAATTTACTCTATAAACATTTCAGTCTCAACTTACTTTTAGCGTCTATTAGTTCGCCATAACATGATATGTTATGTCATCACATGCCAAATAAGCATTGAAATCTGCATTGTCCTCAAGAACGTTATCTATGACCACAAGATCATTTTCCGGTTGCTCTTCTTCTTGGATGAAGCCTGCCTTTAAAAAAGAACTTGCAAATGTAGGTTTAGTAGTAAAATATTTCCAATATTAACTTTCTATAACAATTTCTTATAGTAGAAGGTGTTATAAGCCACAAACAATGTTTGCTTATGTGTATTGCTTGCAAAGATGTGATCGACTTCGAAAATTCTTCGATAGTCTTGCCGCGTTCGATGGCTGTAATTTGTTTCCTTATTATATTTTGCTGATAGTAAGATTTGAAACAATGAATAATGTCTTGTTCAAGGGGCTGAATGATGGACGTTGTATTTGTGGGTACAAACTTCACGTTTATATTTTTTAAATGGTCCAACTTTTTATGACAGGCAGCATTGTCGACAAAAAGAATTATTTGTCTGTTCTGCTTTATCATTTCTTCGTCAAATTTATATAAAATTTGGGCCCATAAATGTTGGGTCATCCATGACTTTTTGTTGGAGAAATATTGCAAAGGGACAACCTTATTTTTAAAACACCTTGGCGTTTTGGTTTTTTCAATTACAATCATTTTTTGTCCGTCTAATTATCCGAAAAATGTCCATGTATTTAGTTTTTCTGCAGCATATTTTTAAGATCAATTAAGCGAGTAATTCAATTAAGAGGGGTTCAATTAACCGTCTTAAAAGCTTTTCTACTAATACCGGAAACTTTCGAAGCCAATTTTTTCGATCAATTAAGCGGGATGTTCAATTAAGCGAGGTGCAACTAAGCGGGGATTACTGTAATCATATTATTGGCTCAGATCCCTTTTGCAGTCTCTCAAGTTCTCTTTTTTTGATTTCCAATTCTATAAGTCGTATTTTATTGTTTTCAACAGTCTCTTCCTTTAATATTTCGATTTTTCTCTTTCTTAAAACCAAACTTTCTTTGTATATTTTCCTTTCTTTTCTTAGCTCATCGGCTATTTTCCTGAGCTCTATAGTTTGATTTTTCAAGTGTTCATTGTGGTTCAGTTGTAGTCTTGTAGTTCCAGTATTTTGGCTTGGTATTGTTCCTGCTGCAACACCTGTTTTTCCAGCAATTTCTTGGCTGTTGTTGCAGATGTTTTTGAAAAAGGTTGTGAAATTGGTGTCGAATCCACGAATGTTTCAAAACACTGCGATTGCTGAGGTTCTAAGTATTCTGGTTGTTCATCACCTTTGACATTTTGAATAGAAGTGCTTCAATTAAGACTTGTATCCTCATCGGAGTGATATGCACTCGTGTCCATTTGTTCGGGACGATTTTCCTCCTGGCACCCATGTATGAAGACACATTAATCCCAGTCTCACATGCCTTCAAATGAAGAAGCTTTATTATGTCTTCTTCTAGGGAAGAAAACGCGTATTGAGTATTTGGCCCACCACCTGTTCCACGGATGCATTTGGTGTTGTGACGAAGTTTTTTTCTTATGTTGTATTTGAAATCCTTCCAAACCTTAAAAAAATCATAGCATGATAGGGTTAAAAGAACAAAATGTTTGCATACTTTCTTCCAGCTTTCAACATTTTTTCGAGGGGGTCCTAGGCTATTTAAAACTTTTGAAATTTTATCCCACAGTTCACTTATTGTTTAAGCCCGATATTGAGGACCGACGAGTGCTCCCGTTGCAATTCCCTTATTTTTCTTCATAAACTCGACGAGAGCCAAAAATTGATGTCGATTTGTTTGCTTGTTTTTATCGTTCCTTGAATGAATTTTAAAATTTTATATTTTATTGTGGATAAATTGTAAGAAAATTAAAATAAAGCTAACTCACATTTTTATATACATAATTACAATCAAGAAAGAATCCACGAAATAGAACAGTGAATAATAATAAACACTCTTTCACCTGTAATTCCGCCAAAAAAAAGCTGTCAACTCGCCAAGAAACATTATGACATTTCAAATTCGCCTTCGAATTCTTTAATTGGTCGAATTCAAAACGAAGAAGGCGAAAGCGAAAGCAATAATTGAAAAATGGCCAACTCGCTAGTAAAACGATTCGCCGCGAACCTCATAATCAGGCCCCAGAAAGATAAAATTAAATAGACTGAAATGGCAATGTCAAGTAGAGCTCATGGAAACTAAAGCTCCATGCCGAAAAGTCTTTGAATCCACGTCCATAGGACAACGCAGTAGAAGAAGACCTCGGATCAGGTGGCGCACACAAGTGGAAAGTGACCTCAACCAACTTGGAGTGCACAACTGGAGACATCTAGCTAGGGACCGAGCTAGTTAGAGAAGTTTGTTGGGTGAAGGCTTAGTTCACGCAGGACTATTGTGAAACCTTAAGTAAGTTCGTAGAGTCACTCCCGTCTTATCCAAAAAACAACAAATTTAAATCTATGAATCGAAAATTGAGGTTTCAAGTAAAATTAACATTGTGTATATTTTTTAAACACCAAAAACTTGGAAAAATGGCTAACAAACCTTGAAAATCATTCAAAAATAGTAATATCAAAACAAAGGGCTACCGTGTCTGCGGAAAGCTGTAATCATGTCAGGTGTCAAGTTGCATCTTTTAAGAATTGCCAATACAGAAATAGTGGAAAATTCAAAACTTAGGAGAATTTTGGCAAATCTTTATATCTATGCCTGGTACTTACTTATCTTACATGATCTGGTTTTCAATATAATAAATTATGTACGTTTTTTGAATCAAATTTTAAGCCACTCCAAAGCCAGTTTTGTCATTTTTGTTTACCTCATGTAAAAGGATGAGTATATACCACGCTTGGACATATTAAATGTTGTGTCAGCAGAACTTGTTTGTCAAAACGAAAAATATGGTCTTCAAAATTGTTGTGTTAAATTTTCTGTCCACACATAATTTTATAATATCCCCAGTAGACATTTAAATTATTACAATGTATTCAAAAAAAGGTAAAATAGAATAAGACCACCCCTGGAAGGAGACACGCCCGATTTATGTTCTTATGTTTGTCCGCACTTGCCTGTCACGAAGTTTTATTTAAAGTATATAGGCTTCTTTTTGTTTGCCTATAAAATATCTCACCCTCTTTTCAATACACCCCCTTTAGCTTTAAATTAAGTATACATATTTACTCCCTGACCAGTATAGTTAAAAGTTTCAACTCGAATCGAGGTCCTAAAGTCAATAAGTCCATCATTCAGACCAACAGCCATCCGTCGTCGTCGTCGCCTCGCCGGACAACAACTTGGTCTACAACCCTTTTATGCATTTGAATATATGAACGGACTAACAACATCAGGCCTTAGCAAACAAACTTTTGTTTCGAAATAACAATGAGTCAACGAGCCAAATGAGTATAGAATAGATACACCCAATTCAGTAACATATCATCAGTCACATTTTATATAGGGACAGGACAACAAACTTACACCAAAGCGTAAATAAACTTAAGGCATTTTGTCGACTCTAATGAAAATATTTCAAAACCACAACTATTTAAGCATCAGCAAGAATTTAATCCAACCGAATCAAATTAAACGCTCTCTATGCCAAGCGTTGCGTTGTGTTGCGTTGCTTTGTGCATTTTGTCTATCTATCTATGTATCTATACTATATAAGGATAACGATAGAAATAGAGATAGAGATAGGGATAAATGCAATGAGATGACCCAACTAGATAATTGAACTTCAATTACAATCCACATATCACATGAGTTGCCTAAACTTTATCAAAGGACATATACGCTGCTGAACATTCAAAATGGCATTACATCAAAGGATATTCCCCCCCCCTATACCCCCATCAAACAACCTCCTTCTTTAGCTTTGCTTTCCTTTTCCTTCTCTTCTTTCGCATTCTATACCCTTCTATACGCAGTAGTTAATTACACATCATACCCCTTTCCTCTCTTTTCAACTGTGTACAGTGTATACAATACATATGTATATGGAATACCACACGTCCCCATAAAATTACATCCCAAAAGGCACATTTTGACATTGCAAAGGCATTGAAATGCTCGTCCTTAAATGCCATTTCAACGTCCAATATGTATGGATGGATGGATGACGATGGATGGTTGGTTATACTTATACACATGTACAGTACATAAGTTGATAAAACGCAATACAGGCTTTAAGCTAAATCGTTTTTGATTAATTACAGTTCCTCTTTCTGCTTCTGCTTCAGCTTTAGCTTCAGGGTTCAGCCTTGCCTCTCTAAAGCCTTTTCGTCAAGGGATTTGTTTTTTTATTTAAGGTATTTGTTTGTTTTGAGTTTGTGAAATATAATTTGACATTTATCTAATATGCGGCTTACATCAGTACTTTTTCCTTTTTGTTGCTTTACTCTTGTTATTTCTTCTTTGACATAAGAGCGAAAAATAAAAATCTGGTTGATGCTGATGGTAGTAATAAATTTAGAAAAGAAAGTGACAAGGAGTGATTTTAAGTCAGTTTAAATATTTTGTAAAAAGAAAAAATATTCTGAATATAAATTAAGTCTCTCTTACCAAGTTCTAGATTTTTGAAACTTTTTGTACTCCAGAACCAGAACATCCCTCAAAGAAGAAAAAAAAAGAGTGTGAGTCGAGAGTCAAGAGTCGAGAGTAAGTAGAACGAAGAAGAATCCTTGTGGAATGATATAGGACACTCATCAGTATAAGAGGCAGAAGCATAGACCTTGAGAAAATATAGGATGAACTCGCTTGATGTGTTTCTGGGTCAGTATACTAGTACGAGTATACTATACACACATATGTACATATATTATGATTGAAGTTTGAAGGAGAAGATTGTCAGGACACATGTTAGGGCTTATGCAGTCACGTCTTCACAGTCTTCGTCGTCTTAGTCGTCGGTCGAGCAAACTGACCAAATATAGATTTTGACACATGTTGAGTTGATGGGTAGATATAATAACGCACCAGCTTGACAAGTCTTCGATTTCATCATTAATGAACGAAGAACGCATCAGAAAGGGACTACGGCTAAGGTGAGAAGGACTTCATACTATTTAATATGCAAAATTGGAAGCCAGCTATTAGGGAGCTGCAGTAGAGTTGCAGATCATGGAAGAATCAAGGGCCGAGGAATCTTTGATTAGAAGCAACTTTCAACTACAGGGTGACCAATGGAGAAAGAAAAAATGTAAGAAACATATTATAGACCCTGGCCTTACCGACAGAGTAATGTACATTTAATTTAATGTCGCTGCCAAGAATAAAAGGGTTTGTCATTATATTTTAAAAATGATTTCGAGAAAGAAGCCACCTTGTATGGCTCGTTTAAATTCAAGTAGAAAAGCCAATTTTCGTCCAAATTTCAGAAATAACGCTTTGAATATTCTCTTTAAAGGCATCAATAGTCTCGGGCTTATCTGCGTAGGCAAGCAACTTCACATAACCCTACAAAAAACAGGACCGTACCATTAATAAAGGGTGATTACATTTTTAGGGCCGTGATGTTTTATTCTGCATTTCATTTGACTTCAACTTTATACTAATTGAATTTGAACCATGAAAAAAATACGCAATCGAGCAACACGTTAAAGTTATTCAGGTGATAAGAGTGATTGTCAAAAAACCAATGCTGTCACAGAGTGACTGTTTAGTGCGGTGTTAAGGTTTTAAAATGTGGCCGGTCAGGCAGTAACTGTAAATATTGTTCGCTTTCTCGAGATGATAACGAACGTTTTATGGCCCGAATTGCAAGATATGAATGTGGACGATACGTGGTTTCAACAGGAAGGTGATACTTGCTACACAGCTAACGAAGCAATTGCTCTTTTGCGCGACAAATTCAATAGCTGTGTTATTTCTGGCGAAGTCAATTGGCAGCATTGATCATGTGATTTGATACCGTTGGACTTTTTTCTTTGAAGTTATTTGAAAGAAAATGTTTACTTCTATAAGCCAGCAATAATTAACAAGCTAAAGGATAAGATAATTCAGCACATTCAGCACGGCATGTAATCTCAATTATCCTCAGCTTCATCGAAAATTTGGACCATTGGAGTTGGCCGCCGAAGTTGCGGTGGCCATTTGGCCGATATTTTGTTCCATACGTAATTGAACCGTACCAATATTATTATTATAAAAACAAATTACATTATATTTCCTCAATAATTTGTGTTTTATTTTTTAATCAACATCGGCCCTTTAAACTTAACCACTCTTTACAAGTGACAGCTCTCAAAAATGTGTATAATATATGCGTAATATATGATTATAAATAAGGAAAAAGACGTCCAGATAGCCTACACTCATGACTTGCCAATTGGTATCCCTAAATAATTACAAGACATATTTAACACCATACATCAATAATTTAGTACGTATTATTGGAAGGACTTTAATTTTTTGACATTGTTTTCAATTGTATTTTATACAAATGTACAAAATATTAAAAACATTATTTTGTACAAACAAGATAAGTTTGATGTCAATTTTTTTGTTAGAACTACGAAACCTAAAATACATTTTTACCAATTTTCCGCATAGTTTTTTTTTCTTTATTCTTTTTTTAAAAATCTGTCGAATATTTTTTTTTTTAAATTTAACCAAATATTAAAAACGTCATTATTTGTAGTGTGAAATAATTCTGAAGGTACATAATTAGTTATTTGAGGTCAAACAATTGTTTCGCCTTTCTACTGGTGACTGAAAGTATTGCATTCGTAAAAAATTAAGAATTTCGAGCTCGAGATGGCAATACGATGGTAGAGAAGTCGAAAAAAGTCGGTCCCCCGATTCTGCCCGTCTGTCGTTCCTCGCCCCTACAGCCCAAACCATTGGGTCCATTGAAATAAAATTTGGAATATAAGGTCTTAAGCAGATTCCCGTCAGGCGTTTAAGAGTAAAAGTATAAGTCAGTAGTCCCAAACAAATTATTTGGACAAAATCTGAGCTTTCTCAAAAACGAATCAATGAATTTTTATTAATTTTTTTCTTAAATTTGTTTTCTTACCTTGGCTTCTTCAATAAAAAAAATGTTCCCCATAGAACCGTTATTTTGATTTTAAATTTTCTTAGGAACTCATAAACCGATTTTTTTTTGGAAATCGAATTAAGTTTAAATTTTTGATGACAAAATATTTTGCAGGTATAATTCATAATCTAATTTTATGGGAGCTATTCTTCAACAGATTCTTTTTAATAAGATAAATTTTATGTGAAAATCTTAAGAGAGACTGAAAGAGATTTTTTGTTCAAGTAATTAATCAATCTTTAACTTCCTATAGGAAATTATTGTAATCTGTCCGATTTGTCAAATTGAAAATTTTGACATGTCTCGACGTTTCAAGGTCCCTAGAGTCGAAATAAAAGATTTTTAGAGAGATGTCTGTGCGTGCGTGAATACGTACGTTCGTACGTCTGTACGTTCGCGACGTTTTTTTCGTCGTCCATAGCTCAAGAACCAGTAGAGATATCGACTTCAAATACATTTTTTTATACAGATACTAATGCAGAAAAGACTCTCAAAAAAAGTACTTGTGGGTGGTTTTTTTAGCATAGCAATTTAAAAACAAAGGTGACACTTATGTTTAACTCTAAATATCTCACGAACTAATAACGCTACAGACTTGAATTAAATCCAATATTTGTATATTGTACCGTGATACCAAACAAATATATTTTTGGATAAAATAAAATTAAAGGTTTTTTTTACAATTCAAAAAACTGAAAAAAAAATATTTGTCACCTCGAAAACTTTACGAACAAAAAATGATTTTATCTCCAAAATATTTTGTAGATAAAAATTGATTTTTGACTCAAATATCTTATCAAAAATTTGAGATTATGGCTTCCAACTAATTTTATCTTCTATGAAATATTGTTTTTATCATTCGGAGAATGAATTTTGAGAAAAATCGAATTGACAAAAAAATAATAATTTAAAGAAAAGATTACTAAAATGTGTTAAAAATTTAGGCTTAAGTAGTTTTCGACTTAAATATCTTTTAAAAAATGTGAGATTATGGCTTCAAACTGGTTTTATCTTATATGAAATATTGTTTTAAATATTCGGTAAAATTTTAAGAAAAATTAATTGACAGTTTTTTGTACAAAAAATAAAAACCTAAAAAAACAATACTAAAACTTGATAAAATTTTAATTTCGACTGAAATATCTTTTCAAAATTTAAAAATATTGGCTTCAAACTATTTTTATTTCACAGAAAATATTGTTTTCGACATTCAGTAGATTTTACATAAAAATCCAACATTCCTTTTTTTCATAAAAAAATAAAATCTAAGAAAAATAGTACGCAAATTTCGTAAATAATTGGTGAACTGATGTTCGGTCCTCGATATCTCGTGAACAATAGAAGAAATTGACTTCAAACTAATTTCATTCATCCAATTTTTATTTGTTTATATAAAACATAAAAACTTCTAAGAAATGCTACTAAAATTTGGTAAAAATTGTTTTTCGACTAAAAATCTCGGTAATTTGTAAATTTTCAAGAATAATTCAACAGACAACTTTTTTAACAAAACACGAAAACCTACAAACTTTTAAGCAAGACAAATCGACAGACGGGATGGGAATTTATCAGTGTGAGTCGCACCCCAGCCTCTTTTTTGTTGTTGGTTTCAAGAGGCTTCTTTTATCAAATTCAATATGTAACATTGTTCCACAACAAAGCCGCTCTTTACAGTGAAAACCGATTTTATGGTTTGTAATACAAACCAATTTGCAATTTGCTTTTTATGTTGACTGAAGCTTAAGGGGCCTTACATAATAAAGTGTCAGCGTATATAAACATGTATGTACATTCATGTCCATATTGACCCCTTAAAATTAAATATAAATGTTGTGGAGTGAACTCGACAAAACATCCCTAGAACAAAAACAACTAAGACCTAAAAGGTACATTTTATTCACAGTTACACATCAGTGACTCATGTTCGTTATGATGTAACAATAACAGTATCTAATTCAAACAATAAAATCATCAATAATAGAAACATGCATTACCAACTATTAATATAACACATATTACATTATTATCCTTTATCTATACCTAACCTACAACTTCTCATATCAAAATGTCCAAAAGAAGAAGACTAATGCTAGAATGTCAGATGAAAAAATGAATCGTTAATCATCGTATGCACCAAAAAGAGAACAGAACCGAGAACCGAAACAACATAACAAAACAAAACAAAATACAACAAAATATTATATAACAGAACAATTGTTGATTAATGAAAAGAAGCATTTACATTACAGTTACATTCCATTTCGTCATGTCCTTTCTGAAAGATACTAAGGTAAGGTTTGAGAAGTGTGTATTTATAGTTTCCTTTTGAGGAAAATAATGTTTTTATTTTTGTTCGGAAAAATTTCAATTCATTTTTCTCATTTGGGGATTTTTTTTTCTTCGTCTTCGTCTTATTCTTTTCAATTTTGCTATTCATGGCCACCTGCTGGAAAATACAAGAAACCAATCTAGAAATGACTGAGTAGTTTTCTTCTCTCTTCTCTTCTTTTCTTTTCTTTTTGGTTATTACATTTTAGTATTCTTTATATTTTATTTTTGTTTCATTTCAATGACGAGAAAGTTTTCTTTTTTCTTTTTATTTCTAATTTACGAAAGGAAAGGGTATGTACGATGATTTAGAAGGTTAAGATGATTTCCAGGGAGGAATGAAAATTCTTGTGTTATTTTCTTGTTTAATTTTTACTATTTATTTTATACACATTTTTGATAATGAAAATCATATGGAAAAATCTAATTCTGTATCCTTATTTTAACCTGGGTAACCAGATTTCTTAAATTAAGAAAGGATTGCTGAGGGCCTTTTGTATATCCACAACCATGTAAGAATCTTCAAAACGCTTAAAATGCTACATTGTTATCAACTCTAGGTAGGTCATTTTATTGAATAATTGAACATTTTAGTAAACCTAAGTATCTCATTTTACCTATTGTAAGAAATTTAAGAGTTTCACACTGTTATCTGTTCTATTTGAAATTTTGTCGAACAGAGTAAATAGGCAGAGGTGGGTTTTGAGAAAAACCTGTGGACACTTGTATTCTCTCTACACATAATTACCATTTGAAAATCACGAAGACTTTTCCCTATAACTTAAATTAAATTATGATATTTCTGCGGTGAAATACTTATAAATCCAAATGTTAGTAATTTTGGCATGTTTAAAAGTCTTTCAATTTCAATTCTTTGACGCATTTAAACAACTACAATGAAAGAATCACCACACTTTCATTATCTTAAATGACCCCGAGGCATTAAAATTCGTTCTGCTATAAAAATAAATAAATCAAAATATTGATTAAACTAAAACTAAACGATACAATTATCTAATCTTCAAATATTTTAAAATTATATATATAACTTCTAGGTATACAGATACGCAAAATCCACTACTCTGACAATTTTAAGATACTCCATCATAAAAGTGCCACCATCACTCTATGTTGACCATTTGACAGAGACATGGCGGCCTCTCTTCAAATTGAAGTCCTCCAAAACGCATCACCAGCAACAACATCAAATTAAAATAAATGCCTTAAGATAATCACGAGGCTTATATCACAAGATGCCTTATTGCCATTGTGCCTTGTCTATATTCTATTCCTTGTTTTTATATATTTAATCATAATTTTTTCCTTTTTTTAAAATATAGCCTTAAAGTTTTGATTTTAAGTCTTCAATTAAGCCAAATGTCAATTTAACTTTGCCTTTTGGGCTAATCATAAAAAACAAAACATTTTTTAAACATAAACAACCAAAACTTCCACAGAACAAAAAACAAGAAAAAAAAACTGAATAGGACCTTATTTGCAAAAAAAATGAAGAACACAAAATTTATACATGTATATAACAAAAAAGTGAAAGCTTAAAAGAAAAATCCCAAAATAATTTTAAGCTACAACATGAACGTGATTTATTAGATTTAATGAACTTTTGCCACCACAGTAACGTTAAACCAAGCTGTTGCCATAAAACGCTAGCTACTTCTGCCTCTCAAAAACCCACCAACCCATCAGTTCAGGCTCAGGCAGGACCCATTCCCATTCCCAGTCCCAGTCAGTTGCCTCACGATTACCAGCGATACAAAGCGTTTTCTAGAAAATCTCAGTAGCAAATGTATAGGAATATAGGGAACAAGTAGTAGAGTAGAACCAACCTAACCTCAAACTCATTAAAGTTGTTGTGTGTTGTGCTGTTGTTGTTGTTGTTGGTGTTGACCTTGTTTCTTGTTAGAAAATATTTATTACTGGGGTTAGATTTCGGGTGTCCATTTCATTTTTAAAAGGCATAATATATTCTGTGGCAATACCTTTAGTCTTCCCATTAAAAATGCCATTGCTACTTGATTTATAGAGATTTTCCCGCTTAGCTTTTATTCCCAATAACGTTGGTATCATGCAAGGGGGGGAATGCGGAATTAGAATTTTTCTGCAATTTTCTTGTTTTTTAATTTTATTTTCCATTTTCTCGTGTATACGCTTCAATACCTTTAGATACTTGGTTTTGAATTCATTTAACTTTTTTTGTTCGTATTCGTTTGGATTCTTTTCTTTTAAGGATTACAAAGCATCCAAAAACTTTTGTTTTCTGCATTTTTATTAGAATCCTGAGTAAACCGAGTTCGAGTGTTGGAGTTGAATTTCGTTTTTTATGTTTTTCAAATTGGTACATGGAGGCATTTACAAGATATTGATTTTACAACATACAAAATTTGTGTATCTTTCTGCCCACAACGTTTGTCCTTGTTTTTGTATTTGTAGTAAATTGCTTTGAAGATTTATATTTAAGGGACGACGACGTATGTTTTTATGCAACAGTTAAATACAAATTGTTATATGAATTTCATGCTATTGCAAAATATCCTAAGTCTTAGTTTTCATTGTACTTATACATTTTGCACGTTTGATAATCTTTAAAAGTCAATTATTGGCTTTCTTCTTTTTCAAAAGACTATTTTGTAATCAAAATCCCACAGGGGAGAACTTGTGCCATACAAGGCAACTTATTTTATGGTTTCAAGTTGGTTAAGCTGCGATTTGATACCTTTAAGCAGGTATGGTTATTTTCCATTTACGATAATTAAAACTTACCTCAGAAATCTTGATTGAAACGTGTTGTCTTTGGTGTTCTAATATTGGACAAGTACAGGGTTTTTCAACAGGGACGCTACAAAAGTAGAGAGACAGGGACAGCAAATGACGCCATATTTCTTGCCGATCTTTTCTCTTCAGTAAGGTTTGCTATTTCATGATGGAAAGATATATGAGCCAAAAACGAGTCGAAATTATTAAAATAAAAAAAATATTAAAATTTACTACGGAGTCAGTGGCCTCAACGTTAAGAGCACTACGTCCAATTTATGGTGGACATAATAGTCCTAGCAGATCAACAATTGAGCGTCTAGTGGAAAAAATTGAATTTACAGGCACAGTACAAAATGTTCCCGTGCCAGTGAGACAAAGAAGTGCCTGTAGTGTCGAGATTAAATTGACGCAATAACTGAAGCCGCTTGACCACCAGAAGCGTCGTATGTTCGTGAATTGGGCTGAGCAACAACTTGAAAATGATTCGGATTTTCAGCGAAAAATCATCTTCAGCGATGAGGCTCATTTCTGGCTGAATGGCTTCGTCAATAAACAAAATATGCGGTATTGACCAGGCAGCAATCCACCACGTACTCCATGAGTCATAATTGCATCCCGAAAAAATTATGGTTTGGTGTGGTTTATGGGCGGGCGGCGTCATTGGGCCGTACTTCTTCCGTGATGATCAAGACCGACATGTTACCCTACCGTTCAATGATAACCGAATATTTTCCCCCAATTGGATTATATGGACTAAGAGGACATGTGGTTCCAACAGGACGGCGGCAGTGCGGGCGCCACAAGCTACTCAGCGAATGTCACAATCAATTTATTGGCAACCAAGTTTGGAGAAAGTGTTTGTATTACAAAATGGTCCAGTCGCTTGGCCACCTCTGTCGTGTGATTTGACGCCATTAGACCGTTTCCTGTGAGGCTACGTTAAGTCTATGGTCTATTCCAACAAGCCAGCGAAGTTTGATGAACTTCGTACGAATATCGAACGTGAAATTGCAGCAGTATCGGCCATTTATGCTTGATGAAAACCGTCGAAAATTGGGTTCAGCGTCTGGATTTCTGCAAGCGTGCAAGTGGTGGCAATGCAAAAGAAATCAAGTTCCATATATAATGGGATCAAACGTTCTTTCACAGGAACAAAGAATTTCATTGATATCCAAAACCGTTTTTGTTTTATTTAAAAAAAAACTTTTGTAGCGCTCTTATTAAAAACCCGATATTAGGTAGCGCAACAGTCCATTGACAACTAGTGACTTACAACTCTCAACCATTTCTGTGTGCGAGTAATGTTGTCAGGGATGGAGGGGACCCACAGTTTTAAGCCGAATCCAAACGGCTAATTTGAGGAAGCACTTTTCATGACAAGATTTACTTTTGGAGGATTTGTCAAGACTCATGTACCTGTGAAAAAAAACTTTAGATAGTACAGGCAGGGATTAAACCCAAGACCTCTGGCATGACAGTTCTACGTAATTGCATATCTTCTGTTTTATAATGTAAATCAAGGCTCATCGATTTGTTTTGAAAAAACTATATTTTTTAATATCAAAATGAAACCTCTTATTGGAAGATCCTATATATAAGAAAAATCTTCCTCCGATTTAACCAATTTATAGCCATTTCTTAATTCGAATTTATTTTAAATTAAATAACATTGCAAACGAAATAACAACAAATATGAAGTTAATTTTAATGTTCATGCCATCGTGTGTATCATGACAATAGTCTTCTTCGTGACTGCGTGTCCTGACCATTAAGAAAAAGAAAATAAATAAATATAAGCAAATGAAAAAAAACAAGCACAAGGACACAAAACAAACTCTACAGGATTCTCTTTTTCTGCTCTATGCTCTGTTCTGTTCATACAAAGTAACAATTTTCTTGGATAAAATGGATATTTTGTAATACCAACTTCAACACTTGTACTTTTTTATCTTTCACAGGGAAAAAGAAAAACAGGACGAAAAACCAAATTAATGAGTTTCGTTTTTCAAGAGGATTACACTTACTCATGATGATGACGAGGTTTCACTTTTGCACAGAATTTCTATGAATGTGTGCATATAAGAGTGGTTGGGGGGCACGGGTGTGTAAAATTTTCAATTATCTTTTTGCGGTTCAATGTAAATTGTTTTTTTAGTCTTAAGGCAGGTAAAAGGATATTACTGACATAATTTTTTTTTTCTTTTTGTTAAATTGAAAATAATTTAATTGAAAAATCTTTACAACGACATGTTGTCGTCTTTTAAGCCAAATGAAGCTAAATGCTTTCATAAGTTGTTATACTTTCATGTATCAGCTGGTGTTACAAACGGTTACAAAAAATGGATTTTTGAAATGTAAGTATTACCATAGGTACGTGATAATTTTTTCCTTCAACATTTTTTGCATTATTTTTAAAATGAATGTAGAAGTAGATGTTTATTTAAACAGGGACTTTCACAAAGCTCTTCTTTTCTTTAAATGTAAAAAATACAGCGTGTGTAGAGATATCTTCAAAATTTGGTGATTACGCACATCATGATGGGGTATTTGCGGGAGGCAAATATATTGGTCCCGTCCCAAATATTTCACTTATTTTTTCAAATGTACCCGACCCATTCAAGCAAAAATGGGCCTCATCCCTATATACAATTTTTCTATGCGAAATTCGTCTTGTTTTAGTGTACGAAAGGCCGAGTGTTTGTTAGTGACGTGAAATCGACTGTTTCGGTTTTTCCATCATATTTTATGGACAACAGTCATTTTTTCGACGAATTCAGATCTATCCACATCAGTAAAAGTACCAAGGGCACGGATCACTGCCCAAACACCACAACAGAAGACCTGTTTTGATATTTTAGTTAATTTTTTGGAAAAACAGAATGTATAAACGATAGTCAATTGACAAATGTACAGCTTCACTAATATGACACTATGTCTAAAATTGAAATGTTCGGAAGTCGCTATTTGAAGAACATGTATTCTTCATAGTTAAGTTCGTCCTATAAACTACTTCAAATTTAGTTTTAACAATCACTTCTGGAAGGGGAAGGAGTTTATCTAAGCTCAGTTTTATTGAAAAATAAGTGAACTTTAATAGGTTTTTCATTTTTATAATAAGCGCACACTCAAGGGGGTGTTACGAGAGAGGGTTTGAAACGTGGTGTTAGTGCACATTGGTTTTAAATTCCTTAATATCATAATGACTAGGAAAGACTGGGTGTTGTAAAGTATTCCACGTTCGCGTTGTATGGCTAAAGAACGAACCTCTGTTCTTGATAGTACGACCGAAGTTAGACTCGAGAGCATTCCTAGAGACGCGAGTATTACGGTTGAACTGTTTAAGGAGAGGTATGCAACTGTCTATTTCTCTAAAGCATAAACTGTTAAAATAACTGTAAAAAAGGATGAGACAAGAAATTAACGACAATGTTCAAGCCACGTAAAGGAACTAACGATCATATTGTTACCAATCAATTTAAATGCTCTACGTTCAACACTGTCTAAGAGGCTTAAGTAAATTGCAGGAGCACCATCACAGAAATGGAAGTTATACTCAAGCCTTGATCGTATATAAGTCAGAAGGGGCGACAAATTTCTTGCATCGCCTTTGGAAGCCCAAACACCTTCCGGAATCTTTGGTATCATCTTGAGGTGATCGTTCCACAAGAGGTATTTTGACACACATTAGGGGAGTATCGAGATGTTCAGTCTCATTGATGCAAGTGCTATTCATGGATAATGGCGACTGAGGTATATCTCACTTTAACGATACAAGACAGCTTTCAGTTTTCGAAGAATTAAATTCCTCGCGGTTTTTTATTACCCTTTGTACAATACTGTTGTCGTTGCAGTTCCTCATTCGAAGAAAAAGGGTGTGAGTCTGGAAACGAATATCCAAAGCTAAGAGTTCTATCGTCAGCGAAACAATGTATTGGATTAGAAGTTGCAGACAGGAGGTCATTAATAAAAATGAAAAAGAGTGTTGCATATAGAACAGAGCCTTGGGGCACACCAGCATTTATTATGTAGTTTTCAGACTTGAACCCATCCAATACTTCACTTGTTAAACAATACGAAAGGTAATTTAATTACTAATCTAATGCTTTTGAAATATCAAGTGCAATAATCTTACTTTCTCCAAAACGATGTAAAGATTTGCTTAACAGTTCGGTGAGATGAACCATGAGATCACCAGTGGACCTTTTGCTGTGAAAGCCGTACTGTCTGTCATTAAGAAGCTTTCGATCTTCGAGATATTTCTTGAGCTAATAATTAATCAGCATTTCCATGATCTTGGTAAGAAGGGAAGTAAGTGCAATCGGTCGATAATTAGAAGGTGAGGAATATTTGCCTGTTTTGGGTAAGGGCTGGACAAATGCTGTTTTCCATCCGCGCGAAATAAGACCTGAGGGGTAGGACAGATAAAAAGGCTTACGCAGCTTTGAAGAACAACTCTTCCGAACAATAGCAGAGGTGTCAACCGGACCAGTGGATTTATGTGTCATCACTGTTCCTTTCCCATCCTCATTTTTATACCTTCCATCCTACATCCATCCTTCATTTCATATCCTACAATACCTGTCCCTTTCACTCAATTGTTGCTAACTATATTATATAAAAGAATCGGCAGTCCATGTTAAAACGTCCGCCCGAGCGGAAAGCAATTAAAATACATAAGATTAAATTAAAACGGAAATAAAACGATTTTTATTCAGAAACGATTCGGTTACCTGACATATGTATGTTCAGCTCTTTTATTTACTCTTGACACAATAAAAGTGCGAAAAAAGATTGGTCCCATAGAATAACTAACGTCATCATAACACTCACTGGTTGCCTTTATCTGGCGTCAAAATGCCTAGCAAAGAGATCAGCTTTCTCGAGAGAGCTAACAAATGGAGTATCATTGACAACGAGCGTATGAACATATTAAGAGGAAGAATTCTTCAAGTTTTTTACAAATGACCAAAAATTTGTTATGCCTTTGGGAAATTGGAATATTTTTCCCGTAATTTTTGTTCATGCAAACATTTTGTCTATTGAATATGGGCGTTTCAGGCCTTCCTGACTTCCTCGAACTTTTTCCGAGTTCTTTGACCCTAATAACCTCTTTACAGCTCACATTGAACCATGCTTTTTTCTCAGATCTGATATTTTTAACCCTGTTGGAAATAAAAGTTCTAATTTTTAGGAGAATAAAACTTGTGATTATATCAGTGCTGTCGTCAACGCCACTATCGAGGAAGCATAGTGAACAGAAAAACGATTGAAAACATCAAAAATATGTAATAAAATAAATTTGGGGGGAAGAAATTTGTATTTTAAGATTATGTTTAAAAAAAAGTATGTGTTTAAAAAATCCGAATTTTGTAGTGCTACTTGAAGAAAAAAACTACCATCCTAAAACAATTAAAATTAAATAAATAAATTAGGTGGCGCAACAGTCCATGAAGGACCAGGGCCTAGTGACTTACAACTCTCAACCATCCCTGTGTGCGAGTAATGTTGTCAGAGATGGAAGAGATGGATCCTAAAACAATTATTCTTTTATTTAAAAAAAAAAACTCAAAAAAGTTGTGCCCGTGGCGTGATGGTGATTCCATTCCTGCTACATTAATGGTTAAGAGTTGCAAGTCACTAGGCCCTGGTTCTCTACGAGCTGTTGCGCCACCTAATTTTTTGTAGGTACTTTTGTTAGCTATTCAAATTCTTTTTGTAATTTCCTGTAAAAGTATAAAAAACCAACCGATGCCTGAAAGGTTTTCAGTTATATATAGCGCTCAAAAAAATACCTAAAATAACTTTTAAAAAATATTTGCACCCATCACGCTCTTGAAAAATGTCTCCATTTACCTAATACACCCATTTTTCCTTACCCAAATGGTATTTCTGACAAAACAAAAATAAAAGCTATTTAAATTTTGTTTTTTGTTGTTGTTTTGTCTTATTATTACAATTGTTTGTTCATAAAAAGAATAAAGGACGTTTTTTTCTTCATAATTAATTATAAAGAAAAAATTCAAGAAAGATTAATTGAACATTAAGCTTAAGAATATTTAACACAAGAAAAGAATTCAAAAGTCAAAACTTTATTCACAATAGAATCTCTCGCACTCGTACACAAAGCCTCATTTTAGCAGCAATGAGAGCTGAATAAAAAATTAAAAAAAAAAAAAAAAACTGAACAGTCTTCAAACTTTACCGGCACATTAGGATTTAAATTCTTTGTCAAGTTCTGACAGAAATAAAGAAAAGGCCTACCATTTCATCAACCATTCGTTATTGTTGTTGTTGTTGTTTGTTTACAAATAAATAAAATGAGGGTGGGCATATGACTGGCACTGTGGCAAAGAGGGATATAGTACAGTCGTAGTCGCCCTCTAACTCTATACTATAACACAAAACAACCCTCATCCCCTCCCACCACTCCACCCACTCCACCCCCTTCACAGCATCTAACCTACTTTATTGAAGTGGATACATTATGTTACCGCATTTTGGGTGCTTCAGAAAAGGAGGAAGGAGAACTCGAAGATGACGAACCAAAAAAAAAAAGAAAAACCATTTGATTTTGAATTAGGTAAATCCGAGATGAAATTAAGGATTCTTTCAACCCTTATTCCCTTTTTCTCTTCTCTGACAGCAAAGAAAATTCATCATATTATCTGCTTTCTTCTGCTTTTCAATTCAAAGGAAACACAAAATACTATACGACTTCTGAATACGGGGGTGGCACAAACACAAAATCGAAGAATAAGAAAAAGAAAAAAGACTTAAGAACCACCATCAAAAAATGTGCTGATGTTGTTAGTTTCTTTATCATTTAGTCTGATTTTATATTTTATAAAATCGATGAGTTTGTAAAAACAAAAAGGAAAGAAAGTGAAGTGAAGTGAAGAGAAATGAAATGAAGAAAAAAAAGAAGACGAGCAAAAGTTTTACTTATTACATATTTTATTTTTGTTTCTTTTCAAGCTATATATAGAGGTATAGTAAATATATACTTGTACACTTATATAAGTACCTATTTTATTAAAGCTCGTATTCAGCTATTTCTCATATATTTTGGAAGAAGAAGAAGATGTATTTTTGAGTTCCTCGTTCTTCTTCTTCATCTTCAGCTTCATCTTCAACTTCAACTTCAGCTTCATCTCTTCCAATTCAATCCAAGTGCTTTGTTTTTTAAATCAATTGGCAATAAGAAAGTCATTCGGTGTAAAATGAAATGAAACAAACCAACCATCTTCTTCTGGCAACGAATTTGTAATGCTTTGCCAAGTGAAGCTCAGCAGTTTCTTCGCCAAAGTATTCTTTTTTACTTTTTTGAATTTTCAAAAAATATATATGTATGAAAGTTGAAAGGATGATGTGACCTAGGTAAGTGGTGCAATTTTAGGCGCTAGGAGTTGGAGGGCAACATTATAGGCAAATATCCAACATTATGACGTCAAATTTGATACTGGGCCGCACGTACCTACTAATTGAGGTAGTAAATGTGGTTTAAGGTAAATTTGAGAAAAAATGTTCAAAAGCTTAAATTATATAAATTGTTTGAATAAATTCCTAAAATAAATAGTTTTGCGTTCCAAGAAATGAATTGGAAGCCATTTGCGCATATAATGAGAAATTTTTTTGCTTTCTTCGAAAAAACTAGCGATTTAACTTAAAGGGGGCATTTGCAGCAGATTTACAATTCAGAAACGGTTATTATGTAAACCATTTATTTCATTCCATTGTGACGTGCTACTCATCTATGTTAAAAAAATATTAAGTTGTTATAGATTTCACAATCCAAATTAAACGCTAAAAATCATTTATTATAAAACGGTTTCAACAGAAAAAGACAAAATGGTTCGAAAGTAAGTTTTGCACTTGTAACGAATCTGTTGGCTAAACAATTCTTTTATATCAAGTTTTTAAATTACATTACAAAATATAAAAAGAGGCTGGGATGCGACCCACAGTGATAACTTCCCATCCTGTCTGTCGATTTGTCTTGCTTAAAAGTTTGTCTATAGGTATCAATTTTTACCAAATTTGCGTACTATTTTTTGTAGATTTTATTTTTTTATGTAAAAACGGACTATTGGAAGTGTTTGAAGCCAATATTTGTAATTTTTGAAAAGCTACTTGAGTCGAAAGTAAATTTTGACGAAGTTTTAGTACTGTTTTTTTTAGGTTTTTATTTTTTGTAAAAAAACTGTCAATTCGATTTTTCTCAAAATTTGATCGAATGTTGAAAACAATATTTCTTACAAGTTAAAATTAGTTAGAAGCCATTATCTCAAATCTTTGAAAAGATGTTTGAGTCGAAAATCAATTTTTACCAACTTTTGTTAAATTTTTTTTAGGTTATTAATTTTTTGTACAAAAGCTGCCAATTTGATTTTTCTCAAAATTTTACCGAATGTTGAAAACAATATTTCTTATAAGATAAAATTAGATGGAAGCCATAATCTAAAAATTTTGAAAAGATATTAAATATTAGATAATTTTATAAATTTTTGTTTGGTTTTTATTTTTTGTAAAAAAAAACTGTCAATTCGATTTTACTCAAAATTTTACTGAATGTTGAAAACAAAACAATATTTCTTTTAAGATAAAATAAGTTAGAAGCCATTATCTCAAATTTTTGAAAAGATATTTGAGCTGAAAATCAATTTTTACGAACTTTTATATATTTTTTTAAAATTTTTATTTTTTGTAAAAATAGTGTCACTTAGATTTTTCTCAAAATTTTTCCTGATATTGAAAACAATATTTCTTATAAGATAAAATAAGTTTGAAGATTTAATCTCAAGGTTTTGAAAAGATATTTGAGTCGAAATTCAATTTTTACCAACTTTTAGTAATGTTTTTTTAGGTTTTTATTTTTTATAAAAAAAAACTATCAATTAGATTTTTCTCAAAATTTTATCAGATGTCAAAAACATTATTTTTCGTTGCAAAAAGTTGTTTTGGAGATGAAATCATGTTTTAAAATTTATAAAAAAACCGTTAATTGGATTGGAAAATTTTGTGAGAAGTATCGAGACATAAAGGGTGGTTAAATTTTAACTACCGATGGCGATGTTGATTGATTTTGAATAAAACACAAATTATTTATAGGAAACTATTGTCATATATTTTTATTATGATAATATTGGTATGGTTCAATTATGGCGGCGCACCTCCATCCAATGCTCCAATTTTTCGATAGCGCTGAGGCATAATTGACGTTCTATGCCCTTAATGTGCCGAATTCTAATATTGTTTTGCTATTGAATTGTAGCTAGTTTATCAACGTACATATATATTTTCTTTCAAGCGACCCCAAAGAAAGAAGTTCAACTGTGTCAAATCACATGACCTTGAGTCTTGACATCGCCACCACGTGAGATAACACGGCAATTGAATTTGTCGAGCAAAAGAGCCATTGTTTCGTCAGCTGTGTGGCAAGTGGCACCATCCTGTTGAAACCACATATTGTCAACATCATTATCCTACAATTCGGGCCATAAAAAGTTTGTTATCATCTCACGATAGTCAACACCATTCACAGTAACTGCCTGACCGGCCTCATTTTGAAAAAAATACGGCGCGATGATGCCGCTGGCCCATAAACAGCACCAAACAGTTACTCTTTGTGTGTGCATTGGTTTTTCGAAAATCACTCCTGGATTATCATTTTCACAAATGTGGCAATTCTGATTATTGACGAATCCGTTGAGGTGAAAATGTCCCACATAACTGAAGATGATTTTCTTCGAAATTTAATCGTTCACTGTAGGCAATTCTTTCCAAATTCTGACTAACTTAATTTTAAGGTATTTTTTTAGAAATTTTAAATATCTCAAAAAACTTAGTAGGTAGTTCTATATTAAAATAAGATTTAGAAAACCACAATTTGTAGCAAGATATAATTTTGAAAATTATATCTTTTTTAAAGACGGTCTTTGAACAATAAAATTCGTATCATAAATTAAGAACTAGAAATTCCACTAAATAAATCTTAGATCAACTTATTTTCAATTACTACAAATAACAGGGTTATCCACAGCTGATATCACCACGACGAGAAATTACGTGGCCAGGAAATGTCTCATGCAATAAAGACATATTAGCTCGAGTTTTGTGGCATGTGGCACCGTCTTATAAACCACATATCCTCCAAGTCGTATTCTTCAAAAGCAGACAAAAAAACGTCGCTTATCATATGAGTATAAAGCTCCGAATAGACGGTGACGCCGTTTTCGAAGAAGTAAGGTCTAATCACACCTCCGGACCAAAGAGCGCACCAAACAGTGACTTTTTGTGGATGTAATGGCCTCTCTTCAATTACTTGACGATTCTCAGAACCCCAAATACGACAATTTTGTTTATTAACATACCCACCTAGTGAGAAATGTGCTTCTTCGCTGAAGAAAATTTTGTTCGAAAAATTGCCGTCCACCGCCTGTTGTTCAAGCACCCATTCGACATACGAGGTGTGCTCAAAAAGTACCCGGAATTTTGGTTTTTTTTCAAAAAAATATTTATTTATTCGTTTACATCAATGTGATCCCCTTCAAAGTAGTCCCCCCCCCCCAGATATAATACACTTATGTCAGTGTTTTTTACAATCTTGGAAGGACTCTTGATATTCACTTTTTGATATGTCCTTGAGCATTCTCAGCGATTCGGCATTTATTTCTTCAATCGAGGAAAAACGCCGTTCTTTCATGGGTCTCTTCAACTTTGGAAACAGGAAAAGTCACACGGAGCCATATCTGGTGAATATGGAGGTTGGGGCATGGCTACGGTATTGTTTTTGGCCAAAAAATTACGAACAAGCAACGACGAGTGAGCAGGTGCGTTATCGTGGTGCAAAAGCCATGAACTGTTTTTCCATAAATCTGAGAGTTTTTTTCGGGTTGCATCACGCAAATGTCGCATAACTTCAAGGTAATACTCCTTATTAACCGTACGACCTTGTGGTAAGAACTTTTGATGCACTATACCATCATAATCGAAGAAAACAGTAAGCAAAACCTTCACATTTGATCGAACTTGACGTGCTTTTTTCGCTCTTGACGTTGGATGCTTACAGGAGGACGATTGTGCTTTGGTTTCGACATCATAACCGTACACCCATGTTTCATAACCTGTTGACGTCATTTAACAGCTCTTGAGCGATGTTCATGCGATTGTTTTTTTGGTAAAAATTCAGCAGTTTCAGCAAAAATCGCCGAGCTCATAAAAACACTTCGAACCTTAGCAACTACCACAGACAAAGTAAACAGTGAATATAGCTGAAAATTGCATCATACTTTAGGGGCATGTATACCAACACAATTAAAAAACAAATTTTGACCTTCGAACTCTCCAGACCCGTGAAATTTAAAAATTCCGGGTACTTTTTGAACACACCTCGTATTTATGACCGACGTTGTGAATGGTCAGCTGGCTTCAGTTGTTGTGTGAGCTGTACATTATATGGATGTAGGTGTAGATCCATAATGTGCCGTAAGATAGTCCTAATTCCTGAGAACGACGAGGAATCGACATATTCGGGTCTTCGGCAACACTTTCACTTACAGCTGCGATATTTTCAGTGGTATGAGCGATACAATGATACACAGGCCTTACAATATCTGTAGCCAATCAAGTCTCTTCAAATTTCTTCACAATTTTGCCAATTGCTTGCTTAGTTGGACGAATCATAATGGGGCTGTGGAATAATCACCAGTAGGTTCTAACAGTGATCCATTTCTGAATAAAATTATCTAATAAAATAGCCATAAGAACTTATATTATAAAATTCCGTAGAAATTTCACCAAAATTGATTCCAGAAAACGGTCGTGAAAAATTTCGACAAGTGCATATGCTAGCTTTTTCGTCCGATGTAGCTATTTCGAATCAAAAAATCTTACTGTGTACACAAAAAATGACAATCTAAGGAAAAACATCCACTGTTGGCAATAACATCCTCATGTTTTTATATAAAATTTTTCATTCGAATTATAAATTTCTTCACTGAGATGAAAAAATATAATTTTTTTTACAGAAATCTTATTTTTTAAGTTTTTCACTGAACTTGATAATTTTTTCA